>CM022300.1:36474977-37674977 GCA_011799875.1 Thinopyrum elongatum | reverse complement strand
CATATTTTGAATTATGTCATTCTATCCGTGAATTATATCATGCTATCATGTTTGCATAGGCGGCATGTATGTGAATTATGGCATGCCAACCTATTTAATAAACACATTATATAGTTATATCATGTCATCCTATTTACATAGTCATCATATTTTGAACAATGTCTTTCCATCCTGTTTAGTTAGCCATCATATATGTGAAATTATGTCATGCTATCCTGTTTAGTTAGCCATCATATATGTGAAATTGTGTCATGCTATCCTGTTTCGTTAGACAACATAAATGTGAATTATTTCATGCTCTCTTTTATTCCCCACTATCCATTGCACCTGTCTATCATACAATGTCTGTACATTCAATTACTTTTCTTGTTTATCAGCCATTTGAATTGGAGAGGGTGATGGCAGTATCTAAGGGAGTAACAACACGGTCTTCAGAAAAGATATTGCTACCAGTCGATGCAGATAGAACCACGGTTGTACTTGCCCAAGAACCAGCCCCACCACACATAACACAGACTCTCGCAGATTGTACCCCTACCTAGTTGGACAGAGAACCAGCTACACCCCTTCTAACCCCAACCCCAACAGATAGTAACCTAGTTCCAGTTGACACAGCACTGTCTCCACCACAGAGCACCCAAACACGAGCAGTTAGTAAGGCAACTGCAGTGCCCAAAGCACGAGGACCACCACTCTGAACCCCAACTCAACGCTTAAAGAAGAAGAAGAATTGTTCTCAGGTCAGGTTCTGTAGCTATGGTTCATACTCCTTTGCTCTTGCATGTAACACCCTGGTTTTTGCTCCTGTTTTTTTCCTTTGCGGGATTTGACTCCCGTCTTTTTTCTCGGTGTTATTGAATTTTCTCCAGCTCTTGGTTATATGAAGATGGTCATCCATCTCTGCCTTTCCTATCCAACCGGAGATTCTCTTTGGTCCAACCCTGCCACCCAAGATCTATTCTCAGGATTTTGCCACCGAAACCCTACCTTCCGAGTTGCCGGAAGGGAAACCCTGATCTCTTCCGTTACAAAGGAACCCCAATTTCCTTTGATCTATTGCCTCCCCAAACTTTTCCCAATGATCATCCTTTATCTATAAACCCTGGATATGTAAAAATATTGCCAAGTCATTTGCAATATTTTTCATCTATAATTAATTCCTTTTTCTGCCAGTTAAAGGAATTAAATCCAGGAAAATATCTATCCATCTCCAAAGTTCATGAAAACTTGTGGAGATATTCTTTGTGATCATATTGAGCTCCCATAAAAATATTGGCAATAATTAAATAAGGGAAATTGCATTTTCCTATTTAATGCTAATATTGCATTTTGGGCAATTTCTAAAGGAACTACCATTTTGGTAGCCAGGAAAAACCCCAAATAATTTGTGGAGCTTCTTCTATCCATATCTTCACCATTTCCATCAAAACCCAAGTCCCATAGTTCAAGGTTTGAGCATAGCATCCATTTGCAAATTCTGTCCAGATTTTCAGTTTGCAAAGGAAGTGCTTGAACCCTTGATATTTTTGGGCTGAAATTTTTCATGGTGGTTAACATTGATAAATCACTCATGGAAAACAAAAACCAGCTCAATCCATCTACCCAAGCTCCCACAGTAATTTTCCTAAGATTCTGTCCATTAAGAACCTCTGTGAAGCAAGTACCATTTTGGTGTACCCATATGGTATGAAACTTTTACAGTGGCTTCCTATATCCAAATCATCACTCTCCACAAAATTTCATCTCATTTCATCAAGCCATTTGATCACAGCTCCAAATTCTAGTTTCTGGACCAATTTGTGGTTTGTGAAGGAAGTGTATGCAAATGGGGTCTAAATGACTTCAAATTTTGCAGGCATATACTCCTTCCTACCCTATTCTGTTATGACAAATATCCAACTCCATTTATCCATCCATTTTGTGACGCCCCCGGCCCAATCGTGCACTAATCATACACGCAAATGCACACGATCAAGCCTAAGGACTCACGGGAAGATATCACAACACAACTATAAAACATAAATAAAGTCATACAAGCTTTATATTACAAGCCAGGGGCTTCGAGGGCTCGAATACACAAGCTTGCGAACAAGCGTCAGCGGAAGCATCAGATATCTGAGTACAGATATTAAAAGAGAAACAGAAAGGCCTTTAGAAAGGCGGGGCAAAATAAAACACTACGATCGAAAGGCGAAGGCCTCCTGCCTGGGACCCTCCGATCCTACTCCTGGTCGTCAGTCAACTCGTAGTAGTATCCATCCTCTGGGTAGTAGTAGTAGCGATCGTCGGCAGGGCAGCTGTCTCAGGGGCTCCGTCATCTTAGTCACGACAAACTGATAAGGGGAGAAAGGAAAACAAAGCAACCATGAGTACTCAGAAGTACTCAGCAAGCAAGGATCTACACTACATATGCAACATTTTCAAGGGGAGGCTGTATATGTGGACTAGGCTGCAGAAATGCAAGAATAGAGAGAAGGCCTAGTCCTATCGAAGACTAGCATCTTCATCGGTCTTACAGCAATAAAAGAGAGCAGAACAAATCAATATAAAGTAGCAGTATCATTAAGTCCCAACCTCACCCAGAGATCCTTTCTCGACTCCCTGCGAGAAAGCAATCCCAGAGCCATACAGTCATCAACCTCGTCCGGAGATCCCTTCTCGACTCCCTGCGAGAAGCAATCCCAGAGCCATAGTATCCAAGTATCCAGTTCTAAATTGTATCAATCAGGATACAACTCCGAGTGTCCATTACCGTAGGACAGGCTATCGATAGAAGTTTTCTTCCCTGCAGGGGTGCACCAACTTACCCAACACGCTTGATTAACTCCAGCCGGACACACTTTCCTGGGTCATGCCCGGCCTCGGCCAAACGACACATCGCAACCCTACCTACAGCTCAGCAGAGAGGTCCCCGCCGGTCTACATCCTACTCGCAAGGGGGTCTTGGCCATCGCCCCTCACCCTCCGGGTCGTTGCGCACATGGCTCAGATCCAAGCACCACCGAAATGGCGCCAATCACTCCATGCCGCACTGCTGAACTGGACGTCTGACAGAGCTTTCGGCTGATGCATACGATGCAGAACGCCCATACTATGCCCACGTGATGGTTAGTGCTGTCAGACCAGAGGCCTGCTCGGATCAAATATCCAAATCATTATTGGACTAGGGCTTGCGGTAACGAGCAGAGACTCACGAAAGATGTGACCCCGTCGCCCCGTCTCGAGGACTTGCTGCAAGGGTTAAGAATGCCCGGCCGCGCCTCGTATTCAGCACTCGGGCACCATACAGGCAACCCGTCTTCACAACACTCGCCACTTAGGCGCACGCGGGTACCCCTCAGGGTCGACCCGCCTTTCCAAGTAATCAACAGTACAGTCCAAGTATCCGTGTGTCCATAACATCAGGGGAATCTGAGGTATCACCCTCGTTTGATTTCCCACTCGATGTATCCGTCAAGGTGAACTCGGAGGAATCACCCTCGCTGGGTTCACACTTGAGGTGTTGTACGACAGCGTCGTTACCGGAAGTGGTGAAGGAGGAATCACCCTCGATGACCACGACCGAATAGCTACTCTACAGAGTTAACATCAGAAGTGCTACAAGAGGTTTCACCCTCGGCACTCGATAGTAACGCTGCAGTGTCGTTACAACTAAGGGGGTGATGTGCGGTGTTGGGGCCTGGTCTTCAATCCCGTTGATCGGGTCTTCTGATGATCCAGCGCGGCAGTCGGGATAAGTGGGGTCACTGATAGGTCTCTACCCAGCCTATACTAAACAGTTTAGGATATGGAGGTAATTATCAACAGCAGGTTACAGTAAACAGGTTATGCATCAGAATAGGTAAAGCAGTAGCAGCAGCAATTCTAATGCAAGCATGAGAAATAGAATGGGCGATATCGGTATGATCAAAAAGGGGGGGCTTGCCTGGTTGCTCGGTGGCAAGGGCAAGGTTGTCAATGCTGTCTTCGGGCTCCGGAGCTGCGTCGGTCTCGGGGACGACGTCAGGGTCTAACGAGAGAGAAGAGGGGGAGGAAACAGTAAATACTAAGCAAATAGGAGCATGACAAATACGATACACGGTGCTAGGGGTAGTCTAACGCAGTACTACATGTATCAGACGGAGCGGGAGAATATCTGACGATATTTCCCGGGTCTTTGGAATTATCTGACAGACGATCCGGAGGGGGACGGTTCCATGTTCGGATAGTTAGAGACATGTGGTGGACGAACGGACCGCGTATTCGGATTCGTCTCGTCGTTCTGAGCGACTTTCATGTACAAAGTTTTTCGATCTGAGTTACGGATTATTTAATATGATTTTCTAAAGTTTTTATTAATTTCTGGAATTTATTTAATTAATTAAAACAACATTATCCGAAACAGTGTTGATGACGTCAGCATGACTTCATGCTGACGTCAGCAGTCATCTGACACGTGGGACCCACCTTTCATTGACTGATTAGTTAATTAGTGTTAACTAATTAATTAATACTTAATTAAACTAATTAACTAAATTAGATTAACCCAATCAGGATTAATTAACTTAATTAATTAACTAATTAATTAATTAATTATGAATTTTAATAATTTTTATTTTTTTATCATCATTTTTTTTAATTTCTGGGGCGTGGGCCCCGGCTGTCATTGGCCAGAGGGGCCTAACGGGCGCGGGCGACAGGCGCCAGCCCGAACGGGCGCGTGCCCGTGGGGCGCACCCAACTGGGCGCTGCGGGGCGCCGGCGCCCATGGCAGGGCGGCCGCAAGGAGCAGGAAGGCCAGGGCGGCGCGCCGGCGTGGAGCAGCGGCAGGAGTGGCGAGCGAGGGGAGCGGCTGTGGGGCGGGAAGGACGGCGGCAGCGCGGGCGAGGGCTGCGCGGCCACGAGCGGGCGCGGCTGCCGGAGGCGACAGGCAGCAAGGGGAGCACGCGGGCACGCTCGCGGTGAGCCTCCGGCGCAGGCGGGCGGAGAGGCGCGGGCAGCGGGGACGCGGTCCGACGCGGCGGTGGCGGGACAGGGGCGGAGCGGCGTGGCGCGGTGGCTGCGGTCGCGCGCGGCGCTCGGCCAGGCAGGGCGGAGCGCGGGCGCTGGGCGTGGCAAGGGCGGCGCGGGGCTGAAGTGGCCGGGTGCGAGCAGCAGGCGTGCTGCGGCTGGCGGGCGCGGCCAGCCACGGCGAGCGGAGGCGGGGCGCGTGCGGTGTTGCGGCAGAGGGAGGAAGGGGGCACGGGTTCCTCACGTCTGTTGCCGAGACGAGGGGCGGCGAGGCTTGACGAGGCCGGCGAGGAGGAGACGAGGACGCAACGGCGACGGTGGCGACGGGCGGCATCGGGCGCGGCGTCTGTGGCGACGCGGCCCCGATCCCGTGCTGGATCGGGAGCGGGACGGGGACGGCGAGGTGTCCTCGACGAGGGCGCTGGCTTGGTGACGGGGACGGGAGGCGTCGGCGACGGGGCACAGGGACGAGGCGGCGGGCGATCCGGCGGCCGGGGCGGCGACGAGGGAGCTCCTCCCTCCCGATCCGATCTGGATTGGGCTGGGGGGGGGGAAGGAGTGAGTGAGGTTGGGGGGAGTTGGTAGCGGCTAGGGTTGGGTGCCAGGGGGGTTATGGGGCGAGCGGGGTGGGCCGGCCTGGTGGGCTGGTGGCCAGCTGGGCCGAGGGAGGGGTGTTCTGTTTTTCTTTTCTCTGTTCTGTTCTGTTTTCTTTTATCTTTTTCTTTTATTTATTCACATCTCCTGTTTAGTAAATAGTTAGGCCACATATTGAATTTTGTAAAACATAGGAATTGCTCCAACAAATACTAGGCATTACCTACCACTACCAAAAATTAGTTTGGAGTCAATTTGAGTTCACACAACTTTTACAATAATTAAAATGCATTAATCCTTGCTGTCTTGACAATATTAGAGCCACCTAATTATTTATTTAATTGTTGGTTACAATTTTAGACTAGCCTCTGCAATATTTGTTATTTGCTGAACATTTTAGTTTTTATGTTGGACAACTTTTATATTTCACTTTCATTTAAATTTGGATTTTGACTTAGGAGTTGAAATGCAATATAATGCTAATGATGATCATGCACTGTTAAACATGATAACATGGCATAATCAAAAGGGTGATTACTGTAGTTAACCACTGGGGGTGTTACAAATCTCCTCCACTAATAAGAATTCTCGTCCCGAGAATTAAGAGGTAGAAGGAAAAAGTTCGGGGTATTCCGCACGAAGATTATCCTCGCGTTCCCAAGTGGCTTCATCTTCAGTATGATTTGACCACTGTACTTTGAGGAACTTGGTAACCTTCTGACGGGTCCGACATTCAGCTTCATCGAGAATGCGGATCGGATGCTCCTTATAAGAAAGATCATCATGCAATTCGAGCATCTCGTGATCCACTGCGCGGTGTGGAGATTCCTTGAAGCATTTACGAAGTTGCGACACATGAAATACGTCGTGGATATGAGAGAATTGCGGCGGCAATTCCAATTTATATGCCACCTGTCCACGTCTTGCAACAATGCGGAAAGGACCAATGTAGCGCGGAGCTAGCTTGCCCTTGATTCCAAAACGGTGAGTGCCCTTCATAGGAGTGACATGCAGATAAGCTTGATCACCAGGTTGATAAGTCAAACCCCATTGTTTGCGATCATAGTTGCTCTTCTGGCGGTCCTGAGCCGCCTCGAGATTTTCCCGGACAATTCGAACTTGCTCTTCGGCGTGTTGAATAATATCCGGACCCACGAGCGGTCGTTCCCCAGTTTCTGTCCAATTCAGAGGGGTTCGACACTTACGTCCATATAGTACTTCGAAGGGGGCCATTTTCAAGCTGGCTTGATAGCTGTTGTTATACGAGAACTCAGCATACGGGAGAGATTCTTCCCATTTCTTGCCGAAGGACATAACACAAGCTCGAAGCATGTCTTCAAGCACTTGATTAACTCGCTCGACTTGGCCTTGGGATTGGGGGTGATAAGCCGAACTCCAGGTAATATGAGTTCCCATAGCTGTTTGGAAACTTTCCCAGAATTTGGAAGTGAAAAGACCGCCACGGTCCGAACTGATCTCCTTCGGAATACCGTGGAGTGAAACAATTCTGGAGATATACAACTCTGCTAACTGACTAGCAGTGATAGTCTCTTTGACGGGCAAAAAGTGTGCAACTTTAGAGAGTTGGTCGACGAGGACAAGAATAGCATCGTGACCCTTCTGTGACCTGGGAAGTCCTGTAATGAAATCCATCTGAACCTTATCCCATTTCCATAGAGGAATAGGCAGTGGTTGCAGAATTCTAGCTGGTTTCTGATGTTCTGCTTTAACGCGACGGCAAACATCACATTCAGCAACATATCGAGCAATGTCTTGCTTCATTCTAGACCACCAGTACCTTTGACGGAGATCACGATACATCTTGGTGCTACCCGGATGAATAGACAGCGGGGTATCATGTGCCTCCTTCATGACCTTGTCAGTCATAAGCTCGAAACGAGGTACGACAATGCGGTTTCTGAAATACAAGGTTCCACCTTCAGACAGCGAGAAATCCCTGTACTTCTCATGGTGAAGATTTTTCTTCATCAGATCAATTTCAGCATCTTTAGCTTGTGCATTCTTAACAGCTTTCTCAAGATCTGGTTGTATCACAAGGTTATTTAGAGAGCCCTGTGGAACAATACGCAGATTCAGCTTGCACAGTTCTTCAAAAAGATGAGGTTGAGCTCGCCTAACCATGAGGTTGTCGCAATAGGACTTGCGGCTTAAGGCATCAGCCATCACGTTAGCCTTGCCAGGGGTATAGGAAATACCCAAATCATAGTCCGCAATGGCCTCCATCCATCTTTGCTGACGGAGGTTTAGAGATGGCTGAGTGAACAAGTACTTCAGACTTTTATGATCCGTGTAGATCTCGCAATGATTACCGAGAAGGTAATGTCGCCACAACTGCAATGCATAGATCACAGCAGCTAGTTCTAGATCATGTACCGGATAATTTTCTTCATGTGGGCGCAACTGACGAGAGCCATAGGCAATCACTTTACGCTCTTGCATTAGGACACAACCTAATCCTTCACGTGATGCGTCACAATAAATCACAAAGTCTTTGCGGGTGTCTGGAGGAGATAGTACTGGGGCAGATGTCAGCTTGTCTTTGAGTGCTTGAAAACTTTCCTGACATTTTTCTGTCCATTCAAATTTAACGCCCTTGTGAAGCAGATCAGTCAAAGGCTTAGCAATCTTGGAAAAGTTCTCGACAAATCGACGGCAATAGCTTGCAAGGCCGAGAAAACTTCTGACTTGCTTGACGTTCTTCGGAGGAGTCCAGTCCAGAATAGCCTGAACTCGTTCCGGGTTAACAGCAATTCCATCCTTGGAAATCACATGACCAAGGTAAGTTACTTCAGAAAGCCAAAATTCACATTTGGAGTATTTGGCATACAACTGGTGTTCTCGGAGCCTTTCCAGTACAAGATGGAGGTGTTCAGCATGTTCTTCCTTATTCTTTGAAAAGACCAGAATATTATCTAGATATACCACGACGAACTTGTCGAGGTAATCCATGAAGATGTAATTCATCAGACGGGAGAATGTGGCTGGAGCATTTGTTAGGCCAAATGACATGACCGTGTACTCGTAGGAGCCATAGCGAGTAACAAATGCAGTCTTGGGAATATCCTCTTCATGAACACGGATCTGATGGTATCCCAATCTCAAATCAAGTTTAGAGAACACTGAGGAACCAGCAAGTTGATCATACAAATCACTGATCCGAGGAAGCGGATATTTATTCTGGATCGTACCTTGGTTAATGGGCCGGTAATCCTGAAACAATCGGTTAGTTCCATCCTTCTTCTTAACGAAGAGTGAAGGTGCTCCCCAAGCAGAGGAACTGGGGCGGATGAAACCTTTCTTAAGTGACGTGTCAATTTCTTCCTTAAGCTCGAGAAGATGATGCGGAGGCATCTTATAAGGACGCTTCGCAATAGGGGTAGTGCCAGGCTTCAAGTCGATGACGAACTCAACAGCTCTAGCAGGGGGTATCCCTGGAAGTTCTTCTGGAAATACATCTTGAAAATCATGAACAACTGGAACGTTCTCGATGCCTTCAAGAGGTGAAGCATTCAATGCATTCAGAACATATATCTGGCTTTCAGCATCTTGAGCTATTCGGGCTGAGTAATTGATCACCTGACCAGAAGGGTGTGTGAGCTGGACTGTCTTAGTAGCACAGTCAATCAAAGCATTATGGGCTATCAACCAGTCCATACCGAGAATGATGTCTATGTCGGAAGGTCCAAGAGCAATAAGGGAAGCAGAGAACATCAACCCTTCAATTCTGATCTGATTGTTGTGACTTACCATTTTGGTTTGCCACCGGGAACGGGAGTGATGATTTCTAAAGGAGTGGGTAATGAGCTCATAGCTAACCCATGCAATTGTGCAAATTGCTGGGACACAAAGGAATGTGATGCCCCGGAATCAAAGAGAACAGAAGCTGCAACTGAATAAACTGACAGAGTTCCCATCACGATTTTTGGAGACTCACGAGCTTCTCCCATATTGACATGTGTGACCTGGCCACGACCCATAGCAAGCGGCCTGGCCTTACGACTTCTGGAATGATGGGTTCGATGGCCCTTCGTACGACCATCAGGAGGACGTGGTGCAGCCTGAGGTGTAGCCATGGCATTGGACTGTCCACCCTGAATCTTTAGCTGTCTCGGCGGCGAAGGTAGACGAGGTGCAACATATGACGGCCTTGGTGTTGGAGCAGGTCGGTGGTAAACATTGTGGGGAATCCAGACTCGACGCTTCTGAATAGGCTGACCCGAGGATGAGCCAGCTTCATGAGTGCGCTTGAGCGACTCCTGGTACTCAGTTAGTGCTGTTCCAACTTGGAAAGATTTGCTGACAAGCATTGCGAAATCTGTGAAATCATGGACAGCAAGTGCAAGTTTTATATCCGTACGCAGTCCTTCACGGAATTTCTCCTGCTTGCGAGTGTCAGTGTCGACATCATCCGCAGCATAGCGGGATAATTCAAGGAATTTCCTCTGATATTCATCCACAATCATTTTACCCTGAGAGAGTTTGCGGAACTCCTGCTTCTTCTGGTCCATCAGACCTTGAGGAATGTACCGTGCATGAAAGGCTGACTGAAATTCCTGCCAAGTGGTCACAGTCTCTGTAGGCAACATACCGTTGTGGCTTTCCCACCATTGAGCAGCTGATCCCCTCAGGTGATACGTCGCATAGGTGACGTAACTGTCAGGGATAACATTTGCCGACTTCATCTGAAAGGCAATGTCACGGAGCCAATCATCAGCGTCCATTGGATCAGTCGAGCTGCGAAAAGTGGACGGATTGAGGCACACGAATTCTGACAGTGTTATTGGGGTAGGCTGCTGATGAGCATTCTAGTTTGGGAACTGAGCCAATATCCCGGTCATAACCTGACGGTTCAGTTCAAATTGCTGCATCATTGCGGCAATGTAAGGTGGAGGTGGAGGATCGTCAGCCATCCTGCCAAATCAACACGGGTAGTTTAGCAAGAAAAACTGCAGGTGTATGGAATTATTCATGATGTAACACGGGAAGAATAGGATAGGCATTAGATATATAATAGTAGTCGTCAAAGACATACCAATCCATGCACAGAGTTGGATTCAAACGGATAGTACGCGCACGGGAACGCTCGCAGCTAGACAAACTAGGCGGCGCGCAGGCACGCGGTAGGGAAGTACAAAACGAGACATAGCAAAGGCTACATCAACGTCGGAGAAAAACTATTGGATCGAGGAATCTGCAAGTGACAATACAGGGTGCCCTCGATAAAAGGATCCTGTAAGCAAAACCTGGCCCATAATCTCGAAGCAAGGGGGGGATATTTCAGAACTCCGGGTGGATGTGATTACGAGAACCTAATGTTGGAGTTAGTAAAATTTTAACCCGAATAGAAGAGAGATCAGAGTCCCAGAGTATAGATGAGGAATAAAAGATACTAATACCACCCAATTGGCGACGTGGGCCCGTAAGCCACACAGCCAAGTTAGTAAAATAGTTTTCGGTTACTAGACTCAACTTCGGCCAAGGAGTTGGAAAGGGGGGTTCCTACAGGCAGTCGGCTCTGATACCAACTTGTGACGCCCCCGGCCCAATCGTGCACTAATCATACACGCAAATGCACACGATCAAGCCTAAGGACTCACGGGAAGATATCACAACACAACTCTAAAACATAAATAAAGTCATACAAGCTTTATATTACAAGCCAGGGGCTTCGAGGGCTCGAATACACAAGCTTGCGAACAAGCGTCAGCGGAAGCATCAGATATCTGAGTACAGATATTAAAAGAGAAACAGAAAGGCCTTTAGAAAGGCGGGGCAAAATAAAACACTACGATCGAAAGGCGAAGGCCTCCTGCCTGGGACCCTCCGATCCTACTCCTGGTCGTCAGTCAACTCATAGTAGTATCCATCCTCTGGGTAGTAGTAGTAGCGATCGTCGGCAGGGCAGCTGTCTCAGGGGCTCCGTCATCTTGGTCACGACAAACTGATAAGGGGAGAAAGGAAAACAAAGCAACCGTGAGTACTCAGAAGTACTCAGCAAGCAAGGATCTACACTACATATGCAACATTTTCAAGGGGAGGCTGTATATGTGGACTGGGCTGCAGAAATGCAAGAATAGAGAGAAGGCCTAGTCCTATCGAAGACTAGCATCTTCATCGGTCTTGCAGCAATAGAAGAGAGCAGAACAGATCAATATAAAGTAGCAGTATCATTAAGTCTCAACCTCACCCAGAGATCCTTTCTTGACTCCCTGCGAGAAAGCAATCCCAGAGCCATACAGTCATCAACCTCGTCCGGAGATCCCTTCTCGACTCCCTGCGAGAAGCAATCCCAGAGCCGTAGTATCCAAGTATCCAGTTCTAAATTGTATCAATCAGGATACAACTCCGAGTGTCCGTTACCTTAGGACAGGCTATCGATAGAAGTTTTCTTCCCTGCAGGGGTGCACCAACTTACCCAACACACTCGATTAACTCCGGCCGGACACACTTTCCTGGGTCATGCCCGGCCTCGGCCAAACGACACATCGCAACCCTACCTACAGCTCAGCAGATAGGTCCCCGCCGGTCTACATCCTAAGCGCAAGGGGGTCTTGGCCATCGCCCCCCACCCTCTGGGTCGTTGCGCACATGGCTCAGATCCAAGCACCACCAAAATGGCGCCAATCACTCCATGCCGCACTGCTGAACTGGACGTTTGACAGAGCTTTCGGCTGATGCATACGATGCAGAACGCCCATACTATGCCCACGTGATGGTTAGTGCTATCAGACCAGAGGCCTGCTCGCATCAAATATCCAAATCGTTATTGGACTAGGGCTTGCGGTAACGAGCAGAGACTCACGAAAGATGTGACCCCATCGCCCCGTCTCGAGGACTTGCTGCAAGGGTTAAGAATGCCCGGCCGTGCCTCGTATTCAGCACTCAGGCACCATACAGGCAACCCGTCTTCACAACACTCGCCACTTAGGCGCACGCGGGTACCCCTCAGGGTCGACCTGCCTTTCCAAGTAATCAATAGTACAGTCCAAGTATCCGTGTGTCCATAACATCAGGGGAATCTGAGGTATCACCCTCGTTTGATTTCCCACTCGATGTATCCGTCAAGGTGAACTCGGAGGAATCACCCTCGCTGGGTTCACACTTGAGGTGTTGTACGACAGCATCGTTACCGGAAGTGGTGAAGGAGGAATCACCCTCGATGACCACGACCGAATAGCTACTCTACAGAGTTAACATCAGAAGTGCTACAAGAGGTTTCACCCTCGGCACTCGATAGTAACGCTGCAGTGTCGTTACAACTAAGGGGGTGATGTGCGGTGTTGGGGCCTGGTCTTCAATCCCGTTGATCGGGTCTTCTGACGATCCAGCGCGGCAGTCGGGATAAGTGGGGTCACTGATAGGTCTCTACCCAGCCTATACTAAACAGTTTAGGATATGCAGGTAATTATCAACAGCAGGTTACAGTAAACAGGCTATGCATCAGAATAGGTAAAGCAGTGGCAGCAGCAATTCTAATGCAAGCATGAGAAATAGAATGGGCGATATCGGTATGATCAAAAAGGGGGGGGCTTGCCTGGTTGCTCGGCGGCAAAGGCAAGGTTGTCAATGCTGTCTTCGGGCTCCGGAGCTGCGTCGGTCTCGGGGACGACGTCGGGGTCTAACGAGAGAGAAGAGGGGGAGGAAACAGTAAATACTAAGCAAACAGGAGCATGACAAATACGATACACGGTGCTAGGGGTAGTCTAACGCAGTACTACACGTATTAGACAGAGCGGGAGAATATCTGACCATATTTCCCGGCTCTTTGGAATTATCGGACAAACGATCCGGAGGGGGACGGTTCCATGTTCGGATAGTTAGAGACATGTGGCGGACAAACGGACCGCGTATTCGGATTCGTCTCGTCGTTCTGAGCGACTTTCATGTACAAAGTTTTTCGATCTGAGTTACGGATTATTTAATATGGTTTTCTAAAGTTTTTATTAATTTCTGGAATTTATTTAATTAATTAAAACAACATTATCCGAAACAATGTTGATGACGTCAGCATGACATCATGCTGACGTCAGCAGTCATCTGACACGTGGGACCCACCTGTCATTGACTGATTAGTTAATTAGTGTTAACTAATTAATTAATACTTAATTAAACTAATTTACTAAATTAGCTTAACCTAATCAGGATTAATTAACTTAATTAATTAACTAATTAATTAATTAATTTTAATAATTTTTATTTTTTTATCATCCTTTTTTTTAATTTCTGGGGCGTGGGCCCCGGTTGTCATTGGCCAGAGGGGCCTAACGGGCGCGGGCGACGGGCGCCAGCCCGAACGGGCGCGTGCCCGTGGGGCGCACCCAACTGGGCGCTGCGGGGCACCGGCGCCCATGGCAGGGCGGCCGCAAGGAGCAGGGGTGCCAGGGCGGTGCGCCGGCGTGGAGCAGCGGCAGGAGTGGCGAGCGAGGGGAGCGGCTGCGGGGCGGGAAGGACGGCGGCAGCGCGGGCGAGGGCTGCGCGGTCGCGAGCGGGCGCGGCTGCCGGAGGCGACGGGCAGCGAGGGGAGCATGCGGGCACGCTCGCGGTGAGCGTCCGGAGCAGGCGGGCGGAGAGGCGCGGGCAGCGGGGACGCGGTCCGACGCTGCGGTGGCGGGACAGGGGCGGAGTGACGCGGTGGCTGCGGTCGCGCGCGGCGCTCGGCCAGGCAGGGCGGAGCGCGGGCGCTGGCGCGGCAAGGGCGGCGCGGGGCTGAAGTGGCCGGGTGCGAGCAGCAGGCGTGTTGCGGCTGGCGGGCGCGGCCTGCCACGGCGAGCGGAGGCGGGGTGCGTGCGGTGTAGCGGCAGAGGGAGGAAGGGGGCACGGGTTCCTCACGTCCGTTGCCGAGACGAGGGGCGGCGAGGCTTGACGAGGCCGGGGAGGAGGAGACGAGGACGCAACGGCGACGGTGGCGATGGGCGGCGTCGGGCGCGGCGTCTGTGGCGACGCGGCCCCAAACCCGTCCTGGATCGGGAGGGGGACGGGGACGGCGAGGTGGCCTCGACGAGGGCGCTGGCGTGGTGGCGGGGACGGGAGGCGTCGGCGACGGGGCGCAGGGACGAGGCGGCGGGCGATCCGGCGGCCGGGGCGGCGACGAGGGAGCTCCTCCCTCCCGATCCGATCTGGATTGGGCTGGGGGGGGGAAGGAGTGAGTGAGGTTGGGGGAGTTGGTAGCGGCAGGGTTGGGTGCCAGGGGGGTTAGGGGGCGAGGGGGTGGGCCGGCCTGGTGGGCTGGTGGCCAGCTGGGCGAGGGAGGGGTGTTCTGGTTTTCTTTCTCTGTTCTGTTCTGTTTCTTTTATCTTTTTCTTTTATTTATTCACATCTCCTGTTTAGTAAATAGTTAGGCCACATATTGAATTTTGTAAAACATAGGAATTGCTCCAACAAATACTAGGCATTACCTACCACTACCAAAAATTAGTTTGGAGTCAATTTGAGTTCACACAACTTTTACAATAATTAAAATGCATTAATCCTTGCTGTCTTGACATTGTTAGAGCCACCTAATTATTTTATTAATTGTTGGTTACAATTTTAGACTAGCCTCTGCAATATTTGTTATTTGCTGAACATTTTAGTTTTTATGTTGGACAACTTTTATATTTCACTTTCATTTAAATTTGGATTTTGACTTAGGAGTTGAAATGCAATATAATGCTAATGATGATCATGCACTGTTAAACATGATAACATGGCATAATCAAAAGGGTGATTACTGTAGTTAACCACTGGGGGTGTTACACATTTCACCAGAAATATCTACAAACACCTTGCTATCAGAGACTTCTTCAGCAAGTTCCCCTCACCTCAGAGCCACCCAGCAGAGTCCAGTAGCTTCTCTTATCTATTCTAGCAGTGAGACACCCTGTTGACATGATGTAGCATCCAGGGAAGTGCCAGAGCGCGTGTTGATGTGGTGACCACTTGGTGGCTGAGCCAAACATCGCGCTCTGCCCACTGGCTGGCCGTGTGGTCACCTCCGGCCAGTCCTGGCTCATTCGGGCATGTCCCATGGCTCCGCGGCAGCCGCGTGCATCCTCTCTCGTAGCTTCCCCCTTCTCCTTCCCTCTCCTCGCGCCACAGCGGTCGCCGCCGCAGCCACTATCCGCCCGTGACCTTCGAGATGTCACATCCCTCCCTGGCTGTTTCCTCTTCGAGCTGTCGCCTCCCCCTGTTGCTCGTCAGGTCGGCAGCGCCGCGACACCCGCAAGGCTCCAGCCACGTCGCCCCGACGCTCCAGTGCGACGATAAGATCGCCACCGCCGCCCGAGCTCATCGCTTCCCCCGTTCGGCTATAAAAGCCATTCCCGAGTCCCCCTGAGCTCGTCATCAGCCTCACCACTTCCCTCTAGCCCTCCCTGACTACTCCAAGGAACTCCAGGAGCCCTCCTCGCCCCTCATCGCCGCCATGGCCGCCGCCCCTCCTCTGCTAAATTCGCCTAGTGCAAGCCCCCCCTCTCCCTCCTGACCACACCATCGCCCTACCCTCTCCACTACGAGCCTCCGCAACCCCTCGCCTCGTCCTCTGGTGGCCAGTAGCCGCTGCGCTCTTCGGCACCCGAGCCGCCGTCCGCCATGGCCGGGGGCGCTCGTGCTCCGGTCCTCCCCAAGCTCCACCACCTACGTGGATGGATGCGGCCGTCGCGCTGGTCATCCTGGTAGGCGGAGCGCCACCAGAGGTGGCCCGTGTCGTGGCGGTCGCCGTCGGGACCGGCCCCTGCCTCGGCCAGGCGGGAGACGACACGAGGAAGACGACCCCGAGCCCCTGCCCGTGGGCCCCGCGCGGCAGTGATACAGCGAGGTCAACCCCTGGGCCCGCCCACTGTTAAGTGGAAACGTATTTATAAAAATAGGCTTTCCAGCTCCAGAGGCGTATTTCGCTGAAGTGAGCTTCCTCTCTCCAACCGGCTACCGAAATCCTTATTTAGTGGATGTTCACCGGTTAGCCGCAGAAAAGCATATTTTCTATTTGTTTTTCTGCCTAAACAACGAACAGTCACAACTTTTCGCTCGTAACTCCGATTCAGGTGAAACCAACGCCCACTTCTTCGTCTCGTCGAGACCGTTCCGATGGTATCATTTTCATAATGTTTCCGCACTGTGAAAATGACCATTTTGTCCTTGCCCTCCGTTCAGCCTTTCCGAGAGGGAATCTTTTCCGGCTAATTCTTCCGCGGCTTCACCGCACTTCTTCCCGGAGTAATCATCGGCCCCCAGGCAAGCCAACCATCTGATATATGCCCTAAAGCATTGCTCTATGATATTTCTTGCATGTTTAAATTAATATGCTTGTGTTTGTCTGAGTAGTAGTGAGCTGTATGTGACGCTAACGAACCCTTGCTTGCACTTTCTTCGGTGACGGCACCACGCCTGTGTTCTGAGCTGTTTCCGGCCGTCCGGGGTGGATGCCGACTTTTATTTCTCTTGTCAGCAACTGCCCGTGTTCTGAGCTGCTTTTCGGCCGTCTCGGGCAGCTGTTGAATTTCTTTCCGTAGCGGTGACCCTATGCTCTGAGATGTTTTTCGGCCGTCTTAGGGAACTGCTACATTCTTCTTATCAACACCGTCTCATGCTCTGAGCTGCTTTCCAGCCGTCTTGAGCCGGGGTTGACTTATTCCGGTAATGTCCTAGATCTGAGTTGTAAAGACCGTTCTGGTGGCTACTGGTTTCTTTGCCGGTTTTGTGCAAGGGTTCCGATGGTCGTACTTACAGCTAGAACTGGTAAGGTGATGACTTGCCATTTAAATCTTGTTTCACTAATGACTCATTGTGATATTATGTGGAGATAGGTTGTTATGTTTCCATAGTTGTTACCTCATACATAGTTACCACCATGTTAAGTTATTCATGATGAATATCCATACTTGCTAAATGATGGTTAAGGTTAAACCTAGTCGGTTGATCCAGAGTCACCTGTCCGGACTTATCCGTGCAGCCACATTTGCCGGTATGGGACGACCTTGACTTGGCTTGATCACGTGCTCTTTTATCGGTACCACCAAATAGGGAAGGTTATGCGCGCGTGCTGCCCTGGCCCAGTAGGCGGCGATAACCTTGTGAGCCCAGTTGAGATATTTGCCGGCGTCCCCATTTGGGACAGTTTAGTTGGCCACGACGGTGGCAGGTGGCACGAGGTGACACAGGGGCCACCCAGGACATGACCCTGGGAGGGTATGATTGTCGGTGGTACGGTAGAGGAGTCACGGGTTTGGCAGGTTTCGTTGGAGCAACCCTGGTCCACCCGAATGGGATCACGAGGTCAGGTGCTCCATGGTGTGGGTAAAGTGCGCAACCTCTGCAGAGTGTAAAATCTATTCGAATAGCTGCGTCCACGGTATTGGACAGTCTGTCTAGACCTCTCTAGGTGGTCAACCGTAACAGTAATAATGATAATAATGATGGAAGAACTCTTCAGGAGTATGATATGTTAGCCATGGGATGGCTATGAGATGAGTTGTCGGATGACCACATGATTCAGATTGGATTTGGATCAGATGCAGATTGGATCCTGAGAATACCCAGAGTATGGATTATTTACCCGATATGCTTTACTTTACTATATTTACCTTAGTAGTTATCTTGCTGGATAATCCTGTTACAACATGATAATCAATATTGCTAGCTAGTTATGCCATGTCATGATAATTAATATCGCTCTAATAATAAATGCATGCTTCAATGCCATGGATTGCTTTGCTTGGTGTATATGTTAGTTTGGTTTGCTTGCGAGTACATTCAAAAGTACTCAGCGGCCTTCAATGTGGCCAGGTTCACATAAGGATCCGTCGTCCGTCGACGAGGAGCCGGAGCATTCGCGGGCTAGGAGCGTAACCTAGTCAGATCCCTGTGGATTGGAGCCGCACCAAGACCATGCTGCCTTAGATAGAGCTTTTTCCGCTGCCATCACTCTTGTAAGATATCATGTAAGACCTATATATTCATTAATAGAAATGCATGTGTTCTTGATACTTGTTGTAAACACGCATGCCAGAGTGATTTCCTGGGCTGGTATGCGTGGCGACCGTCTGGCTACAGTGGTAATCAGGCGGGGCGCCAGAGCGGATGGTATCAGAGGAGCCAGGTTGACTGTAGGTTACCTTAGCCAGACTTCATTGTCTTGTGCTCAGTAGAAAGCCCAGATGGATTTCAGCCATCTTTGCCAAGTAGGCACGGCTACTACTGAACATAAGGCAACCCCATAGGTCTTTGGCTCCATCAGACCCCAACTCTCGTGGCCTTGTCTCCGGTGTGAAATGCTCGCACCTGGCAAGGACCCGCGAGCCCTGAACCCCTAGGTAAACCAGATATCCTTACCCTGCTTGCTAGCCATGGCATTTCTCTTCTTAACTCTAGTTTCCTTTGGGAAACACTTATAACTTATATCTCTCCCCAATAACCCTAGAATCGCACGACCATAGCCATCGTGAGTCGAGTGTGATGTTCCCTAAGGAAGTAGTAGGAGCTTGACACCAGTGCTACTAGGAGCATTGTGTGGTTCCGCTTCTAAATCCTTAGAGGCACATCGAGTGCGCTATAATAGTTATACTAGTGGATCCTCGGCCATGTGTGTAAGGCCCGCAATATTTGAGTTTTATTTGCTTTTGGTTTTCGCGGCTTTTGTTTCTTTTGTCGGTTCCGTTCTTCGCTCCGACTGGATCCATCCGCAAGTGCCGTCAAGAAGACTAGCATACAACTGGGATAATACCCAATAATCCCAATTCAGTAAGAGTCAAGCCAAGCCAACTGCCTGATATTCAGAACATTATTACCAGATCTGTCAAGAATGAAGAATGGGTCAGAAGCAGAATCTGTGCAACAAACAAGGCCAGAATATACCTGAGAGAGTTTGCCTCAGAACGGATCATGCCTAAGGAGCAGTTAGATGAGTTACCAAGAATGAATATCAGTAAGGACAAATTATTCCGTCCGTGATACAAGGATTATTTCAGTCAGTGAGGTGAACCGAGTCTTTCTCAATGGATCCAAGAACCATGTATTACCTACCGAAGACATGTTTCAAGAATGTGAATATGCCAAGAACAACAACAAAACTCCGGTGCATTGATACAAATTGCAAGGTAAACCTTGAAGTTCACTGACACATATACAAATTCCCGAGCACTGTGAACAAGGTTTGCGAGAAATATGGATGCGTTCACTGTTGCTCGGAATCAATAAAAACTTCACATGCTGGAAAGCTCAGCTGAACCAAATGGAATTATCCGTCAACTTCTTATTACCGGCGACATATGGAATTCCAGATTAATTATCAATGTGAGGTCTGCACCAGTCTTGCAACCTTTACCGCAACAATGATCATACCAGCAGAAGGACAAGCGGTGTGCGTGACCAACAGAAAATCTTCAGACAAGGTATGGCCTATATCAAGTTTTGGCTCCGCTATGGGTAAAATTCCAAATACTTCGGAAGGAAGCCAGAATTGGCCATAGATCCGACTGCGGACACAGTGAAAGGCTTCTGGTATAAGGAACCCAGCCTTCCTTCGCAAGTTACCAGACTGCCAATCTTACTTGGTACGCCAGTTGGTGAGAAAATCTTTTGGGGTACGGCACTCCAATCTTTTTCAGCGTGCTACTGCGGAAAGCTTCCAGCATAAGACACCTGACCTTCCGCAGCAAGCCACATGAAGGAAAGCTTTTAAGGTATGATACCCAGCCTTCCCCAGCACGCTACCTTGGCAGAAGCTTCGAGCATACAGAATTCAGCCTTCTTCAACACACCATTGTGCCCACAACAATCTTGTCAGAAACACGAACTAGTTGGGACACACGTCTACCTCCGAACAAAGTGGTTATGAAAGGATTTATCCTACACCTGCATTTGTTGTGAGCATGCAGTCCAGTGGATCAGTTCATGCGAGCCACTCGTACACGGGAATGACTGTGTTCGGAGAAACATTGGCCCCATATTGAAAAGAAGGGTATGAGCACAGCAACCCCTACGAGATATGCAAGAGTAAGTTGTGAGGACAAGCCCGACAAACCGGGAAAACAATCAAGGAGCCGTGTTGGCAGGTCATGCTAGGACCATCAAAGGAATCCTCAAGAACAAAGAAGTGGTGGATAAATAACCTCCATGATGGTCAACAAGATACATCGTCATGGACAGAGTAACATTGATAACCATTGTCAGACTCTTGCATATACGGCCACAACAATGCAGCCAGCACGTCGTACTCATCCTGAATATGGGACATCAACCAAGATAAGAGGCTATACTCCGAAAGATACACCGGATGATAGCGATACTATGTTCAGCTCAGTGGTCATAACAAGGACTACAGAGGCTACACAAGACAGAGCCATCTCCACAAGCGACAGAGTTGAAACAAGACATTCAAATAGAATGGCTCAAAGCACGTCAGCACCAACAACTCGTAGACATCATGACATCATTGGGAATAAGAGATTACTGTCTATGATTACTTTGTGATCATGCCTGACATCTCAGTTGGGGATATAGCAGCAATAGCTCGGTCATGTTGTTCCTTGAATTGTGGATCATCTAAAGATAAAGTCAGAATGCCTAAGACAGAAGGAAACATCAGTATGGAACCACAACCAGACTGAGTATCCTGACACAGCAAAAAGAAAGCCACCCCTAGCCACTCGAGGTCATATGAGCACGTGAGCCACGTACCAGGAAAGGAAGTTTTGCCATGACGGTCAGAGTATGAAGCATCGCAATAAAACCCGAAGCAGTCACTTCCAGGCCATGTAAACCAAGCTGTCTGTTGGTATTACCCCTGCTAGGACAAAAGGTACACCTGACAGGAAAGAGAAGGATTCAAGGAAGCTGTGTGCAAAGACAACACATGGTCCATCAGAAGAGGCAGTTGAAAGGTCAGTGAACCAATGAAGACAAGTCAAATGATGGATCCAAGTCGCACACAGGTAAGTCCCCCTTCACTGGGAGGTAAGCCCGGAAATCTCTAGGACGAGATTTTCTTAAGGGGGGTAGGTTTGTAACACCCTGGTTTTCGCTCCTGTTTTTTTCCTTTGCGGGATTTGACTCCCATCTTTTTTCTCGGTGTTATCGAATTTTCTCCAGCTCTTGGGTATATGAAGATGGTCATCCAGCTCTCCCTTTCCTATCCAACTGGAGATTCTCTTCGGTCCAACCTTGCCACCCAAGATCTATTCTCAGGATTTTGCCACCGAAACCCTACCTTCCGAGTTGCCGGAAGGGAAACCCTGATCTCTTCCGTTACAAAGGAACCCCAATTTCCTTTGATCTGTTGCCTCCCCAAACTTTTCCCAGTGATCATCCTTTATCTATAAACCCTGGATATGTAAAAATATTGCCAAGTCATTTGCAATATTTTTCATCTATAATTAATTCCTTTTTCTGCCAGTTAAAGGAATTAAATCCAGGAAAATATCTATCCATCTCCAAATTCATGAAAACTTGTGGAGATATTCTTTGTGATCATATTGAGCTCCCATAAAAATATTGGCAATAATTAAATAAGGGAAATTGCATTTTCCTATTTAATGCTAATATTGCATTTTGGGCAATTTCTAAAGGAACTACCATTTTGGTAGCTAGGAAAAATCCCAAATAATCTGTGGAGCTTCTTCTATCCATATCTTCACCATTTACATCAAAACCCAAGTCCCATAGTTCAAGGTTTGAGCACAGCATCCATTTGCAAATTCTGTCCAGATTTTCAGTTTGCAAAGGAAGTGCTTGAACCCTTGATCTTTTTGGGCTGAAATTTTTTATGGTGGTTAACATTGATAAATCACTCATGGAAAACAAAAACCAGCTCAATCCATCTACCCATGCTCCCACAGTAATTTTCCTTAGATTCTGTCCATTTGGAACCTCTGTGAAGCAAGTACCATTTTAGTGTAACCCAAATGGTATGAAACTTTTACAGTGGCTTCCTATATCCAAATCATCACTCTCCACAAAATTTCATCTCATTTCATCAAGCCATTTGATCACAGCTCCAAATTCTAGTTTCTGGACCAATTTGTGGTTTGTGAAGGAAGTGTATGCAAATGGGGTCTAAATGACTTCAAATTTTCCAGGCATATACTCCTTCCTACCCTATTCTGTTATGACAAATATCCAACTCCATTTATCCATCCATTTCACCAGAAATATCTACAAACACCTTGCTGCCAGAGACTTCTTCAGCAAGTTTCCCTCACCTCAGAGCCACCCAGCTGAGTCCAGCAGCTTCTCTTATCTATTCTAGCAGTGAGACACCCTGTTGACATGATGTAGCATCCAGGGAAGCGCCAGAGCGCGTGTTGACGTGGTGACCACGTGGTGGCCGAGCCAAACTTCGCGCTCTGCGCACTGGCTGGCCGTGTGGTCACCTCCGGCCAGTCCTGGCTCGTCTGGGCATGTCCCGTGGCTCCGCGGCAGCCACGTGCATCCTCTCCCGTAGCTTCCCCCTTCTCCTTCCCTCTCCTCGCGCCACGGCGGTCGCCGCCGCAGCCACTGTCCGCCCGTGACCTTCGAGATGTCACCTCCCTCCCTGGCTGTTTCCTCTTCGAGCTGTCGCCTCCCCCTGTTGCTCTTCAGGTCGGCAGCGTCGCGACACCCGCAAGGCTCTAGCCACATTGCCCCGACGCTCCAGTGCGACGATAAGATCGCCACCGCGGCCCGAGCTCATCGCTTCCCCCCGTCCGGCTATAAAAGCCATTCCCGAGTCCCCCTGAGCTCGTCATCAGCCTCACCACTTCCCTCTAGCCCTCCCCGACTACTCCAAAGAGCTCCAGGAGCCCTCCTCGCCCCTCATCGCCGCCATGGCCGCCGCCCCTCCTCTGCTAAATTCGCCTAGTGCAAGCCCCCTCTCTCCCTCCTGACCACACCATCGCCCTACCCTCTCCACTACGAGCCTCCGCAACCCCTCGCCCTGTCCTCCGGTGGCCAGTAGCCGCCGCCCTCTTCGGCACCCGAGCCGCCGTCCGCCATGGCCGGGGGCGCCCGTGCTCCGGTCCTCCCCAAGCTCCGCCACCTACGTGGATGGATGCGGCCCGTCGCGCTGGTCATCCTGGTAGGCGGAGCGCCACCAGAGGTGGCCCGTGTCGCCGGCGGTCGCCGTCAGGACCGGCCCCTGCCTCGGCCAGGCGGGAGACGACGCGCGGAAGACAACCCCGAGCCCCAGCTGGTGGGCCCCGCGCGGCAGTGATACAGCGAGGTCAACCCCTGGGCCCGCCCATTGTTAAGTGGAAACGTATTTATAAAAATACGCTTTCCAGCTGCAGAGGCGTATTTCACTGAAGTAAGCTTCCTCTCTCCAACCGGCTGCCGAAATCCTTATTTAGTGGACGTTCACCAGTTAGCCACAGAAAAGCATATTTTCTATTTGTTTTTCTGCCTAAACAACGAACGGCCACAACTTTTCGCTCGTAACTCCGATTCAGGTGAAACCAACGCCCACTTCTTCGTCTCGTCGAGCCCGTTCCGATGGTATCATTTTCATAATGTTTCCACACTATGAAAATGACCATTTTGTCCTTGTCGTCCATTCAGCCTTTCCGAGATGGAATCTTTTCCGGCGAATTCTTCCGCGGCTTCACCGCACTTCTTCCCGGAGTAATCATCGGCCCCCAGGCAAGCCGACCATCTGATATATGCCCTAATGCATTGCTCTGTGATATTTCTTGCATGTTTAAAATAATATGCTTGTGCTTGTCTGAGTAGTAGTGAGCTGTATGTGACGCTGACGAACCCTTGCTTGCACTTTCTTCGGTGACGGCACCACGCCTATGTTCTGAGCTGTTTCCGGCCGTCCGGGGTGGTTGCCGAATTTTATTTCTCTTGTCAGCAACTGCCCGTGTTCTGAGCTGCTTTTCGTCCGTCTCGGGCAGCTGTTGAATTTCTTTCCGTAGCGGTGACCTTATGCTCTGAGCTGTTTTTCGGCCGTCTTAGGGAACTGCTACATTCTTCTTATCAACACCGTCTCATGCTCTGAGCTGCTTTCCAGCCGTCTTGAGTCGGGGTTGAGTTATTCCGGTAATGTCCCAGATCTGAGTTGTAAAGACCGTTCTGGTGGCTACTGGTTTCTTTGCCGGTTTTGTGCAAGGGTTCCGATGGTCGTACTTACAGCTAGAACTGGTAAGGTGATGACTTGCCATTTAAATCTTGTTTATCTAATGACTCATTGTGATATTATGTGGAGATAGGTTGTTATGTTTCCAAAGTTGTTACCTCATTCATAGTTACCACCATGTTAAGTTATTCATGATGAATATCCATACTTGCTAAATGATGGCTAAGGTTAAACCTAGTCGGTTAATCCAGAGTCACCTATCCGGACTTATCCGTGCAGCCACATTTGCCGGTATGGGATGGCCTTGACTTGGCCTGATCGCGTGCTCTTTTATTGGTACCACCAAATAGGGAAGGTTATGTGCGCGTGATGCCCTGGCCCGGTAGGCGGCGATAACCTGTGAGCCCAGTTGAGATATTTGCAGGCGTCCCCGTTTGGGACAGTTTAGTTGGCCACGACAGTGGCAGGTGTCACAGGGGCCACCCAGGACATGACCCTGGGAGGGTATGATTGTCGGTGGTATGGTAGAGGAATCACGGGTTAGGCAGGTTTCGTTGGAGCAACCCTGGTCCACCCGAATGGGATCACGAGGTCAGGTGCTCCATGGTGTGGGTAAAGTGCGCAACCTCTGCAGAGTGTAAAATCTATTCGAATAGCCGCGTCCACGGTATTGGACAGTCCATCCAGACCTCTCTAGGTGGTCAACCGTAACATTAATAATGATAATAATGATGGAAGAACTCTTCAGGAGTATGATATGTTAGCCATGGGATGGCTATGAGATGAGTGGTTGGATGACCACATGATTCAGATTTGATTTGGATCAGATGCAGATTGGATCCTGAGAATACCCGGAGTATGGATTATTTACCCGATATGCTTTACTTTACTATATTTACCTTAGTAGTTATCTTGCTGGATAATCCTGTTACAACATGATAATCAATATTGCTAGCTAGTTATGCCATGTCATGATAATTAATATCGCTCTAATAATAAATGCATGCTTGAATGCCATGGATTGCTTTACTTGGTGTATATGTTAGTTTGGTTTGCTTGTGAGTACATTCAAAAGTACTCAGCGGCCTTCAATGTGGCCAGGTTCACATAAGGATCCGTCGTCCGTCGACGAGGAGCCGGAGCGTTCGCGGGCTAGGAGCGTAACCCAGTCAGATCCCTGTGGATTGGAGCCGCACCAGGACCATGCCGCCTTAGATAGAGCTTTTTCCGCTGCCATCACTCTTGTAAGATATCATGTAAGACCTATATATTCATTAATAGAAATGCCTTTGTTCTTGGTACTTGTTGTAAACACGCATGCCAGAGTGATTTCCTGGGCTGGTATGCGTGGCGACCGTCTGGCTACAGTGGTAATCAGGCGGGGTGCCACATTGCATCACTGTATTTACTCATACCAACTATTTTCAAATTTGAAGGATGGAATTGAAACTCCAATGGCACAATAGGTATGTTTTAAACCTGTTTCTTTAACTGGTTTGCTATTGTAACTTGCTCTATGTTGATTTCAGTTTCAACTGAATAAACAGTTATGTTCTCATGTCATGCACATTACAAGTGTTGTTATTGCTCTGTAGTTTCCCACACTTATATTCTGTCTTTGCTGCTTTGTCTTAAACAGATATTATTTGAACTGTGTCTCTATCTTGATTTGGCAACAAAAACTAGAATGATATAGACCATATAGTGACCATATTACATAGATATATGTTTGTTTCATGCTGTTATCCTGTCCACTTTAGTACTGAACTAATTTACCAAAATGAGTTTCATATACAACATGGTAAACCTGAGATGTGTCTGCTTGTTTCTCTTTTAGAATGCGGACAAAATATTGGAGAAGAGTACCCCGTTATGCAATGGTAAAGGAAGTAATGCAGATAAGGTTCAAGATAGTGAGACATCCCTGTTGGTCTCCAAGAAAGCTGATAAAAACTATCATGATGACAGTGAGACAACCCAAAAGTCCTGTCTTGATGTAGTGTTCGAGTTACTGGCCACTACTGCTGGCACAAGCTCTTCGAACTCGCTGCCTGAATCAGTTTGTCTTCTTGAGTCTCAACTTCAAGTTGAAAGAAATCGATCAGATGTGCTGCGACACGAAGCCGAAGGACTGAGGAAGTCCCTGCAGAATTCAGATGCATACTTTCTGGTGCAACAGCAAGCGCTGGAGGATTTAAGCACCAAACAAGAGAAAGTTAATAAGCTTGCTAAGCATCTTGCCAGCATGTTGGGTACCCAGGATATTTTTTCTTGAGCTCTTTTGAAGTGGTTTCAGTTCTGGACTTGTTTTGCTACGGCGTTTATTTGCACTGGTCGCCAACTTTGACAACCAGTGTATGTGATATGCTGCTTTGTTCCCTATATTTGCACTGGTGGCGAACTTTGATGCCCAGTGGATGTAATATGTGTAATAGCCATAATAGCCTAGCGTTAGTTGCTTGCTTATTTATTTCCTTATTGTCTTGTTTAGTTGTTTGCTTGTAGTCACTGCAGTTCTTTTTTCGCATTTTTCTAGTGGCCACAATAACCTATTTTTTATAACTAGGCCACAATAACCATGGGCAACATACGGACTGTTGTAACCATGGTCCTGCTACCTGCTGTAGTGACCATGGGCCTCCTACAGGCCGTAGGATCCATGGGTCCTCGACGGGCTGTATATTCAATGGGCCTTATATGGGCCGTATTATTCGTGGACCAATAACGGTCCGCAAAATGGGCCGTAAACAGGCTAGAGTGGAAATCGTGTGTTTATGGCCCGACCATAACGGGCAGTTAATAGGCCGAAATGTATAACGGGCTTAATTCTATCGACAGGCATCACGGGTCGTTAATGGGCCGTATTTGATGACGCTATGAAAACAGCACAACGGGTTAACGGGCCGACTGTAACCACGGGCTGAATTTGGCCCACAAGCAGAACAGGCCAGTAACGGGCCGTAAGTAACCGAATGCTGGAAATGAGCCCAAGAATAAATGGGCCCTTGGAAGGCTGAAAGGTAACACGGGCTGGAAACGGCCCAACGGAATAATGGGCCGTTAATGGGTGTAAAGCGTTACACTGTTCATTATGGGCCAGTTTCACCATGGGCCTTTAAAGGGCCTAGAGTTACAAAGCGCCTTGTATGGGCCGAAAGACGTCATGGGCCATACATGGGCCGAAAGTTACAACGGGCTGGAATCATATTGGACGGCCCAGATAATGCTACTGGGCCCAATTCGGATAGGCCATAACGGGCCGTGAGTTAGCTGGCTGTAAATGGGCTATATGCGAACAGGCCGTTAACAGGCTTTCCGTGGGCCGGCCTGCTACCTTTTAACCAAGTCAAACGGGCCAGCCTTTTTACCTAAATGGGCCTCTGTTGGGCCGTGCCACATGTCGACGTTTCATAGGCGCCTCCCGTCCAATGAGTGGATGACATCTGTCCCAACACTGAGCTGACACGTGGTTCCTCTGTCCATTGAGAATTTTACACGTGGAAAATCCCCATTGGTCCGAGCTGTTAACGGGTTATCGGATCCAAACCGGAACCCGATAGCTTAACGGAGACCCGTTACAGTGGGTGCCACATGTCGGTTACCCTTGACGAAAGCACTTCCATGACGCACCATTTATCGTCATGGAAGTGGACACTTCCTTGATGATAATTTTGGTAATGTCATGGAACACTTCTACGACAGCACAGGTATGACTATCTTGATTCTGTCATAAAATTGTCATGGATGTACATGCATGACAGAAAACGTGACCTACTATGACAAACACATATAATCACGGAAGTGTGTTTTTTTGTAGTGTAGAGAGGCTAGCAATGGTGGAAGGGTGAATGTGCATATAATCCATGGACTCAACATTAGTCATAAAGAACTCACATACTTATTGCAAAAGTTTATTAGCCATCAAAACAAAGTACTAATATGCGTGCTCCTAGGGGGATAGATTGGTAGGAAAATACCATCGCTCATCCCCGACCGTCACTCATAAGGAAGACAATCAAAGAATAAATCATGCTCCGACTTCATCACATAATGGTTCACCATACGTGCATGCTACGGGAATCACAAACTTTAACACAAGTATTTCTACCAATCCACAATTACTCACTAGCATGACTGTAATATTGTGGCACCCCAGCTCAGAGCAACCAGTTTACCTTGAATTGCCAGCCTAGAGATCATGTCTTCTCGCAACACACAACAACTTGGTACATAAAAGCAACCGCTTTATTGATGTCTTGCGGGAACATAGGTTCGATGATACATAAGATAGCGAGGCCAACCGGCAGACACAGTGCTGCTGCACATATGTACATTATTTAGTGAACATGATGGGGGCCTCGAAGATAACGACACAGCTACACGGCAGCGGAAAGACGACGTAGTAGGACTCCATCTCACAGGGACACTGATGTGGACATGGCCTAGACTGCGATGCACGATGCAACTCCAACTCCTGGTACAGCTTCTCCTGAAATTGGCATGACACGCCAGGTGAGTACTTTGAATGTACTCGCAAGCTCACAACAAACAGTATAACAATGACAAACAATAACATGATATTTCAACAAGTTATGTGCAGAACATGGCATGCTACTCATGAAGTGAAAGTGCTTGCAATAAGGGTCCCTCGGACCCACTTACCATCTTGGTTACCTCATAACCATGAACATCATCTTACCACGGTGATCACCCCCGGATCACAAACGAAACCAACTCGATGGTTCCAACAGCTCATCCATCATATCAAGTGCCATAAGTATATCATTAGTGTGCAAGTTAATTATTTCTGTTGACCCATGGTGTGACCTACTACGAACTGTGTCCATGACCAAGGACGCGGCTATCGATAGATTAAACACACTCTGCAGAGGTTAGTACACTATACCCACACCACAGAACCCATGGCCTCATGCTCCCATTCTGGTGGACCAACGGCATTCTGACATAACCAAATCTATTGCATGACACTCTCCTGGCCACTCTGACCAACTCCCCTTTGGGCTAAGTCATGGGTGGCCCCGATGCCACTCCGGACATCCAACGGCCACCGTCGTGGCAAAACAAAATGGTCCCAAACAGGGACAATGGTACCAAAACAACTACGGGACACAAGGCTATGCCTGTCTACCGGGCCAGGGTAGCGCAAGCGCATAACCTTTCCTAGTTGGAGGCACCAGCGAGAGGCACGACAACAGATCGAGTAAGGGCCTCCCCATAAACGCAAATGTGGCTGCACTTGGAAGCTCGAATCGGTGGCACCATGACTCAATCAAGAGCATGTTCAAGTTGTATTATAATCATGTTTAACTTGAAATGAACTCTACTCGAGCCATAGTATGCCATGAAAAATGCCATGATATGGCTATGCACCATTTCAACATAATACCATGATAAAAACAAAAAATTTGATGTGGAATGTTGCCTAACATGTTCATCACATAATCTTTTCTTTGTAGCATGGACATTTGGACTTTTATATGATTCAAAGCAATAGTCTAGTTTTGACATGAAGATTTCAATACTCAAGCATATCAACAAGCAACCATGTCTTTCAAAATATCAACACTAAAGCAAGTTATCCCTAGCCCATTATGCTCAATCATTGATCCATTCATGAAGCACACTCGCATATTAGCTACACCCAATGCTCAAGTACGATCATAGTGCCCCTTAGTTGGTGCTTTATAAGAGAAGATGGAGACTCAAAAATAAAAATTGCATAAAGTAAATAGAAAGGCCATTCGCAGAGGGAAGTAAGGATTTGTAGAGGTTCCAGAGCTCAAAGCGAAAAAGATAGAGATAAAAACATTTTGGGTGGCATGCTTTTCCTATCAACGCAAACGATCGAGTAGTTCCCAATACTTCCCATGCTAGATATATCATAGACGGTTCCCAAACAGAAAATAAAGTTTATTCCTTTTTCCACCATACTTTCACATTCCACGGCTAACCGAATCCACGGGTGCCGTCCATACCAACACTTTCCAAGGAATTTATTATTTGACAACATAAAGTAAATTCATTTTTTATTTCGGGACTGGGCACCCCTAATACCTTTGTCGTACTCTCGTGCAATGACAAGTGAATAAACACTCATCTTGAGAATAACACATCTAGCATGGAAAAATATCCGCCACCCCCTACCGTTTCATGAGCAGTACGAGCACACAAAAGAGAAATTTATTTTGAAAATTAGAGATGGCACATACAGATTTGCTTAGAACAGCACGAAAATACCGCATATAGGTAGGTATAGTGGACTCATATGGCAAAACTGGTTTAAGGATTTTGGATGCACAAGTAGTGATCATACTTAGTGCAAATGAAGGCTAGCAAAAGATTGAGAAGCATCCAACCAAGAAACGAAAAATCTCATAAGCGAGCATTAAGCATAACTAACACCAAATAATGCACCACAAGTAGGATATAATTTCATTGCATAACTATTGACTTTCGTGCTTGCATAGGGAATCACAAACCTTAACATCAATATTCTTACTAAAGCATAATTACTCATCAACTTGACTCACATATTATATCATCATATCACAAAACTATTACAAGGAATCAAGTTTATTTTGTCCAATGATCTTCATGAAAGTTTTTATTATATCCCTCTTGAATATCTATCACTTTGGGACTAGTTTAATGTATTGCTTTTGATAGCTCACACAAATCTAAGTGAAGAACATGAGCATAAAAATTTCCTTCTCCCAAAATAATTTAAGTGAAGCATGAGAGAATTTCTTCAAAATTACTACTCTCAAATAAATCTAAGTGAAGCATGAGAGCATTTCTTCAAAAATATTAAAGCACACCATGCTCAAAAAGATATAAGTGAAGCACTAGAGCAATTCCATAGCTCATAAAGATTTAAGTGAAGCATAGAGAGAAATTCTAACAAATCATAGCATAATTTTGGCTCTCTCAAATAGGTGTGTCCAGCAAGGATACTTGACTAAAAATAAAAAGTAAAACAAGCAAAGACTAAAATCATACAAGACGCTCCAAGCAAAACTCATGATATGTGACCAATAAAAATATAGCTCCAAGTAAAATACCGATGGTCGTTGAAGAAAGAGGGGATGCCACTCGGGTATCCCAAGCTTAGTTGCTTGCTTCTCTTTTAGATAATATCTTGGGATGCCATGGGCATCCCCAAGCTTAGTCTCTTCTTACTCCTTATTCCTTCATCCATCGTGATCTCACCAAAAACTTGAAAACTTCAATCACACAAAACTCAACAAAACCTTCATGAGATCCGTTAGTATAAGAAAACTAATCTTTACTTTAAGTACTGTAGAAAACCCATTCAAATTTTGTTATTGTATTATATCTATTGTATTCTAACTTTACCATGGCTTATAACCTCTAATAAAAACCATAGATTCATCAAAATAAGCACATAATGCAAAGAAAACAGAATCTATCAAAAACAGAACAGTCTGTAAAGATACGAATTGCTCTCATACTTCTGTAACTCCAAAATTCTGAAAATTAAGAACAACGTAAGCAATTTGTATATCAATCTTGTGTAAAAAAAATCAGAATTTTTGTCTCTTCTGTGAATTTTTAAAATTATTTTACTTGACGCAAAAGTTTCTGTTTTCCAACAATATCAAATCAACTATCACCCAACATGATCCCAAAGGCTTTGCTTGGCACTAATACTAATTAAAACATAAAAAACACAATCATAGAAGTAGCATAATTGTGCAAACACTCAAGAATAGAAAGAAAAAGACAAAAATAAATTTTATTCATTGGGTTGCCTCCCAACAAGCGCTATCGTTTTATGCCCCTAGCTAGGCATGGAATTTTAACGATGCTCACACGAAAGATAAGAATTGAAACACAAAGAGCATCATGAAACATATGACAAACACATTTAAGTCTAACATACTTCCTATGCATAGGAATTTTATAAGCAAACAAATTATCAAGACAAGAAACATCTAACATATGCAAAGAAGAGGAATAAAACATTGACGATCTCAACATAACGAGAGGTAATTTAGTAACTTGAAAATTTATACAACCATATTTTCCTCTCTCATAATAATTAAATGAAGGATAATAATCAAATTCAATAATATAACTATCACATAAAATATTCTCTTCATGATCCACATGCATGCAAAGTTGACACTCTTCCAAAATAGTGGGATTATCATCAAATAAAGTCATGACCTCTCCAAGTCCACTTTTTATCAAAAATTTCATGAGATCGAACACTCTACAAATATGTGGGATTATTTTTACCTAGAGTTGACACTCTTCCAAACCCACTTTGAATATTATTGCAAAAATATTCATCATGAGGCTTAAATAAATTTTCAAGATCATAAGAAGAATCACCCCAATCATGATCATTGCAATAAGTAGTGGACATATCAAAATTAGTATCCCCAAGCTTGGGGTTTTGCATATCATTAACACAATTGACATTAATAGAATTTATAATAACATCATTGCAATCATGCTTTTCATTCAAGGAGCTATCATGAATCACTTTATAAATTTCTTCGTTTAACACTTCATCACAATTTTCAGATTCATAAATCTCAAGCAAAACTTCATAAAGATAATCTAGTGAACTCAATTCACTATTGATTGGTTCATCATAATTGGATCTTTTGAAAAGATTAGCAAGTGGATGAGGATCCATATCAAGAGATTTTTAGCAAGCGAAGATGCAAGCAAATAGAAGACACATGGCACATAAGCAAAGAAGAGATCTGACGAGAAAACGACGAACGAAAAAGGGGCGAATAAAACAGAAAATTTTTGTGAAGTGGGGGAGATGAAAACGAGAGGCAAATGGCAAATAATGTACATAGCAAGGAGATGAGATTTGTGATTAGGAACCTGGTAGATGTTGATGATGTCTTCCCTAAAACAGCGCCAAAAATTCCTTTTGATGCGGCTTGAACTACGTCGGTATTTCCCCAAAGAGGAAGGGATGATGCAGCACAGCTACGGTAGGTATTTCCCTCAGTGATGAGACCAAGGTTATCGAACCAGTAGGAGAACCACGCAACACTACGTGAATGGCACCTACACACAAAGAACAAATACTTGCAACCCGACGTAAAAGAGGGGTTGTCAATCCCTCCCGGGTAAAGAGATAGATAAATTTGTAGTAGATCGGATAAATAGATCTCGCGGGAACGCGAGATAAAATAAATAACAATAAATTGCAGCAAGATATTTTTGGGTTTTAGGATTAATAGATCTGAAAATAAAAGATGCAAATAAATAAAAAGGAAAATAGCAATATAGATCTGAAAGTATATGATGGAAAAATAGACCCGGGGGCCGTAGATTTCACTAGTGGCTTCTCTCAAGAAAAAATAGCATACGGTGGGTAAATAAATTACTGTTGGGAAATTGATAGAACTTCAAATAATTGTGATGATATCCAGGCAATGATCATTATATAGGCATCACGTCCAAGATTAGTAGACCGACTCCTGCCTGCATCTACTACTATTACTCCACACATCGACCGCTATCCAGCATGCATCTAGTGTATTAAGTTCATGGAGAAATGGAGTAATGCAATAAGAACGATGACGTGATATAGACAAGATCTATTCATGTAGGAATAGACCCCATATTGTTATCCTTAATAGCAATGATACATACGTGTCATTTCCCCTTCTGTCACTGAGATTGAGCACCATAAGATCGAACCCATCACAAAGCACCTCTTCCCAAGGCAAGAAAAATCGATCTAGTCAGCCTAACTAAATCAAAGATTCGAAGAAGAAATACGAGGCTATAAGTAATCATGCATATAAGAGTTCAAAAGACTCAAATAACTTTCATGGATAAAAACACAGATCTGATCATAAACTCAAAGTTCATCGGATCCCAACAAACACACCGCAAAAAGAGTTACATCAAATAGATCTCCAAGAGACCATTGTATTGAGGATCAAAAGAGAGAGAGGAAGCCATCTAGCTACTAACTACGGACCCGTAGGTATACAATGAACTACTCACGCATCATCGGAGAGGCACCAATGAGGATGATGAACCCCTCCGTGATGGTGTCTAGATTGGATCTATGGTTTCTGGAACTTGTGGCGGCTGGAATTGTTTTTCGTCGACTCCCCTAGGGTTTCTGGAATATTGGGGTATTTGTAGAGCAAAGAGGCGGTGCGGGAGGCCACCGAGGGGGGCACAACCCACCTGGGCGCGCCTGGGCCCCCAGGCGCGCCCAGGTGGGTTGTGCCCCCCTCGGGGCACCCCTCTGGTACTTTCTAGGCCCAACTTGTGTCTTCTGGTCCAGAAAAAATCACCAAAAAGTTTCGCTGCGTTTGGACTCCGTTTGGTATTGATTTTCTGTGAAGTAAAAAACAAGCAAAAAAACAGAAACTGGCACTGGGCACTATGTCAATAGGTTAGTCCCAAAAAATGATATAAAGTTGCTATAAAATGATTGTAAAACATCCAAGATTGATAATATAACAACATGGAACAATAAAAAATTATAGATACGTTGGAGACGTATCATACCGGTATCATCATAAACATGCTCATGACCATATTAACCCTACTGCATAAACTTGACCAAGTAACTCACATACCACTGTAAACATAGTAAGCATAGCATGAATATGAAACTAGCACAAGTGAAATTATTTAAATAACTATATGCATTATATGAGGTTATATTCAAGTAAAAATCATAGTCATTGAAATGTCACTCTTGCAAATATTTGTGGTGGCTTGCCTTAGTTCAGAGGAGGATCACAATCCTCCTGGTTCTCCTCGAGGCAGCAAGATCCTTCTGAAACTAATCAAAATGGCATAAAGAAAATGTCACATAACACATTTAAATGCACCAGAAAATATCTACAGCAAGGAAAAATCTCAACTTTGGCATGCTGAAAGAGTAATTCAGGACAAAACCAATGCAAAAAGAATCATCTCATTTGGACTTATGGTTTAGGATTTAGAGCTGGTCAAAGTTCAGTCAAATTTTTGAATTAAAATGAATTTTCAGAATTTACAGAAAGGATGACGTCGAAGGCGTATTTCGGGTTTACGCCTCCACTTATACCGCTTCGGGAGAGAGAGAGAGAGGCTGATGGGTGGGTCCCTCTGTTAGGTTTAGAAGAGAGAAGGAGGGGGGAACAGAGGACGGCGGCTCGGTCGCCGGTGGTTCTCCGGCGAGGAGGCCATGGTGGCCCCCGGCGAAGGGATGGCTGGACGCGGCTCACAAAGAGGAGCACGTACGTACTCGAGGCGAGAGCTGGGATGGACGGACGGCATCGTGGTGATCTTCTCCAGAGATGGTGGGTGGCTGGGCTCGTCGAAGTTGGCATTCCCGGTAAGCTATCTTCAGTCCAGCAGCACCGTTGGGATCCAGAGGAGCACACGAACATGCCTGAGAGGGTGGAAGAGGTCGAGGAGCTCCGGAGGGAGTGGAATGCCAAGGGGGATCCGCGGCGAGCTCCGGTGAGGAATAGTGGCCAGAGGCCAGCCCAACCTTGCTACAGTGTTCTACTACTCGATTTGTGGCCAGTGGATGAGCTTGGGATGGTTGGAGAGGCTCGGGGAGTGCGGTATTTATAGGAGAGAGAGGTGGCCAAGCTCGGCTCCACCTGGGAGGTTCTGGAGATGGTGAGAGGCGACGAGAGGAGCTCGGAGTGATGAGAGAGGTCACTGATGATCACGCAGGCACAGTGGAGAAGTCACACCAAGCACAGGACAAAGGAGAGCGATGGATCGGTCACGCGAGAGTACTGTGCTCTCTGCTCCGCCGTGTCCGTGTCTGTAGCGGCTGTCGCCGGCGTCGAGGAGCACCAGGGAGTAGTTGGGAGGGACGAGTCAAGGACGCAGCAGATAATTGACACACTGGCTGGGCTCAAGGCAGCTTCACGGGTGCGGCAGAGGAGGTGCCGACGCGCTAGACGCGCCGAACGCATGCCAGACACCGTGAACCCTCACGGTCACCGCATGTACTAGTGCAAGGTAGTGCACCAGGGCTGCAAAACCTTGTCAAGTCTCAAGTCCTTGCAGAGCTAGGTCACATTGATGTGTTGGTTCATTGTCAAGTCAACCAGAAGTGACTTGAGATCACTGCCAAGTTTCTGGATAGAAAATGTTGCGGCCATTTGAGAGAAATCTAGAAGGAGTTAAGAGCTGAAACTTGGAGGTTAAGGTTCTGTTTGAAAGGTCATTAAGCTATAAAAATTTCAGCTCAAAAGGATTAGGCAAAATGCACTTCCTTCACAAAGTACATCTTCTGAGCAAAAGAGAATTATTTTCTAGAGCAAAAATACTCCTCATGACCATGGGATTGATACGTCTCCAACGTATCTATAATTTTTGCTTGTTCCATGCTGTTATATTATCATTCTTGGATGTTTTACAATCATTTTATAGCAACTTTGTATCATTTTTTGAGGCTAACCTATTGACATAGTGCCCAGTGCTAGTTGTTGTCTTTTGCTTGTTTTTTACTTCACAGAAAATCAATACCAAACGGACTCCAAATGCAACAAAACATTTTGGAGATTTTTTCTGGACCAGAAGACACCTGTTGGGCCAAAGAAGTACTAGAGGGGGGCTCCGAGGGGAGCACAACCCACCTGGGCGCGCCTGGGGGCCTAGGCGCGCCCTGGTGCGTTGTGCCCACCTCGGCCGCTCCCGCACCGCCTCTTTGCTCTATAAATACCCCGAAAATCTAAAAACCCTAGGGGAGTCGACAAAACACAATTCCAGCCGCCGCAAGTTCCAGAACCACCAGATCCAATCTAGACACCATCACGGAGGGGTTCATCATCCTCATTGGTGCCTCTTCGATGATGCGTGAGTTGTTCATTATAGACCTACGGGTCCGTAGTTAGTAGCTAGATGGCTTCCTCTCTCTCTTTTGATTCTCAATACAATGGTCTCTTGGAGATCTATTTGATGTAACTCTTTTTGCGGTGTGTTTGTTGGGATCCGATGAAATTTGAGGTTATGATCAGATCTATTTTATCCATGAAAGTTATTTGAGTCTTCTTTTGATCTCTTATATGCATGATTACTTATAGCCTTGTATTTCTTCTTCGAATCTTTGGTTTTGTTAGGCCGACTAGATCGATTTTTCTTGCCATGGGAAGAGGTGCTTTGTGATGGGATCGGTCGTGCGGTGTTCTTTTCCAGTGACAGAAGGGGCAGCAAGACACGTATTGATCGTCGCCATTAAGGATAACAAGATGGGGTCTATTCCTACATGAATAGATCTTGTCTACATCATGTCATCATTTTTATTGCATTACTCCGTTTCTCCATGAACTTAATACACTAGATGCATGCTGGATAGCGGTCAATGTGTGGAGTAATAGTAGTAGATGCATGAAGGTGTCGGTCTACTAATCTTGGACGTGATGCCTATATAATAATCATTGCCTTGATATCGTCATAATTATTTGAAGTTCTATCAATTTCCCAACAGTAATTTGTTTACCCACTGTATGATATTTTTCTCGAGAGAAGCCACTAGTGAAATCTACGGCCCCCGGGTCTATTCTTCTTCATATTTGCTTTCTGATCTATTATTTGCCACTTTTATTTTCAGATCTATATTTCCAAAAACCCAAATATACCTTGGTGCACTTTTTCTTTCTTTATTTTATTTTGTTTTATTGCGAGATCTATTTATCCAATCTACCACAAATTTATCTATCTTTTTACCGTGGAGGGATCGATAACCCCTCTTACGCGTTGGGTTGCAAGTATTTGTTCTTTGTGTACATGTACCGTTTACATAGTGTTGCTTGGTTCTCCTACTGGATTGATACCTCACAACTGTAGGATGCTGCTAACGTGACACTACAATCAGAGACCCTTCGACAAAACTGTGTGCGATGCATTAATCGCAAACGGTGATGTAAAAAAAACTGTCAAAAAAGATGCAAACCGTTTGCGATGGCGGATACATCAAACACGGTTCAGATTTTAGTTGCGTGTGTGATGCGGGGCATATGGTTCAGTTCAATGAACTATTTGCGATGAGGAAGAAGAACAGAAACTGGCAGCCAAATGAAGGCGTGTGCGATATATGGCATACAGTTCAGTCGGATTAATTGTTTGTGATGAGGTGGAACAACAGAAACGGGCAGCCAGATGAAGGTGTTTGCGATTGAGGGCATACACTTCAGACGGATGAACTGTTTACGATTAGGCAACACAACAGAAACGGTCAGCCAGATCAACGTGTCTGCGATTGATGGCATACACTTCACACGGATGAACTGTTTGCGATTAGCCACAACAAACAGAAATAGTTAGACAGATCAACGTGTGTGCGCTAGACGGGCACACGTTCTAATTAAAAGAAGCATGCGCGATGGTAATAACGAGCGCGCACGGTTGTTGGAACAAGACGTGTGCTGACATCACCAATTGTGGTGCGCCCTATGGTGCAAACGCCACGTACGTGGCCGACAAAGCGTGTTCACATTACACCCGGGAATAGTGCCGCACTTAGAAATTATAGAACCGTCAATAAATTTTGAGCCTGCGTCCCGTCACATTCCAAATTACTACCACGCTATATTTAATTGCAAACCTGTTCACACTGATCAAAACCTAAACAGTTTCCCACTTAGGAGCGTATTAGTACTCGGTTATAAATACTACTACTCCAAGATGACTGTACATTCCTCCTCAACTCCTCATCAACAAAAACAAACAAGTCATTCATCGTTGTTCCCTTGCGTCTGCCATGGCCAGCGTGAGTTCTGGGTCAAGAGATTACTACCAGGGAGAGGCGAGCATGGAAGCGGAAGCACGAGAGATGTCCCGCCTCGCCGCGAAAGCAGCCGACATGTCCCACCGTGCGGCTGTAGCAGCACAGAGGTCCCACCGCGCCGCCGAAGCAGCACAGAGGCCCCGCCACATCGTCGATGCAGCAGACTGGTCCGGCTGCGCCGCGGAAGCAGCAGAGATGCCCCGCCGTGCCGCGAATGCAGCAGAGATGTCCTCCCGTGCCGCGGCGGCCTGGGAAAATGTCTCGCGGGCAGGCGAGGACTCTCATAGGTGCATGCGCGCTATGCTCGATGACCTGATGGGTCAGATCTCCGACTGGATGAAGCAGCAGAACGAGATGAATGCCTCATTTGAAAATGCTACCAGCGTCATCCGGGGACTAGGGGAGGACAAGGCAAAGCTCCGCACCGAGCGCAACCTGCTGAGGGTGAACATCGCAGGAACGAAGAAGCAGCACGAGGAGACCACTGCCTTGTTGCAGAGGACCGGCGTCATCGTCAAGAAACTTATGGACGAGAATGCCTTGCTCCGCATCAAGCGCCAAAGGCTGGTGGAGGAATCTGTGGATGCTCTCAAGTAGCGTCTTGAGGACACGAAAGAGGTCATCGCCACTCGCCGCGGAGACTAGTTCCCGCGGCCTGCAGCAACGCATCAAGAAAGTAGAGATCAGCGAGCTAGATCGTTGTCTTGCTTCTTCTTTTGCCCTTGTGTATTTTGGGCGTTGCCGCATGTGGATTTTTTAATTATCTTCCTAAATATGTAAAATAATTATTATCCACTCTCATCGTCCTTACATTCATCAGTCTTGCTATAAGTCACAGTCGATGCTATATAGGTCCATCGGATCTTACATCAAGATCCGTGCAAAACTTTCTTTTCAGATTTTCTTTTTTCTCTTTTAAATCTCAGTCGAGTGAGACATAGCCACGCCATGAAACAGGGGCTCGGGCGCCATTAATGGAGATGTTGGGAGGGAGGTGGGCGGTGGATAGAGGTCAAAGGGCTCTCCTCCCGATGAGCACGCGCAGGGGTCTGATCGCACGCCTCCCGTACTCAAATAGCTACCCCGCACGGCACCTCCTAGCCAATAAAAAAGGGGACGCATGGCGGCACGTAAATGGTAAGTAGAACGCCCACGGTTTCAATAATACTTGTGTTTCCGATTTGTCACGTGACAGCACTTGTTCCAAAATGATTTTGTTGATTGTTAATGTGTGCGCCTTTGCAAATCGGACAAAAAATTTACCACAGCATGTTGGTGCCATGTCATGACACCATGCCAAGTTTCATGATTTTCAGGCGAGTTTTGGATTTACGGAATTTTAAAACCAAGTTTCTCGATGTTTCCGGCCGAGCCAAGATGCCTAGATGTTTGAATTCCAGACCCACTTCTTGCATGGGACCTAGAAATTTGCCCAAGTACACATAAATGATTTTCCAACTAACTTTTGCGCACTGGAGCATGCACTTGCACTTCAAATTTGAATTATGTGCATTAAATGCCTGGAAAATCAATTAATGTAGAAAAAGCCCAAATGAACCCGAAATAATTCCAAAATTTAGCACGAAACTCCTATTTGGTCTAAGCTGCCTATGTAAAAAAATCAAGGCGGGAGACGGCAGTGTATGTCGTTTCGCACATGGAGGTGACACGTTCCCTCTTGGAACCACGAGCCTTCTTGAGAGAAGCTCCGGTTTGCAAGAAGCTTCTACCAAATCTTGTGTAGCGACCTGACCCAAATGGATCAAGTCTCTGTGCTTAAGTGTCATCCCTGGATCGGTATGCTGACACACACAGTACTGGAGGTTTTATAACAGAGGTATGTCACATGTATAAAGTAACGTAAATACTATTACCTCAATCCATATAGCGGAAGTAACAACAAGGTTGTGGAGTTCCCAACAACGCCAACGACAAAGTTGAGTGTAGACATCGTAACCCTAACGTATCACTTACTCGTCGTAAGAATTCCTGCAACATGAGACATTGCAGCCATGTAGGTCAGTACATTGAATGTACTGGCAAATTCACACCATAGGATAATGATGAACAATATCTATCACTACATGCATATTTGGCTGGTGGAGGCTCTAAGTTTAATTTTGCATAAAGCCAATTTTTCCCTACAACAAAGGAATAGATTTTATTTTTCTACCAAGTTGATGCCGTTATTGAGAAGGTTCCTCCAACTCAATCCCAAATTCCCAAAGTATTAATAACCCAACAATTTCATTAAATAGAGTGATGAGATCAAACCAATAATTCAAATACCAGATACTCAAGATGTCCATAACTGGGGACACGGCTAATCATGATTAGTTTGTACACTCTGCAAAGGTTTGCGCACTTTTCCCCACATGACTGATCTCCTCCGTTGAATTTCTCGCACTACATGATGTTTGAGAAATGGATGATCGAGACACAGTCTTTCCGAAGAGGTCCCCTTAACCGATAGATAGGCCGGTACACCTACAATTCTCCTACATCTGCTAGCCCATCATGGAAAGGACTCCCACAACTTACTAAACTATGCAGAGCCCATAATGGCATGTGGCTGCACACGGAAGTTTCTAGCATGAATAATCTTATGATCCCTTTGAGCCTAGGTGGCAGACCATAGGATGATCACACGGGTACCCCGGGATCTCCTAGGACAATACTGGTATAACCCAAGGTGCCCACAACCAATCCACCCAGATGTGTAGTAAAGTAGCCACCTTAAGTTTCCCTTAATTAATATTACTCTCGCAACTTTCATGAATCTCACACACCAAACCACGTCTACGAGCATAGCAAAATAGTATAAGCATAACGTAATAAACCCAGGGTTTGCTATAAGACAATAGGTTCCTACCTCATCAGCTACTTAACAATCCCACATGTTACCAATCCTACTCATGCAATGTTTGAGGGTGAAACTAATGCAAGTAAAACTGGGTATAAAAGAGTATGATCAAAGTGTGAACTTGCCTTGTACTGTTGATGAAGATTCTTCGCACTCATAATTCCTGATAGTTCTACGCGTCACACTCCGGTCAATCTATCATGAGCAAGCAATTGCATACATAAGCACTCATGCAAAAGAATAGAAGAAAAGATCTCGGAAAACTTTGAAAACCAGCAATTAACTCTTGCAACAGAAAACAATTTCTAACAGTACCAAAATTGGGTGGATTTGGTCTTATCAGAAAGTTTAGATCAAGAGCTTCAATTAGCAAAAAGAATAAATTAAATCGGAGTTACGAAACTCAAGTTATGAATAAAAGAAGTTTGAATTTAAATCTGTTTGAAACCAATTTTTAAACTTCTCAAAAATATGTTTAAGTTGGTTATCTGGATAGAGGGGATCATAACGAAGAAGTGGGCATTGGTTTCGATGGATTTGGAGAAACGAGTAAAAGTTGCGAGGGTTTAAAGATCAGGGGCTAAACCATAAAATAAAACAACTACAACTAGGTCCCTGGCAGAAAATAAAAAAAATAAAAATGAAAAACTACAGAACGAACGTTTGGTAACAGAGGCTAACGAACGAAAACCGTTCGCTAACAGATCTAAACGAACGAAAGCTCACTATTTGGAACTAACCGAAAAAAAACCGAAACTAAATCGATGAAACCCTAAAAAAACCGATCTATGTTTTTACTTAAAAACCGTCGAGAGGTGGCGGCGACGGCTCCGGCGAGTCTGGCGAGCTTCGGCGGATCGAGCGGAGGCGAGGCGAGGCGGCTGTGGCGCGGCGGCTCGGCGAAGGCGGCGGTGCGAAGGCGGCGGCGAGACGGCGGCGGGACGGGGCAGCGGCGACGCGGGGCTACGGCGTCGGCGGAAGGCGGCGCGGCAGCGGCAGCTGCGGCAGCCAGCAGCATGCAGCGGCGGCACGGCAACGGCAGGTGGCGGCGGCTTGAGGGGGAAGAGGGCCCCGGTCTCGGGTATTTATAGATGGGGAGGGGCGGCTTGCGTGGAGGAGGGGCGAGGCGCGGCGGCGCCGGACTCTAAGAGAGTCTCGGTCGGGCGGCGGCGGCTTGGGCTGGCTGGGCTTTGGCCCAGTTCGGCGGTTTTCCTTTTTTTTACAGACAATAAATAAAAAGGAAAACCACATAAAATAAAAATATAATATAGGCATATTATATATCAAAATTTTCAGAAAAATATTTTCTAAAACACGAACATTTTTCTAGCGTCAAATAAATTCCACAAAAATTTAAATAAAGCAAACAGTACTACTGGTGCAATAAAACCCAATAAAAATCATTTTAAAAATACCAAAATGATTTCAAATTTATTTCTCTCCAATTTTCTATTGAAGGGAATCATTTTACCCTAATTTCCATATATTTTATTTTTGGAGAAAAATAATTTGAATAAAAACCAAATAACTCCAAATTGAAAATGGTTTTCAACATACCTTCAAAGGGGCTTTAAATTTTGATTCTTTGAAACTTCCAACTCATATTTCATTTGATTTGAGGAAGTCATTTTATCTTCTCTCATGAAAATCATTGAGTTGCATAAAGTTTCCGAATTTGAAATATTTACAAATGAAATTCAAATCTTTTCAAAACCCTTTTCATTTATTTAAATGGAAGAAGTCATATCATCTTCACTCTAGGGTTTTGTGATGATTTGAATTCATGGAGATCATAAATGCAAGGTGAAAGTTTGGGAAAGTCCTTTTATTCCCTCTCAAAAAAAGTTTCAAATAAACTCAATTTCACACAAGCAACCACACCACAATCAAACAAACAATCAAAACTATTTATTTAATATAACATTCCAAAATTTAGAATTTTGGGATGTTACAAACCTACCACCCTTAAAATGAATCTCGCCCTCGAGATTCAGAGAGGCTAGCAAGAAATAGGTTAGGTTCGGGGTCTCCTCAAAATCCGTTGATTGTCGCGAAGATCTGGGGTTCTACCACCCTTAGAAGCATGGTTACAGTTCCATCAAAACTCATGTAATTGTACTCCATCCTTATTGTTGACAGTGTCGATCTTCTTAGATCTTCAGGATAATTCCTTCTCTGGGCTCTTCCGGTAGTGGCATAACCTTTTCCTCAATCCTTGTGTCCTTGCATCATGGTAATTAAGGTTCTTCGGAGACTGGGTCTTCTTTAGCTGACAGGTCTGGCGCCAATACTAAACAACTATCGATATCTCATGGTGGTCATCAAACAATTTGACTGGGTCCCTGCAGAAAACGGGTCTGGGCTTCATTCTCACCGTATGACCTACGATTGGCAACAGCTGCCTTGTACAAGGGAAAATTGTCATACCATTCTAAGGTTTAAACAAGGTTTTGATCGTCGTCGCTCTACTATGGGTAAGTCACTCAGATTTACCATCCCATATAGCAAGGCGAATAATAAGAAAAAGTCGGTATGGTGATCAATCCATCCCGCACCCAAATCATTACCTTGTATATGGTTTAGCGAATCTCGCATTCTAACACTCGGTCATCCTCACAAGCATTGCATAATTTCTCTTGTCGACGAACCAAGTTCGGATAAATCCATTGATTCTGCAAGCCAAACGAACATCTATCGTTCCTTCACAGCTCTCAGGTTTTGCGTTACTCTTATAAGATCATCTGTTGATAAAGTCGTATCTTCTTCCAGGGTTTTTCCTTCAGCAAGAGTGTGCTTGCTTCTTGGCAGGTCCTGGAGCCTGTGGGTCATGGGCTCACCTCCTCACGTTTATAGCTTCAACTCATCCTGGGGTTATAATTGCTCCTTATTACCAACATTATACTTCCTTTATATCCAATAGTACTTCATCCCTTCACATTCTTGGGGTATCCCACATATCGAGATAAAACTCATACTTATTTTGTCCAAAGTCCACTCCGTGGAATATCATTATCCTTTCCAGGGGTCAAGTGTCCTCACAGGGTACTACCACCCTTGAAATGCACAAATTCTTCCATAGACCATATTTCTCATATCCTCGAAAATGGTCAAAATCTTTCTTCATAGAGTAACAACTCATAAAATTCAACGCATGAAATCATGACACATGAACTTTATTGATTTCATGAATTTATTACAATCTTTTGCATTTCCATTACATTCCTCAACTCAACACCTGAGTCTAAAAAGAATTGTTCCCACTACTACTACTATATTTCTTTTTTGACACAACTATTTAGCACAAGTCTCCTTCTAATTGGGATAATCTCTGGCAAGGTGCCATGCTTCATTACAACGAAAACATATTACTTCTGACCAGTCTCGTGGTTTCCTAGTGATTACATAGCCTCCTTGGGTCCTCGGCTTCCTTTTTTTTGGGCAATCACTAAAGTAGTGTCCTGAATCTTTGCACCTAAAACATGTGATATGACCCAGGTCCTTCTTTGTAGAAATTTGGTTGTTCTTGGAGTCCAATCTATTTCTCTTCCTGGACTTTTCCGTGTCGATCAGGGCTTCTATTTCCTGTGGATCATACTCTACTTCCTCTATCGGGAATGCTACTAGATCCCCCTTCAGACAATCCTGGGAGATGTGTCCTTCTTCTCCACATGAATAACATGACTTGGTGCAGGGTTTAATTATGTTTCCTTTGTGTGTGTCCTCGACCTCTTCCTTCATCACAGGTTCTTCTACAATTTCCATGAGGGCTCCTTTCATTGCTTCTTTCTTCTGCTGGATGGTTCGTTATACTATGGGGTAAATGTGACACTGAGCAGGGTAGTGGGTAGTCCCTTCACACAAGAAACAAGTAATCTGCCTAGTTGGGCATTCTTCAGCTGGGTGAATTTCTTCACAATGAGGGCATTCATCCTTGTGTTCTTTATGGTTGTGTCCTATTTCTCCACAGAGCTTGCATGCACAAGGTTTCTTCATATCGTTTCCATAAGGCTTCATCTTCTGGGACACAAGCCGAGACTTTAGCAGAGTCAACTTAAATTCTTTCCAAGTGGTTACTCCTTGCCATCCATTGATGGTTTGGTACATCCTCCACCAAGTAGCAGCACCTCTTTCAAAGCACTGAAGGGCATGCTGGGTCATATCCCTTCCAGGTATAGTGTTATTCTTCATGTGATCTTCCATGTTCCGAATCCATCGGTCCGTCTCCAATTGAGTCATCGGTCCAGAAAATATGAGTTCATCTCCATTCATCCTCTATTGGTTCCAAGGGTTTCGGGGTGAGATAAGAGAGATAGAGAGGGATACACATAATACAAACAATAGTTTTGAAGAGGCATATTTTATTTTGTGGCTGTCGGAAAAACATCAAACAAATGACAGCTCACAATCGTCGCATCTAACGTAGGTATAACAGGGGTTTGGTCTTCTAAAGGTCAATAAATCTTCAAAGTCACCAAACTCTTCAAGTCTTGTTCATGTCTCCGATGGCTTCTTCCGATCGTGCTTGTCCTTCTCAAGTTCTTCTGTCAGGTCATTTCTGTTGACGCAAAGTTTCTCGTGACGTCCTTTAATATTCTAGAGTTGTGTTCCAAACTTCTGGGTTTTAACATCCTTGGCAATGAACCATGGTCCTACTGTCCTTTAGTTCCTGACGAATCTCTGGTATCTCGAGGTTTTGCTCCTCCAGCTTGGCTACTTTCAGCTTCTGGATCCCGAGTTCTTCACGAAATGCTTCCTTGTCAAATACGGCTTCCTGAAGGTCCATCTTAAAAATTTTGATGTAATACTCCAGATCCTGTCGATACAGCAGCTAAGGTTAAACTTCATCTTTTGCTGATAGATGCTCCATTAGCCCTTTTGTCATCCAATCCTTCTGACGAAATGCATGCTTAACTCAGCACGGCGACAATAGCATAAGCGGGCGATAACATCATGGATAGCAGTGTTTCTGCCCTTGTCATTGCCATGAGCTATCATTCCATAGTTGATATCTCCTGCCTTAGGGTTTTCTTGACAAAAACTTTGAGTTTTAACGCTCCATGTTCCAGTCTTTCTTCGACACACCTTGATCTCGGGTATTGACAGCTTCAATAGTCTGACAAATTCCATAAGGGTAGCCTTCCTAGGTCATACCAATCTGGAAATTCTTCAGAGCCTTCAAATTCTACTAGTCTTCGGAGTCTTCAACCGTTGTAGTTTCCATTATTATAATGCTCGGTAAAATGCTCTTCATTCCGAAGTGGTCTTAGTTGTCCGTTATCTTGTACTTATTGGATTGGTCTCATCAGTCGAACCTTCGTGTGGTCAAGAGGGGAAAGGGTATAGTCTAACTATTTGAGATGAGAGGGAAATACTTGGAAAAGATGAGAGTTAAGGGATCTCTTTTTTTTTAAATGAAGTTTTAGAGAAATCCTTTCCTATGGGCTTGCCAGCTTCTAGGGGTCACGTCCTACAGTCAACATATGCTCTGATACCATCTTGTAGCGACCCGACCCAAATGGATCAAGTCTCTGTGCTTAAGTGTCATCCCTGGATCGGTATGCTGACACACACAGTACTCGAGGATTTATAACAGAGGTAAGTCACATGTATAAAGTAACGTAAATACTATTACCTCAATCCATATAGCGGAAGTAACAACAAGGTTGTGGAGTTCCCAACAATGCCAACGGCAAAGTTGAGTGTAGACATCGTAACCCTAACGTATCACTTATTCGTCGTAAGAATTCCTGCAACATGAGACGTTGCAGCCATGTAGGTCAGTACATTGAATGTACTAGCAAATTCACACCATAGGATAATGTTGAACAATATCTATCAGTACATGCATATTTGGCTGGTGGAGGCTCTAAGTTTAATTTTGCATAAAGCCAATTTTTCCCTACAACAAAGGAATAGATTTGATTTTTCTACCAAGTTGATGCCGTTATTGAGAAGGTTCCTCCAACTCAATCCCAAATTCCCAAAGTATTAATAACCCAACAATTTCATTAAATAGAGTGATGAGATCAAACCAATAATTCAAATACCAGATACTCAAGATGTCCATAACCGGGGACACGGCTAATCATGATTAGTTTGTACACTCTGCAAAGGTTTGCGCACTTTTCCCCACATGACTCGATCTCCTCCGTTGAATTTCTCGCACTACATGATGTTTGAGAAACGAATGATCGAGACACAGTCTTTCCGAAGAGGTCCTCTTAACCGATAGAGAGGTCGATACACCTATAATTCCCCTACATCTGCTATCCCATCATGGAAAGGATTCCCACAACTTACTCAACTATGCCAGAGCCCATAATGGCATGTGGCTACACACGGAAGTTTCTAGCATGAATAATCTTATGATCCCTTTGAGCCTGGGTGGCAAACCATAGGATGATCATACGGGTACCCCGAGATTTCCTAGGACAACACTGGTATAACCCCAGGTGCCCACAACCAATCCACCTAGATGTTTATTAAAGTAGCCGCCTTAAGTTTCCCTTAATTAATATTACTCTCGCAACTTTCATGAATCTCACACACCAAACCACGTTTACGAGCATAGCAAAATAGTGTAAGCATAACGTAATAAACCCAGGGTTTGCTATAAGACAATAGGTTCCTACTTCATCAGCAACTTAACAATCCCACATGTTACCAATCCTACTCATGCAATGTTTGAGGGTGAAACTAATGCAAGTAAAACTGGGTATAAAAGAGTATGATCAAAGTGTGAAATTGCCTTGTACTGTTGATGAAGATTCTTCACACTCATAATTCCTGATAGTTCTACGTGTCACACTCCGGTCAATCTATCGTGAGCAAGCAATTGCATACATAAGCACTCATGCAAAAGAATCGAAGAAAAGATCTCGGAAAACTTCGAAAACCAGCAATTAACTCTTGTAACAGAAAACAATTTCTAACTGTACCAAAATTGGGTGGATTTGGTCTTATCAGAAAGTTTAGGTCAAGAGCTTCAATTAGCAAAAAGAATCAATTAAATCGGAGTTACGAAACTCAAGTTATGAATAAAAGAAGTTTGAATTCAAATCTGTTTGAAACCAATTTTTAAACTTTTCAAAAATATGTTTAAGTTGGTTATCTGGATAGAGGGGATCATAACGAAGAAGTGGGCATTGGTTTCGTTGGATTTGGAGAAACGAGTAAAAAGTTGCGAGGGTTTAAAGATCAGGGGCTAAACCATAAAATAAAACAACTACAACTAGGTCCCTTGCAGAAAATAAAAAAAATAAAAATGAAAAACTACGGAACGAACATTTGCTAACAGCGGCTAATGAATGAAAACCGTTCGCTAACAGATCTAAACGAACGAAAGCTCGCTATATAGAACTAACAAAAAAAAAACCGAAACTAACCGAAACTAAATCGACGAAACCCTAAAAAAACCGATCTATGTTTTTACCTAAAACCGGTGAGAGGCGGCGGCGGCTCTGGCGAGTCCGGTGAGCTCCGGTGGATCGAGCGGAGGCGAGGCGAGGCGAGGCGGCTCCGGCGCGGCGGCTCGGCGAAGGCGGCGGTACGAAGGCGGCGGCGAGACGGCGGCGGGACGGGGCAGCGGCGACGCGGGGCTACGGCGTCAGCGGAAGGCGGCGCGGCAGCGGCAGCTGCGGCGGCGAGCGGCCTGCGGCGGCGGCGCGGCAACGGCAGGTGGCGGCGGCTTGAGGGGGAAGAGGGCCCCGGTCTCGGGTATTTATAGGTGGGGAGGGGCGGCTTGCGTGGAGGAGGAGCGAGGCTCGGCGGCACCGGACTCTAGGAGGGTCCCGGTCGGGCACGGGGAAGAAGGCGGCGGCGGCTTGGGCCGGCTGGGGTTCGGCCCAGTTCGGCGGTTTTCCTTTTTTTTACACACAATAAAGAAAAAGGAAAACCACATAAAATAAAAATATAATATAGGCATATTATATATCAAAATTTTTAGAAAAAGATTTTCTAAAACATGAACATTTTTCGAGCGTCAAATAAATTCCACAAAAATTTAAATAAAGCAAACAATACTACTGGTGCAATAAAACCCTATAAAAATCATTTTAAAAATACCAAAATGATTTCAAATTTATTTCTCTCCAATTTTCTATTGAAGGGAATCATTTTACCCTAATTTCCATATATTTTATTTTTGGATAAAAATAATTTGAATAAAAACCAAATAACTCCAAATTGAAAATGGTTTTCAACATACCTTCAAAGGGACTTTAAATTTTGATTCTTTGAAACTTCCAACTCATATTTCATATGATTTGAGGAAGTCATTTTATCTTCTCTCATGAAAATCATTGAGTTGCATAAAGTTTCCGAATTTGAAATATTTCCAAATGAAATTCAAATCTTTTCAAAACCCTTTTCATTTATTTAAATGGAAGAAGTCATATCATCTTCACTCTAGGGTTTTGTGATGATTTGAATTCATGGAGATTATAAATGCAAGGTGAAAGTTTGGGAAAGTCCTTTTATTCCCTCTCAAAAAAAGTTTCAAATTTCACTCAATTTCACACAAGCAACCACACCACAATCAAACAAACAATCAAAACTATTTATTTAATATAACATTCCAAAATTTAGAATTTTGGGATGTTACAGCTTGTCCCAATTCGGCCAAAAAAATTACCACAACATGTTGGTGCCATGTCATGACACCATGCCAAGTTTCATGATTTTCAGGCGAGTTTTGGATTTATAGGAATTGAAAAACCAGGTTTCTCAATATTTTCGGCCGAGCCACGACGCCCAGATATTTGAATTCCATTCCCATTTCTTGCATGGGACCTAGAAATTCACCCAAGGACACACATGTGATTTTTCAATCAACTTTGGTGCACTGGAGCATGTGCTTGTAGTTCAAATTTGAATTATGCACATTAAATGCCCAAAAAATTAATTAATGTATAAAAAGGCCAAACGAACCCAGAATAGTTCCAAAATTTAGCACAAAACTCCTATTTGGTCTAAGCTGCCTGTGTAAAAAAATTAAGGCGGGAGAAGGCAGTGTATGTCGTTTCGCACACGGAGGTGACACGTTCCCTCTAAGAACCACAAGCCTTCTTGAGAGAAGCTTCGGTTTGCAAGAAGCTTATACCAAAGCTTGTCCCAATTCGGCCAAAAAATTTACCACAGCATGTTGGTGCCATGTCATGACACCATGCCAAGTTTCATGATTTTCAGGCGTGTTTTGGATTTACAGTAATTAAAAAACCAAGTTTCTCTATATTTCCGGCTGATCCACGACGCCCAGATGTTTGAATTTCATTCCCATTTCTTGCATGGGACCTAGAAATTCACCCAAGGACACACATGTGATTTTTCAACCAACTTTGGTGCACTGAAGCATGTGCTTGTAGTTCAAATTTGAATTATGCACATTAAATGCCCAGAAATTCAATTAATGTATAAAAAGCCAAACGAACCCGGAATAATTCCAAATTTTAACACGGCACTCATATAGTTCTATGTTGCCTCTGTAAAAATCCAGGGGGGAGGCAGCGTATATCGTTTCGCACACAAAGGTGACACGTCCCCCCTCGGGAACCACGAGTCTTCTCAAGACAAGCTCCGATTTGCAAGAAGCTTATACCAAAACATGTCCAATTGCGGCCAATTTTTTACCACAGCATGTTGGTGCCATGAAATGACACCATGCCAAGTTTCATGATTTTCAGGCGAGTTTTGAATTTACAGGAATTTAAAAACCAAGTTTCTCAATGTTCCTGGTCGAGCCACGACGCCCAGATGTTTGAATTTCATTCCCATTCTTGCATGGGACCTATAAACTCACCCAAACACACACATGTGATTTTTCAACAAACTTTGGTGCACTGGAGCATGTGCTTGTAGTTCAAATTTGAATTATGCACATTAAATGCCTAGAAACTCAATTAATGCGTAAAAATGCCAAACGAACCCGGAATACTTCCAAATTGAAACACGACACTCATGTAGTTGCATGTTCACTCTAGATAAATGTTCTAGCAATTCAAAGACCATCCTTTCCCTCCGTAACACCATTTTGTCTTTCAAACCATAATGAAAAAATCAGGTATACCACAACCAGTTTACTAGTAAGAATCATGTGGGATGCGATATAAAATATCTTGGCGCACCGTCTTGTCTGGATTACGTAGGAAGCTTCGTCGTCTACAGTCCACCGCCCGCGCTTGAATCACACTTGCGCGCCAGTTTCTCGCGGCACCGAGCGAAATTTTCTGCCACCACGGAAATATCTATCTCCCCGCCCCCTCCCTCCCACCAAAAGCCACATTTCCATTGTTCCTCCTTATTTTCCAAGTTCAAACCTTCACTGCTGCTTACTGGCAGCTCAGCCTCCTTGCCGGCGACCCTTCTTCTTGTAGCGCCACCTCCTCGTCGGCGACCCTTCTTCTTGCAGCTCTGCCTCCTCGCCGCCGACCCTTCTTCTTGCTGCGTGGCCTCCTCGCCGCCGACCCTTCTTCTTGCTGCGCGGCCTCGTCGATATGGTCAGGTAATCCACACCCCACCCACACCATCCTCCTCCTTCCCCGTCCCACATGCCCCGACCGACGGTGCAACACCTTCCGCCGAAATCACTGGCCCCGTCCTCCAATTAAGCGCCGCCCACAGCCATTTTGCACGCAGTATAACGTGGAGCTCAGTAGCAGCTGGCAGTGGAGAAGCAAATCACGGCCGCATGCACGCATGAGGTCGCTATGGCTGCCATGCGTGCCGACCACCAGATCTTGGAGGAGCACCTCGTCTTCGAGGCCACCGTCGATACCGCCACGCGGTTGTCTACTTTAAAATACAGTTCATGTTGTTTTCTTGAGGCCACCGCCAGTGCCTTCTAGTGATTTGTCCTCTGTAATGTTAATATGTAATCTGATGTTCAGTTAACAGTTTGGTCCTATAAAATGTGATGTTTAGTTAACAGTTTGGTTAAACAAATGCTACATTTCGTAGTACTGTTCTCAAGAATTCTTTGTTTTGTTAACTGTCTTATCTTCTAGTACATGTTTCTATTCTGCAATGTCGTGCTGAGTTAACTGTTTTGGTTCATTTGGTCTACTGTCCATTTAACTGTTTGGTTCAATTCTGCAATTTGATTTTCATTTGCTGTGGGTACAATTTTGTATTGTTATGCATGTGAGAAATAAGTTGAATTTGGCTGTACTCAGTACATATTCTACTGATAGTACGGCAACTCTCAGTTAACCTGATCAAGATCTTCCTTATATGTGTTGCAGGGAAACAATGGGAGACACTACGGTTTACCATCGAGGTTTGCTCATGCTTGGTCCTTTCGCTAATAGCACATTATTGTGCAGTTGCAGGAATCATTCTAATATTTAGGTTTCTTACAATTTGGTCTTGCACATGTAGGTCCTGCTGTCAGAGGCTTAGACCCACTGTTCGATGCATTTTGCATATCGAGAAATGAGATGTCCATGAATATCAGTCAAGTCAAGAAACTCAGAAAGATTGTTAGGATGAAGAAACTTGCGACGAATAACAGCAAGATCTTTGTTTGCACAATGAAGAAGACATCACTCAACTATAGGATGGTACTAACTCTTTTACCTTGTTTTTACCCCTTGCGCCATTTCAAACTTTATAACAGCAACTTATGCATATATTTGTTTTTAGTACTTTTCAAAGCAGTTCACCGATGATTACCTCTCAAACCACCTGCATGGTTAAGAGGCGAGGAAGGTATTCATTCAACCCCCACGGTACAATATTGAAGTCTTCCTGAAGAGGACGAAGGTTGGGCGGGCAATTATCCATAGCCACTGGCCTAAAGTTGCAAGGACATTCAACATCACTGAAGGCTCAATATTTGCCTTCCGCTTCTGTAGTTTCTCTGATGAGATTCATCTGTCTATTTACCGCCTATGATGCTACTTTCCAAAGGTTTTCGATGTTGCATGTGAAACTTGGTGCTGTTGTGTAATGGCGTAACTGAGTGCTGAAGCTATCTGATGTAATTCGATTTATGAAATCCTGGTTGTCGTTATACGGATATGAAATATCTGGTGTGTTTTATAAGAAATGTCAATTTTATTACTACATGGATTATCAATAATAGGCTAATTACCCTGCTTATTGGGGTTTTCTATTGCAGACGGTTACTCAGACAACACCATGGGCGATGAACTCAAACAACCCACATGGTTTCTAGAAAGTAGGCGTGTTGGATCAACTAACAATCACACACGGCTTCCGGAAGAGAACTGTTTGCGTTAGGCCACCTTGCACAAACGTTTCCACACAAAAAACTGTGTGTGATATACATACGAACGAAAATGTTTTTCTGGGATTCACCGTGTGGGATGTACATACGAACGGAAACGATTGGGCTTCGATGCCTCGCCCGATCGCACACGAGCTCATTTTGCCCCCGCCTGTGTGGCCGGAGGGCCTATCCCGATGGTTTCTGGGTCATGTGGGAAGGACCCCCCCTATTGCACACACTCACTAGGCGACGGTTTAAAACTCCGTCGCGGAAAGGGGGTAAAAACTATTTGTATAGCACGTCTCTGCACCAGTGCCTTGATTTCATAACTGAGGGAAATACCTACCGTAGATGTGCTGAATAATCCCTTCCTCTTTGGGGAAATACCGACGTAGTTCAAGCAACATCAGGGATGTTTTCGCATAGGAAGATGAGGCATGATCCAAAGAATATTTGGGAATTTTCTCAGATTTTTGGGGGCAAGAAAAATGGGGGTTGCTATGGAGCAGAAGTGAAAAGCATTCATTTTCAAAGAGAAATGAATATGATGCCATTGAGAGAAATATTCCCATGGCATTATTTTGGGAGATATGAGGTTAAGAGATGTTTTTGAGAGTGAAAGGAGTCACTTGGGTGAAAATCAAAAGAATGCCCAAGTGCTATGTCCAAATGAGTTGATTCCAAAATCCAAATTCAAACCAAAGATGCAATAAATTCCAGAAAAAGAAAAGTGGCAAAAACCAGGGTGTCACAAACCTCCCCCCTTGGGATGAATCTCGTCCTTGAGATTCGGTTGCTCGGGAAACAATTCAGGGTATGCTGTCCTAAAAAAGTCCTCTCTTTCCCAGGTAGCTTCATCCTCGGTATGGTGTTCCCACTACATCTTGTAAAACTTAACTGACTTGCTACGGGTGACTCTTTCCATCTCATCCAGTATTCGGAAAGGTTTCTCTTCATAAGTCAGATCCTTAGCAAGCTCTATCTCTGTCATATCAGTTCATTTCTCTGGCGGTGAGATACACCTTCGCAACTGCAATACGTGGAAGACATCGTGTACTTCCGACAATTTGGGTGGAAGTTCTAGTTGATATGCCACTGCACCAACCTTGGACATGACTGGGAATAGGCCAATGTATCTTGGTGCAAGATTTCCTCGAGTCTGAAACCTTTTTACTCCTTTCATGGGTGTGACTCGGAGGTAGGTATATTCACCTGGTTCGAAACTGATCTGTCGATGTTTGGAATCATAGTAACTCTTTTATCGGGACTTGGCCACTTGCAGTCTGTCTCGGATTTCTCTTACTTGTTTCTCAGCTTCCATCATCAAATTAGTCCCAAAGATGCGGCTATCTACGGTCTGAGACCAATTTAACGGAGTATGGCATTTGCGTCCATACAGGGCTTCATATGGTGACATCTTGAGACTGGTCTGATAGCTATTGTTGTAGGAAAACTCCGCGTATGGCAGACTGTCTTCCCATTTAGGTCCTTGAGCAAGGGCACATGCTCGGAGCATATCTTCGAGTATCTGATTTACTCGCTCTGTCTGCCCATCTGTCTGAGGGTGATAAGCCGTATTGTACTTTAGGGCTGTTCCCAAGGCTTGATGAAGACGTGACCAGAATGCCGAGGTGAAAAGAGACCCTCGGTTAGAGGTGATGGTTCTGGACACATAGAGTTGAGCAAGTTGGTCTGCTCGGTACGTGGTTCTGATTGGAATGAAATGGGCTACCTTGGTCAGCATATCCACCATGACCCATACAACGTCGTTTCCGTGGAAAGTTTTGGGAAGACCGGTGATAAAATCCATGCACACATCGTCCCATTTCCATTGCAGAACGGGTAAAGGTTGAACTATCTCGGTGGGTTTTTGATGTTCCGCCTTCACTTTGTTGCATATGTCGCAGTAGGCGACAAAATATGCAATGTCTTTCTTCATTCCATCCCACCAAAATATCTGCCGGAGGTCCTCATACATTTTGGTACCGCCTGGGTGGATCGAGTACGAAGATTCGTGTGGCGTTAATATTTTCTTCCTCAGATCTTCCGTGTCTGGTATACATATTCTCCCTCGAAACCTTACGGTACCTTGGTCATCCATCCAGAAATCTTGAGTCTTGCCGGCTTGCATTCGTGCGACATGATGTTGGAGCAATGGGTCCTCTGCTTGGGCCTTGCAAATCTCTTCCTCCAGAGTGGGAGTGACCTCTAGCATAGCAGTGCAGTCAGCTTCAACAATGACCAGGTTGAGCTGGGCCATCTCTTCTTGTAGCTCGACAGACAAAGATTCCATTAATGCGTTCAATGTGGCGGGTTTGCAGCTGAGAGCATCAGCAACCACATTAGCTTTCCCCGGGTGGTAGTTGATTCCGAGATCATAATCCTTGACCAACTCTAGCCATCTTCTTTGTCGAAGATTTAAGTCGGGTTGAGTGAATATATACTTGAGACTTTTGTGATCGGTGAATATTTGGCACCGCTTGCCAATGAGATAATGCCTCCAGATTTTCAAGGCATGTACCACTGCTGCTAATTCCAAATCACGAGTAGGATAATTTCCTTCAAGGGGTCGTAGCTGTCTGGATGCATAAGGTACAACCTTGTCGTCTTGCATGAGTACGCACCCTATACCTCTTCTGGATGCGTCGCAATACACGTCGAAGCTCCGATAAATATCCGGAAGTGTCAACACCGGTGCTAAAGTTAACCTAGTCTTCAACTCATTAAAGCTTTTCTCACAGTCTTCAGACCATACGAACTTCTGATCCTTCTTGAGCAGCTCTGTCATTCGTTTAGCAATCTTGGGAAAGCCTTCAATGAATCGGCGATAGTAACCAGCAAGCCCCAGAAAACTCCTGATCTCGGTCACAGTCGTTGGTGCTGGCCATTTTAGCACATCCTTGACTTCACTTGGATCCATCGCTATTCCATCTGCTGATAAGATATGACCCAAGAATCCTACTTGCTTTAGCCAAAACTCGCACTTGCTGAACTTTGCATATAACTGGTGATCCCGGAGCCTTGGCAGTACTGCCCTGAGATGTTGTTTGTGCTCTTCTTCTCCTTTAGAATATATAAGAATATCATCAATGAAGACCATCACGAACTTGCCCAAGAAGTCCATGAATACCTTGTTCATCATATGCATGAAGAAGGTAGGGGCATTTGTCAGACCGAAAGACATGACTGTATACTCAATATACCGTAGCGACTGGTGAATGCGGTCTTAGGAATGTCTTCCTTCTTGATTTTGAGCTGATGGTACCCGGTCCTTAAATCAATCTTGGAAAATATTTGAGCTCCATTCAGTTGATCAAACAAATCATCAATCCTGGGGAGCAGGTACTTGTTCTTGATAGTGACATCATTGAGCTGGCGGTAGTCTACACACATTCGAAGACTACCATCTTTCTTGTCCACAAATATGGCAGGTGATCCCCATGGTGGAGAATTGGGGAGGATGTACCCTTTCTTGAGCATTTCATCCAGCTACTTCTTCAACTCAACTAGCTCGGATGAAGGCATACGGTAGCATTTCTTGTATATGGGTGTTGTCCTTGGCACGAGATCAATAGCAAACTCGAGCTCACGATCTGGTGGCATTCCTCGCAATTCTTCAGGGAATACGTCTGGAAACTCGCTGACCACTGGGATTAATTCCATGCCTGAGGTTACCGCTGTGAAAATCATATCCTTTTTAGGCATGGTTCTATGAGCCACAAACTCTGCTGCTTGTCCTGCTGGGTTTATTAATGTAACTTCTCTTGTTGCACAGTTAATACAGACTTGATGCCTTGTCAGCCAATCCATTCCTAGTATGACATCCAACTTTGCGGATTCAATCGATACCAAGGTGGCAAGGAAGATAACTCCATGGATATTTATCTCCAAGCCACGGCACACCACATTTGTTTTGAGTGGGGATCCCAGGGATTGTATCACCATGAATTTCTCAAGAAGAGAGCAAGAAAGCTTGTTTTGGGCAACAAAAGTCCGTGAAATAAAAGAATGGGAAGCCCCAGAGTCAAATAAAATTGTTGTAGGTATGTTGTTAACAGGGAACATACCAATGACCACTTCGGGGTTTTCTTGGGCTTCTTGGGCAGAGAGATGATGCACTTGCCCTTGGATAAGTTTTGTGCAGGAAAGGATTCCATGTTGTTGACTTGAGGCTTGAGTGGTGTATTCGGCTTGCCGTTCTTGGGACTCTGCATCGCATAGTGCCTGGTCTATCCACAAGAGAAACATGCGTTGCTACGCTGACAATCCTCCCGTACAGGGCTGTTCACAATATTCTTGATTCGATTGTCGGTCTTACTGGTATTCTGCTGCCACACGGGCTTGAACTCAAACTGAGGTTGCTACCAGGTACGTGCCTTCTGAACCACCTGTCCGTCTTTCTTGGGATCGAACTTGCGTTTGCGGTCTTCATAAACTATCTTGTTATAATGGACGAGCTTGTGCTCTCTTTCTGCAATAAGAGCCTTGTTCACCAAAGCCTAGAAGTCTGGAAAGTCGAGCATGCTGAGTGTGCATCGGAGGTGCTGGTTGAGTCCTCCAAGGAATCGGTCTATCTTCCTTTCTTCGGTGGCCACATCATAAAGAGAATAACAAGCCAAGTGATTGAACTTATTTAAATATTCACTTACTGACAGGTTCCCTTGTGTGAGGGCTAGAAACTCACGCTGCTTGACCTTCATGATACCGGCGGGAATGTGGTACTTGCGGAACTTGTCCTTGAATTTATCCCAAGTGATTTCATCGTCCGGAGGCCACATGGCTTTAGTATTATCCCACCATATAGCAGCGGCTCCTTCGAGATAGTGAGTAGTGAATGGAACCTTGTCAATCTCTTCGGTGCGAGCAATCTCTAGCTTCTTCTCAATGGTCCGCAGACAATCGTCAGCTTCCATAGGGTCGACAACTTGGTTGAAGCTGGGAGGCTTAGTCCTTTGAAAATCTGACAGCTTGGAGTGATTACCATTCTGATTGCTATTCTGCCCCACCATAGCATGTACACTCTTTAGAAGTTCAAGCAAATCCTAGTTTCTTCTTTCTTCGAACATTCACATGATCTGTTCTATGGTAGGTGGATGCGGCGGAGGAGGTGGTGGTGGTTGATAGGGTTCTGGGGAATGTCCTGCCTGTTTGGCTGAGCGACGAACAGGAGTATCGTCACCCACATGGCTGCTGCTACCTCCTCTTGTCATCCTATTTTTGTTTCCCAATACGAAGCATTGAGATGAGCAACATCCATAAATGGGGAAGAATAACAAGCAACAAATCCGAGAGAAAAGCGACGAAAAACCAAAGCGAATTAAAAAGTTCCAACATAATTATACATAGACTCATACATGAAAAGAAAACATCATGAAAAGTACGACTACACTCATACAACCAAACATCATGACAACCTTATCTACTCCTGAAGAGTGCGATCGCACTAGTGCTCCGCAGATCTTGCTGGGGTCTCCTCAGACTCGGTCTCTGATCCTGAACTGGCGACGTTAACGGAAACCTCTGGATCAAAGGAAACACAACGACGCTGCCTCGAGGGCTCTCCCTCAGGGGTAGGTGCTGGGTTAGACTGAAGCATAGGGGCGGCGGGAGTAGCGAAAAGTAAAGCCCACTCATCAGGAGACTCGTGGGGAGTCATTGTCGAGGTGTCCGAGTTACTCTGAGGGGTAACTGGAGTAGCTAGCGGAATAGTAGCTGGGGGAACAAGTGGGGTAAATCCGATGGAGGGTGGAGCGAAAGCAGATCTAGAGGCAGCCAGAGCTGCACGAGTACGAGTCATCTCCTGGGCCAAGTTGAAAAGCAGAAGGTAACTAGCAGTGATGTAGAGAGAGAGGTGGCTGGACGAATGGTCGCACGCCGGATCAATGGAAGGGAAGCAAATACGTCCATCATCGAACATGGACGGGTAGAAGTGGAAACCTGGATGAGTCTGCGCCCGGGCCTCGTTGTGGCGCAAGTCAATGAGAGCCTCGAACGTGGCAAACTGAACTGCCTGATCTGGGGTAGAAGCGAAACCACTCCTAGAAGAACGAGTGTAGGTGCTGGTCAGAGAACTGTTGTGCATGGTGACCTCCGTGTGGTACTCGTACACTGAGTCTGCCAGTCGCTCCCGGTACACCGGGTCATCGCCGTCGGGGTAGAGTCGATGCTACACGTTCCGAAGAAGGTGCGGAGAGGTGAAAGGTGCTGGCTCAGACTGGTACGGGTACGGCACTTGAGCCATCTACACTCACAACCATTAGTCTATTAGTAATAAAAATAAACTATATGCATGCAATGCAACAACTAGATGCAAACACGCACTACCGGTACTCGAGACTACTAACTACCATTTAACTAGTGCGTTGGCTGTCTAGGGCATCCTACAGTCAGTGCAGCTCTGATAACAAGCGTTGTGGCACCCCGGCTCAGAGCAACCGGTTTACCTTGCATTGCCAGCCTAGAGATCATGTCTTCTCGCAACACACAACAACTTGGTACAGAAAAGCAACCGCTCTATTGATGTCTTGCGGGAACATAGGTTTGATGATACATAAGATAGCGAGGCCAAGCGGCACACACGGTGCTGCTGCACATATGTACATTATTTAGTGAACATGATGGAGGCCTCGAAGATAACGACACAGCTACGCGGCAGCGGAAAGACGACATAGTAGGACTCCATCTCACAGGGACACTGATCTGGACACGGCCTAGACTGCGATGCACGATGCAACTCCAACTCCTGGTACAGCTTCTCCTGAAACTGGCATGACACGCCAGGTGAGTACTTTGAATGTACTCGCAAGCTCACAACAAACAGTACAACAATGACAAACAATAACATGATATTTAAACAAGTCATGTGCAGAACATGGCATGCTACTCATGAAGTGAAAGTGCTTGCAATCAGGGTCCCTCCGACCCACTTACCATCTTGGTTACCTCGTAACCATGAACATCATCTTACCACAGTGATCACCCTCGGATCACAAATGAAACCAACTCGATGGTTCCAATAGCTCATCCATCATATCAAGTGCCATAAGTATATCATTAGTGTGCAAGTTAATTATTTCTGTTGACCCACGGTGTGACCTACTACGAACTGTGTCCATGACCGAGGACGCGACTATCAATAGATTAAACACACTCTGCAGAGGTTAGTACATTGTACCCACACCACAGAACCCATGGCCTTGTGCTCCCATTCTGGTGGACCAACGACATTCCGACAGAACCAAATCTATTGCATGACACTCTCCCGGCCACTCCGACCAACTCCCCTTTGGGCTAAGTCATGGGTGGCCCTGATGCCACTCCGGATATCCAACGGCCACTGCCGTGGCAAAACAAAACGGTCCCAAACGGGGACAATGGTACCAAAACAACTATGGGCACACAAGGCTAGGCCTGCCTACCGGGCCAGGGTAGTGCAAGCGCATAACCTTCCCTAGTTGGAGGCACTGGCGAGAGGCACGACAACAAACCGAGTAAGGGCCTCCCCATAAAGGCAAATGTGGTTGCACTGGGAAGCTCGATTTGGTGGCACCATGACTCGATCAACAGCATGTTCAAGTTGTATTATAATCATGTTTAACTTGAAATGAACTCTACTCGACCCATAGTATGCCATGAAAAATGCCATGATATGCATATGCACCATTTCAACATAATACCGGTATCATCATGAACATGCTCATGACCATATTAACCCTACTGCATAAACTTGACCAAGTAACTCACATACCACTGTAAACATAGTAAGCATAGCATGAATTTGAAACTAGCACAAGTGAAATTATTTAAATAACTATATGCACTATATGAGGTTATATTCAAGTAAAAATCATAGTCATTGAATTGTCACTCTTGCAAATATTTGTGGTGGCTTGCCTTAGTTTAGAGGAGGGTCACAATCCTCCTGGTTCTCCTCAAGGCAGCAAGATCCTTCTGAAAATAATCAAAATGGCATAAAGAAAATGTCACATAACACATTTAAATGCACCAGAAAATATCTACAGGAAGGAAAAATCTCAACTTTGGCATGCTAAAGGAGGAGCTCAAGACAAAACCAATGCAAAAAGAATCATCTCATTTGGACTTATGGTTTAGGATTTAGAGCTGGTCAAAGTTCAGTCAAATTTCTGAATTAAAATGAATTTTTAGAATTTACAGAAAGGGTGACGTCAAAGGCATATTTTGGGTGGGTCCCTCTGTCAGGTTTATAAGAGAGAGAGGGCGGAATAGAGGATGGCAGCTCGGTCGCTGGTGGTTCTTCGGCGAGGCGGCCACGGCAGCCTTCGGCGAAGGGATGGCTGGACACGGCCCACGGAGAGGAGCACGTACGTACCCGAGGCAAGAGCTGGGATGGACGGACAGCATCGCGGTGATCTTCTCCAGAGACGGCGGGCAGTGGGGCTCGTCGGAGTTGGCATTCCCGGCGAGCTAGCTTCAGTCCAGCAGCACCGTTGGGATCCAAAGGAGCACACGAACACGCCTGAGAGGGTGGAAGAGGTCGAGGAGCGCCGGAGGTAGTGGAACAATGAGGGGGATCCGCGGCGAGCTCCAGTGAGGAACGGCGGGCAGAGGCCAGCCCGGCCTTGCCGCAGTGTTCTACTACTCGATTTGTGGCCAGTGGATGAGCTTGGGATGGTTGGAGAGGCTCGAGGAGTGCGGTATTTATAGGAGAGCGAGGTGGCCGAGCTCGGCTCTGCCAGGGATGTTCTAGAGATGGCAAGAGGCGATGAGAGGAGCTCAGAGCGATGGGAGAGTTCACTGATGATCACACAGGCATAGTGGAGAAGTGGCGCCAAGCACAGGACGAAGGAGAGCGACGGCTCAACCACGCGGGAGCACTGTTCTCTCTGCTCCGCCGTGTCCACGTCTGTAGCGGCTGCCGCCGGCATCGGGGAGCGCCAGGGAGTAGTCGGGAGGGACGAGTCGAGGACGTAGAAGATAACTGACACACTGGCTGGGCTCGGGGCAGCTTCACGGGCGTGGCAGAGGAGGTGCCGACGAGCTGGACACGCCGAACGCATGCCAGGCACCGTGAACCCTCGCGGTCACCGCATGTACTGGTGCAAGGCAGTGCGCCAGGGTTGCAAAACCTTGTCAAGTCTCAATTCCTTGCAGAGCTAGGTCACATTGATGTGTTGGTTCATTGCCTGATCGACCAGAAGTGACTTGAGATCACTGCAAAGTTTCTGGACAAAACATGTTGCAGCCATTTGAGAGAAATCTAGAAGGAGTTAAGAGCTGAAACTTGGAGGTTAAGGTTTTGTTTGGAAGGTCATTAAGCTAGAAAAATTTCAGCTCAAAAGGATTAGGCAAAAATGCACTTCCTTCACAAAGTACATCTTCTGACCAAAAGAGAAAATATTTTCTAGAGCAAAAATACTCCTCATGACCATGGGATATTTTTGCATAGGAAGATGAGGCATGATCCAAAGAATATTTGGGAATTTTCTCAGATTTTTGGGGGCAAGAAAAATGGGGGTTGCTTTGGAGCAGAAGTGAAAAGCATTCATTTTCAAAGAGAAAATGAATATGATGCCATTGACAGAAATATTCCCATGGCATTATTTTGAGAGATATGAGGTCAAGAGATGTTTTTGAGAGTGAAAGGAGTCACTTGGGTGAAAATCAAAAGAATGCCCAAGTGCTATGTCCAAATGAGTTGATTCAAACATCCAAATTCAAACCAAAGATGCAATAAATTCCAGAAAAAGAAAAGTGGCAAAAACCAGGGTGTCACAAATATCACCATCTTCATATCTCAAAACAAATGCAAGGAATCAAACTTCCCATACATTCAATGCTCTTTATATGAAAGTTTTTATTATATCCCTCTTGGATGCCCATCATATTAGGACTAAATTCATAACCTAAGAAAATTATCATGCTATTTAAGACTCTCAAAATAATATAAGTGAAGCATGAGAGTTCAACAATTTCTATAAAATAAGACCACCGCCGTACTCTAAAAAGATATAAGTGAAGCACTAGAGCAAACTGCCCAGCTCAAAAGATATAAGTGAAGCACATAGAGTATTCTAATAAATTCACGATTAAAGTGTGTCCCTCTCAAAAGGTGTGTACAGCAAGGATGATTGTGGCAAACTAAAAAGCAAAGACTCATATCATACAAGACGCTCCAAGCAAAACACATATCATGTGGTGAATAAAAATATAACCTCAAGTAAATTTACCAATGGATTGAAGACGAAAGAGGGGATGCCATCCGGGGCTTCCCCAAGCTTAGATGCTTGGTTGTCCTTGAATATTACCTTGGGGTGCCTTGGGAATCCCCAAGCTTAGGTTCTTGCCACTCCTTATTCCATAGTCCATCAAATCTTTACCCAAAACTTGAAAACTTCACAACACAAAACTCAACAGAAAACTCATAAGATCCGTTAGTATAATAAAATAAATCACCACTTTAGGTACTGTTGTGAACTCATTATAAATTTATATTGGTTTTATATCTACTGTATTCCAACTTCTCCATGGTTCATACCCCCCGATACTACCCATAGATTCATCAAAATAAGCAAACAACACATAGAAAAACAGAATCTGTCAAAAAAAAACAGCCTGTAGCAAACAGAATATTAATCATACTTATGTAACTCCAAAAATTCTGACAAATTTGGAAAACATAGGAAATTCATATATCAATCTTGTGTAAAAAAATCAGAATTTCTCCATGCTCCAATGAATTTAAACAATCCTGTTACTGGACACAAAAGTTTATGTTTTTCAGCAAAACCAAATCAACGATATACCAAAGCATCCCAAAGGTCTTGCTTGGCTCAAACACTAATTAAAATACCAAAACACAATTACTACAGAGGTAATAATGTGTAATTATTGAAAAACAGAACCAAAAATAAAAAAACATAAAAATAAAAATTGGGTTGCCTCCCAACAAGCGCTATTGTTTAACGCCCCTAGCTAGGCATAAACATAGATCTAGGTATTGTCATCTTTGGTATGCAATCCATAAGTGGCCCTCGTAATAGATTCATATGGCAACTTAATTTTCTTTCTTGGAAAGTGTTCCATGGCCTTCCTTAATGGAAATTGAAATCTAATGTTTCCTTCTTTCATATTAATAATTGCACCAATCGTTCTAAGGAAAGGTCTACCAAGAATAATAGGACATGTAGGATTGCAATCTATATCAAGCACAATAAAATCTATGGGCACATAATTCCTATTTGCAACAATAATTACATCATTAATCCTTCCCATAGGTTTCTTAATAGTGGAATCCGCTATATGCAAATTCAAAGAACAATCATCAAATTTATGGAAACCTAGTACATCACATAAAGTTTTCGAAATAGTGGAAATGCTAGCACCCAAATCACACAAAGCATTACACTCATAATCTTTAATTTTAATCTTAATAGTAGGTTCCCACTCATCATAAAGCTTTCTAGGATAGAAATTTCCAATTCAAGTTTTTCTTCAAACGATTTCATCATAGCATCAACGATATGTTTAGTAAAAGCTTTAGTTTGATTATAAGCATGAGGTGAGTTTAGCATGGATTGCAACAAGGAAATACAATCAATCAAAGAACAATTATCATAATTAAAGTCCTTGAAATCCAAAAGAGTGGGTTCATCGCTACTTAAAGTTTTGACCTCTCCAATCCCACTTTTATCAATTTTTTCATTAAGATCTTCACCCTCCAAATTATTGGGACGCCTTATAGCTAAAGTTGACTCATCTCAAGTCCCATCTTTATCAAGATTTATATTATAAAACAAAGATTCAATAGGAGTCACGCCAATCACTTTGAGATCTTCATCATTATTATCACAAAAACTAGAAGAACATGCTTTTACAATCCAATCTCTCTTAGCACACATCCTAGTGGTTCTCTCTTTACATTCATCCATAGAGATTTTATTAGCTTTCAGAGACTCATTAATATCAATCTTAGGTGGCATAGATCTAATCTTAAAAGAATCAATCTCATGAGAAATTCTATCAACGTTCCTAGCCAAATCATCAATCTTAAGCAATTTTTCTTCTACCATAGCATTGAAATTCTTTTGAGAATTAATGAAATCTTTAATATTATTCTCAAGATAAAAGGGTATTTTATTATAATTTCCATAAGAATTATTGTAGGAATTACCATAATTATTAGAGGAATTACTAGGAAACGACTTAGGGTTGAAATTACCTCTATATGAGTTATTACCAAAATTGTTCCTACCAACAAAATTCACATCCATAGATTCATTATTATTCTCAATCAAAGTGGACAAAGGCATATCATTAGGATCAATAGGAGCACTCTTACTAGCACACAATTTTATAAGTTCATCCATCTTTCCACTCAAAGTATTAATTTCTTCAATTGCATGCACTTTTTTACTAGTGGAAGATCTTTCGGTATGCCATTGAGAGTAATTTGCCATAATATTATCTAGGACTTTGATAGCTCCTCCTAATGTAATTTCCATAAAAGTACCTCCCGCGGCAGAATCTAAAAGATTTCTAGATGCAAAATTCAATTCGGCATAAAAATTTTGTATGATCATCCATAAACTTAAACCATGAGTAGGGCAATTTCTTATCATCAATTTCATCCTCTCCCAAGATTGTGCAACATGTTCATGATCAAGTTGCTTAAAATTCATTATATCGTTCCTAAGGGAGATGATCTTAGCGGGAGGAAAATACTTGGAAATAAAAGCATCTTTACACTTATTCCATGAATCAATACTATTTTTAGGCAAAGATGAAAACCAAGTTTTAGCATGATCTCGTAGTGAGAACGGAAATAACTTCAATTTAACAATATCATTATCCACATATTTTTTTCTTTTGCATATCACACAATTCAACGTAAGTATTTAGATGGGATGCGACATCTTCATTAGGACTACCGGAAAATTGTTCTTTTATAACAAGATTCAACAAAGCGGCATTGATTTCATAAGATTCGGACTAGTGGCGGGAGCAATCGGAGTACTAATAAAATCATTATTATTAGTGTTGGAAAAGTCACATAACTTGGTATTTTCTTAAGACATCGTGACGAAGCAAGCAATCTAGTACACAAGCAAACAAAAAGACGAACGAAAGAAGGGCGGATAAAAAGGCAAATATTTTTGTATTTTTCTGAAAATGTTTTAGAAGTGGGGGAGAGGAAAATGAGAGGCAAATGGCAAATAATGTAAGTGCAAGAGATGAGAGTTTATGATAGGTACTTGGTAGGCTTGATGTAGAACCTCCTCGGCAACGGTGCCAGAAATTCTTCCTGCTACTTCTTGAGCTTGCGTTGATTTTTCCCTTGAAGAGGAAAGGGTGATGCAGCAAAGTAGAGATAAGTATTTCACTCAGTTAAGAACCAAGGTATCAATCTAGTAGGAGGCACAAGAAAGTCTCCAATATATGCACCTGCACAAACTAACAAACACTTGCACACAACGCGAAAAAGGGGTTGTCAATCCCTTCACGGTCACGAACAAGAGTGAGATCTAATAGAGATAGGTATAAAAGATAAATAAAAGATCAAACTAAAGTAAATATAAATAAATTGTAGCAAGGTATTTTTGTTTTTTTGTGTTTATAAATCTGAAAATATATGATGGAAAATAGACCCGGGGGCCATAGGTTTCACTAGAGGCTTCTCTCTTGAAGAAAACATACCGTGGGTAAACAAATTACTGTTAAGCAATTGATAGAAAAGCGCATAGTTATGACGATATCTAAGGCAATGATCATGAAAATAGCATCACGTCCATGACAAGTAGACCAAGACGATTCTGCATCTACTACTATTACTCCACACATCGACCGACTCTTGCCTGCATCTAGAGTATTAAGTTCATAAGAACAGAGCAACGCTTTAAGTAAGATGACATGATGTCGAGGGATAAACTCAAGCAATATGACATAAACCCCATCTTTTTATCCTTGATGGCAACAATACAATACATGCCTCGCTACCCCTTCTGTCACTGGGTGAGGACACCGCAAGATTGAACCCAAAATTAAGCACCTCTCCCATTGCAAGAAAAACCAATCTAGTTGGCCAAACCAAACCGATAATTCGAAGAGAAATACAAAGATATCTTAATCATGCATAAAAGAGTTCAGAGAAGACTAAAATAATATTCATAGATAATCTGATCATAAATCCACAATTCATCGAATCTCAACAAACACACCATAAAAGAACATTACATCGGATAGAATTCCAAGAACATCGAGTAGAACATTGTATTGAAGATCAAAGAGAGAGAAGAAGCCATCTAGCTACTAGCTATGGACCCTTAGGTCTGTGGTAAACTACTCACGCTTCATCGGAAGGGCAGCAAGGTTGATGTAGAGGCCCTCCGTATTCAAATCCCCCTCCGGCGGAGTGCCAAAAAAGGCCCAAGATGGGATCTCACAGGAACAGAGGCTTGCGGCGGCGGAAAAGTATTTTGGTGGACGCTTCCGATGTTCGGGGAATATTTGAGAATATATAGAGCTGGAATTAGGGTTAAGGGACCTTCGAGGGGCCCACAAGCCACAGGCGCCCCCCTGGGGCTCGCCCTAGAGGCTTGTGGCCTCCTCGGGACTCCTCTGGCCCTCTCCCCAAGTCTTCTAGATGTCTTCTGGTCCAAGAAAAATCATTGTAAAGTTTTATTCCGTTTGGACTCCGTTTGATATTCCGTTTCGGTAAAAGTTAAAAACAAGGAAAAAACAGAAACTAGCACTGGGCTCTAGGTTAATAAGTTAGTCCAAAAAATAATATAAAATAGCATATTAATGCATATAAAACATCCAAAACAGATAATATAATAGCATGGAACAATAAAAAATTATGGATACGTTGGAGACGTATCACCAACATGTCCTAACCTTCTATGCCATAACCATCCTTTAGAAGATTTAGCAATTAAACAAGTACGAGGTTGGGCTCTCTTAGTGAAATCAACAATATATAGATCACCTCTTCGAATGTCGGTAAAGACCATATTATGATTATCTCTATGAAACACTTGCCAATCTACTTCGGTAAACAAGACATTGAAACCAAAGTCGACTAGTCTAGATACGGAAAGAAGATTGTAACCAAGAGATTCAACAAGAATAACATTTTGAATAGAGCTATCATTGGATATGGCCACCTTACCAAGGCCAAGTACCTTACCCTTGGAGTTGTCTCCAAAAGTCACATACTTGTGTGGACCATCATTTTTGGCAAGCTCACGGAACATGTATTTATCTCCGGTCATGTGATCAGTACATCCACTATCAAGAATCCACTCTTTTCCTCCAGATATGTAATTTCAAAGATTCGCCATGAGACTAAGATTGCTCATAGTCTCCTCGTAATCAATATCACTTTCTTCGTTTTCATCATAATAGCCATGCTCAATGTCATAGTCATTGTCATGCGTGTAGTCATCACCTAGTTCAAGTGAATCGTTAGATTTATGACCATGACCATGCTCAAGTTTATGAATTCTAATTGTCTCCAAGATGATGCTACTAATGATTCCAACATCACCCTTGGCACGCATAAGATCACGGAGCTCAAATAAGCATTCATCAAAGTTGGGATCACTCGGCTTCATCTTATGAAATGCAATGGATTTTTGAAGAATCTCATCTATATTTTTCAAGGAATAATTTGGAAAGCGTTCCTCAAGATAATTCCATATAGTGTATGCACATTCAAAGGTTGGCAAGCAAACAAGCAAATTTCTAGGCAATCCTCTAATTATAAGATCAATAGTCCTAAGATTGCGAACCATGTCAAGATACTCAATGGGGGTAGGATGCAAAGGATAAATGGGAGGCACATAAGGGCTAAGAATATACTTCTTCAAATAATACTCATTGAAAATCTCAAGCATCTCATTTTTCCATGAACCATAAAACTGCCCATCAAGCATAGGCACTCAACATCTAATACTCCCGAACATAGACTCATCTATCTTCCTCCAATGACGATTAAACCAAAGCAATGGAGACCAAGGCTCTGATACCAATTGAAAGGATCGAGAAGAGGGGTCTAGAGGGGGGTGATTAGACCCTTAACAAGCAAAAGCGGCAGTTTTTAATTTCTTCAAGTTAAGGCTGAGTTTAGCACATGTTAAGGTACACACAATACATTTTACACAAGCATAGCAAGAGTATGAGCAGCATAAAGAGTAAAGCATGCAAGTCCAAGAATGTAAAGGGATGGGACTGGAGTGTGCAAATGCAATGGAGACGCGGAGAATTTTTGGCGTGGTTCCGATAGGTGGTGCTATCGTACGTCCACGTTGATGGAGACTTCAACCCACGAAGGGTAACGGTTGCGTGAGTCCACGGAGGGCTCCACCCACGAAGGCCACGAAGAAGCAACCTTGTCTATCCCACCATGGCCATCGCCCACAAAGGACTTATCTCACTTGGGTAGATCTTCACGAAGTAGGCGATCTTCTTGCCCTTACAAACTTCTTGGTTCAATTCCACATCACGACGGAGGCTCCCAAGCGACACCTAACCAATCTAGGAGACACCATTCTCCAAAAGGTAATAGACGGTGTGTTGATGATGAACTCCTTGCTCTTGTGCGTCAAATGATAGTCTCCCCAACACTCAACTCTATCTCACAGATTTGGCAAAGGTGAAAGAAATATTTGAGTGGAAACCAACTTGGGGAAGGCTAGAAATCAAGGTTCAAATGGTAGGAATGGAATCTCTTGATCTCAACACATTAGTAGGTGGTTCTCTCTCAGAAAATGAATGGTGGAAGTGTAGGCACATTTTGATGGCTCTCTTTAATGAGGAAGAAGTGGTGGAGGAGTATATATAGCCTCCACACAAAATCCAACCGTTACACACTTTTGGCCCATCTCGGTGGCACCGATTAGTAAACTCGGTGGCACCAATCTGTGCAAAAATATGAACATTAGGAATCTCGGTGGGACGGACTAGAATAACTCGATGGGACTGATGTGCTAGGGCTTAGGGCAAAACTCATCTCGGTGGCACCGATTGCATCAACTCGGTGGGACCGAAGTGAAGCAACAAGGAAACAGAGAATTAGTCAAGCCATCTCGGTGAGACCGATTGCAACATCTTGGTGAGACCAAAATAATTGCAACAAGCAACAGAGAGTTGGCAAGGCCATCTCAGTGAGACCGTGATCCATACCAGTGTGACTGCACTGTTAGGGTTTGGCAGTGGCTATGTCAAGATGAACTCGGTGGCTCCGGATAGGAAATATGGGTGGGGCCGAATTGGAGTTTAGGTTTTGGACATATTTAGATAGAGAAAGTGGTTGAGGGTTTTGGAGCAATATCACTAAGCACTTGAGCAACAAGATCATTAAGCAACACCTCATCCCCTTTTAATAGTATTGGCTTTCCTATGGACTCAATGTGATCTTGGATCACTTAAACAAAATTTTAGAGTCTTGAGCTTTTTCCAATCCTTGTCCTTAGTATTTTGAAGGGGTTCCACATCCTCTTGTCCTTGCCACTCCACTGTTGAACTTATCTGGAACATACTAGATAAAATTATTAGTCCAACAAGGGATATGTTGACATTAATTACCAAAATCACCCAGGGAGCACTTGTGCTTTCAATATGCAACTAGGTGAGTAACCTATATGATTCTAGCAACAACAACAACACAGGCAAGGAAAGGATACAACACAAGTAAAGCTTGCACAAAGTAAAGGTAAGAGATAACCACAGGTGGAGCCGGTGAAGACAAGGATGTGTTACCGAAGTTCCTTCCCTTTGAGGGGAAGTACGTCTCTGTTGGAGCGGTGTGGAGGCACAATGCTCCCCAAGAAGCCACTAGTGGTACCCTTGAAGGCGACGACTGAACCTTTACAAATAAGGTTGGGTCTATCTCCACAACTCAATTGGAGGCTCCCAACACCATCACAAAGCTTCACCACAAAGGAATGTGGCTCCGAGGTGACCTTAATCATCTAGGTTGCTCAAACACCCAAGAGTAACAAGATCCATAAGGGATTAGTCGGGGGAATCAAATTTCTCTTGGTGGAAGTGTAGATCGGGCCTTCTCAACCAATCCCTAGAAAATCAACATGTTTTATTTGTTAGGGAGAGAGATCACGTGAAAATAAGCTTTTGGGGCAACAATGGAGTTTGGGGAGGAAGAGGTATATCTTCTTGAGGAAACACCCCCTTTATATAGTGGGGATCCAATCCAACTGTTACCTTGCTCTCAGCCCGTAATAAGCAGTACTACCGAGCGGTACTATGATACGTCTCCAACGTATTCATAATTTATGAAGTATTCATGCCATGTTTATTATAGTTTTGTATGATTTTGGTGCACTTTTATATGGCTTTTATATGATTTTCATGGGCTAACATATTGACCTAGTGCCAAGTGCCAGTTGTTGTTTTCTGCTTGTTTTTTGTCTTCCAGAAAATCCATATAAAATAAAGTCCAAATGCAGCGAAACTTTTTGACAATTTTTTCTGGAAGGAAAGGACCTAGGAAGATTCGGGGGAGTACCAGAAGACTGACATGGGCCCCACAAGCCACCTGGACGCTCCCAGGGAGGGTGGTCGTGCCCTGGTAGCTTGTGCGCCCCCTGTGGCCCCTCTTCGCATGATTCCAACGCCAAAAATTCATATAAATATAGAAACCCCCAGAAATAACCCTAGAACTTCGACTTTGCCGCCACAAGCCTCTATACCTCCGCGATCTCATCTAGAGCCCTTTTTTGGCACCCTGTTGGAGGGGAAATCATCACCAGAGGCCATCTTCATCATCCCGGCGCTCTCCATGGCGAGGAGGGAGTAGTTCACCCTCGGGGCTGAGGGTATGTACTAGTAGCTATGTGTTTGCTCTCTCTATCTCTCTCTCTCTGTTGTGTTCTTGATTTGGCATGATCTTGATGTACCGTGAGCTTTGTTAATATAGTTGGATCATATGTTGTTTCTCCCTCTCTATCTTGTTGTGATGAATTGAGTTTTTACCTTTGAGGTTTCTTATATTTGATTGCAGGGTTGTTTGAGAGAGACCATATTCATCCTATGCCTCCCACGGATTGATAAACCTTAGGTCATCCACTTGAGGGAAAATTGCTACTGTCCTACTAAAGTTTGCACTTGGAGGCCCAACACGAGTCTACAAGAATAAGTTGTGTTTTAGACATCAAGCTCTTTTCTGGCATCGTTGCCGGGGAGGTGAGTGCTTGAAGGTATATCTTTAGATCTTGCAACTAAATCTTAGTTTCTTGTTTATTACTAGTTTGGTTTATAAAAGAAAACTACCAAAAATGGAATTGAGGTTGCCACATATAATTCATCTTTATAATGTCTTTCTTGAAAATAAGGATTGCGATAATTGTGCTTAGTTGTTAGAGGAAGAATTCAATAAAATGCTTGGCATAAAATCTTTGAATGATGAGCATGATTGCAATGTTGCTAGTATGAATTGTTTGAATATCCATGATGCTAATGATATGCAAAGCCATAAGCTTGGGGATGCTATGTTTGACGAAGATGATATTTTTAGTCCCCCAAGTTTTGAAGAGCAAATTTATTATGATGATTGCATGCCTCCTATTTATGATGATTATATTGATGAAAGTGGGTTTGGAAGAGTGTCAACTCTAGGTAATGATCCCACTATTTTGGAGGGTGTTGAATCTTATTATAATGATTATGAAAGTGGAATTGGAGAGGTCATGACTTTATTTAATGATGATTCCACTATTTCGGAAGAGGTTTCAATTGATTGTGACAACAAAGTTGCTATCTAGCTATGATGATAATGGTGATGACATGTATGCTATAAAGAATAATGATGATCATGAAAATTGTCATCATGATTTTAATATTCAATTTGGTTATGTCAATCAAGTATCTCATGATAGTTATATTGTTGAATTTGCTCCTCCCACTATTATGAATGAAAATAAATTTACTTATGAGGAGAGTCATAAATTTTTTATGCTTGTGGATCAGGAAAATAATGCTTTATGTGATAGTTATATTGTTGAATTCATTCATGATGCTACTGAAAATTATTATGAGAGAGGAACATTTACTTTTACATATCTCAATATTATCATGTTTCCTCTCTCTGTGTTGAAAGTTTTGAAGTCATGCTTGTTTTGCCTTCCTATGCTAGTTGATTCTTGTTCCCATAAATTGTTTGCTCACAAAATCCCTATACATAGGAAGTGGTTTTGACTTAAATGTGTTTGCCATGTGATTCATGATGCCCTCTTTGTGTTTCAATTCTTTACTTTTATGTGAGCATCATTGAAATCATCATGCCTAGCTAAAAAGGCATTAAAGAAAAGCACTTGTTGGGAGACAAACCAACACTTATACCTATTGTTTTTGTCTTATCACATGATTAAGCTATTGTAGTAATCATGTTTTACATCTTTTGTTTCAATAAAGTGTCAAGTAAAGCCTTTGGGATGATTTGGATAATAGTTAACTTGATTCTGTGCAAAAACAGAAACTTTTGCTCTCAGTCCAAGAAATTTTTAAAATCATGGAATGTTCTTTTGATCTGAATTTTTAACACAAGATTGATATAAAAATTTACCACATTGTATTAATTTTTCAGATTTTTTGGTGTTGCAGAAGTATGGTGATTTTTTAGATCATTACAGACTATTTTGTTTTTGACAGATTCTATTTTCAATACATAGTTTGCTTGTTTTATAGTTTCTATGGCTTATATTGGTCAATATAAATTGTGGAAATGATAGATTAAAGTATGCATTATGTGTAAAAAATTATGAATCTTGTCTTGACAGTATCCAAAGTGAATGATTTATCCATTATCATACTAACCCATCTCACGAAGTTCCGTTATGTTTTGTGTGATTGAAGTTTTCATGTTTTGGGTGAGATATCGATATGAGAAGAATAAGGAGTGGCAAGACCTTAAGCTTTGGGATGCTCAAGGCACCCCAAGGTAATATTCAAGGAAGACCCAAGCAACTAAGCTTGGGGATGCCCCGGAAGGCATCCCCTCTTTCGTCTTCAACATTATCGGTAACCTTACTTGGAGCTATATTTTATTCATCACATGATATGTGTTTTGCTTGGAGCGTCATTTTATTTTAGTTGAATCTGCTTTATTTTATTTATAATAATATTTTGTATCTTTTATTTCAATAAAAGTGTCAAGTATAGCCTTTACCATGCTCAATTCGCAAGTATATGAGTTGCTGTTTCAAAACAGAAAGTTTTCCGTTCTTGCTTAAATTCTCTAGAAAAGTCAGAATTTAATAAAAGCTTGAAATTTTCAAACAATAAGCTATGATAAATTTTCTACAGTGTGGTAAATTTTCAGAATTTCTTGAGTTAAATAAGTATGGATCCTCCTTCATGCTTTACAGACTATTCTGTTTAGACAGATTGCTGTTATGATTGCACTGTTTGCATATGTTTGCTTGTTTAATGATTCTATTGGATGATAAGAGTATTGAATATTCAGAGGCATTTAGTATGAAATGTTTAATTATAATTTTAGTAATTTTTTACAGTAGATAATGATAAGTTTTTGCATTGATTTATACTAACTTATCTCACGAGTTCTTGTTGAGATTTGTGTGGATGAAGTTCTTAAGATTTAAGGAAACTGTGATATGAGAGGAATTAAGAAGACACAAGATCTCAAGGTTGGGGATGCCCAAGGCATCCCAAGTTAATATTCCAATAACTCTCAAGCATCTAACATTGGGGATGCCCCAGTAGGCATCCCACCTTTCTTCTTCAACAACTATCGGTCAGTTTTGGTTGAGCCTAAGTTTTTGCTTCTTCACTTGATATGTGCTATTCTTGGAATGTCATTTTATTTTGTTTTATTTGCTTTTTAAATAAAATCCTTGGATCTAAAATCTTGAATGAGAGAGATTCCTCACATAGCTACTTAATTATTTAACTACTCATTTGATCTTCACTTATATCTTTTTGGAGTAGTTTGTCTTTCACTTTTGTTCTTCACTTATATCCTAAGTGTAAATTGTTGAATGAAGTAATATCATAAAGTTGAAATTATATGTTCTTCATATGCTTGTCCCATTCTTAGAAATATTACACTTTTGGTTTAGAAAGTAAAATCTATTGAAGTTTGACAATCGCAATATTGGTCATACAAGCAATTCATGAATGATTAGTATAAGGAAGAGAACTTTCACATATAAATATATTATCTTGGAAATCTTTTATGATTGTGAATACCCATTAATTATTTTCAAACTTGAGCAAATTAGTTGAAGTTGGACAAGGAAGACAATGTAATGAGTTATGTTTGGGTATATTTGCATAGAAGCTATATTGTTATGGATCCTCCAACATGTGGTGCTTGCTTAGGATCTTTTGCTAGCCAAAAATTCGTACTAAGTAGAGATACTACTTGTGCATCCAAAAACCCTTAAACCCAGTTTCTTGCCATGAGTGTCCAGCATATCTACCTATGGATTGAATAAGATCCTTCAAGTAAGTTGTCATCGGTGCAAAAAGCAACAAAAATTGCTCCTAAAATATGTATGATCTTTTATTGCAAGGGAAAATAAGCATTGTACGAACTTGTGATGGTAAAGAAATAAAAGTGACAGACTGCATAATAAAGGTTGCTATCACAAGGGGCAATATAACATGACATTCCTTTGCATTAAGAGCATGCACATCCAAAAATAAAAAGTGCATGACAACCTCTGCTTCCCTCTGTGAAGGGCCTATCTTTTACTTTATGTATTTACTTTTATGCAAGAGTCAATAGTATTCCTTCTCATTTCAACCTCAATTAATTCTTTAGTTGGCAAGCATCATGTGGTGGGGAAAGATCTAGGCATATATGGCCATTCAAATATATTTGATCATGAATTATTGTTGTTGACAATTATCTCTATGATAAATAAGTTGGGAGGCAAAACATTAAGCCCCTATCTTTATCGGTGTTCGATGGATGCTACTTGTTCTAAAAATAGGCTTTGAGTATTAGAAATCATAGAAGACTATATGATAATATAGTATGTGGAGCTCTTACTTAGACTTTGTTGAAAATAAGTTGAATTGCAATTGTTTGGTGACTAAGAACATTTGCATGCTTCTAGTGAACCTAAAGTAGAAAAACCTTCAGATAATAGTAATGATGTTTCTATTTCCGATGCTGAGACACAATCTGGTAATGAACATTCACTTAGCGATAATGATTATGATAATTATGATGTTCATGTAGATGCTCAACCAAACAATGATAAAGAACCAGATAATGATGTTGAGATAAAACCTGTCGTTGATCTTGATAACCCACCTCCAAAGAATAAATGATATGATAAAAGAGATTTCATTGCTAGAAAACATGGTAAGGAAAGAGAACCATGGGTTCAGAAACCCATGCCTTTTCCAACTAAACCATCTAAGAATAAGGATGAGGAAGAATTTGAACGCTTTGCTGAAATGCTTAGGCCAGTCTTTTTGCGTACCCGTTTGACTGATATTTTGAAAATGGCCCCATATGCTAAGTATATGAAATATATTGTCACCAATAAAAGAAAGATACCTGAAGCTGAAATATCCAGCATGCTTGCAAATTATTCTTTTAAGGGTGGAGTGCCCAAGAAACTAGGAGATCTAGGAATACCTACTATACCATGCTCCATTAAAAGAAATTATGTCAAAACTGCTTTACGTGATTTGGGAGCCGGTGTTAGTCTATGCCTTTCTCTTTATATAGAAGACTTGATTTGAATAAGCTCACACCTACCAAAATATCTTTGCAAATGGCTGATAAATCTACTGCTATACCTATTGGAATTTGCGAGGATGTGCCTGTTGTAGTTGAAAATGTTACTATCTTAACAGACTTTGTTATACTTGATATGCCTGAGGATGACAACATGTCGATTATCCTTGGTAGACCCATTCTGAATACTGCAGGGGCTGTTATTGATTGCAACAAAAGCAAGGTTACTTTTCATGTCAATGGTAATGAGCATACGGTATACTTTCCAAAGAAACAAATTCAAGTGAATGGTATTAATATTATTGAAAAGACTGCAATGATCACTATTGGAGGTTTCAAATTCCCTCTCCCTTCAGTCAAAAAGGAATATGAAACTCTTATTATTGGGGAGATGCATATCACCGTTGAGCTAACCTAGTGTTATATGAAGATTCTTCAGTTTCATGTCATTCGAAAATAGTTTATTAATAAGACTTGATCAACCTTATTAATGGATTCTTTTTGAGGGACATGTCACTGGTATGGCGAGCTACTATACAAATGGTTTTTAACTCCTTCCCGCGACGGCATTTTAAACCGTCGCCTTGTCAGTGTGTGCGATAGGGGGGTCCTTCCCACGTGACCAGAAACCGTCAGGGATAGGGATCCATGATGCAGATTGATGACCCACAAGTATAGGGGATCAATAGTAGTCCTTTCGATAAGTAAGATTGTCGAACCCAACGAGGAGCAGAAGGAAATGACGAGTGGTTTTCAGCAAGGTATTCTCTGCAAGCACTGAATTTGTCGGTAACCAATAGTTTGATAGCAAGATAATTTGTAACGAGCAAATAATAGTAACGGTAAATAAGGTGCAGCAAGGTAGCCCAATCCTTTTGTGTCAAAGGACAGGCCAAAATGGTCTCTTATGATAAGCAAAGCGTTCTTGAGGGTACACGGGAATTTCATCATATCACTTTCATCATGATGGTTTGATTTGTGTTCCCTACTTTGATAATTTGATATGTGGGTGGACCGGTGCTTAGGTGTTGTTCTTACTTGAACTAGCCTCCTACTTATGATTAACCCCCTCGCAAGCATCCGCAACTACGAGAAAAGTATTAAGATAAAATCTAACCATAGCATTAAACTTTTGGATCCAAATCAGTCCCTTACGAAGTAGCGCATAAACTAGGGTTTAAGCTTCTCTCACTCTAGCAACCCATCATCTAATAACTACTCCACAATGCATTCCCTTAGGCCCAAATATGGTGAAGTGCCATGTAGTCGACGTTCACATGACACCACTAAGGGAATCACAACATACATTTCATCAAAATATCGAACACATATCAAGTTCACATGATTACTTGCAACATGATTTCTCCCGTGACCTCAAGAACAAAAGTAACTACTCACAAATAATAATCATGCTCAAGATCAGAGGGGTATTAAATAGCATAATGGATCTGAACATATAATCTTCCACCAAATAATCCATATAGTAATCAACTACAAGATGTAATCAACACTACTAGTCACCCACAAGTACCAATCTAAGGTTCTGGTACAAAGATTGAACACAAGAGATGAACTAGGGTTTGAGAGGCGATAGTGCTGTTGAAGATGTTGATGGAGATGGCCCTCCCAAAGATGGGAGAGTTGTTGGTGATGATGATGATGATGATTTCCCCCTCCGGGAGGGAAGTTCCCCCGGCAGAATCGCTCCGCCGGAGGGCAAAAGTGCTCCTGCCCAAGTTCCACCTTGAGACGGCGGCGCTTCATCCCGAAAGTCCTCCTCTTATTTTTTCTAGGTCAAAATGACTTATATATCAGAAGAGGGGCACCGGGGGTGGGCCGAGGAGGGCACAACCCACCAGGGCGCGCCTGGGCTCCCTGGTGCACCCAGGTGGGTTGTGCCCACCCGATGGGCCCCTCTGGTAGTTATTTGCTCCAATAATTCTTAAATAATCCATAAAAATCTTCGTGAAGTTTCAACTTATTTGGAGTTGTGCAGAATAGGTAGCTGTGACGTGCTTTTTCAGGCCCAGAATTCCAGCTGCCGGTATTCTCCCTCTTTGTGTAAACCATGCATATTATGAGAGAAAAGGCATTAGAATTACTCCCAAAAGCATTATTATGCATAAAAACATTATAAATAACAGTAGGAAAACATGATGCACAATGGACGTATCAACTCCCCCAAGCTTAGACCTCGCTTGTCCTCAAGCGAAAACCGAATTCGAAAAACATGTCCACATGCTTAGAGAGAGAGGTGTCGATAAAAACAAAATACGAACATAGAAGCATCATGCATATTATTATAACAGCAAAGAACTTTAACATAAAACTTTATCAAACAACTTTTGTCACATAACTTTTATCATATAACTTCTCATGAGCAAGTAACAATTCATCACAACGTTGAAGTATAAAGCATAAACCATATTGAAAACCAACAAACTATGTTCTCAGTCAACTTTGCAACTACAATTCATCATATTTTCAGGAAGGGTCACGTATCAGAGCCTTTAGGCAAGGTCACTATAACAACCCGAGACCGACGCTCTAGAGGCCTTCCATATTTTCATTGTAGCCGCTTTAATTATTTTTGTTTGTTGCATTTCATCATTTCATCATGCGCATTGCATCCGCATGTTTTCATAAAACTCGTAGTCGTTTGTAGTTCCCGCTTCTCCCTGTTGCCTTCGTTGTCCCTTTCGAGACCAACTGTTATTTTGTTGTCCGACCATGTGAGCCTCTCTACACAGTGCACAAAACCCCCTCGCGCATGCATCCGAAAACCTTTCCCGAACCCGAACTGCACGGTCATGACCGATGGGTTCGGATCATCCCCAAAATATCTTCGGTTCTTTGTTGGACTTTCCTAAGCAATTTATTCTCGACCGCCCGATTACGATCGAAGGGTCCAAACCTAGTCCTACCTCCCTATATAAGATCACCACCTACCAAATCTAGACCAACCCTAAAACCTAGGGAGCCTGTCCCGCCGCCGCCGCCGCCGCCACCAACCTACCTTTCTTCCTCGGGATCCTCCCGCGTGCGGATCTGCACCCCTCCGTTCCCTGTGCCGCCAAGTTCCTCGCCGGTGCCGCCGCGTTGACCTTCCGTTGCCCTGCGCACCTGCAACGAGCGAGCGAGGGGATGACTGTGTCGACCGCCTCTTCGCCAAGGCCCATCTCCCCTCCAGCCGGCCCGCCAGCCCAGCCTCGCAAGGCCTGCCCGAGCCTCTTCACCGACTGAGCCTTAGCCCATGGTAAGATGCCTAGTTCGTTCCAGATTTCGGCCCAGTGTAGTTTTTTTTCCTGTCTGTGATTTTAGCAATTATCCCAGGTTTTGTAGTTTTACAGAAAAACCCCTATTGATCATGCATATAAAAATTCAACAACTGTGCATCGGATTAAAACGACTTCTATATGTAAAATGCTTAGAATTTCATCTAGTTTCATAATATGCTACTTTCATCCATGTTTAAACTTGCTGTTTGCTTTAATTTGCTAAATGCAATGTTAAAATGGTTTATTTCATAACTAAATAACCGTAGCTTCGAATTAAATAAACTTTATATGTAAATGGTGTAGAAAAATGCATAGATTAACTTGGTGCACTTACTTTGCATGTTTAACAACAATAAAATATGGTTTAGGGAAGAACAGTACCAAATTCGTAAATTGCATATGAGGATTTTCCGAAATTGTTGTTTGTTGTTTCCGGCATCATTTAAACTTGCATAGATAGGTAGTTTTATTATGCTTCACCTCTTGCCATATTTAACAACATTTAATATTGTTGAGTAGCATAAACGGGAGTGAACTAAATAATTGAATGTGGTGTTTCATCATATTGAGCTCCACTTAATTTGTAGTATTGTTTGTTGCACTTTGCCATGCCATGCCTCATTAAACCGGACATGTATCATACTTGGCTGTGCATCATGCCATGTTTACGCTTGTTGGTTTACCATGTTGTTTGCTTCTTTCCGGTTGCACTTCTCCTTGATAGTTCCGGTTACGTTGCGATTGTGAGGATTCGTTCGACTACGCCCGTTCGTCTACTTCATGAACTCGGTCTTCTTCCTAGCGGGATTTCAGGCAAGATGATCGTTACCCTGGATACCACTACTATCTTTGATTTGCTAGTTGTCTCGATGCTATCGCTATGTCGCGCTACACACCACTTTTTTATCAAGCCTCCCAAATTGCCATGATAGCCTCTAACCTTTTCCACCATCCTAGCAAACCGTTGTTTGGCTATGTTACCGCTTTGCTCAGCCCCTCTTATAGCGTTGCTAGTTGCAGGTGCAGTGCAGGTTGTTCCATGTTGGAACATGGATATCATGGGATATCACAATATCTCTTATTCAATTAATGCATCTATATACTTGGTAAAGGGTGGAAGGCTCGGCCTTTTGCCTGGTGTTTTGTTCCACTCTTGCCGCCCTAGTTTCCGTCATACCGGTGTTATGTTCCTTGATTTTGCGTTCCTAACACGGTTGGGGTTTACGGGCCCCCCTTGACAGTTCGCTTTGAATAAAACTCTTCCAGCAAGGCCCAACATTGGTTTTACCATTTGCCTAATAACAACTAAAACTTGCATAGGGACCTGCCGGCCCCCGAGGTCTCTTAATCAACCCCCCGGGCCAGTGCTCCTCATGAGTGTTGGTCCACCTACCTAGCAGTCGGCGGTGCCGCCTCGGGGCGACTCGATGGTATTTTGGCTACCATCCACTTCGCATAGACGGTGTTGTCCTAAGAACGAGATACGCGCGGCTCTTATCGGGGTATCGATGAACCGAGTGGTCTTGCTGTACTTGTTTTACCATTGTCGAAATGTCTTGTGCACCGGGATTCCGAGTTTGATCGGGTTGTCCCCAAGATGGAGATTTGCCTCTGCTGATCATGAGAGTTTGTCATGGACTAAGTTGGGACACCCCTGCAGGGTTTAATCTTTCGAAAGCCGTGCCCGCAGTTATGTGGCACATGGGAATTTTTAATATCCAGTTGTAGTGAACTTGACACTAAATCTGAAATAAAATACACCAATCATGTGTGTAACCATGACCGTCTCTTTTCGAGCGAGTTCAAGAAGAGAACACGGTGGGGTTATGTTTGACTCGTAAGTAGTTCAGGATCACTTATTGATCATTACTAGTTTGCGACCGTTATGCGTAGTTGCTCTTCTTACTCTTGTACTCGTAAGGTAGCCACCATATAATGCTTAGTGCTTGCTGCAACCTCACCACTTATCCATTCCATACCCATCAAGCTTTGCTAGTCTTGATACCCATGGTAATGGGATTGCTGAGTCCTCGTGGCTCACAGATTACTACAACAATAGTTGTAGGTACAGGTAATGCGATGATCTAACGTGAGTGCAATGCTTGCTTGTTTTGGAGTTCTGCTTCTTCTTCGATCAAGGGATAGGTTCTGGGTCGGGAGCCTGGGATTAGCAAGATGGATGTCATTCTTCTTTTTCGTTTGGTTTCATCCGTAGTCGGATCCTGCTCTTCTGTATGATGATTGCTATGTATTGATGAACTGTTGTATTCATGTTGTAGCTTGTGGCGAGTGTAAGCCTTTATCTTGTATTCTTATCTATTCAGTACATGGTATGTTGTAATGATATCCACCTTGCTATGGCTCAAAATGCGATTGTGCCTCAATCATGAATTCATCACGTGATTGGGATAGAATCGCATCTTGGGCGCTACAAGTTGGTATCAGAGCCTTACCGACCTTAGGAGCCCCCTTGATTGATCGAACCGCTGCCGTTGTCGAGTCTAGAAAAAACTATTTTGAGTCTACCTATATATCGGAGAGTAGGACTTCTTTTTACTCCTCATCCCCTTCATCGCTGTGGTGAGGAATCATGATGTAGGTGTTTTTGTTTCCATCACTCTCCTTTTTCACTCAATTTTTTTTAGGATCACGCGGGTATTGTTGGAATCGGTGTGACAGGAATTCTGTCTTGGTGCCTCCTGTCTAACTTGACTTCTTCCGGGGAGTTGAGCTCCAAGGGGTTCTTGTCACATTCGCGATCGTTTCAGTTCCGGAATACCAGAGGTTGCCGACATCAAAAACGCTTCTATACTCTTTGTGGTGAGAGTAGTTTGACGCCACCCAGTACTGGGGAGAGCGATCAGATGTATTGCCACAGCTAGTATATCGGATGTTTTTTGAAGGTTTGAGGTACATGATTTCCGAGGTTTTCTTGGTTATGTGTTGACGGATGGATACAGTTGGAGTGTAGGATTTGTTAGTTGTGTGAGATATTTGTGCCTCCCTATATCCCCAACACCGGATTGCATAACCAGAAAGTTTTGGGAGTTCTTAGGTGGGAATTCAAGTAGTTACCTAGGATATCTTTTCGACAAATGCATGATATGAGATTGGGGTCCAACGTCTAGTGGTTCGTTTTTCACGGTCGATTTACAGTGGTCGCAAGACGTCTTAAAGAATCATTGGCTATGCTGATTCAAGGATGTCTCGTTTGTCATTCATGATGTCTGCTGTACGTCATGCCCATGGGGCCTCATCGCGAAAAATTTGGGTGAAATCTCTATCATATGTTTGTTTCTGGCTTATTCTGCATGCCAAATCCTTTGTTTTGTTTTGGCTGTGGTATTCGAGTTGCTTCTATGTCAAGTATTGATTCCATACCTTTTCCTAAGCGGTGTTGTCATATTTCTATGGGAGTGGTAATCCTTCATGTTTATAGAGATTGTCGTGTCAATTCTTTTCCAACCGGTGTGCTTCTCGTCAAGATGATCCTATCATTTTCCCCATTTGCAAGATCAGTTCTCAGTTTTCTCAACGTTGTTCGTTTCACCCTTCCCAAATTGTCTTCTTCTTTTCCCACCATCCCAGCCTTTTCTTCAAGGACTCACATTTTTTAATCGAGTATCCTTTTATTTATGTGAAGTTTCGTCAACCTTTTCTTCCAAGTTTCATCCGGTGATTCCTCGTGAAGATGCTCAGGAGTTACAAGTTTATCATTCTTCGTTCTCTTTTCTTCTCCGGTGGACTAAATTCAAGCTTCGGTGTTGATTATATCTCTTCCTCTTGTTTCACATGTTTTCCCATGTTGGAATTTCTTATCCAAGTCTCTCTTGTTTATTCACCTCTCTCTATTCTTCTCCGGAGTGTAAAAGATACCTTAGAAGATTCGTGTTTCCATTCTTAATCTGCTCAAACTATTTTGAGGTTGTTATCTCATTCAAGCCATTTAAATCAACCGGTGCAATCTCTCTTTCAAGCAATCTTTTCCAATGGTGTTTCTTTTGAGTGGACCATAACCCACAGGTCTTTCCCAGGATCTTGTCTGACTCTTCTAATTTTTCCGGAGTTATTCTCAAATTTCGTTTCAAGTTGACATAAGAATGAATTTTCATCAGTCAAATGCCTTCTCCAAGATCGCTTTCAAATTATTTTCATCTTTGGCTCAACCTTTCCTCTTTTCATTGTTCCGGAGCATCTCTCTAATTTTTCATGGTGGTTCTCGTCGTCATTCTCAACATTTCAAGACCGAAGAAGAGTTTCTCTTAAATCTTGTCCGTTCTCCTCAAGATTCATGGTTCTAGCTTCATGCCATCCTCAAAATTGTTTTCGATTGTGAGAATTCTTTTCATACCCGTCCGAAGCATTTCATGAGTTCTTTCCATTTTATTCTCCAGATGGCATCATCTCAGAATATTTATTTGTTCTCAGTGTTCAGCTCTGGTTCACCAGTTCTCCTAATTCTTCCGGTGAATCATCCAAGTATTCTCTAGTCAGTCGTGATCTCTTCGTTCTCTTGTATCTAAATTCCCTCAAGCATCTTCGTTCGTCCTCTAATTCTTCCCAGTGATTCGACCTCTTTTCTTCGTTCATTTCAATCCTACCGGTGGTTCGTTGAAGACCTTCCCAAGTTTGCGCTAATTCTATTAATCCTTTTTCAATGAGAATAAGTACTATGCCAAATCCATTGCTTATCATCAATTAAATTGGTGAAGGATACGCACAACATAATTCTTACTCTTGTTTCATCCAAGTGATTAATTCCTTCTTCCGGAGTTTGATCATTCTTGTACTACCGGAGTTCTCACGAAGGCTCAACATGGTGGTTCATCAAGGGTTCCTTTCATTCTTCAATTGTTCTTCAAGATTTCTCTCGAAGTTAAGATCCTCTAAGCTATACTCTGAAATAAACATGGTGCTCAACACATGTTTTGTTTTGAGGAGTTCAAGCATTCTTCATCTTGCATCTGAAGTGCACTTCTTTCTATCTCATCTTTTGAGGTGGTGTTATGTCATTCTTGACAATTTCCCTTCATGTTTCAAGGCTCACAAGTTGTTAAGAATGAGATATTTAAACCCATCATTTTTTCTTTGTTCAGGAGATCCTTTGCAACCCGTCAATCTCTTCGTTGGAGTTATCTTGGGTTATATTTCACCTAAAGCCTTCCCTAAGGAATGTTGCTATTATGGTGCTTATCAATGATCCAAGTTATCTCTATCATCTTGGTGGAAGAAGTTTTTCATCTCTTTGGTATTCTCAATCAAATTAATTGATTCCATTAGTGGCTGGTCTTCACCTCATAATTTTGGGATGTTTTCCATAAGACCATTGGAAATCATATCTTGTTGTTGATTTTCCTACAACTCCATTCAACCCTTCTTCGTAGGAAGGCTCCTTCATGACCATTCATGGTGGAAGTTGTTGTTCTTTTCTCCGTTCTTTTCATTTCATCCTTTCATTTCTTTCGGAGGCATTGTGTTGTTGCTCTCGTCAAGTATCATTTTGTTTGTCAAGATCATGTTCTTTGCCTTGCTTATCCATTTAACAGGAGTGTTGTGTCCTATATTTAAGTTCTTTTCAACTTATCAAGTTTTCCTTCTCGTTTCTACCGGAGTGCTGTCCAAATTCTGTCATTCTTGTTCCTTGGCTATCTCGTTATACCAGTGTGGTTTCATATTCTTTTTGGTTCGTTAAGCTCTTGTTTCATGTCTTTCAACCTACAAGGTTCTCGTAATGTTCCTTGTTCCTCTCTTCTAACGGAGTGTTTTCAACTTCATTCATGTCCGGTGTATTCTTTCCTTGAAATTGTTTAACCTCTCAAGGTTCTTTGGTTTCACTTGTTTGTCAAGAAGCAACTTAGTTTTACCTCTTCCTCTTCTTTCCTCTTCTCATTCCTAGATCTCGGGGCGAGATCTCTTGTAAGTGGAGGAGAGTTGTAACGACCCGAGACCGACGCTCCAGACGCCTTTCATATTTTCGTTGTAGCCGCTTTAATTATTTTTGTTTGTTGCATTTCATCACTGCATCATGCGCATTGCATCCACATGTTTTCATAAAACTCGTAGTCATTCGTAGTTCCCGCTTCTCCCTGTTTCCTTCGTTGTCCCTTTCGAGACCAACTATTCTTCTGTTGTCCGACCATGTGAGCCTCTCTGCACAGTGCACAAAACCTCCTCGCGCGTGCATCCGAAAACCTTTCCCGAACCCGAACAGCACGGTCATGACCGATGGGTCCGGATCATCCCCAAACATCCCCAAAATATCTTCGGTTCTTTGTTGGACTTTCCTAAGCTATTTATTCTTGACCGCCCGATTACGATCGAAGGGTCCAAACCTAGTCCTACCTCCCTATATAAGATCACCACCTACCAAATCTAGACCAACCCTAAAACCTAGGGAGCCTGTCCCATCGCCGCCGCTGCCACCAACCTACCTTTCTTCCTCGGGATCCCCTCATTCCTCCTTGATCCAATCCACCAGCCACTGCTCTCCATCGCATGGCAGCCTCGACCAACCAACGCACAGCCAGCCACCTCCCTGACTCAGCGCTCGATCCAGATGGGATCGAGGCGACCACCTCGTGCAAGCCGAGTTCAATCACCGGACCAGCACCACCACTAGGCCGCCCCTTGCCCTGCTTTCCCTCTCTCTGTTTTCCTTCCCTTCCTTCTCTGCTCTCTGCCTCACCCTCATTCTCTCTCTGTACCAGGTATAGGAGCGCCTCCATGACCATTGCGACCCCGTCTCGGTCTCCGCTGCCGCGACTTCGAGCCTCACCGGAGCAAGCTCCACCCTTGGGATCCATCTGCCTCGCCGCCATGCTCCGCACGCCCAGCATCTACTACCGCCTCGCATGGCCACCAGCTCCGTCATGAGCACCCGCAGAAGTTCCAGCGCCGCCTCATCGTGCCGCCGCCTGCTTCGCCCCGGATCCAGACGCCCGTCGCCGGAGGTCGCCGTCCCGTGCCTGGATCCGCACCCCTCTGTTCCCTGCGCCACCAAGTTCCTCGCTGGTGCTGTCGTGTTGACCTTCTGCTGCCCTGCGCGCCTGCAACGAGCGAGCGAGGGGACGACTGTGTCGACCGCCTCTTCGCCAAGGCCCATCTCCCCTCCAGCCGGCCTGCCAGCCCAGCCTTGCGAGGCCTGCCCGAGCCTATTCACTGACTGGGCCTCAGCCCATGGTAAGCAGCCTAGTTCATTCCAGATTTCGGCCCAATGTAGTTTTTTTTCCCAGGTTTTGTAGTTTTACAGAAAAACCCCTGTTGGTCATGCATATAAAAACTCAACAACCGTGCATCGGATTAAAATGATTTCTATATGTAAAATGCTTAGAATTTCATCTAGTTTCATAATATGCTACTTTCATCCATTTTTAAAAATGTTTAAACTTGTTGTTTGCTTTTATTTGCTAAATGCCATGTTAAAATGGTTTATTTCATAACTAAATAACCGTAGCTCCGAATTAAATAAACTTTATATGTAAATGGGGTAGAAAAATGCATAGAATAACTTGGTTCACTTACTTTGCATGTTTAACAACAATAAAATATGGTTTAGGGCAGAACAGTACCAAATTCGTAAACTGCATATGAGGATTTTCCGGAATTGTTGTTTGTTGTTTCCGGCCTCATTTAAACTTGCCTAGATAGGTAGTTTTATTATGCTTCACCTCTTGCCTTGTTTAACAACATTTAATATTGTTGAGTAGCATAAACGGGAGTGAACTAAATAATTAAATGTGGTGTTTCGTCAATATGCAACTCATTGCATATTGAGCTCCAATTAATTTGTAGTATTGTTTGTTGCACTTTGCCATTCCATGCCTTATTAAACCGGACATGCATCATACTTGGCTGTGCATCATGCCATGTTTATGCTTGTTGGTTTACCATGTTGTTTGCTTCTTTCCGGTTGCGCTTCTCCTTGATAGTTTCGGTTACATTGCGATTGTGAGGATTCGTTCGACTACGCCCGTTCGTCTACTTCATGGACTCGGTCTTCTTCCTAGCGGGATTTCAGGCAAGATGACCGTTACCCTAGATACCACTACTATCTTTGCTTTGCTAGTTGTCTCAATGCTATCGCTATGTTGCGCTACCCACCACTTTTTTATCAAGCCTCCCAAATTGCCATGATAGCCTCTAACATTTTCCCCCATCTTAGCAAACCGTTGTTTGGCTATGTTACCGCTTTGCTCAGCCCCTCTTATAGCATTGCTAGTTGCAGGTGCAGTGCAGGTTGTTCCATATATGAACATGGATATCATGGGATATCACAATATCTCTTATTCAATTAATGCATCTATATACTTGGTAAAGGGTGGAAGGCTCGGCCTTTTGCCTGGTGTTTTGTTCCACTCTTGCCTCCCTAGTTTCTGTCATACCGGTGTTATGTTCCTTGATTTTGCGTTCCTAACATGGTTCGGGTTTATGGGCCCCCCTTGACAGTTCGCTTTGAATAAAACTCTTCTAGCAAGGCCCAACATTGGTTTTACCATTTGCCTAATAACAACTAAAACTTACATAGGGACCTGCCGGCCCCCGAGGTCTCTTAATCAACCCCCCGGGCCAGTGCTCCTCATGAGTGTTGGTCCACCTACCTAGCAGTCGGCGGTGCCGCCTCGGGGCAACTCGATGATATTTTGGCTACCGTCCACTTCGCATAGACGGTGTTGTCCTGAGAACGAGATACGCGCGGCTCTTATCGGGGTATCGACGCACCGGGTGGTCTTGCTGGACTTGTTTTACCATCTTCGAAATGTCTTGTGCACCGGGATTCCGAGTTTGATCGGGTTGTCCCCATGATGGAGATTTGCCTCCGCTGATCATGAGAGTTTGTCATGGACTAAGTTGGGACACCCCTGCAGGGTTTAATCTTTCAAAAGCCGTGCCCGCGGTTATGTGGCAGATGGGAATTTTTAATATCCGGTTGTAGTGAACTTGACACTAAATCCTAAATAAAATACACCAACCGTGTGTGTAACCGTGACCGTCTCTTTTCGAGCGAGTTCGAGAAGAGAACACGGTGGGGTTATGTTTGACTCGTAAGTAGTTCAGGATCACTTATTGATCATTACTAGTTTGCGACCGTTATGCGTAGTTTCTCTTATTACTATTGTACTCATAAGGTAGCCACCATACAATGCTTAGTGCTTGCTGCAACCTCACCACTTATCCATTCCATACCCATCAAGCTTTGCTAGTCTTGATACCCATGGTAATGGGATTGATGAGTCCTCGTGGCTCACAGATTACTACAACAACAGTTGCAGGTACAGGTAATGCGATGATCTAACGCGAGTGCGATGCTTGCTTGTTTTGGAGTTCTGCTTCTTCTTCGATCAAGGGATAGGTTCCGGGTCGGGAGCCTGGGATTAGCAGGGTGGATGTCGTTCTTCTTTTTCGTTTGGTTTCGTCCGTATTCGAATCCTGCTCTTCTGTATGATGATTGCTATGTATTGATGAACTGCTGTATTCATGTTGTAGCTTGTGGCGAGTGTAAGCCTTTATCTTGTATTCTCATCTATTCAGTACATGGTATGTTGTGATGATATCCACCTTGCTATGCGCTCGAAATGCGATTGTGCCCCAATCATGAATTCATCACGTGATTGGGATAGAATCGCATCTTGGGTGCTACATCCACATACTCAACCATCATTTAATCATCTATGATTGCTATCACTCACAGCATACCCATGAACAAAAAGTTTCAACCGGACACATAGAAAGATTGGGGCTTATAGTTTTGCCTCCCAACGTATTCACCTCAAGGGTGATGTCAACAATAATAACTCTTGCCCACTCATATTCAACTGGATATATGTGCCTAGATCTTTCCTCACCACATGATGCTTGCAAAAAGAGAAAATAAAAAGGAATAGGGAAGAAAACTTTGACTCTTCATAAAAGTAAATGCATAAAAGTAAAAGATAGGCCCTTCGCAGAGGGAAGCAGAGGTTGTCATGCGCTTATTTGTTTGTATGCCAAATCCCTTAATGCAAAAGAACGTCACGTTACATTGCCCCTTATGATGGAAACCTTTATTATGCAGTCTATCTCTTTTATTATTTTGCCATCACAAGTTCGTGCAACGCTCAATTTTCTCTTACACTAAATGATCCAACACATTTAGAAGCAATTTTTATTTCCTTTTTGCACCGATGACAACTTACTTGAAGTATCTTACTCAATCCATAGGTAGGTATGGTGGACTCTCAAAGTAAGATTTGGGTTAAGGGTTTTGGATGCACAAGTAGTATCTCTACTTAGTGCGGAATTTTTGGCTAGAAAAGATATTGGGCAAGCACCACATGTTAAAGGATCTATGACAATATAACTTCTATGTGAATATGAACAAACATAAATCATTACGTTGTGTTCCTTGTCCAACGTCAACTATTTTGACACAAAATATTTAATGGGGGCTCACAATCATAAAAGATGTCCAAGATGGTGTATTTGCATGTGAATCTTCTCTTCCCTTATTAGTTCTTTCATGAATTGCATCATTGACCAATGCTATGTTTGTCAATCTCCAACAAATTTTACCACTTATACTTTTCCTTATGTGATGTCATTACTTACCATAAGATTAGCATATGATCTTTTTCATTTATTTTCCTTTCTTTTTATTGCAACATTAAAGTAAAGAAACAAAACTCAAACTACTCTTTATTATATATCTCGAACAAAATTACATTGATAGATAGATCACTAAGCAAACACTCGAAAAGAAAGGATCGAACTAAACTTTTATTCAACTAAATCATAGGAAAACTAAGGATCAAACTAAAATAGATGAAAGCAAAGATAGTGGTGGTGATACGATACCGGGACACCTCCCCCAAGCTTGGCTCAAGCCAAGGGGAGTGTCCATACCATGAACTCAAGTCTCCTTTGGTGATGAAGAAGGTGGTGGTGGTGATGAGGTAGTAGCAATCTTATCCTTCTTCTCCAGATTGTGTCGGAGGTAAAAGTTATCTATCTTCAACTCATTGTTCTCTATCTCAAGCTTTATTATCCTCTTGCATAATGCCTCCTTGCTTTCTTGCTCGAAATGAGGAGGGACTGGCTCATCTTCATCTTCCTCATCGGTGAACCATATATAGGGATAGGTGTCCTTGAAGATATTTGTATCCAAAGGCTGGTAAGAAACAGGGCTCTCCACCTCTGAATCTTGGGATGACATATTTTTTAGATCTGTCAGGAAACAACAAGAAAGAAGAACAGAAGATTTCTCCGTGATACGGTGGTCAACAGGTTCTAGGGGTATATAAAGATTTTTTATCTTGGGAAACAAGCAAATGAGAGAAAAACGGAGTCCGGAAGGTACCCGAGGTGGGCACAACCCATCTGGGCGTGCCTGGCAAGCCAGGCGCGCCCTGGTATCTTGTGCCCACCAGGGTTGCCTTCCTGGTTATTTCTTATTTTCCTAATTTTTGTTTTATTCCAAAACTGGCAGAAAATATTTTTGCGGATTTTTTGGAGTCCATTTACTTACCGTATCACGTACCTCCTCTTTGTTTAGTTATTCTGGAGTGTTCCAAAAGGTTTCTTTTATGTGTTCCTCCGGTGTCATGGTTTGAATAATATTGCTTTCAACATTAATAGGCGTACCTGAGATATAGTGTTTAATTCTTTGCCCATTGCCACCTTCGGGTTAGTACCTTCGGCATTATTTATTTTGATAGCTCCAGAACGATAAACTTCTTCGATAACATAAGGTCATTCCCATTTAGAGAGAAGCTTTCTTGCAAAGAATCTAAAATGAGAGTTGTACAAAAGAACATATTCTCTAGCTTTGAATTCCCGCTTTTTGGATTCTTTTAGCATGCCATATTTTAACTTTTTCTTTAAATAACTTGGCATTTTCATAAGCTTGGGTTCTCCATTCATCTAATGAGGTAATATCAAATAACCTCTTTTCACCGGCAAGTTTGAAATCATAGTTGAGTTCTTTAATTGCCCAATATGCTTTATGTTCTAACTCAAGAGGCAAATGACAAGCTTTGCCATAAACCATTTTATAGGGAGACATACCCATAGGATTTTTATATGCTGTTCTGTAGCCCAAAGTGCATCATCCAATTTCTTAGACAAATTCTTTCGGGACCTGTTAACAGTTTTCTGTAGAATTAATTTTATTTCTCTATTGCTAAGGTCCACTTGACCACTAGATTGAGGATGATAGGGTGATGCAATTCTATGGTTAACATCATACTTAGCAAGCATTTTACGGAAGGCACCATGAATAAAGTGTGAACCACCATCAGTCATTAAATATCTAGGGACTCCAAACCTTGGGAAAATAACTTCTTTAAGCATTTTAATGGAAGTGTTATGATCAACACCACTAGTTGGAATAGCTTCTACCCACTTAGTAACGTAATCAAAAGCAACCAAAATATGTGTATACCCATTAGAGGAAGGAAAAGGTCCCATATAATCAAAACCCCAAACATCAAATGGTTCAACAGAAAGTGAATAATTCATAGGCATTTCTTGACGCTTAACAATTAGTTGGCATTCATCACAAGATAAAACAAGCTTACGGGAGTCCTTGAAGAGAGTAGGCCAATAAAAACATGATTGCAATACCTTGTGAGCAGTTCTATCTCCCGCATGATGTCCTCCATAAGCTTCGGAGTGACATTTATGTAGGATTTGTCCCTGTTCATGCTCAGGTACACAACGTCTAATAATACCATCTATTCCTTCTTTGTAAAGGTGTGGGTCATCCCAAAAGTAATGTCTTAAATCGTAGAAGAACTTTTTCTTTTGTTGGTATGTGAAACTAGGTGGTATATATTTTGCAACAATGTAATTAGCATAGTCAGCATACCAAGGAGTGTTATGAGAAACATTTATTGCAGCTAGTTGCTCATCAGGAAAACTATCATCAATAGGTAGTGGGTCATCAAGAATATTTTCTAACCTAGACAAGTTATCAGCTACGGGATTCTCAGCTCCTTTTCTATCAGTGATATGTAAATCAAACTCTTGTAGCAAGAGAACCCAACTAATGAGTCTAGGTTTAGCATCTTTCTTTTCCATGAGATATTTTATAGCAGCATGATTAGTGTGAACAATAACTTTAGAATCAACAATGTAAGATCTGAATTTGTCACAAGCAAACACAACTACTAAAAATTCTTTTTCAGTACTATCATAATTTCTTTGGGCACTGTCTAGAGTTTTGCTAGCATAATGGATAACATTTAATTTTTTATCAACTCTTTGTCCTAGAACAGCACCAACAGCATAATCACTAGCATCACACATAATTTCAAAAGGCAAGTTTGAAAGTGCAACTATCCCTGGGTGGTTTTGGTAATTCCTAACAACATATAGCTCATTGAACTAATGCTATTTCAAGAGGATTATTTCAGGAAGTTCAATGATTGGCCTGGCATGGACTAGGAATGTGGACCCCTCAAAATGCTAAGGACACATATTGGCTAAAGCTCAAGACTCTACTGTTTCATTTTAGTGATCCAAGATCACATTGAGTCCATAGGAAAAGCCAATACTATTAAAAGGGGATGAGGTGTTGCTTAATGGCTTGCTTGCTCAAAATGCTTAGTGATATGCCCCAAAAGCCGCCAACCACTTTATCATATCCACATATGTCCCAAACCTAAAGTCAAACTCGGCCCCACCGATTTGATCTATCCGGCGCCACCGAGTTCATTTGACATAGCCACTGCCAGAAACCCTAGTCAGTTCGGTCTCACCGATAGGGATCTCGGTCTCACCGAGATGGGATTGCAAACTCTCTGTTTCCCTTCGTAACATTTCGGTCTAACCGAGATGAGCGATCGGTCCCACCGAGTTCGTAGTGCAAACTCTCTGTTTCCCTTTCGTAACATTTCGGTCTCACCGAAATGAGCGAATCGGTCCCACCGAGTTTGCCTGACCAACTCTCTGTTTGCCTATTACAGAAATCGGTCTTACCGAGTTTATGTGATCGGTCTCACCGACATTACATTATGCCCTAACATTAATGAAATCGGTCCCACCGAGTTAACATGTCGGTCCCACCAAAAATCCTAACGTTCACATTTTGAACTAAATCGGTCTGACCGAGTTTTATGATTCGGTTCCACCGAGTTTGGTAAATTGTGTGTAATGGTTAGATTTTGTGTGGAGGCTATATATACCCCTCCACCCCCTCTTCATTCGTGGAGAGAGCCATCAGAACGTACCTACACTTCCAGTATACATTTTCTGAGAGAGAACCACCTACTCATGTGTTGAGACCAAGATATTTCATTCCAACCATATGAATCTTGATCTCTAGCCTTCCCCAAGCTGCTTTCCACTCAAATCATCTTTCCACCAAATCCAAATCCGTGATAGAGAGTTGAGTGTTGGGGAGACTATCATTTGAAGCACAAGAGCAAGGAGTTCATCATCAACACACAATCTATTACCTTTTGGAGAGTGGTGTCTCCTAGATTGGTTAGGTGTCACTTGGGAGCCTCCGTCAAGATTGTGGAGTTGAACCAAGGAGTTTGTAAGGGCAAGGAGATTGCCTACTTCGTGAAGATCTACCCGAGTGAGGCAAGTCCTTCGTGGGCGATGGCCATGGTGGGATAGACAAGGTTGCTTCTTCATGGACCCTTCGTGGGTGGAGCCCTCCGTGGACTCGCGCAACCGTTACCCTTCGTGGGTTGAAGTCTCCATCAACGTGGATGTACGATAGCACCACCTATCAGAACCACGCCAAAAATCTCCGTGTCTACATTGCGTTTGCTCCCACCAAACTCCTCCCTTTACCTTCATATGCAAATGTTTTACATTCCGCTTCTATACTCTTAGACTTGCATGTGTAGGTTGATTGCTTGACTTGTGCCAAGTTGCTAAAATCTGCCAAGACATAAAATTGGGAAAAGGCTAGGTTTTTATTTTGTCAAGTAGTCTAATCACCCCCCTCTAGACATACTTCCGATCCTACAAGTGGTATCAGAGCTTTGGTCTCCATTTGCCTTGATCTCCATAGCTTTTGCTGATCATAGCCTTGGTTTCACAACCTAGGAGAGTATGGCGTCTAGCGAGGGAAATTACCACCGTAGAGGTCCTTACTTTGATGGTACTAATTTTGCTAGTTGGAAGCATAAGATGAAAATGCATATTCTTGGACATAACCCCGCCATTTGGGCTATTGTGTGTATTGGTTTGCAAGGTGAATTCTTTGATGGGAGAGAACCAAACCGTGAAGCTACCGCGGAAGAGTTGAAGATGTTGCAATACAATGCTCAAGCTTGTGATATCCTTTTCAACGGATTGTGCCCCGAAGAATTCAACAAAATCAGCCGTCTTGAGAATGCAAAGGAAATTTGGGATACTTTGATTGATATGCACGAGGGTACCGACTCTGTCAAGGAATCCAAATTGGATGTGCTTCAAAGTCAACTTGACAAGTTCAAAATGAAGGATGGTGAAGGTGTCGCTGAAATGTACTCTAGGCTTGCTCTCATCACAAATGAGATTGCTGGCTTAGGAAGTGAAGAGATGACCGATAGAGTCATCATCAAGAAGATCCTAAGAGCCTTGGATGGAAAATATGATACCGTGTGCACATTGATCCAAATGATGCCCAATTACAAAGATCTCAAGCCAACAGAAGTCATTGGAAGAATTGCTGCTCATGAGATGTCACTCAAGGATAAGGAAGAGCTTCACAACAAGTCAAGTGGTGCTTACAAAGCCTCATGTGATACTCCTACATCATCAAGTGAGAAACAAACCTTCAATGAGGAATTGAGCCTAATGGTGAAGAACTTCAACAAGTTCTACAAGAGCAGAAGCAAGGAAAGAAGTTCCAAGTCAAGGTCCTACAATGACAAAAGATCTTCAAGCCGTGAGCGTAATTGCTACAATTGTGGAAGGCCCAGACACTACTCCAATGAGTGTACGGCCCCCTACAAAAGAAGAGAACATTCACGCAAAAGAAGAAGTAGAAGAGAAGAATCACCTCCAAGGGAGAGAAGGAGTAGAGATGATCGCTATGAACGAAGAACCTGTCGCAGAAGCAAGGATTCGGAAAGGAAAGACAAGTCATCAAAGAGCTACACAAAACGAAGACATCAAGCTCATGTTGGTGAATGGGTATCCGGCTCCGACTCCGACCACCACTCCGAGAGAAGTTATCACTCCGACTCCAAATATACTCAAGATGAAGGTGTTGCCGATCTAGCACTTGTGTCAACCAACTCCTACGACATATTTGACTCACCAAATGAAGGAATTGGAAGATGCTTCATGGCTAAAGGCCCAAAGGTATCACACCCCGAGTATGTTGATTTCAATAGTGATGAAGATAATTTGCTAGGTGATGATGATTTACTTGTTGACAACTCTAGTGATGAAAACTATGATGAACTTGCTATTAATCATGCTAATCAAGATAAAACGAATGATGATGTTAAGAAGGAGATTGAGCGTCTAACTAAAGAACTAAACACTCTTAAGTTAGCTCATGAAACTACCTTAGAAGATCATCAAGAACTTTTAAAGACTCATGAGAAGCTACGCTTTGAAAAGCTCAACCTTGAGCAATAGCATGGGTTCTTAAAGGCAATCAATGATGATCTTCATAAGAAAAGTTCTTCTTACATTGCCAAGCGTTTACTCTTGTCTACTTACATGCCAAAAGTAAAATCTAGCAACAAGAGTAAGAAAGATTCTTCTTCGAGTAGTAACAATAATCATGTTAAATCAAATGTTGTTGCTTCTAGTAGTTCTCTTGATTCCACTAATGATTCTCTTAGCCAAGTTACACTTGAGCAAGAAAACAGCTTATTGAAGGGAATTATAGAGAAAGGTGTTTACAAAAGCCTTGCCGGGAGTAAGCAATTTGAGGAAATTGTACGCAAGCAAGGAAGGCACCGGAAGAATCAAGGTGTTGGTTTTGAACGAAAGTTCAATGCCAATGGAGTTGAGTGGGAAGAAGATCAATACCCCAAGACAAAGTTTGTTCCTCAACAAGAAAAGTATGATCCTACTTCTTTCCAAGGGACACAAGCTCAAGATGATCTTCCACCACAAGACCACAAGCAAAAAGGCAAGGACAAGCTTCAAGAGGAGATTGATGCATTTGAAGAAGCTTCTAAGGCCTTGGTAAAGTGGGTTCCCAAGACTACATCAAGTTCTACTTCGTCAAGTATGACTACAACTCCAAGGATTCCCATCAAGATGATGTGGATCCCGAAGAAGAAGAACTAGAGAGTTCTTGAGGGTGACTCCGCCAATATACTTCACTCATATCATTTTGGCAAGGACAAGTGCAAACAACTTCCATATCTTGCACTAGTTCAAGGAGTCACAAACCCTCTTGTTGGTAAGACAAGGGACAAGGTAACCCAATGCTTTCATGGACATCATCTTGTGTGAACATCACTCTATGTCTATGGATATCCTTGTTTGTTCCTTGTGGGACTAACCCGTGTAGGTATTGAAAGTGCAACTCACTCCAAAGGATTGCTGCAAATGATCTACATCAACATTGAGCATCCACATCTTCAACATCTACATGAAGTCATCATCGACAAAACCCAAGGTTAGTTCATACCTCTTAGGGGGGATATCACATCTAGGGGGAGCTTTACTCTAACAATTGAGCTAAAGCAACTCTAATGGTGTGAACACAACAATGCTTTATGTAAAAGTGGTAACCCCACTTGTGCTTAAATGATGAGTATGACCTATGATCAAATGTTCTCATTTGACTCCTAAGTCAATATACTCATATATAGATGACCTAGTCATCGCCAATTGCTTGATAGATGCTAGAGTGTTTGTGCATGCTTTCCCACATGTTTCATTTGCCACTTTATTGTGTGAGCATGTTGATTGCATATTTACTCATTCGAGGACATCCATTTGTTGCCTTGATTGTTTGGTTTTTTCTTTTGCCAAATGGATGGACAAGAATGCCTAAGAACTTCCTCTAGCTATCTATGCTTTTCTCGTCTCAAACTCTATTCATGCTACATCACAAAGTTTGATCAAGTCAGATTCGAACCACTCTGTGTGAGGAGCACTCGGAGTCCCCGATTCGTCATAGACTTAAACTTCCAAAACCTCTCTATGCATTTTGGTCTAACCGATTCATCCACTTCGGTCATACCGAGTTCACTGAGTTGATCTAGGCTTTCAATATCGGTGCAACCGATTAGAACCTTTCGGTCACACCGAGTTGCAGTAACCACTTGCGGTTCTGCATCTCGGTGCCACCGAGTTGTTCCTTTCGGTCACACCGACAGGGTCAGGATATATATACCGACGGGTGAGATTTTGGAAATTTCTGTAAAACCCCTCAGCCCGCGCATGTCCTGCTCTGCCGCCTCGGGTCTCCGGATCGTCTCCTCATCGCCAGTGACCTCCCGCCACTGGTCTCCGTCGCCGTCAATGGATTTCAACCCCACCGTTGCCGCCGCAGCGAACTCACTGCCGAACTAGGGTATGAGTTCGACCTTTTGTGCTAATTCCTAACTCCGATTCTTAGCACAATGCAATGCCATGTTCTATACCACGTATGAGATCAATCTATCCAGAGAAAACCTCCATTAGATTAGGTTTGATTTGAAAATTTAGGGTTAAGTTTCCGCCGAACTCATCTCGGACCGGCCGAATTTTGGAAATCGGTCCCACCGATTTGGCTTAGGCCATAGCACTTGCACTTTTCGGTCTGACCGAAATTGCAAATCGGTGTGACCAAGTTCGACTCTCTGTGAAACCCTAGCAATCTCGGACTCACCGAACTGTGTCTCGGTTTGACCGATCTCACTAGTTCAGACTCCAATGTTTCTTTGGTGTCACCGAGTTTAACAAATCGGTAGCTCCGAAATGCTTTCTGTGGAAAACTAAAACTAAGTTTTTGACTCATTTGTTTTGCAAAAACTCTGCACTTTGTGATGCTCATCCACTCTACCTCATCTATATCTACTCACAGGGTCTGCTGTCAGTTTGCTTTGCCAGTATGTCTGACCAGAGTGATAGCTAGAACAAATCAGAAGAGCAAGTGAACATGAGTGAGGGCACTAGTCCCTCTAGCAGTTATGATGAAGGCAGCAGAAGCACCCCAAGCAACTTGCCCAAAGCAGCTACCAGGACAAGGAGAAAGAGAAACTCAGATTCTGAGGATGAAGATTATGTTGAGGAAGAGGTCAGCTCAAAGAAGAAAGTTGTCAAGAAAGAATTTGGCACTATAGCTTCAACCAAGCCTGGTCTGCACAAGAAAGCTCCTGCCAAGAGAGTGCCCATGTCTAAGGCCAGAGCCTCAACTTTTGAAACTTCCAAATCGACTGTTGAAGAGGCTGCTGGTGATGGCAAGAAAAGAAAGGAGAGGGTCAAGAAGACCATTGCCAGAGTTATTGGCAAGCCCTCCATGATGAGAGATCCAGCTGAGGATGAAGAGGAAGAGGATGCTGCACCAGCACCCAAGTCCCAAAAGTTGATGGGGGATGCCATCAAGTCTGGGACTGCTGCTTCAAAGCCCAAGATTGCCTCCAAAGCTGCTGCTCAAGCTCCAAAACCTACTGCACCAAAGAGAAGCACTAGGAATATACCAGCTGCTGAGAAGAACAAGGCCCCAGTGCCTGAAACTGAAACTGAAGAAGATGCTGAAGCCCAAGTGCTTAGGAAACTTAAACCAAAGATTCCAGATCATGATGACAGCCATCTAGTGGCAGAAAATATGAGCATCAGGAAGGATGCTGGTCTAAGACTTTGGAGACAAAGTGATCCCTATGCTATGAGGAGGAGGACTGCAGTAGACTACAGGTTCCACACCAAAGAACAACAAGATTTCTATGAAACCATTCTGCTTGACAAGAAGCCCATAGTTTGTGACATGAAGTGGGCAGACTGGAAGTACATTGATGAGAATGAAGGTCATTTTCCAGGTGTGCATGAGAGCTTCAGAGCTTGTGGAGTTGACACCTTTGTGGGTCAGAAGCTGACAAAATGGAATGATGAACTCATCATGCAATTCTACTCTACAGCTCATTTTTATCCAGATGGTAGGATTATATGGATGTCAGAGGGTACAAGGTACCAATCAACTGTTAATGAGTGGGCAAAACTGATAAATGCTCCTGAAGAGCATGAAGATGACCTGGACATTTATGCCGAGAAGAAGAAAGACCACAACTCTATGGCCAACATGTACAAAGAGATCCCTGACAAAGCTTTGGATACACATAAACTTGGATCTGTTCATTACTTGATGTCTGGTCTAGCAACAATCAACACTATATTGAGGCATACTCTGTTTCCCAAATCTGAAGATCACAAGATGATCAGAGGTCATTCAATCAACTTGCTACAGATATTTGATGTGCCTCAGAAATTCAAAGTTATGAGCCTGATTGTTGAAACAATCAAGAGGACTGCTACAGATCAGAAGAGATCTTGTGGGTATGCTCCACATATTCAGGTGCTCATCAACTCCAAGATGGGCACAGGCACCTATTTGTTGGATAAGGAGCATCTACCCCTAAGACCAGAATTTGAGGATAATACTGTTGTGATGGATGAAGAAGATCCCACATCTATGCAAGCACAAGAGAAGAGAGAGAAGGCAAACGCTGAGAAAGCTGCAAAGATGCCAAGTGTTGAAGAGGCATCTCAGGTATTTCTGAAGAGCAAGCAAGATCAGCTTGCATATCTGATTCAAGCAACTTTGAGGATTGAGAAGGGCTTGGCCACCCTGACTCAAAATCAAGAGAGCTTGGAAAGGATCATTGAGACAAAATTCTATGATCTTGATCTGAAAGTGACTGAGATGCAGACTACTGTTGCGCAGCTCCAGGAGGAAGCAGAGGAGAAGAAAGGGCAGGCTACCACAGATGCCTTTCAGAGAGTGCCCAGAGGTCAGAGATCTGCTGCAGTGCCAGTGCCTGACACTAGAACCACTAAATCAACACCAGCAGCCACAGCTTCAGTGCCACCTCCAGTTGCAACTCCACCAGCTCCATCAACTTCTACAGATGCTTTTTTCCTTGGAGTTCTCTCAACACCACCTCCCGAAGATCAAGCCTAGAGAGACACATAACACTATGCATTTTTGAACTTTTTGGTAACTTGTTGCCAAAGGGGGAGAAATGTATAGATCATAGGCTTCGAGAGAGAGTGTTCTTGCTTCTTTTGTCTCTCTTGCTATTTGGTTGAAACTTTTGTGTGCTTGATTGATACGTTATGTCTTATGATCATGTGTTTGATCATATCATACTTTAATGCCTGCTTGAATGATATTATCTTTTATTTCCCATATATGATCATTCACTTTGCTTGGTGATGAGTGCATGTTTTTAATTTCTATCATTTTGAGCGCTCCACCAAGATGTATGTGACATGGAAGAGTAACCCATGATCCTAATCGATTGTGCATTTGCATTCAAAAGCAAATTTCAAATAATGCACAAATTTAGGGGGAGCTCTTACTTATCACATACTTCTCAAAGCGACGATGTTCTAAATCTTATTATCTTTTGTCGAAGCTTTGATCTATATGTTGTCATCAATTACCAAAAAGGGGGAGATTGAAAGTGCAACTATCCCTGGGTGGTTTTGGTAATTCCTAACAACATATAGCTCATTGAACTAATGCTATTTCAAGAGGATTATTTCAGGAAGTTCAATGATTGGCATGGCATGGACTAGGAATGTGGACCCCTCAAAATGCTAAGGACACATATTGGCTAAAGCTCAAGACTCTACTGTTTCATTATATTGATCCAAGATCACATTGAGTCCATAGGAAAAGCCAATACTATTAAAAGGGGATGAGGTGTTGCTTAATGGCTTGCTTGCTCAAAATGCTTAGTGATATGCTCCAAAAGCCCTCAACCACTTTATCATATCCACATATGTCCCAAACCTAAAGTCAAACTCGGCCCCACCGATTTGATCTATCCGGCGCCACCGAGTTCATTTGACATAGCCACAGCCAGAAACCCTAGTCAGTTCGGTCTCACCGATAGGGATCTCGGTCTCACCGAGATGGGATTGCAAACTCTCTGTTTCCCTTCGTAACGTTTCGGTCTAACCGAGATGAGCGATCGGTCCCACCGAGTTCGCAATGCAAACTCTCTGTTTCCCTTTCGTAACATTTCGGTCTCACCGAAATGAGCGAATCGGTCCCACCGAGTTTGCCTGACCAACTCTCTGTTTGCCTATTACAGAAATCGGTCTTACCGATTTTATGTGATCGGTCTCACCGAGATTATGTTATGCCCTAACCCTAATGAAATCGGTCCCACCGAGTTCACGTGCCGGTCCCATCGAAAATCCTAACGTTCACATTTTGAACTAAATCGGTCTGACCGAGTTTTATGATTCGGTTCCACCGAGTTTGGTAAATTGTGTGTAACGGTTAGATTTTGTGTGGAGGCTATATATACCCCTCCACCCCCTCTTCATTCGTGGAGAGAGCCATCAGAACGTACCTACACTTCCAGTATACATTTTCTGAGAGAGAACCACCTACTCATGTGTTGAGACCAAGATATTCCATTCCAACCATATGAATCTTGATCTCTAGCCTTCCCCAAGCTGCTTTCCACTCAAATCATCTTTCCACCAAATCCAAATCCGTGAGAGAGAGTTGAGTGTTGGGGAGACTATCATTTGAAGCACAAGAGCAAGGAGTTCATCATCAACACACCATCTATTACCTTTTGGAGAGTGGTGTCTCCTAGATTGGTTAGGTGTCACTTGGGAGCCTCCGTCAAGATTGTGGAGTTGAACCATGGAGTTTGTAAGGGCAAGGAGATCGCCTACTTTGTGAAGATCTACCCGAGTGAGGCAAGTTCTTCGTGGGCGATGGCCATGGTGGGATAGACAAGGTTGCTTCTTCGTGGACCCTTCGTGGGTGGAGCCCTCTGTGGACTCGTGCAACCGTTACCCTTCGTGGGTTGAAGTCTCCATCAACGTGGATGTACAATAGCACCACCTATCGGAACCATGCCAAAAATCTCCGTGTCTACATTGCGTTTGCTCCCTCCAAACTCCTCCCTTTACCTTCATATGCAAATGTTTTACATTCCGCTGCAATACTCTTAGACTTGCATGTGTAGGTTGATTGCTTGACTTGTGCCAAGTTGCTAAAATCTGCCAAGACATAAAATTGGGAAAAGGCTAGGTTTTTATTTTGTCAAGTATTCTAATCACCCCCCCTCTAGACATACTTTCGATCCTACAAGTGTATCAGAGCTTTGGTCTCCATTTGCCTTGATCTCCATAGCTTTTGGTGATCATAGCCTTGGTTTCACAACCTAGGAGAGTATGGTGTCTAGCGAGGGAAATTACCACCATAGAGGTCCTTACTTTGATGGTACTAATTTTGCTAGTTGGAAGCATAAGATGAAAATGCATATTCTTGGACATAACCCCGCCGTTTGGGCTATTGTGTGTATTGGTTTGCAAGGTGAATTCTTTGATGGGAGAGAACCAAACCGTGAAGCTACCGCGGAAGAGTTGAAGATGTTGCAATACAATGCTCAAGCTTGCGATATCCTCTTCAACGGATTGTGCCCCGAAGAATTCAACAAAATCAGCCGTCTTGAGAATGCAAAGGAAATTTGGGATACTTTGATTGATATGCACGAGGGTACCGACTCCGTCAAGGAATCCAAATTGGATGTGCTTCAAAGTCAACTTGACAAGTTCAAAATGAAGGATGGTGAAGGTGTCGCTGAAATGTACTCTAGGCTAGCTCTCATCACAAATGAGATTGCCGGCTTAGGAAGTGAAGAGATGACCGATAGATTCATCATCAAGAAGATCCTAAGAGCCTTGGATGGAAAAGATGATACCGTGTGCACTTGATCCAAATGATGCCCAATTACAAAGATCTCATGCCAACAGAAGTCATTGGAAGAATTGTTGCTCATGAGATGTCACTCAAGGATAAGGAAGAGCTTCACAACAAGTCAAGTGGTGCTTACAAAGCCTCATGTGATTCTCCTACATCATCAAGTGAGAAACAAACCTTCAATGAGGAATTGAGCCTAATGGTGAAGAACTTCAACAAGTTCTACAAGAGCAGAAGCAAGGAAAGAAGTTCCAAGTCAAGGTCCTACAATGACAAAAGATCTTCAAGCCGTGAGCGTAATTGCTACAATTGTGGAAGTCCCGGACACTACTCCAATGAGTGTACGGCCCCCTACAAAAGAAGAGAAGATTCACCCAAAAGAAGAAGTAGAAGAGGAGAATCACCTCCAAGGGAGAGAAGGAGTAGAGATGATCGCTATGAATGAAGAACCTCTCGCAGAAGCAAGGATTCGGAATGGAAGGACAAATCATCAAAGAGCTACACAAAACGAAGACATCAAGCTCATGTTGGTGAATGGGTATCCGGCTCCGACTCCGACCACCACTCTGAGAGAAGTTATCACTCCGACTCCGAATATACTCAAGATGAAGGTGTTGCCGGTCTAGCACTTGTGTCAACCAACTCCTACGACATATTTGACTCACCAAATGAAGGAATTGGAAGATGCTTCATGGCTAAGGGCCCAAAGGTATCACACCCCGAGTATGTTGATTTCAATAGTGAAGAAGATAATTTGCTAGGTGATGATGATTTACTTGTTGACAACTCTAGTGATGAAAACTATGATGAACTTGCTATTAATCATGCTAATCAAGATAAAACGAATGATGATGTTAAGAAGGAGATTGAGCATCTAACTAAAGAACTAAACACTCTTAAGTTAGCTCATGAAACTACCTTAGAAGATCATCGAGAACTTTTAAAGACTCATGAGAAGCTACGCTTTGAAAAGCTCAACCTTGAGCAAGAGCATGGGTTCTTAAAGGCAATCAATGATGATCTTCGTAAGAAAAGTTCTTCTTACATTGCCAAGTGTTTACTCTTGTCTACTTACATGCCACAAGTAAAATCTAGCAACAAGAGTAAGAAAGATTCTTCTTCGAGTAGTAACAATAATCATGTTAAATCAAATGTTGTTGCTTCTAGTAGTTCTCTTGATTCCACTAATGATTCTCTTAGCCAAGTTACACTTGAGCAAGAAAACAGCTTATTGAAGGGAATTATAGAGAAAGGTGTTTACAAAAGCCTTGCTGGGAGTAAGCAATTTGAGGAAATTGTACGCAAGCAAGGAAGGCATCGGAAGAATCAAGGTGTTGGTTTTGAACGAAAGTTCAATGCCAATGGAGTTGAGTGGGAAGAAGATCAATACCCCAAGACAAAGTTTGTTCCTCAACAAGATAAGTATGATCCTACTTCTTTCCAAGGGACACAAGCTCAAGATGATCTTCCACCACAAGACCACAAGCAAAAAGGCAAGGACAAGCTTCAAGAGGAGATTGATGCATTTGAAGAAGCTTCTAAGGCCTTGTTCAAGTGGGTTCCTAGGACTACATACAACTCCAAGGATTCCCATCAAGATGATGTGGATCCCAAATAAGAAGAACTAAAGAGTTCTTGAGGGTGACTCCGCCAACATACTTCACTCATATCATTTTGGCAAGGACAAGTGCAAACAACTTCCATATCTTGCACTAGTTCAAGGAGTCACAAACCCTCTTGTTGGTAAGACAAGGGACAAGGTAACCCAATGCTTTCATGGACATCATCTTATGTGAACATCACTCTATGTCTATGGATATCCTTGTTTGTTCCTTGTGGGACTAACTCGTGTAGGTATTGAAAGTGCAACTCACTCCAAAGGATTGCCCCAAATGATCTACATCAACATTGAGCATCCACATCTTCAACATCTACATGAAGTCATCATCGACAAAACCCAAGGTTAGTTCATCCCTCTTAGGGGGGATATCACATCTAGGGGGAGCTTTACTCTAACAATTGAGCTAAAGCAACTCTAATGGTGTGAACACAACAATGCTTTATGTAAAAGTGGTAACCCCACTTGTGCTTAAACGATGAGTATGACCTATGATCAAATGTTCTCATTTGACTCCTAAGTCAATATACTCATATATAGATGACCTAGTCATCGCCAATTGCTTGATAGATGCTAGAGTGTTTGTGCATGCTTTCCCACATGTTTCATTTGCCACTTTATTGTGTGAGCATGTTGATTGCATATTTACTCATTCGAGGACATCCATTTGTTGCCTTGATTGTTTGGTTTTTTCTTTTGCCAAATGGATGGACAAGAATGCCTAAGAACTTCCTCTAGCTATCTATGCTTTTCTCGTCTCAAACTCTATTCATGCTACATCACAAAGTTTGATCAAGTCAGATTTGAACCACTCTGTGTGAGGAGCACTCGAAGTCCCCGATTCGTCATAGACTTAAACTTCCAAAACCTCTCTGTGCATTTCGGTCTGACCGATTCATCCACTTCGGTCATACCGAGTTCACTGAATTGATCTAGGCTTTCAATCTCGGTGCAACCAATTAGAACCTTTCGGTCACATTGAGTTGTAGTAACCACTTGCGATTCTGCATCTCGGTGCCATCGAGTTGTTCCTTTCGGTCACACCGACAGGGTCAGGATATATATACCGACGGGTGAGATTTTGGAAATTTCTTCAAAACCCCTCAGCCCGCGCATGTCCTGCTCTGCCGCCTCGGGTCTCCGGATCGTCTCCTCGTCGCCAGCGACCTCCCGCCACCAGTCTCCATCGCCGTCAACGGATTTCAACCCCGCCGTTGCCGCCGTAGCGAACTCACTGCCGAACTAGGGTATGAGTTCGACCTTTTGTGCTAATTCCTAACTCCGATTCTTAGCACAATGCAATGCCATGTTCTATACCACGTATGAGATCAATCTATCCGGAGAAAACCTCCATTAGATTAGGTTTGATTTGAAAATTTAGGGTTAAGTTTCCGCCGAACTCATCTCGGACCGACCGAATTTTGGAAATCGGTCTCACCGATTTGGCTTAGGCCATAGCACTTGCACTTTTCGGTCTGACCGAAATTGCAAATCGGTGTGACCGAGTTCGACTCTCTGTGAAACCCTAGCAATCTCGGACTCACCGAACTGTGTCTCGGTCTGACCGATCTCACTAGTTCAGACTCCAATGTTGCTTCGGTGTCACCGAGTTTAACAAATCGGTAGCTCCGAAATGCTTTCTGTGGAAAACTAAAACTAAGTTTTTGACTCATTTGTTTTGCAAAAACTCTGCACTTTGTGATGCTCATCCACTCTACCTCATCTATATCTACTCACAGGGTCTACTGTCAGTTTGCTTTGCCAGTATGTCTGACCAGAGTGATAGCTAGAACAAATCAGAAGAGCAAGTGAACATGAGTGAGGGCACTAGTCCCTCTAGCAGTTATGATGAAGGCAGCAGAAGCACCCCAAGCAACTTGCCCAAAGCAGCTACCAGGACAAGGAGAAAGAGAAACTCAGATTCTGAGGATGAAGATTATGTTGCGGAAGAGGTCAGCTCAAAGAAGAAAGTTGTCAAGAAAGAATTTGGCACTATAGCTTCAACCAAGCCTGGTCTGCACAAGAAAGCTCCTGCCAAGAGAGTGCCCATGTCTAAGGCCAGAGCCTCAACTTTTGAAACTTCCAAATCGACTGTTGAAGAGGCTACTGGTGATGGCAATTAAAGAAAGGAGAGGGTCAAGAAGACCATTGCCAGAGTTATTGGCAAGCCCTCCATGATGAGAGATCCAGCTGAGGATGAAGAGGAAGAGGATGCTGCACCAGCACCCAAGTCCCAAAAGCTGATGGGGGATGCCATCAAGTCTGGGACTGCTGCTTCAAAGCCCAAGATTGCCTCCAAAGCTGCTGCTCAAGCTCCAAAACCTACTGCACCAAAGAGAAGCACTAGGAATATACCAGCTGCTGAGAAGAACAAGGCCCCAGTGCCTGAAACTGAAACTGAAGAAGATGCTGAAGCCCAAGTGCTTAGGAAACTTAAACCAAAGATTCCAGATCATGATGACAGCCATCCAGTGGCAGAAAATATGAGCATCAGGAAGGATGCTGGTCTAAGACTTTGGAGACAAAGTGATCCCTATGCTATGAGGAGGAGGACTGCAGTAGACTACAGGTTCCACACCAAAGAACAACAAGATTTCTATGAAACCATTCTGCTTGACAAGAAGCCCATAGTTTGTGACATGAAGTGGGCAGACTGGAAGTACATTGATGAGAATGAAGATCATTTTCTAGGTGTGCATGAGAGCTTCAGAGCTTGTGGAGTTGACACCTTTGTGGGTCAGAAGCTGACAAAATGGAATGATGAACTCATCATGCAATTCTACTCTACAGCTCATTTTTATCTAGATGGTAGGATTATATGGATGTCAGAGGGTACAAGGTACCAATCAACTATTAATGAGTGGGCAAAACTGATAAATGCTCCTGAAGAGCATGAAGATGACCTGGACATTTATGCCGAGAAGAAGAAAGACCACAACTCTATGGCCAACATGTACAAAGAGATCCCTGACAAAGCTTTGGATACACATAAACTTGGATCTGTTCATTACTTGATGTCTGGTCTAGCAACAATCAACACTATATTGAGGCATACTCTGTTGCCCAAATCTGGAGATCACAAGATGATCAGAGGTCATTCAATCAACTTGCTGCAGATATTTGATGTCCCTCAGAAATTCAAAGTTATGAGCCTGATTGTTGAAACAATCAAGAGGACTGCTGCAGATCAGAAGAGATCTTGTGGGTATGCTCCACATATTCAGGTGCTCATCAACTCCAAGATGGGCATAGGCACCTATTTGTTGGATAAGGAGCATCTACCCCTAAGACCAGAATTTGAGGATAATACTGTTGTGATGGATGAAGAAGATCCCACATCTATGCAAGCACAAGAGAAGAGAGAGAAGGCAAAGGCTGAGAAAGCTGCAAAGATGCCAAGTGTTGAAGAGGCATCTCAGGTATTTCTGAAGAGCAAGCAAGATCAGCTTGCATATCTGATTCAAGCAACTTTGAGGATTGAGAAGGGCTTGGCCACCCGGACTCAAAATCAGGAGAGCTTGGAAAGGATCAATGAGACAAAATTCTATGATCTTGATCTGAAAGTGACTGAGATGCAGACTGCTGTTGCGCAGCTCCAGGAGGAAGAAAAGGAGAAGAAAGGGCAGGCTACCACAGATGCCTTTCAGAGAGTGCCCAGAGGTCAGAGATCTGCTGCAGTGCCAGTGCCTGACACTAGAACCACTAAATCAGCACCAGCAGCCACAGCTTCAGTGCCACCTCCAGTTGCAACTCCACCAGCTCCATCAACTTCTACAGATGCTTTTGTCCTTGGAGTTCTCTCAACACCCCCTCCCGAAGATCAAGCCTAGAGAGACGCATAACACTATGTATTTTTGAACTTTTTGGTAACTTGTTGCCAAAGGGGGAGAAATGTATAGATCATAGGCTTCGAGAGAGAGTGTTCTTGCTTCTTTTGTCTCTCTTGCTATTTGGTTGAAACTTTTGTGTGCTTGATTGATACTTTATGTCTTATGATCATGTGTTTGATCATATCATACTTTAATGCCTGCTTGAATGATATTATCTTTTATTTCCCATATATGATCATTCACTTTGCTTGGTGATGAGTGCATGTTTTTAATTTCTATCATTTTGAGCGCTCCACCAAGATGTATGTGACATGGAAGAGTAACCCATGATCCTAATCGATTGTGCATTTGCATTCAAAAGCAAATTTCAAATAATGCAGAAATTTAGGGGGAGCTCTTACTTATCACATACTTCTCAAAGCGATGATGTTCTAAATCTTATTATCTTTTGTCGAAGCTTTGATCTATATGTTGTCATCAATTACCAAAAAGGGGGAGATTGAAAGTGCAACTATCCCTGGGTGGTTTTGGTAATTCCTAACAACATATAGCTCATTGAACTAATGCTATTTCAAGAGGATTATTTCAGGAAGTTCAATGATTGGCATGGCATGGACTAGGAATGTGGACCCCTCAAAATGCTAAGGACACATATTGGCTAAAGCTCAAGACTCTACTGTTTCATTTTAGTGATCGAAGATCACATTGAGTCCATAGGAAAAGCCAATACTATTAAAAGGGGATGAGGTGTTGCTTAATGGCTTGCTTGCTCAAAATGTTTAGTGATATGCTCCAAAAGCCCTCAACCACTTTCTCATATCCACATATGTCCCAAACCTAAAGTCAAACATGGCCCCACCGATTTGATCTATCCGGCGCCACCGAGTTCATTTGACATAGCCACTGCCAGAAACCCTAGTCAGTTCGGTCTCACCGATAGGGATCTCGGTCTCACCGATATGGGAATGCAAACTCTCTGTTTCCCTTCGTAACGTTTCGGTCTAACCGAGATGAGCGATCGGTCCCACCGAGTTCGCAATGCAAACTCTTTGTTTCCCTTTCGTAACATTTCGGTCTCACCGAAATGAGCGAATCGGTCCCACCAAGTTTGCCTGACCAACTCTCTGTTTGCCTATTACAGAAATCGGTCTTACCGATTTTATGTGATCGGTCTCACCGAGATTACGTTATGCCCTAACCCTAATGAAATCGGTCCCACCAAAAATCCTAACGTTCACATTTTGAACTAAATCAGTCTGACCGAGTTTTATGATTCGGTTCCACCAAGTTTGGTAAATTGTGTGTAACGGTTAGATTTTGTGTGGAGGCTATATATACCCGTCCACCCCTCTTCATTCGTGGAGAGATCCATCAGAACGTACCTACACTTCCAGTATACATTTTCTGAGAGTGAACCACCTACTCATGTGTTGAGACCAAGATATTCCATTCCAACCATATGAATCTTGATCTCTAGCCTTCCCCAAGCTGCTTTCCACTCAAATCATCTTTCCACCAAATCCAAATCCGTGAGAGAGAGTTGAGTGTTGGGGAGACTATCATTTGAAGCACAAGAGCAAGGAGTTCATCATCAACACACCATCTATTACCTTTTGGAGAGTGGTGTCTCCTAGATTGGTTAGGTGTCACTTGGGAGCCTCCGTCAAGATTGTGGAGTTGAACCAAGGAGTTTGTAAGAGCAAGAAGATCGCCTACTTCATGAAGATCTACCCGAGTGAGGCAAGTCCTTCGTGGGCGATGGCCATGGTGGGATAGACAAGGTTGCTTCTTCGTGGACCCTTCGTGGGTGGAGCCCTCCGTGGACTCGCGCAACCGTTACCCTTCGTGGGTTGAAGTCTCCATCAATGTGGATGTACGATAGCACCACCTATCGGAACCACGCCAAAAATCTCCGTGTCTACATTGCGTTTGCTCCCTCCAAATTCCTCCCTTTACCTTCATATGCAAATGTTTTACATTCCGCTGCTATACTCTTAGACTTGCATGTGTAGGTTGATTGCTTGACTTGTGCCAACTTGCTAAAATCTGCCAAGACATAAAATTGGGAAAAGTCTAGGTTTTTATTTTGTCAAGTAGTCTAATCAACCCCCCTCTAGACATACTTTCGATCCTACAAAGTTCCAGTCAGGTGGTTGAACAATAGGTGCAGAAGTTAAGGCTTTCTTAAGTGTTTCAAAGGCTTCTACACAATCATCATCAAAAACAAATGGAACATCCTTTTGTAAAAGATTTGTAAGAGGCCTAGAAATTTTAGAGAAGTCTTTAATAAACCTCCTATAGAAACCCGCATGACCGAGGAAACTACGAATACCTTTCATATCCTTTGGACATGGCATTTTCTCAATTGCATCAACTTTAGCTTTATCCACTTCAATACCTCGTTCAGAAATTTTATGCCCCAAGACAATACCTTCAATAACCATAAAGTGACACTTCTCCCAATTCAAGACAAGATTAGTTTGCTCACATCTCTGCAAAACTCGATCAAGGTTGCTTAAGCAATCATCAAAAGAAGATCCATATACAGAAAAATCATCCATGAAAATCTCAACAATCTTTTCACAAAAATTAGAGAATATAGCAGTCATACATCTTTGAAAGGTAGCAGGTGCATTGCATAAACCAAAGGGCATACGTCTATAAGCATAAGTTTCAAAAGGGCAAGTAAAGGTGGTTTTCTCTTGATCAGGTTGTGAAACAGGTATTTGAGAAAAACCAGAATATCCATCAAGAAAACAAAAGTGTGTGTGCTTTGATAATCTTTCTAGCATTTGATCAATAAAAGGCAAAGGGTAATGATCTTTTCTAGTTGCTTTATTTAATTTTCTAAAATCAATTACCATTCTATAGCCGGTAACAATTCTTTGTGGAATGAGTTCATTTTTATCATTGGGAACAATGGTAATACCTCCTTTCTAAGGGACACAATGAACGGGACTCACCCATCTACTATCAGCTATGGGATAGATTATACCTGCTTCCAGAAGCTTTAGTATTTCAGTTCTTACCACTTCTTTCATCTTAGGATTCAAACGTTGTTGATGATCAACAACGGGTTTAGCATCAGGTTCCATATTAATTTTATGCGGACACAGAGTGGGACTAATGCCCTTAAGATCCTCAAGAGTATATCCAATAGCAGCTCGATGCTTCTTCAGAATTTTCAATAATCTTTCTTCTTCATGTTCTAAAAGGTTAGCACTAATAATAACAGGATATATCTTTTTCTCATCAAGATATGCATATTTCAAAGTGTCTGGCAATTGTTTTAATTCAAACATAGGATCACCTTTAGGTGGAGGAGGACCTCCTAGAGTTTCAATAGGCAAATTAAGTTTGAGCATAGGTCGTTGTTCAAAGAAAATTTTATCTATCTCATTTCTTTCATGCATATGCATATCATTTTCATGGTCTAGCAAATATTGTTCTAGTGGATCAGTAGGAGGCACGGCAATAGAAGCAAGACCAATTATTTCATCCTTACTAGGTAATTCTTTCTTGTGAGGTTGTCTATTAAACTTGGAAAAATTAAATTCATGAGACTCATCACCAAAGCTAACACTGACAGTTTGTTTATGACAATCTATAGTAGCATTGACAGTGTTCAAGAAAGGTCTACCAAACATAATGGGACAAAAGTCATCTTGTGGGGAACCAAGAACTAGAAAATCAGTAGGGTAATTTTATTTTCCCACACAAGACTTCAACATCTCTAACAATCCCAAGTGGTGTGATGGTGTCTCTATTGGCAAGTTTAATAGTAACATCTATGTCTTCTATTTCAGCGGGTGCTATGTCATTCATAATTTCTTGGTATAAGGTAAAAGGAATAGCACTCACACTATCACCTATGTCACATAAACCATGATAACAGTGATCTCCTATTTTAACTGAGACAACAGGCATGCCAACAACAGGTCTATGTTTATCTTTTTCATCGGGTTTGGCAATTTTAGCAGCTTCATCACAGAAGTAAATAACATGCCCATCTATATTTTCTTTGAAGAGATCTTTAACCATAGCAACATTAGGTTATACTTTGATTTGTTCAGCAGGTTTAGGTGCTCTAATATTACTTTTATTGACCACGGTGGAGACCTTAGCATGTTCCTTTATCCTGATAGGGAAAGATGGTTTTTCAATATAAGCAGTAGGCACAACTGGATCAACATTGTAAATAATAGTCTCATCTTTAACCACAATGTAGGATCGAAAGTAGGTCTAGAGCGAGGCGAGTAGACTACTTGACCAAATAAAAATCTAGCCTTTTCCCAATTTTAAGTCTTGGCAGATTTTAGCAACTTAGCACAAGTCAAGCAATCAACCGACACATGCAATTCTAAGAGTGTAGCAGTAGAAAGTAAAACATTGCATATGAAGGTAAAGGGAAGGGTTTGGAGAAGGCAAACTGTAGACACAGAGATTTTTGGCGTGGTTCCGATAGGTGGTGCTATCGTACGTCCACGTTGATGGAGACTTCAACCCACGAAGGGTAATGGTTGCGTGAGTCCACGGAGGGCTCCACCCACGAAGGATCCAAGAAGAAGCAACCTTGTCTATCCCACCATGGCCATCGCCCACAAAGGACTTGCCTCACTTGGGTAGATCTTCACGAAGTAGGCGATCTCCTTGCCCTTACAAACTTCTTGGTTCAACTCCACAATCTTGTCGGAGGCTCCCAAGTGACACCTAACCAATCTAGGAGACACCACTCTCCAAAAGGTAATAGACGGTGTGTTGATGATGAACTCCTTGCTCTTGTGCTTCAAATGATAGTCTCCCCAACACTCAACTCTCTCTCACAGATTTGGCTATGGTGGAAAGATGATTTGAGTGGAAAGCAACTTGGGGAAGGCTAGAGATCAAGATTCTTGTGGTAGGATTGGAATGTCTTGGTCTCAACACATGAGTAGGTGGTTCTCTCTCAGAAAATGAGTAGTGGAAATGTAGGCATGTTCTGATGGCTCTCTCTCTTATGGAGAAGGGGTGGAGGGGTATATATAGCCTCCACACAAAATCCAACCATTACACACATTTGACCCAACTCAGTCAGACCGAATCGAAGAACTCGGTGAGACCGATTTAGTTCAAAATGTGAATATTAGGAATCTCAGTGGGACCAATATGATCAACTCCATGGGACTGATGTGCTACGGCTTAGGGCAAAACCTCATCTCGGTGAGACCGATTGCATGAACTCGGTGAGACCGATTTCAGTAATGGGCAAACAGAGAGTTGGTCAGGCAAACTCGGTGGGACCGATCGCTCATTTCGGTGAGACCAAAATGTTACGAAGGGAAACAGAGAGTTTGTCATGCAAACTCGGTGAGACCGATCGCTCATCTCGGTGAGACCGAAATGTTACGAAGGGAAACAGAGAGTTTGCAATGCCATCTCGGTGAGACCGGGATCCGTATCGGTGAGACCGAATTGTCTAGGGTTTCTGGCAGTGGCTATGTCAACTGAACTCGGTGGCGTCGGATAGAACGAATTGGTGGGGCTGAGTTTGACTTTGGGTTTTGGACATATGTGGAAATGAGAAAGTGGCTGAGGGTTTTGGAGCAATATCACTAAGCACTTTGAGCAAGTAGACCATTAAGCAACACCTCATCCCCTTTTAATAGTATTGGCTTTCCTATGCACTCAATGTGATCTTGGATCACTAAAATAGAAATGAAGAGTCTTGAGCTTGAGCCAATCTTTGTCCTTAGCATTTTGAGGGGTCCACATCTCTAGTCCATGCCATGCCGATCATTGAACTTTCTGAAATATTCAACTTGAATGGATATTAGTTCAATGAGCTATATGTTGTTATGAATTACCAAAACCACCCGGGGATTAGTTGCACTTTCAATCTCCCCCTTTTTGGTAATTGATGACAACATATAGATCAAAGCTTCGACAAATGATAATTTGAATGAAATACAGCGTTGCTTTGAGAAGTATGTGATAAGCAAGAGCTCCCCCTAAATTTGTGCTTTATTTAAAATTTGCGTTTGAATGCAAATGCACAATCGATTAGGATCATGGGTCACTCTTTCATGTCACATACATCTTGGTGGAGCGCTCAAAATGATAGAATTAAAACAACATGCACTCATCACCAAGGATAAACATGATTAATCATACACAAATATCATAGATATCATCATGCAAGCACACAATAAAGCATAGTATGATCAAACACAAATACAAATATTGTGGCAGGAATCAAACGAGCAAAGGATCAAAGCAAATAACCAAAGTAGCAAGAGAGGCAAAAAAAGCAAAACACTCTCTCTCTCTCTCTCTCGAAGCCTAATGATCTATACACTTTCTCCCCCTTTGGCAACAAGTTACCAAAAAGCTTGAAAATGCATAGTGCTATGCGGCACTCTAGGCACGATCTCCGGGAGCTCCTGAAGGGGTCTTCTGGCTGGTTGCTCCTGTGTGTGTAGATGGCGTGGAGAGGAGACCGTCTGCAAATACTTTAGCTGACGTCTGTGGAGCTGGAGGAGTTGAAACTGGAGGTGCAACAGTGGCAGTTGCTGCAGGTGCTGAAAAAGTAGTCCTGGTGTCACTGAGAACTGGCACTGCTGAAGACCTTTGTGCCCTTAGCACTCTATGAAATATATCTGTAGTAGGTCTGTCATCGCTATCCTCAATCTCTTTCTGGAGCTTCACCACAGTGGTCTGGATCTCGATGACCTTCACATCTAGATCATGAAATTTAGTCTCAATGATCCTCTCAAGACTCTCTTGATTCTGAGTCAGGGTGGCCAAGCCCTTCTCAATCCTCACAGTAGCCTCAAGCAGATAATTGAGTTGATCTTGCTTGGTCTTGAGCATCACAGTTGAAGCATCTGGTGCAGTGGCAGCCTTTGCTGCTTTTGCAGCCTTAGCTCTCTCTCTCTCTCTCTTCTCCTGGGCTTCTGCACTAGTTGGATGAGATGCATCCATGACAACCTCATTGTCCTCAAATTCTGGCCTCAGGGGAAGATGCTCTTTGTCTAGAAGATATGTCCCTGTTCCCATCTTGGAGTTGATCAACATCTATATATGAGGGGCATATCCACATGATCTCTTCTGATAAGCTGCAGTTCTCTTCACTATTTCAACTATCAAACTCATCACCTTGAACTTCTGTGGCACATCAAACATATGGAGCAGGTTGATGGAGTGACCACGGATCATTCTATGATCTCCTGACTTGGGCAAAAGAGTATGCCTCAAAATGGTGTTGATGGTGGTCAGACCTGACAGCAGATAGTATATTGACCCAAGCTTATGAGTCTCCAAGGCATCATCAAGAATTGTCTTGTACATATTGGCCATGGAGTTGTGATCTTTCCTCGGCTTGGCATATACATATGTGTCATTCTCCTCTTCCTTAGGGGCATTGATCAACTTGGCCCATTCAGAGATAGTTGATTGGTACCTTGTAACTTCAGTCATCCAGACAATCCTTCCATCTGGGTAGAAATGAGCAGTGGAGTAGAATTGCATTATCATCTCATCATTCCACTTGGTCAACTTCTGACCAACAAACTTGTCCACATCATTCCTTATGAAGCTCTCATGCACACCTGGGAAGCAGTCCTCATTGTCATCAATGTACTTCCAGTCAACCCACTTCATATCACACACTATGGGCTTCTTGTCCAACAAGACTGTCTCATAGAAGTCCTGTTGTTCCTTGGTGTGGAAATGATAGTCTACATCAATCATTCTCCTGGTGGCATAGGGATCAGTCTGTCTCCATAATCTCAGACATGCATCCTTTCTCAGCTTCATATTTTCAACCACTGGATGATTATCATCATGATCTGGAATCTTTGGCTTCAACTTTCTAAGCACTTGTTGATCTTCATCTTCTTGAGCCTCAGGCACTGGGGCCTTATTCTTCTCAGCAACAGGGATGTTTCTGGTGGATCTCTTAGGTGCAGCAGGTTTTGGAGTTGGAGCTTGAGTTGGAGGCTTGGGGGCTGACTTGGGCTTAGATGGAGAAGCCCCTGATTTTATAGCATCCCCCATGAGCTTCTGAGTCTTTCGAGGTGGTGCAGCTGGCTCTTCCTCCTCCTCCTCTTCATCAGAGTCTCTCATCATAGATGGTTTGCCAATGACTCTGGCAATAGTCTTCTTGACTCTCTCCTTCCTCTTCTTACCTCCAGCAACCTCTTCTTCTCTTGGTTCAAGGGTGAACTCCATAGTTTCTTGAGTGGAGTCTCTGGCTTTGGACATATGGTTCCTCTTGGCAGGAGCTTTCTTTGGCATTCCAGGCTTGGTGGCAGCAGCAGCAGCATACTCCTTCTTCAGCACTTTCTTCTTGGAGGTCACCTCCTCCTCAACAACAAAATGCTCATCTTCAGAATCTGAGGTTCTCTTCTTCCTTTGCCTAGTAGCAGCCTTAGGCAAGTTGCTTGGAGTGCTTCTGCTACCTTCATCATAACTGCTTGAGGAACTAGTGCCCTCACTGAGATTCACTTGCTCTTCAGACCTGTTCTGGCTGTCACTGCCTTCTGACATTTCTGAAACTGACCCTGTGAATAGATGGGTATAGATAGAGTGGATGAGCATCACAAAGCACAGCTATTTTGCAAAAAATATTGAGTCAAAAACTTAACTTTAGTTTTCTCCAGAAAGCATTTCGGAGCTACCGATATGACAAACTCGGTGACACCGAAGCACAAACAGAATCTAAACATACAATTTCAGTCATACCGAAATGTAGTTTGGTGACTCCGAGATGCTAGGGTTTCACAGAGTAAGTGATTTCATTCACACCGATTAGTACGCTTCGGTCAGACCGAGTTGTACATGTGCAATGGCCTAAGCCAAATTAGTGAGACCGAGATCCTCAGATCGGTCGGTTCGAGATAAGTTCGGCGAAAACCTAACCCTAAGTTTTTGCATCAAATCTATTCTAAAGGATTCTTTCAGTGGATAGATTGATCTCAATCGTGGAAAGAATAATGGCAATGATCTTTGTGCAAGAATCGGAGTAAAAAGACGCACAAAGGGGTCGAGTTCGTACCCTAACTTGGCGACAAACTCGCTACGGTGACAACGGCGGAGAGATTCCCGTTGACGATGATGGAGACCAGCGGCAGGAGGCACTGGCGACGACGGCGATGATCCGGAGACCAAGGGGCGGCAGACCTGGGCAGGCGCGGTCGAGTGGTTTGGAGGAATTTCCAAATTTTCAACCCGCGGTATATATACCCAGTCACTGTCGGTGTGACCGAGTGGAACGACTCGGTGGCACCAAGATGCAAAACTGCTAGCAGTTACTGCAACTCGGTGTGACCGAATTGTTCTAATCGGTTGCACCGAGGTGAAAACCTAGATCAACTTAATGAATTCGGTGAGACCGAGTGGAGTGAATCGGTCTGTCCGAGATGCATTAAGAGGTTTTGGAAGTTTAAGCCCTTGACGGATCGGTGGCTCCGAGTGCTCCTCACCCGGAGGGTCCGAATTGGACTTGTTCAAACTTTGTGATGTAGCATGAATAGAGTTTGAGACGAGAAAAGCATAGATAGCTAGAGGGAGTACTTAGGCATTCTTGTCCATCCATTTGGCAAAAATAAAACCAAACAATCAAAGCAACAAATGGATGTCCTTGAATGAAGAAAATTATGCAACCAACATGCTCACACAATAAGATGGCAAATAAAACATGTGGCAAAGCATGCACAAATACTCTAGCATCTATCAAGCAATTGGCGATGACTAGGTCATCTATATATGAGTATATTGACTTAGGAGTCAAATGAGAACATTTGATCATAGGTCATACTCATCGTTTAAGCACAAGTGGGGTTACCACTTTGACATAAAGCATTGTTGTGTTCACACCATTAGAGTTGCTTTAGCTCAATTCTTAGAGCAAAGCTCCCCTAGATGTGATATCCCCCCTTAGAGGGATGAACTAACCTTGGGTTTTGTCGATGATGACTTCATGCAGGTGTTGAAGATGTAGATGCTCAATGTTGATGTAGATCATTTGGAGCAATCCATTAGAGTGAGTTGCACTTTCAATACCTACATGGGTTAGTCCCACAAGGAACACACAAGGATATCCATAGACATAGAGTGAAATACACATATGATGATGTCCATGAAAAAAATTAGGTTACCTTGTCCCTTGTCTTACCAACAAGAGGGTTTGTGACTCCTTGAACTAGTGCAAGATATGGAAGTTGATTGCACTTGTCCTTGCCAAAGATGAATATGAGTGAAGTATGTTGGCGGAGTCACCCTCAAGAACTCTCTAGTTCTTCTTCTTTGGGACCCACATAAATTTGATGGGAATCCTTGGAGTTGTAGTCGTACTTGATGAAGTAGAACTTGATGTAGTCTTGGGAACCCACTTGACCAAGGCCTTAGGAGCTTCTTCAAATGCGTCAATCTCCTCTTGAAGCTTGTCCTTGCCTTTTAGCTTGTGGTCTTGTGGTGGAAGATCATCTTGAGCTTGTGTTCCCTTGGAAGAAGTGGGGTCATACTTCTCTTGTTGAGGAACAAACTTCGTCTTGGGGTATTGATCTTCTTCCCACTCAACTCCATTGGCATTGAACTTGCGTTCAAAACCAACACCTTGATTCTTCCGGTGCCTTCCTTGCTTGCGTACAATTTCCTCAAATTGCTTACTTCTGGCAAGGCTCTTGTAAACACCTTTCTCTATAATTCCCTTCAATAAGCTATTTTCTTGCTCAGGTGTAACTTGGCTAAGAGAATCATTAGTGGAATCAAGAGAATTGCTAGAAGCAACAATATTGGATTTAGCATGATTATTGTTACTACTAGAAGAAGAATCTTTCTTGCTCTTGTTGCTAGATTTTACTTGTGGCATGTAAGTAGACAAGAGTAAACGCTTGGCAATGTAAGAAGAACTTTTCTTACAAATATCATCATTGATTGCTTTTAAGAACCCATGCTCTTGCTCTAAATTGAGCTTCTCAAAGCGTAGCTTCTCATGAGTCTTTAAAAGCTCTCGATGATCCTCTAAGGAAGTTTCATGAGCTAACTTAAGAGTGTTTAGTTCTTTAGTTATACGCTCAATCTCCTTCTTATCATTCTCATTCGTTTCATCTTGATTAGCATGATTAATAGCAATTTCATCATAGTTTTCATCACTAGTGTTGTCAACAAGTAAATCATCATCGCCTAGCAAATCATCTTCATCACTATTGAAATCAACATACTCGGGGTGTGATACCTTGGGGCCTTTAGTCATGAAGCATCTTCCAATTCCTTCATTTGGTGAGTTAAATATGTCGTAGGAGTTGGATGACACAAGTGCAAGATCAGCAACACCTTCATCTTGAGTATATTCGGAGTCGGAGTGATAGCTTCTCTCGGAGTAGTGGTCGGAGTTGGAACCGGATACCCATTCACCAACATGAGCTTGATGTCTTCGTCTTGTGTAGCTCTTTGATGACTTCTCTTACCTTTCTGAATCCTTGCTTCTATGAGAGGGTCTTTGTTCATAACGATCATCTCTACTCCTTCTCTCTCTTGGTGGTGATTCTTCTCTTTTACTTCTTCTCTTGGGAGAATCTTCTCTTTTCTTGTAGGGAGTCGTACACTCGTTGGAGTAGTGTCCGGGTCTTCCACAATTGTAGCAATTGCGATCATGACTAGAAGATCTTTTGTCATTGTAGGACCATGACTTGGAACTTCTCTCTTTGCTTCTATGCTTGTAGAATTTGTTGAAGTTCTTCACCATTAAGCTCAATTCTTCATTGAAGACTTGTTTCTCACTTGATGTTATAGGAGCATCACATGAAGCTTTGTAAGCACCACTTGACTTGTTGTGGAGCTCTTCCTTATCCTTGAGTGACATCTCATGAGCAACAATTCTACCAATGACTTCTGTTGGCTTGAGATCTTTGTAATTGGGCATCATTTGGATCAAGGTGCACATGGTATCATATTTTCCATCCAAGGCTCTTAGGATCTTCTTGATGATGAATTTGTCGGTCATCTCTTCGCTTCCCAAGCCGGCAATCTCATTTGTGATGAGAGCAAGCCTAGAGCACATCTCAGCGACTCCTTCACCATCCTTCATTTTGAACTTGTCAAGTTGACTTTGAAGCACATCCAATTTGGATTCCTTGACGGACTCAGTACCTTTGTGCATATCAACCAAAGTATCCCAAATTTCCTTTGCATTCTCAAGGCGGCTGATTTTGTTGAATTCTTCGGGGCACAATCCGTTGAAAAGAATATCGCGAGCTTGAGCATTGTATTGTAACATCTTCAATTCTTCTGCGGTCGCTTCATGATCCGGTTCTCTTCCATCCTCGAAGTATTCACCTTGCAAGCCAACACGCACAATAGCCCAAACGGCGGGGTTATGACCAAGAATATGCATTTTCATATTATGCTTCCAACTAGCAAAATTAGTAACATCAAAGTAAGGACCTCTACGGTGGTAATTTCCCTCGCTAGACGCCATACTCTCCTAGGTTGTGAAACCAAGGCTATGATCACCAAAGCTATGGAAATCAAGGCAAATGGAGACCAAAGCTCTGATACCACTTGTAGGATCGAAAGTAGGTCTAGAGGGGGGGGTGATTAGACTACTTGACCAAATAAAAATCTAGCATTTTCCCAATTTTAAGTCTTGGCAGATTTTAGCAACTTAGCATAAGTCAATCAATCAACCTACACATGCAATTCTAAGAGTGTAGCAGCGGAAAGTAAAACATTGCATATGAAGGTAAAGGGAAGGGTTTGGAGAAGGCAAACGCAATGTAGACACGGAGATTTTTTGTGTGGTTCCGATAGGTGGTGCTATCGTACGTCCACGTTGATGGAGACTACAACCCACGAAGGGTAACGGTTGCGCGAGTCCACGGAGGGCTCCACCCACGAAGGGTCCACGAAGAAGCAACCTTGTCTATCCCACCATGGCCATCGCCCACGAAGGACTTGCCTCACTTGGGTAGATCTTCACGAAGTAGGCGATCTCCTTGCCCTTACAAACTTCTTGGTTCAACTCCACAATCTTTTCGGAGGCTCCCAAGCAACACCTGACCAATCTAGGAGACACCACTCTCCAAAAGGTAATAGACAGTGTGTTGATGATGAACTCCTTGCTCTTGTGCTTCAAATGATAGTCTCCCCAACACTCAACTCTCTCACACAGATTTGGCTATGGTGGAAAGAAGATTTGAGTTGAAAGCAACTTGGGGAAGGCTAGAGATCAAGATTCTTGTGGTAGGATTGGAATGTCTTGGTCTCAACACATGAGTAGGTGGTTCTCTCTCAGAAAATGAGTAGTGGAAATGTAGGCACGTTCTGATGGCTCTCCCTCTTATGGAGAAGGGGGTGGAGGGGTATATATAGCCTCCACACAAAATCCAACCGTTACACACATTTGACCCAACTCGGTTAGACCAAATCGAAGAACTCGGTGAGACCGATTTAGTTCAAAATGTGAATGTTAGGAATCTCGGTGGGACCGATATGATCAACTCGGTGGGACCGATGTGCTAGGGCTTAGGGCAAAACCTCATCTTGGTGAGACCGATTTCAGCAATGAGCAAACAGAGAGTTGGTCAGGCAAACTCGGTGGGACCGGTCGCTCATTTCGGTGAGACATAAATGTTACGAAGGGAAATAGAGAGTTTGTCATGCAAACTTGGTGGGACCGATCGCTCATCTCAGCGAGACCGAAATGTTATGATGGGAAACAGAGAGTTTGCAATGCCATCTCGGTGAGACCGAGATCCGTATCGGTGAGACCAAATTGTCTAGGGTTTCTGGCAGTGGCTATGTCAACTGAACTCGGTGGCGCTGGATAGATCAAATTGGTGGGGCCAAGTTTGACTTTGGGTTTTGGACATATGTGGAAATGAGAAAGTGGCTGAGGGTTTTGGAGCAATATCACTAAGCACTTTGAGCAAGTAGACCATTAAGCAACACCTCATCCCCTTTTAATAGTATTGGCTTTCCTGTGGACTCAATGTGATCTTGGATCACTTAAATAGAAATGAAGAGTCTTGAGCTTGAGCCAATCTTTGTCGTTAGCATTTTGAGGGGTCCACGTCTCTAGTCCATGCCATGCCAATCATTGAACTTTCTGAAATATTCAACTTGAATGGATATTAGTTCAATGAGCTATATGTTGTTATGAATTACCAAAACCACCCGGGGATTAGTTGCACTTTCACACAACTGGTTCTTTAATTTATTCTTTAATAGGTGGATGATATTTAAACCACTTCTCCTTGGGGAGATCAACATGAGTAGCAAATGATTCACAGAAAGAGGCTACTATCTCAGAGTCAAGTCCATATTTAGTGCTAAACTTGTGAAAAGCATCGGTATTCATAAAAGATTTAACACAATCAAATTCAAGCTTAATACCTGACTCTTTACCTTCGTCGAGTTCCCAATCTTCAGAGTTGCGTTTAATTCTTTCTAAAAGATCCCACCTGAATTCAATAGTCTTCTTCATAAAATAACCAGTACAAGAAGTATCTAGCATGGATTGATCATCACGAGAAAGCCGGGCATAAAAATTCTGAATAATAATTTCTCTTGAGAGCTCATGGTTGGGGAATGAATATAACATTGACTTAAGCCTCCCCCAAGCTAGAGCGATACTTTCTCCTTCACGAGGCCAAAAATTATATATGTAATTCTGATCACGATGAACTAGATGCATAGGATAAATTTTTTGGTGAAATTCCAATTTCAATCGATTCCAGTTGCAAGATCCAATATCATCGCATAGCCTATACCATGCCAATGCTTTTCCCTTCAAAGATAAAGGGAAAAACTTCTTCTTAGCTTCATCTCCGGGCAAATCTGCATGCTTAAATAATCCACAAATTTCATCCACATATATCAAGTGCATATCAGGATGCTCAGTTCCATCTCCTGCATAAGGATTAGCTAGCAGTTGTTCTATCATACCCAAAGGAATTTCATAACCAATATTTTCAGTAGGTGCATTAGGTTGAGGGGTAGCTAATTGTGGTTTTGGTCAAGGTGAAGATACCCCGAACAAACCCCTCAAAGGATGATTCTCCATAGTAACAAGTGACAATAAATTTCAGCACGTAGTAATAATTTTCCCTTACCAATTTCCACTTACCAAGAGCGCTTCACTCCCCAGAAACGGCGCCAGAAAAAAGCCTTGATGACCCACAAGTATAGGGGATCAATCGTAGTCCTTTCGATAAGTAAGAGTATCGAACCCAACGAGGAGCAGAAGGAAATGACAAGTGGTTTTCAGCAAGGTATTCTCTGCAAGCACTGAAATTGTCGGTAACCAATAGTTTGATAGCAAGATAATTTGTAACGAGCAAATAATAGTAATGGTAAATAAGGTGCAGCAAGGTAGCCCAATCCTTTTGTGGCAAAGGACAGGCCAAAATGGTCTCTTATGATTAGCAAAGCGTTCTTGAGGGTACACGGGAATTTCATCATATCACTTTTATCATGTTGGTTTGATTTGTGTTCGCTACTCTGATAATTTGATATGTGGGTGGACCAGTGCTTAGGTGTTGTTCTTACTTGAACAAACCTCCTACTTATGATTAACCCCCTCGCAAGCATCCGCAACTACGAGAAAAGTATTAAGATAAAATGTAACCATAGCATTAAACTTTTGGATCCAAATCAGTCCCTTACGAAGTAGCGCATAAACTAGGGTTTAAGCTTCTGTCACTCTAGCAACCCATCATCTAATAACTACTCCACAATGCATTCCCTTAGGCCCAAATGTGGTGAAGTGCCATGTAGTCGAAGTTCACATGACACCACTAAGGGAATCACATGATATGTCTCCAACGTATCTATAATTTTTTAGTGTTCCATGCTGTTATATTATCATTCTTGGATGTTTTACAATCATTTTATAGCAACTTTAAATCATTTTTTGGGACTAACCTATTGACATAGTGCCCAGTGCCAGTTGTTGTTTTTTGCTTGTTTTTTTACTTCACAGAAAATAAATACCAAACGGAGTCCAAACGCGGCGAAACTTTTGGTGATTTTTTCTGGACCAGAGGACACACGATGGGCCAAGAAAGTACCTGAGGGGGGCTCCAAGGGGAGCACAATCCACTAGGGCGCGCCTGGGGGCCCAGGCGCGCCCAGGTGGGTTGTGCCCACCTCGGCCGCCTCCCGCACCGCCTCTTTGCTCTATAAATACCCTGGACGTCCAAAAACCCTAGGGGAGTCGACGAAAAACAATTCCAGCCGCCGCAAGTTCCAGAAACCACAGATCCAATCTAGACACCATCACGGAGGAGTTCATCATCCTCATTGGGGCCTCTCCGTTGATGCGTGAGTAGTTCATTGTAGACCTTCGGGTCCGTAGTTAGTAGCTAGATGGCTTCCTCTCTCTCTTTTGATTCTCAATACAATGGTCTCTTGGAGATCTATTTGACGTAACTCTTTTTGCGGTGTTTGTTGGGATCCGATGAACTTTGAGTTTATGATCAGATCTATCCTTTTATCCATGAAAGTTATTTGAGTCTTTTGATCTCTTATATGCATTATTACTTATAGCCTCGTATTTCTTCTTCGAATCTTTGGTTTAGTTAGGCCGACTAGATCGATTTTTCTTGCCATGGGAAGAGGTGCTTTGTGATGGGTTCGATCTTACGGTGCTCAATCCCAGTGACAGAAGGGGAAATGACACGTATGTATTGTTGCCATTAAGGATAACAAGATGGGGTCTAATTCCTACATGAATAGATCTTGTCTACATCATGTCATCGTTCTTATTGCATTACTCTGTTTCTCCATGAACTTAATACACTAGATGCATGCTGGATAGCGATCGATGTGTGGAGTAATAGTAGTAGATGCAGGCAGGAGTCGGTCTACTAATCTTGGACGTGATGCCTATATAATGATCATTGCCTGGATATCGTCATGATTATTTGAAGTTCTATCAATTGCCCAACAGTAATTTGTTTACCCACCGTATGCTATTTTTCTCGAGAGAAGCCACTAGTGAAATCTACGACCCCCGGGTCTATTTTCCCATCATATACTTTCAGATCCATATTGCTATTTGCCTTTTTATTTATTTGCATATTTTATTTTCAGATCTATATTATCAAAAACCCAAAAATACCTTGCTGAATTTATTTGCTTTTATTTGCATCTATCAATCTATTACAACTTTCTCACGTCCGTTTGCCAATTTCTGGCGCCGCTACCCGAAAGGGATTGACAACCCCTTTTACACGTCGGGTTGCAAGTATTTGTTTTTTGTGTGCAGGTGCCGTTCACGTAGTGTTGCGTGGTTCTCCTACTGGTTCGATAACCTTGGTCTCATCACTGAGGGAAATACCTACCGTACATGTGCTGCATCATCCCTTCCTCTTTGGGGAAATACCGACGTAGTTCTAGTCGCAAGCAAAAGGAATTTCTGGCGCCATTTCCGGGGAGACATCATCAACATCTACCAGGTTCCTAATCACAAATCTCATCTCCTTGCAATTTACATTATTTGCCATTTGCCTCTCGTTTTCATCTCCCCCACTTCACAAAAATTTGCCGTTTTATTCGCCCTCTTTTTCATTCGCCGTTTTCTCGTCTAATCTCTTAATTGCTTGAACTTGTCATCATGAGTGACTTTGGTATGGCAGAAACAGATGATGGCCTAACTCCTAAAATTGGACGATCTGGCAATCTGGATGCTAAAACTTTTGTTTTGGGGCAAGGGAATGTTATAGGAAAAGAATGTATCCAAGAATTTTTCAATTATTTTGGAAACTTAAGTCTTGACGATGTTCCTATACTTAAAAGAACTAAATCTTATGCGGAAGCTATATTAGCACTAGTTCTAAAACTTGAAAATAAATTTATCCGTACCCATCCTACCTTGCAAAGATTGTTTTTTGAGTTACCCGTTATAAAGAATCCCAAGGCTAAAAAGTTGGCCACCCTTGTTCTTATGAATGAATTTGATCACATAGTATGGGAAGCTAGAGAAATTTTTGATCTATATGGTATGAATCATGAAAAACCGGTGATAGATGAAATCCTTTACAATAGTGATTATGTGATAAGACATTTTCTTGGGGGTAATCAAATCTTTGATGAGAACCTTAAAAAGGACGTCCCCGTTTTAGATATAATCCAACAAGTTTTCAATGATGTTAATCAGCACTATTCTTGGATTGTTGCCAGAAATCAAGGGGGATATGACGATAAGCAACTTGATAGTGCTAAAATATCTATGGATAAGGTGTTTTATGTTGTTTTTACAAAACCGCCTGACAAAAACACCTCTAAGGAAAATGAAACTAAAGATGACAACACTTAGATCTATGCATTATGCCTAGCTAGGGGCATAAAACGATAGCGCTTGTTGGGAGGCAACCCAATGAATAAAATTTATTTTTTGTCTTTTTCTTTCTGTTCTTGTTTGTTTGCATAATTATGCTAATGTTATGATTGTGTTTTTTATGTTTTAATTAGTGTTTGTGCCAAGCAAAGCCTTTGGGATAGCTTTGGTGATAGTTGATTTGATCTTGCTGGAAAACAGAAACTTTTGCGTCCAGTAAAATAATTTGAAAAATTCACAAAAGTGACCGAAAAACATGAATTTTTTACAAAATATTTATATACAAATTGTCTCTGTTTTCCAAATTTTTCAGAATTTTTGGAGTTACAGAAGTATGAGAACAATTCGTATCTTTGCAGACTGTTCTGTTTTTACAGATTCTGTTTTCTTTGCATTGTGTGCTTATTTTGATGAATCTATGGTTTGTATTGGAGGTTATAAGCCATGGTAAAGTTAGAATATAGTAGATATAATGCAATAACAAAATTTGAATGGATTTTCTACAGTACTTAAAGTAAAGATTAGTTTTCTTATACTAACGGATCTCACGAAGGTTTTGTTGAGTTTTGTGTGATTGAAGTTTTCAAGTTTTGGGTGAGATCACGATGGATGAGGGAATAAGGAGTAAGAAGATCCTAAGCTTGGGGATGCCCCATGGCACCCCAAGTTATTATCCAAAATAGGTACAAGCAACTAAGCTTGGGGATGCCCCGAGTGGCATCCCCTCTTTCTTCTAACGACCATCGGTATTTTACTTGGAGCTATATTTTTATTCGTCACATATCATGAGTTTTGCTTGGAGCCTCTTGTATGATATGAGTCTTTGCTTGTTTTGCTCTTATTTTTAAGTCAAGTATCCTTGCTGGACACACCTATTTGAGAGAGCCAAAATTATGCCATGATTTGTTAGAATTGCTCTCTATGCTTCACTTAAATCTTTATGAGCTTTGGAATTGCTCTAGTGCTTCACTTATATCTTTTTTTAGCACGATGTGCTTTAGTATTTTTGAAGAAATGCTCTCATGCTTCACTTAGATTTATTTGAGAGTTAGTAAAAAAATTAGAAACTCTCTCATGCTTCACTTAAATTATTTTGAGAGAAGAAAATTTTTATGCTCATGTTCTTCAGTTAGATTTGTTTGAGCTATCAAAAGCAACATATAAAATTAGTCCCAAAGTGATAGATATCCAAGAGGGATATAATTAAAACTTTCATGAAGATCATTGGACAAAATAAACTTGATTCCTTGTAATAGTTTTGCGATATGATGATATAATATGTGAGTCATGTTAATGAGTAATTATGGCTTAGTAAGAATATTGATGTTAAGGTTCGTGATTCCCTATGCAAGCACGAACGTCAATAGTTATGCAATGAAATTATATCCTACTTGTGGTGCATTATTCGGTGTTAGTTATGCTTAATGCTCGCTTATGAGATTTTTCGTTTCTTGGTTGGATGCTTCTCAATCTTTTGCTAGCCTTCATTTGCACTAAGTATGATCACTACTTGTGCATCCAAAATCCTTAAACCCAGTTTTGCCATATGAGTCCACTATACCTACCTATATGCGGTATTCTTTTGCCGTTCTAAGCAAATTTGTATGTGCCGTCTCTAATTTTCAAAATAAATTTCTCTTTTGTGTGCTCGTACCGCTCATGAAGCGGCAGGGGGTGGCCAATATTTTCCATGCTAGATGTGTTATTCTCAAGATGAGTGTTTATTCACTTGTCATTGCACGAGAGTACGGCAAAGGTATTAGGGATGCCCAGTCCTGAAATGAAAAATGAATTTACTTTATGTTGTCAAATAATAAATTCCTTGGAAAGTGTTGGTATGGACGGCTGATGTTGGCTTGAACTACGTCGGTATTTCCACAAAGAGGAAGGGATGATGCAGCACAGCAACGGTAGGTATTTCCCTCAGTGATGAGACCAAGGTTATCGAACCAGTAGGAGAACCAAGCATCACTATGTAAACAGCACCTGCACACCAAGAACAAATACTTGCAACCTGACGTGTTAAAGGGGTTGTCAATCCCTTTCGGGTAACGGCGCCAGAAATTGGCAAACGGACGTGAGATAAATTGTAGTAGATTGGATAAATAGATCACGAATAAAATAAACTAAAGCAAAATATTTTTGGGTTTTTAGAAATATAGATCTAAAAATAAAAGTGGCAAATAAATAAAAAGGCAAACAGCAAAATAGATTTGAAAATATATGATGAGAAAATAGATCCGAGGCCGTAGATTTCACTAGTGGCTTCTCTCGAGAAAAATAGCATACGGTGGGTAAAGAAATTACTGTTGGGCAATTGATAGAACTTCAAATAATTATGACGATATCCAGGCAATGATCATTATATAGGCATCACGTCCAAGATTAGTAGACCGACTCCTGCCTGCATCTACTACTATTACTCCACACATCGACCGCTATCCAGCATGCATCTAGTGTATTAAGTTCATGGAGAAACGGAGTAATGCAATAAGAACGATGACATGATGTAGACAAGATGTATTTATGTAGAAATAGATCCCCATCTTGTTATCCTTAATAGCAATGATACATACGTGTCGGTTCCCCTTCTGTCACTGGGATCAAGCACCATAAGATCGAACCCATCACAAAGCACCTCTTCCCATGGCAAGAAAAATTGATCTAGTTGGCCTAACTAAACCAATGATTCGAAGAAGAAATACGAGGCTATAAGTAATCATGCATATAAGAGATCAAAAGACTCAAATAACTTTCATGGATAAAAACATAGATCTGATCATAAACTCAAAGTTCAACGGATCCCAACAAACACACCGCAAAAAGAGTTACATCAAATAGATCTCCAAGAGACCATTGTATTGAGAATCAAAAGAGAGAGAGGAAGCCATCTAGCTACTAACTCCGGACCCGTAGGTCTACAATGAACTACTCACGCATCATCGGAGAGGCACCAATGAGGATGATGAACCCCTCCGTGATGGTGTCTAGATTGGATCTGTGGTTTCTGGAACTTGCGGCTGCTGCAATTGATTTTTGTCGATTCCCCTAGGGTTTCTGGAATATTGGGGTATTTATAGAGCAAAGAGGCGGTGCGGGAGGTGGCCGAGGTGGGCACAACCCACCTGGGCGCGCCTGGGCCCCCAGGCGCGCCCTGGTGGGTTGTGCTCCCCTCGGAGCCCCCCTCGGGTACTTTCTTGGCCCAACTTGTGTCTTCTGGTCCGGAAAAAATCACCAAAAAGTTTCGCCGTGTTTGGACTCCGTTTGGTATTCATTTCCTGCGAAGTAAAAAACAAGCAAAAAATAGCAACTCGCACTGGGCACAATGTCAATAGGTTAGTGCCAAAAAATGATATAAAGTTGCTATAAAATGATTGTAAAACATCCAAGAATGATAATATAACAGCATGGAACAATCAAAAATCATAGATACATTGGAGGCGTATCAGCATCCCCAAGCTTAATTCCTGCTCGTCCTCGAGTAGGTAAATGATAAAAACAGAATTTTTGATGTGGAATGCTGCCTAACATGTTCATCACATATTCTTTTCTTTGTAGCATGGAGATTTGGACTTTTATATGATTCAAAGCAATAGTCTAGTTTTGACATGAAGATTTCAATACTCAAGCATATCAACAAGCAACCATGTCTTTCAAAATATCAACATTAAAGCAAGTTATCCCTAGCCCATTATGCTCAATCATTGATCCATTCATGAAACACACTCGCATATTAGCTACACCCAATGCTCAAGTACGATCATAGTGCCCCTTAGTTGGTGCTTTATAAGAGAAGATGGAGACTCAAAATAAAATAAAAATTACATAAAGTAAAAGAAAGGCCCTTCGCAGAGGGAAGTAGGGATTTGTAGAGGTGCCAGAGCTCAAAGCGAAAAAAGTAGAGATAAAACATTTTGGGTGACATGCTTTTCCTGTCAACGAAAACGATCGAGTAGTTCCCAATACTTTCCATGCTAGATATATCATAGGCGGTTCCAAAACAGAAAATAAAGTTTATTCCTTTTTCCACCATACTTTCACATTCCACGGCTAGCCGAATCCACGGGTACCGTCCATACCAACACTTTCCAAGGAATTTATTATTTGACAACATAAAGTAAATTCATTTTTCATTTCGGGACTGGGCATCCCTAATACCTTTGCCGTACTCTCGTGCAATGACAAGTGAATAAACACTCCTCTTGAGAATAACACATCTAGCATGGAAATATATCAGCCACCCCCTACTGTTTCATGAGCGGTACGAGCACACAAAATAGAATTTATTTTGAAATTAGAGGTGGCACATACAAATTTGCTTAGAACGGCACAGAAATACCGCATATAGGTAGGTATAGTGGACTCATATGGCAAAACTGGTTTAAGGATTTTGGATGCACAAGTAGTGATCATACTTAGTTCAAATGAAGGCTAGCAAAAGATTGAGAAGCATCCAACCAAGAAATGAAAAATCTCATAAGCGAGCATTAAGCATAAGTAACGCCAAATAATGCACCACAAGTAGGATGTAATTTCATTGCATAACTATTGACTTTCGTGCTTGCATAGGGAATCACAAACCTTAACATCAATATTCTTACTAAGCCATAATTACTCATTAACATGACTCACATATTATATCATCATATCGCAAAACTATTACAAGGAATCAAGTTTATTTTGTCCAATGATCTTCATGAAAGTTTTTATTATATCCCTCTTGAATATCTATCACTTTGGGACTAATTTCATAAGTTGCTTTTGATAGCTCAAACAAATCTAAGTGAAGAACATGAGCATAAAATTTTCTTCTCTCAAAATAATTTAAGTGAAGCAAGAGAGAATTTCTAAAAATTTACTAACTCTCAAATAAATCTAAGTGAAGCATGAGAGCATTTCTTCAAAAATACTAAAGCACACCATGCTCAAAAAGATATAAGTGAAGCACTAGAGCAATTCCATATCTCATAAAGATTTAAATGAAACATAGAGAGTAATTCTAACAAGTCATAGCATAATTTTGGCTCCCTCAAATAGGTGTGTCCAGAAAGGATTCATGACTTAAAATAAAAAGCAAAACAAGCAAAGACTCATATCATACAAGATGCTCCAAGCAAAACTCATGATATGTGACGAATAAAAATATAGCTCCGAGTAAAATACCGATGGTCGTTAGAAGAAAGAGGGGATGCCACTCGGGCATCCCCAAGCTTAGTTGCTTGCTTATCTTTCGATAATGGCTTGGGGTGCCATGGGGAATCCCCATGCTTAGGCTCTTCTTACTCGTTATTCCTTTATCCATCGTAAGCTCACCCAAAACTTGAAAACTTCGATCACACAAAACTCAACAAAACCTTCGTGAGATCCGTTAGTATAAGAAAACCAATCTTTACTTTAAGTATTGTAGAAAACCCATTCAAATTTTGTGCTTGCATTATATCTACTGTATTCTAACTTTTCCATGGCTTATAACCTCCAATACAAACCATAGATTCATCAAAATAAGCACACAATGCAAAGAAAACAGAATCTGTCAAAAACAGAACAGTCTGCAAAGATACGAATTGTTCTCATACTTCTGTAACACCAAAATTTCTGAAAACGTTGGTCCACAGAGGTAATTTGTATATCAATCTTGTGTAAAAAATTCACAATTTTTTGTCGCTTCTGTGAATTTTCAAAATTGTTTTACTGGACACAAATGTTTCTGTTTTCCAACAAGATCAAATCAACTATCACCAAAGCTATCCTAAAGGCTTTACTTGGCACAAACACTAATTAAAACACAAAAAACACAATCATAACAGTAGCATAATTGTGCAAACACCAAAAACAGAAATAAAAAGACAAAAATAAATTTTATTCATTGGGTTGCCTGCCAACAAGCGCTATCGTTTTACGCCCTTAGCTAGGCATAATGCAAAGATCTAAGTATTGTCTTCTTTGTTTCTAGATCCATAAGATGCCCTCATGATTGATTCATATGGTGGCTTAATTCTTGTTCTAGGGAAGTGTTCCATACTCTTTCTCAAAGAAAATTTGAATTTGATGTTCCCTTCTTTCATATCAATCACTGCACCTATAGTGCGCAAAAATGGTCTACCAAGAATAATTGGACAAGACGGATTGCAATCAATATCAAGAACAATAAAATCTATGGGCACATAATTACTATTTGCAAGAATAAGAACATCATTAATTCTTCCCATAGGCTTTTTAATAGTTGAATCCGCCAAGTGCAAATTTAAAGAACATTCTTCAATATCGGTAAGACCAAGCACTTCACATAAAGATTTCGGAATTGTAGAAACACTAGCAACCAAATCACATAAAGCAAAACACTCATAATTTTTAATCTTGACTTTGATAGTAGGTTCCCATTCATCATGTAATTTTCTAGGAATTGAAATCTCTAATTCCAACTTTTCTTCCAAAGCTTTCATCATAGCATCAACAATATGTTTAGTAAAAGCTTTATTTTGTTCATAGGCATGGGGTGAATTTATCATGGATTGCAACAAAGAAATACAATCAATCAAAGAGCAATTATCATAATTAAAGTCTTTGTAATCCAAAAGAGTGGGCACATCACTAGTTAAAGTTTTGACCTCTCCAAACCCACTTTTATCAATTTTCTCAACTAGATTTTCACCCTCCAAATTATCGGGACGCATTCTAGCTAAGGTTGACTCTTCTTCAGTCCCTTTTTCATCAATTTTAATTTTACTAAACAAGGAATCAATGGAAGAAACACCAATCACTTTAAGATCTTCATCATTTTTGTGAAAGCAATCACTTGAAAACGCTTTTTCTAAAAATTCTCTTCTAGCTCTAAGCATAGCGCTTCTTTTCTTACTTTCATCCATAGAAACATATAAAGCTTTAATTGATTCTTCAACCTTAGGCACAAAAATTTTCATCTTGAGATTTTCTACATCATGAGAAATTCTATCAACGCTTCTAGACAAATCATCAATCTTACTCATTTTTTCTTCCATCGTAGTATTAAAATTCTTTTGAGCATTGATAAATTCTTTAATATTATTCTCAAAATCAGAGGTGTTCCTATTATTATTATAAGAAGGATTACCATAGGAATTACCATAATTATTAGAGGAATTACTAGGAAAAGGCCTAGGATTAAAATTACCTCTATAAGCATTGTTATTGAAATTGTTTCGAGAGATAAAATTCACATCTACGGCATCACTGTTTTGCTCAATCAAGGTAGACAAAGGCTCATCATTAAAATCAATAGGAGCAATTTTGTTAGCAACCAATTTAATAAGAGCATCAACTTTTTCACTCAAAGAAGAAATGTCTTCAACCGAATTAACCTTTTTACTAGTAGGAGCTCTTTCGGTATGCCATTGTGAATAATTTGCCATAATATTGTCTAGCAATTTAGTAGCTTGACCCAAAGTAATTTCCATAAAAGTACCGCCCACGGCGGAATCTAAAAGATTTCTAGAAACAAAATTCAATCCCGCATAAAAAAATTGTATGATCATCCAAAGATTTAAACCATGAGTAGGACAATTTCTTAGCATCAATTTCATTCTTTCCCAAGATTGCGCAACATTTTCATGCTCAAGTTGCTTAAAATTCATGATTTGCGTCCTAAGGGAAATAATTTTCACGGGCGGAAAATACTTAGTAATAAAAGCATCTTTGCACTTATCCCAAGAATTGATATTATTGCGAGGCAAAGAAGAAAACCAAATTTTTGCACGATCTCGCAAAGAAAACGGGAATAATTTCAACTTCACAATATCATTGTCCACATATTTTTTCTTATGCATATCGCATAATTCCACGAATGTGTTAAGATGGGATGCGACATCCTCACTAGGAGTACCGGAAAATTGATCTTTCATAACAAGATTCAACAAAGCGGCATTAATATCACAAGACTCCGCACTAGTGGCGGGAGGAGCAATCGGAGTGCCAATAAAATCATTGTTGTTGGTATTGGAGAAATCACACAACTTGGTGTTCTCTTGAGTCATCGTGACTACGCAACAAGATTGCACTCAAAAACAGATCTGACGAGAAAACGGCGAACGAGAAAGAGGGCGAATAAAACGGCAAATTTTTATGAAGTGGGGGAGAGGAAAATGAGAGGCAAATGTCAAATAATGTAAATTGCAAGGAGATGAGATTTGTGATTAGGAACCTGGTAGATGTTGATGATGTCTCCCCGGCAACGGCACCAGAAATTCCTTTTGATGTTGGCTTGAACTACGTCGGTATTTCCCCAAAGAGAAAGGGTTGATGCAGCACAGCAACGGTAGGTATTTCCCTCAGTGATGAGACCAAGGTTATCGAACCAGTAGGAGAACCAAGCAACACTATGTAAATAGCACCTGCACACAAAGAACAAATACTTGCAACCCGACGTGTTAAAGGGGTTGTCAATCTCTTTCGGGTAAGGGCGCCAGAAATTGGCAAACGGACGTGACATAAATTGTAGTAGATTGGATAAATAGATCGCGAATAAAATAAAGTGAGCCAAAATATTTTTGGGTTTTTAGAAATATAGATCTGAAAATAAAAGTGGCAAATAAATAAAAAGGCAAATAGCAAAATAGATCTGAAAATATATGATGAGAAAATACACCCGGGGGCCGTAGATTTCACTAGTGGCTTCTCTCGAGAAAAATAGCATACGGTGGGTAAACAAATTACTGTTGGGCAATTGATAGAACTTCAAATAATTATGACGATATCCAGGCAATGATCATTATATAGGCATCACGTCCAAGATTAGTAGACCGACTCCTGCCTGCATCTACTACTATTACTCCACATATCGACCGCTATCCAGCACGCATCTAGTGTATTAAGTTCATGGAGAAACGGAGTAATGCAATAAGAACGATGACATGATGTAGACAAGATCTATTTATGTATAAATAGACCCCATCTTGTTATCCTTAATAGCAATGATACATACGTGTCGGTTCCCCTTCTGTCACTGGGATCAAGCACCATAAGATCGAACCCATCACAAAGCACCTCTTCCCATGGCAAGAAAAATCGATCTAGTTGGCCTAACTAAACCAAAGATTCGAAGAAGAAGTACGAGGCTATCAGTAATCATGCATATAAGAGATCAAAAGACTCAAATAACTTTCATGGATAAAAACATAGATCTGATCATAAACTCAAAGTTCATCGGATCCCAACAAACACACCGCAAAAAGAGTTACATCAAATAGATCTCCAAGAGACCATTGTATTGAGAATCAAAAGAGAGAGAGGAAGCCATCTAGCTACTAACTACGGACCCGTAAGTCTACAATGAACTACTCACACATCATCGGAGAGGCACCAATGAGGATGATGAACCCCTCCGTGATGGTGTCTAGATTGGATCTGTGATTTCTGGAACTTGCGGCGGCTGGAATTGATTTTTGTAGACTCCCCTAGGGTTTCTGGAATATTGGGGTATTTATAGAGCAAAGAGGCGGTGCGGGAGGTGGCCGAGGTGGGCACAACCCACCTGGGCGCGCCCTGGTGGGTTGTGCTCCCCTCGGAGCCCCCCTCAGGTACTTTCTTGGCCCAACTTGTGTCTTCTGGTCCAGAAAAAATCACCAAAAAGTTTCGCTGCGTTTGGACTCCGTTTGGTATTGATTTCCTGCGAAGTAAAAAACAAGCAAAAAACAACAACTGGCACTGGGCACTATGTCAATAGGTTAGTCCCAAAAAATGGTATAAAGTTGCTATAAAATGATTGTAAAACATCCAAGAATGATAATATAACAGCATGGAACAATTAAAAATTATAGATACGTTGGAGACGTATCAACGGCACCCGTGGAATGTGAAAGTATGGTGGAAAAGGAATAAACTTTATTTTCTGTTTGGGAACCGCCTATGATATATCTAGCATGGAAAGTGTTGGGAATTACTTGGTTGTTTTCGTTGATAGGAAAAGCATGCCACCCAAAATGTTTTTTTCTCTATCTTTTTCGCTTTGAGCTCTGGCACCTCTATAAAACCCTACTTCCCTCTGCGAAGGGCCCTTCTATTTACTTTATGCAATTTTTATTTTGAGTCTCCATCTTCTCTTATAAAGCACCAACTAAGGGGCACTATGATCGTACTTGAGCATTGGGTGTAGCTAATATGCGAGTGTGTTTCATGAATGGATCAATGATTGAGCATAATGGGCTAGCGATAACTTGCTTTAGTATTGGTATTTTGAAGGACATGGTTGTTTTTGATATGCTTGAGTATTGAAATCTTCATGTCAAAACTAGACTATTGCTTTGAATCATATAAAAGTCCAAATGTCCATGCTATAAAGAAAAGAATATGTGATGAACATGTTAGGCAGCATTCCACATCAAAAATTCTGTTTTTATCATTTACCTACTCGAGGACGAGCAAGAATTAAGGTTGGGGATGCTGATACGTCTCCAACGTATCTATAATATTTGATTATTCCATGCTGTTATATTATGATTCTTGGATGTTTTACAATCATTTTATAGCAACTTTATATCATTTTTTGGGACTAACCTATTGACATAGTGCTCAGTGCCAGTTGCTGTTTTTTGCTTGTTTTTTTACTTCGCAGAAAATAAATACCAAACGGAGTCCAAACGCAGCGAAACTTTTTGGTTATTTTTTCTGGACCAGAAGACACGTGATGGGCCAAGAAAGTACCTGAGGGGGGCTCCGAGGGGAGCACAACCCACCAGGGCATGCCTGGGGGCCCAGGCGCGCCCAGGTGGGTTGTGCCCACCTCGGCCGCCTCCCGCACTGCATCTTTGCTCTATAAATACCCTGGACGTCCAAAAACCCTAGGGGAGTCGACGACAAACCATTCCAGCCGCCGCAAGTTCCAGAAACCACAGATCCAATCTAGACAACATCACGGAGGGGTTCATCATCCTCATTGGTGCCTCTTCGTTGATGCGTGAGTAGTTCATTCTAGACCTTCGGGTCCGCAGTTAGTAGCTTTGTGATGGGTTCGATCTTACGGTGGTCAATCCCAGTGACAGAAGGGGAAATGACATGTATGTATCATTGCCATTCAAGATAACAAGATGGGGTCTAATTCCTACATGAATATATGTTGTCTACGTCATGTCATCGTTCTTATTGCATTACTCTGTTTCTCCATGAACTAAATACACTAGATGCATGCTGGATAGTGGTCGATGTGTGGAGTAGTATTAGTAGATGCAGGCAGGAGTCTGTCTACTAATCTTGGACGTGATGCCTATAGAATGATCATTGCCTGGATATCGTCATGATTATTTGAAGTTCTATCAATTGCCCAACAGTAATTTGTTTACCCACCGTATGCTATTTTTCTCGAGAGAAGCCACTAGTGAAATCTACGGCCCCCGGGTCTATTTTCCCATCATATACTTTCAGATCCATATTGCTATTTGCCTTTTTATTTATTTCCATCTTTTATTTTCAGATCTATATTATCAAAAACCCAAAAATACCTTGCTGAATTTTATTTGCTTTTATTTGCATCTATCAATCTATTACAACTTTCTCACGTCCGTTTGCCAATTTCTGGCACCGCTACCCAAAAGGGATTGACAACCCCTTTTACACGTCGGGTTGCAAGTATTTGTTATTTGTGTGCAGGTGCCATTCAAGTAGTGTTGCGTGGTTCTCCTACTGGTTCGATAACCTTGGTCTCATCACTGAGGGAAATACCTACCGTAGCTGTGCTGCATCATCCCTTCCTCTTTGGGGAAATACCGACGTAGTTCTAGCCGCAATCATCACAACATACATATCATCAAAATATCGAACACATATCAAGTTCACATGATTACTTGCAACATGATTTCTCCCGTGACCTCAAGAACAAAAGTAACTACTCACAAATAATAATCATGCTCAAGATCAGAGGGGTATTGTGACGCCCGGATAATTAAGCTACAGTAATCCCCTATTAATGGTGCCAGGTCATCGCTTTTACTGTTGTTAGAAATCACTTTGATTCAAACCGGTTCAAATTCAAATTTAAAACAAAGTCAAATTTAAAGCTTTCAAAATGTCAAAACTAAAATGTTCTAAGTGTGGCAAATATTCCATAACAAACTATGGTGGTGACCCAACATTTTTGTAAAGTGTTTAATTGCCCTAAACTAAATAAAACAGGGACTAAAACATTTATTAAATGCTTTTAAATAATAAACAAATATAAACCTATGTATTAATGTGCCAAATTAATTATGGCAGTAGCCTAATTACTAATACTAATTTAGGGGCTAGTGCTATATTTTATAAAATCTAAAATAAGTAAAACTAAAAGAAAACAGAAACTAGGTTAAAAGTAAAGGAAATACAAAAGGGAAAAAAGAAAAAGGCCCCTGACTTTTCCCCCTGGGCCAAGGCCACCTGGGCCGGCCCAGCTTCCCCGTACCAGGTCCTCCCCTCCCCTGTTCCTCGGGCGCACCCGACCGCACTCGCGGTCTTCGCCGCATCCTCTCGCCGTCAACGCCGGGAGTGGATAAGGGCGGCAGCCCGCGCCCCCTCGATCCCCTCTCCCACTCCCCCTGCCTCCCCACTCACCCACTCCACCCTCCTCTCCCTCCTGCTCCACCTTCCTCTCCAGATCCGCCATCGACGGGCGCTGCTGTCGCCGCCACCGTCGACCATCACGGCGACGGTCGCCGCCGTCCCTCTCCGAGGCGTCCAGGGACCCCACCGTCCATGACTGCGTCGACTACGCCGAGCCAACGAGCCGGGCGGCAGCCGCCAATCCGCCTACTTCTTCTTCTTCTCCGTCGTCCACCGTGAACTCGCCGTCGACCTTCCTCACCTCCGGCCACCCCCTGCAGCTACTAATCTATTGCCAGCCTTCGTGTGCCACAACGTGAGCCCCCGCCCCTCTCCCTTCCTCCGTTTATACGCCGTCGATCCGTAGCCAGCTCCCCGCGGCACTGCCGCATTCGCCTCTGGCCGACGTCGCCACTGCCTTCTTCTATTTCTGCTGCCGTTGTGTGCTGCCGCTGCCTGCTGCTTTTGCTCGCCGCGTGCCGCGCTGCCGACCGCACCGGCCGCACCCTTGTGCCCGCGACCTCCCTGGATGCGCACCTCGCCTCGCCGCCTGGTCGTGCCCGTGCGCCAGCTGCACCTGCCGCGCGCCCGCCTCCGCACAGCATGTGCCCCCGGCCACGCGCGCGTGCCTGCCGCCTCTCGGCCGCTCGCGTGCTGCTCCCGCTCGCCTCCTGCTGCCGTTGTTGCTGCTGCTACACTGCCTACCACTGCTCAGTTGGCCGCGGCGACCATGCTTGCCGCCCGCGCCTTGGTCGCCCAGGCCGTGCCCGCCGTCGCTAGCAGGCGCTGTCCGCGCGCGCGACGCCGCGCCCAGCGCTGATGCTCTGCTTGCTGCCGCACTTCTGCTGCTTCTTTCCTTTCCACCGCTGCTCTGCCTATACTACTGCTAGATACTGTTGCTGCTAGCTAGCTTTTCAATTTCTACATTGACTAACCCCCTAGACAGCCCCTAATCAGCGGTTAAACAACTGTTAACAGGACTAAGAAAATATGGGAGGGTAGTACACTTGACAAGGCTCAAATGTGTCCATTGGACCAAATCCATTTGAGGCATGGATTAAATCCTATGAAAATCGCAAAGTGCTATGTTCTGTTAACCGAAAACAAAAAGAAAACAACTTTATTGTCTTAGCTACTATAGGGCTTTTGTTGAACAAACTATAGGGATCTGTCATGCCATCTAAGTGCATGGCATGATAGTACTCTTGTTATAGTGCAAAACACTTATAGTAAGTGTCTCCATTAGTACTATATATCAATGGCAATCATCCAACAAAGTTTGTAATTATAACAATTTCTGGAATTAATATCAAATGGCACTTTTCAAACAAAGTTTTGAACAAGCTAATGGACTCTAGCAGAGATGCAACTAATACTATCTTGTAGATCAAAGGAGAGTGATCAATATTGATATAAGGCACTAACCCATAGGATGTACAGAACAATAGTTGTAGCCTTTTGAAAACAGCTAAGTGATGTTTAAAACTGAGGAATTCTCAGACTTAGCAGAATTTCAGGGATTTTCAGAATATTGCTAAAACTTTAGAAAACCATAGAAAAATATCCGTAACTCGGATGAAAAAGTTTTATACATGAAAATTGCTCAGAAAAATATGACGAATCCGAATACACACTTTGTTTGTCTGCCACACGTCCCTAGCATAGCGAGCATGCAACCGTCCCCCTCCGTTTCATCTGTCCAAAAAATGCAAACTTCGGGAAAACTTTCCCGGATGTTTCCGCCCTTCCCCGGTACCGCGTAGCACTGCGTTAGAACAATCCTAGCACTGTTTATTGTCTTGTCATGCATAGTATTGCACTTGTTTGCTCTGTATTTATTGTTTCTTCCCCCTCTTCTCTCCTGTAGACCCTGAGACCGCTGCTGATGCCGCTGTGATCGACTACATCATCGATGACCCTTCTTCCCTTTCAACGGAGCTTCCAGGCAAGCCCCCCCCCCTTTAACCATCCCGATATCGCCCATTTCATTCTCTCTCTTGCTTGCATTAGATTTTGCTACTGTAATTGATTGCTCCTATTCTGATGCATAGCCTGCTTTTGTACCTGCTATTGTTACCTACCTGCTTATCCTAAACTGCTTAGTATAGGTTGGTTGGTGATCCATCAGTGACCCCCACCTTGTCCTTGTTGCCCCTGCTTCATCATCGATGACTCGATCAACATGATCGACGACCAGAGACCGACACATCACTTCACCCCTTAGTTGTATGACTCTGCATAGTTACTATCGAGTGCCAAGGGTGATACCTTGTAATGCACTCCTGATGATAACTCTGTAGTGTAGTTATTCGGTCGTGGTCATCGAGGGTGATTCCTCCTTCACCACTCCTGATATGACTCTATCGTGCAGCCCCTCAAGTGTGAACCTCGAGGGTGATTCCTCCTACGTTCGCCTTGATGATTACATTGAGTGGAATCCACCGAGGGTGATTCCTCGGGGTTTCCCCCTTGATGTTTGGACACACAGTTACTTGACTTTATTTGAGACCTTTGAGAAAGTCGGGCGGGCCCGAAGAGCACCCGCAAGATAATTATGTGGCACGGCCGGGCATTCTGGGCCCTTGCCGTAAGTCCACGAGATGGGGCGACGGGGTCACATCGATCGTGAGTCTCTGCTCGTCTCCGCAAGCTACTAATAAACTAATGGTTTGGGTATTTGTTCTGAGTTGGCCTCTAGCCTTTACGCATTAACCACCACGCGGGAATAGTTATGGGCCTAGGCGTCGTAGTATCAGCCGAAGCTTTGTCAGACGTCCAGTTCAGCATTGTGGGCTTGTCGGGCCAGTGCCATCCATGATGAGGTGGTGCTCGTCCCGGCTCGTCGCACAACGACCCGGAGTGCAACGGGCAATGGGCCCAAGACCCCGAAGTGCTTAGGATGTAGACCAGCGGGGACCTCTCTACTGAGCCTAGGTAGGGCTGCGACGTGTTGATCTTCCGAGGCCGGGCATTGACTTAGAAAAGTGTGTCTGGCCAGAGTAATCAAGCGTGTTGGAAAACATGGTGCACCCATCTATTCGAATACCGTGTCCACGGTAATGGACGTTCAGACTTGTATCCTGATCTATTATAACTAGAAATGGATACTTGAGATATGTGATGGATATGTGGCTCCGGGATTGCTTTCTTGTAGGGAGTCGAGGAAGGATCTCTGGGCGTTGATACTACAACATGCTTGTTAAATTATAAACTGCTATTCTATACTCTTCTGAATGCTGCAAGATGCTTGGAGCTGCTTGAAGATGCTGGTCTTCGATAGGCTAGGCCTTCCCCTTTATTCTGGCATTCTGCAGTTCAGTCCACAGATACATACCTTCCTTTGATACCAATGCATACTTCGTATAGATCTGATGCTTGCGAGTGCTTTGGATGAGTACTCACGGTTACTTTGCTACCACCTTTTCCCCCTTCTTCCTTCTTTCCGGTTGTTGCAACCAGTTGGTGGATCCCAGAAGCCAGATGCCACCCCGTCGACTACTACTACTACCCGGAGGGTGCCTACTACTACGTGGAGACCATCGACGACCAGGAGTAGTTAGGAGGTCCCAGGCAGGAGGCCTTGCCTCTTCGATCGTTGTTGCTTTTGTGCTTCCTTCTTGAGGAAGTCTTGTTTAACTTATGTCTATACTCAGATATTGTTGCTTACGCTGACTCGTTTGTATTCAAGCTTCTGTATTCGAGCCCTCGAGGCCCCTGGCTTGTAATATGAAGCTTGTTTTATTTTATTTGTGTCTAGAGTTGTGTTGTGATATCTTCCCGTGAGTCCCTGATCTTGATCGTACACGTTTACGTGTATGATTAGTGTACGGTCGAATCGGGGGCGTCACAAGTTGGTATCAGAGCCGACTGCCTATAGGAACCCCCTCTCCAACTCCTTGGTCGAAGTTGAGTCTGGTCTTTGAAAAACTGATTTACTAACATGGTTGTGTGGCTTACGGGCCCACGTCGCCATTGGGTGGTATTAGGATCTTTTATTCCTCGTCCTTACTCTGGGATTCTGATCTCTCTTCTACTCGGGTTTAAGTTTTCGCTAACTATAACATTAGGATCTCGTGATCACATCCCCCCGGAGATTTATATTACGCCTTTCTCGAATTGAGGGCCAAGTTGTGCTTCACAATATTCACTGACTGGAGGATCCTCTTATCGAGGGCACCCTGCGCCGTCACTTGCAAATCCCTCACTCCAGTGGTTTCCCCTGATGTTGATGTAGCCTTTGCTAAGTCCCGTTGTGGTATCCCTTCATCATGTGCATGCGTGCCGCCTATTATGTCTAGGGTGTTCCCCTTGTCCGAACTCATACTAACAGCGTGTAATTGGCTCCGTATATGTATTTGTATGTCTTCAATGACTACCGCTTTGTACATACTGCGCCTTTGCTCACTGTTCAAGTTACACCATGAATGACTCCATACACTTGCTCCACCCCTTACTAAATTACCCCTGTTGCATTTAAGCAGGATGGTTAGACCCGCTGGTCGTGGCTGTGGTGACAACAATCCACCACTGCCCGAATACATGGACGGAATGATACAGCAGTTGAGCTGAATTGCAATTTCATGGAAGGAGTCATGACTCAGTTCCCGCGTCCCAATATGAATCAGCAACCAGCCCCATTGACTCTTCAAGACTTTGCGCGTCTCAACCATGTCATCAGACTGGCTCTGTAACATCACTTATGACATGGAGTCTGCTGATGTAGCCCTTGCCAGCTATGTCACCTTTGCATCCTTCTTCCATAAGGGTCCCGCTGCTCAATGGTGGGCTAGCCATAGGCGTTCCTTGCCTGTTGGAACTGCCATCACTTGGCCGGAATTCGAAGCTGCATTCCGCGGGCCAATGTCAAACCACCATGGTTAGTCCCAATGTCCCCATTGAAATTGAAGTGTGGGAATTCCATGTTTCCCCCATTGCTTTGAAGTCATCCAATATTAACCTCATTCTGGGCATGGAATGTTTTGAAAACACATACCGCTTCTATCATTTGCGCCACTAAAACCGTCCATCTGCTACATCCGTCAAGTGAGATAGTAAGCTACCAAGCTCATCTTGTTCGTAATGCTGAAGCACGGATTTATTCCTTGAATGTGTGAAACGCTTCTCCTTTGTGAGAATTGAAAATGCTACATCAAAGTCTGAAGTATCTATCTGGTCCGCGTTCTCAATCAAGCTGACCGTCGCACCGTTAGAGGGCTATCAAATTTCTGAGAAAAGTTCAGTGGTCAAATCCTTCTGAAGATGAAGCCACTCGGGAACTCGAGGATCATCTTCGAGATGAATACCCCGTTTTGTTTCCGTCTACCTCCTAAAATCTCGGGACGAGATTTCTTGTAGTGGAGGAGATTTGTGACGCCTGGATAATTAAGCTATAGTAATCCCCTATTAATGGTGCCAGGTCATCGCTTTTACTGTTGTTAGAAATCACTTTGATTCAAACCGGTTCAAATTCAAATTTAAAACAAAGTCAAATTTAAAGTTTTCAAAATGTCAAAACTAAAATGTTCAAAGTGTGGCAAATACTCCATAACAAACTATGGTGGTGACCCAACATTTTTGTAAAGTGTTTAAATGCCCTAAACTAAATAAAACAGGGACTAAAACATTTATTAAATGCTTTTAAATAATAAACAAATATAAACCTATTGTATTAATGTGCCAAATTAATTATGGCAGTAGCCTAATTACTAATACTAATTTAGGGGCTAGTGCTATATGTTATAAAACCTAAAATAAGTAAAACTAAAAGAAAACAGAAACTAGGTTAAAAGTAAAAGGAAATACAAAAGGAAAAAAAAGAGAAAAGGCCCCTGCCATTTCCCCCTGGGCCAAGGCCACCTAGGCCGTCCCAGCTCCCCCGTACCAGGTCCTCCCCTCCCCTGTTCCTCGGGCGCACCCGACCGCGCCCGCGGTCTTCGTTGCATCCTCTCGCCGTCAACGCCGGGAGTGGATAAGGGCGGCAGCCCGCGCCCCCTTGATCCCCTCTCCCACTCCCCCTGCCTCCCAACTCGCCCACTCCACCCTGCTCTCCCTCCTGCTCCACCTCCCTCTCCAGATCCGCCATCGACGGGCGCTGCTGTCGCCGCCACCGTCGACCATCGCGGCAACGGTCGCCACCGTCCCTCTCCGAGGCGTCCAGGGACCCCACCATCCATGACTGCATCGACTACGCCGAGCCAACGAGCCGGGGAGCAGCCACCAAGCCACCTGCTTCTTCTTCTTCTCCGTCGGCCACCGCGAACTCGCCTTCGACATTCCTTACCTCCGGCCACCCCCTGCAGCTACTAATCTGTCGCCGGCCTTCGTGTGCCACAACGTGAGCCCCCGCCCCTCTCCCTTCCTTCGTTTATACACCATCGATCCGTAGCCTGCTCTCCGCGCCACTGCCGCATTCGCCTCCGGCCGACGCCGCCGCTGCCTTCTTGTATTTCTGCTGTCGTTGCGTGCCGCCGCTGCCTGCTGCTTTTGCTCGCCGCGTGCCACGCTGCCGACCGCACCGGCCGCACCCTTGTGCCCGCGACCTCCCTGGATGCGCACCTCGCCTCGCCACCTAGTTGCGCCCATGAGCCAGCTACACCTGCCGCGCGCCTGCCTCCGCACAGCGCGCGCCCCCGGCCACGCGTGCGTGCCTGCCGCCTCTCGGCCGCTCGCGTGCTGCTCCCGCTCGCCTCCTGCTGCCGCTGTTGCTGCTGCAGTGCTGCCTGCCACTACTCAGCTGGCTGCGCCGACCATGCTTGTCGCCCGCGCCTTGGCCGCCTAGGCCGTGCCCGCCGTCGCTAGCCGGCGCCGCCGCCCGCGCGACGCCGCGCCCGGCGCTGATGCTCTGCTTGCTGCGCACTTCTGCTGCTTCTTTCCTTGCCACCGCTGCTCTGCCTATACTACTGCTAGCTACTGTAGCTGCTAGCTAGCTTTTCAATTTCTACATTGACTAACCCCCTAGACAGCCCCTAATCAGCGGTTAAACAACTGTTAACAGGACTAAAAAAATATGGGAGGGTAGTACACTTGACAAGGCTCAAATGTGTCCATTGGACCAAATCCATTTGATGCATGGATTAAATCCTATGAAAATCGCAAAGTGCCATGTTCTGTTAACCGAAAACAAAAAGAAAACAACTCTATTGTCTTAGCTACTATAGGGCTTTTTTTGAACAAACTATAGGGATCTGTCATGCCATCTAAGTTCATGGCATGATAGTACTCTTGTTATAGTGCAAAACACTTATAGTAAGTGTCTCCATTAGTACTATATATCAATGGCAATCATCCAACAAAGTTTGTAAATTATAACAGTTTCTGGAATTAATATCAAATGGCACTTTTCAAACAAAGTTTTGAACAAGCAAATGGACTCTAGCAGAGATGCAATTGATACTATCTTGTAGATCAAAGGATAGTGATCAATATTGATATAAGGCACTAACCCATACGATGTACAGAAAAATAGTTGTAGCCTTTTGAAAACAGCTAAGTGATGTTTAAAACTGAGGAATTCTCAGACTTAGCAGAATTTCAGGGATTTTCAGAATATTGCTAAAACTTTAGAAAACCATTGAAAAATATCCGTAACTCGGATGAAAAAGTTTTATACATGAAAGTTGCTCAGAAAAATATGACAAATCCGAATACGCACTCTGTTTGTCAGCCACACGTCCCTAGCATAGCGAACATGCAACCGTTCCCCTCCGTTTCATCTGTCCGAAAAATGCAAACTTCGGGAAAACTTTCCTGGATGTTTCCCCCCTTCCCCGGTACCGCGTAGCACTGCATTAGAACACTCCTAGCGCTGCTTATTGTCTTGTCATGCATAGTATTGCACTTGTTTGCTCTGTATTTATTGTTTCTTCCCCCTCTTCTCTCCGGTAGACCGCGAGACCGCTGTTGATGCCGCTGTGATCGACTACATCGTCGACGACCCTTCTTCCCTTTCAGCGGAGCTTCCAGGCAAGCCCCCACTTTGATCATCACGATCTCGCCCATTTCATTCTCTCTCTTGCTTGCATTAGATTTTGCTACTGTAATTGATTGCTCCTATTCTGATGCATAGCCTGCTTTTGTACCTGCTATTGTTACCTACATGCTTATCCTAAACTGCTTAGTATAGGTTGGTTGGTGATCCATCAATGACCCCCACCTTGTCCTTGTTGCCCCTGCTTCATCATCGACGACTCGATCAACGTTATCGACGACCAGAGACCGACACATCACTTCACCCCCTTAGTTGTACGACTCTGCATAGTTACTATCGAGTGCCGAGGGTGATACCTCGTAACACACTCCTGATGATAACTCTGTAGTGTAGCTATTCGGTCATGGTCATCGAGGGTGATTCCTCCTTCACCACTCCCGATATGACTCTGTCGTGCAGCCCCTCAAGTGTGAACCTCGAGGGTGATTCCTCCTACGTTCACCTTGATGATTACATTGAGTGGAATCCACCGAGGGTGATTCCTTGGGGTTTCCCCCTTGATGTTTGGACACACGGTTACCTTGACTTTATTTGAGACCTTTGTGAAAGTCAGGCGGGCCCGGAGAGCACCCGCAAGATAATTACGTGGCATGACCGGGCATTCTGGGCCCTTGCCGTAAGTCCACGAGACGGGGCGACGGGGTCACATCGATCGTGAGTCTCTGCTCGTCTCCGCAAGCTACTAATACACTAATGGTTTGGGTATTTGTTCTGAGTTGGCCTCTGGCCTTTACGCATTAACCACCACGCGGGAATAGTTATGGGCCTCGGCGTCGTAGTATCAGCCGAAGCTTTGTCAGACGTCCAGTTCAGCATTGTGGGCCTGTCAAGCTAGTGCCATCCATGATGAGGTGGTGCTCGTCCCGGCTCATCGCACAACGACCCGGAGTGCAACGGGCGATGGGCCCAAGACCCTGGAGTGCTTAGGATGTAGACCGGCGGGGACCTCTCTGCTGAGCCTAGGTAGGGCTGCAACGTGTTGACCTTCAGAAGCCGGGCATTGAGTCAGAAAAGTGTGTCCGGCTAGAGTAAGCAAGTGTGTTGGAAAACGTGATGCACCCCTGCAGGGAAGTTATCTATTCGAATACCGTGTCCACGGTAATGGATGTTTAGACTTGTATCCTGATCTATTATAACTAGAAATGGATACTTGAGATATGTGATTGATATGTGGCTCCGGGATTGCTTTCTCGCAGGGAGCCGAGGAAGGATCTCTGGGCGTTGATACTACAACATGCTTGTTAAATTATAAACTGCTATTCTATACTCTTCTGAATGCTGCAAGATGCTTGGAGCTGCTTGAAGATGCTAGTCTTCGATAGGCTAGGCCTTCCCCTCTATTCTGGCATTCTGCAGTTCAGTCCACGGATACATACCTTCCTTTGATACCAATGCATACTTAGTATAGATCTGATGCTTGCGAGTACTTTGCATGAGTACTCACGGTTGCTTTGCTACCCCCTTTTCCCCCTTCTTCCTTCTTTCTGGTTGTTGCAACCAGTTGGTGGATCCCAGAAGCCAGATGCCACCCCCGTCGACTACTACTACTACCCGGAGGGTGCCTACTACTACGTGGAGACCGTCGACGACCAGGTGTAGTTAGGAGGTCCCAGGCAGGAGGCCTTGCCTCTTCGATCGTTGTTACTTTTGTGCTTGCCTTGTTGAGGCAGTCTTGTTTAACATATGTCTATACTCATATATTGTTGCTTCCGCTGACTCGTTTGTATTCGAGCCCTCGAGGCCCCTGGCTTGTAATATGAAGCTTGTTTTATTTTCTTTGTGTCTAGAGTTGTGTTGTGATATCTTCCCGTGAGTCCCTGATCTTGATCGTACACGTTTGCGTGTATGATTAGTGTACGGTCGAATCGGGGGCGTCACAGGTATTAAATAGCATAATGGATCTGAACATATAATCTTCCACCAAATAAACCATATAGTAATCAACTACAAGATGTAATCAACACTATGATGTCTACTACGCAACCTTCTTCTTGTAGACTAGTGTTGGGCCTCCAAGCGCAGAGTTTTGTAGGACAGTAGCAAATTTCCCTCAAGTGGATGACCTAAGGTTTATCAATCTGTGGGAGGCGTAGGATGAAGATGTCTCTCTCAAACAACCCTGCAACCAAATAACAAAGAGTCTCTTGTGTCCCCAACACACCCAATACAATGGTAAATTGTATAGGTGCACTAGTTCGGCGAAGAGATGGTGATACAAGTGTAATATGGATAGTAGATATAGGTTTTTGTAATCTGAAAATATAAAAACAGCAAGGTAACTAGTAACAAAAGTGAGCAAAAACGGTATTGCAATGCTTGAAAACAAGGCCTAGGGTTCATACTTTCACTAGTGCAAGTTCTCTCAACAATGATAACATAATTGGATCACATAACAATCCCTCAACGTGCAACAAAGAAGCACTCCAAAGTTTCTATCGGAGAACATAGGACGAAAACATGCATCAACCCCTATGCATAGATTACCCCAATGTCACCTCGGTAATCCGTGAGTTGAGTGCCAAAACATACATCAAGTGAATCAATAGAACAACCCATTGTCACCACAGATATCCCATCGCAAGACATACATCAAGTGTTCTCAAATCCAATACTCAATCCAACATAACGAAACCTCAAAGAGCAAGACTCAATTCATCACAAGAAGGTAGAGGGGAAGAAACACCATATGATCCAACTATAATAACAAAGCTCGCGGTACATCAAGATCGTGCCAAATCAAGAACACGAGAGAGAGAGAGAGAGAGATCAAACACATAGCTACTGGTACATACCCTCAGCCCCGAGGGTGAACTACTCCCTTCTCGTTATGGAGACCGCCGGGATGATGAAGATGGCCATCGGTGATGATTTCCCCCTCCGGCAGGGTGCCGGAATAGGCTCCCGATTGGTTTTTCATGGCTACAGAGGCTTGCGGCGGCGGAACTCCCGATCTAGGTTTATTTCTGGGGGTTTTGGTATTTATAGGAATTTTTGGCGTCGGTCTCACGTCAAGGGGGTCCACGAGGCGGCGGCAAGGTAGGGGGGCGCGCCCTAGGGGGGGTGCCTCCCACCCTTGTCGTTGCCTCGGGACTCTTCTGGCCCAACTCTTGTGCTTCGGGGGCTTCTTCTGGTCCATAAAAAATCACCGTAAATTTTAAGCCCATTTCGAGAACTTTTATTTCTGCACAAAAAACGACACCACGGTAGTTCTGCTGAAAACAGCGCCAGTCCGGGTTAGTTCTAATCAAATCATACCAAAATCATATAAAATTATTGTAAACATGGCATGAATACTTCATAAATTATAGATACGTTGGAGACGTATCAGCATCCCCAAGCTTAATTCCTGCTCGTCCTCGAGTAGGTAAATGATAAAAGAAAGAATTTATGAAGTGTGCATGCTACCTAGCATATTTATCAATGTAATCTTCTCTAATATGGCATGAATGTTCAGATCCATAAGATTCAAAACAAAAGTTTAATATTGACATAAAAACAATAATACTTCAAGCATACTAATAAAGCAATCATGTCTTCTCAAAATAACATGGCCAAAGAAAGTTATCCCTACAAAATCATATAGTCTGGCTATGCTCCATCTTCATCACACAAAGTATTAAATCATGCACAACCCCGATGACAAGCCAAGCAATTGTTTCATACTTTTGATGTTCTTAAACATTTTCAACTTTCACGCAATACATGAGCGTGAGCCATGGATATAGCATTATAGGTGGAATAGAATATGGTGGTTGTGGAGAAGACAAAAAGAAGGAGATAGTCTCACATCAACTAGGCAAATTAATGGGCTATGGAGATGCCCATCAATTGATATCGATGCAAGTGAGTAGGGATTGCCATGCAATGGATGCACTAGAGCTATAAGTGTATGAAAGCTCAAAAAGAAACTAAGTGGGTGTGCATCCAACTTGCTTGCTCACGAAGACCTAGGGCAATTTGAGGAAGCCCATCATTGGAATATACAAGCCAAGTTCTATAATGAAAATTTTCCACTAGTATATGAAAGTGATAAAATAGGAGACTCTCTATCATGAAGAACATGGTGCTACTTTGAAGCACAAGTGTGGTAAAAGGATAGTAACATTGTCCCTTCTCTCTTTTTCTCTCATTTTTCTCTTTTTTTTGCCTCTTTTTATATATTTTTATATTTTTTTATTTTTCGTCCGGAGCCTCATCCCGACTTGTGGGGGAATCATAGCCTCTATCATCCTTTCCTCACTGGGACAATGCTCTAAGAATGATGATCATCACACTTTTATTAACTTACAACTCAAGAATTGCAACTTGATACTAGAACAAAGATATGACTCTATATGAATGCCTCCGGCGGTGTACCGGGATGTGCAATGATCAAGAGAGGCATGTATAAAAAATATGAATGGTGGCTTTGCCACAAATACGATATCAACTACATGATCATGCAAAGCAATATGACAATGATGAAGCGTGTCATAATAAACGGAACGGTGGAAGTTGCATGGCAGTATATCTCGGAATGGCTATGGAAATGCCATAATAGGTAGGTATGGTGGCTGTTTAGAGGAAGGTATATGGTGGGTGTAGTGCACCGGCGAAAGTTGCGCGGTACTAGAGAGGCTAGCAATGGTGGAAGGGTGAGAGTGCGTATAATCCATGGACTCAACATTAGTCATAAAGAACTCACATACTTATTGCAAAAGTCTATTAGCTATCGAAACAAAGTACTACACGCATGCTCCTAGGGGGATAGATTGGTAGGAAAAGACCATCGCTCGTCCCCGACCGCCACTCATAAGGAAGACAATCAATAAATAAATCATGCTCCGACTTCATCACATAACGGTTCACCATACGTGCATGCTACGGGAATCACAAACTTTAACACAAGTATTTCTACCAATCCACAATTACTCACTAACATGACTCTAATATCACCATCTTTATATCTCAAAACAAATGCAAGGAATCAAACTTCTCATAGTATTCAATTCTCTTTATATGAAAGTTTTTACTATATCCCTCTTGCAACGGACAAACTACTCCAAAAAAATATAAGTGAAGATCAATGAGTAGTTGAATAATTATGTAGCTATATGAAGACTCTCTCTCATAAATAAAATTTCATATCTTAAGTAATTTATTAAAACAGCAAGCAAAACAAAATAAAATGACATTCTAAAAATAGCACACATCATGTGAAGAAGCAAAGACTTAGGTTCAACTGATACTAACCGATAATTCTTGATGAAGAAAGGTGGGATGCCTACCGGGGCATCCCCAAGCTTATTTGCTTGAGACTTCTTGACATATTAACTAGGGATGCCTTGGGCATCCCCAATCTTGATCTTTTGTGTCTCCTTAATTCCTTTTATATCATGGTTTCCCTAAATCTTAAAAACTTCATCCACACAAAACTCAACAAGAACTCGTGAGATAAGTTAGTATAAATCAAATGCAAAACCTTATCATTCTCTACTGTAGCAAATCACTAGAATTATTATTTAACATTGCATACTAAATGCCTCTGCATATTTAATACTCCCATCCTTCAATAGAATCATTAAACAAGCAAACATATGCAAACATAACAGCAATCTGTCAAAACAGGACAGTCTGTAAGGAGTGCAATTGTACTCATACTTCCCTAATCCAAAAATTCTTAAAAATTACCACACTGTATAAAATTTGTTGTATCTTATTGTGAAAAACTTTTATGATTTTACCACGTTCTGACTTTCCATAAGAATTCAGACAATGATAGAAAACTTTCTGTTTTCAAATCAGCAACATATAGACTTGCAAAATAAGCATGGTAAAGGCTATACTTGACACTTTTATTGAAATAAAAGATGCAAAACATTACTCTAAATAACATCAAGCAAATACTAATAAAATAAAATGACGCTTCAAGCAAAACTCATATCATGTGACGAATAAAAATATAGCTCCAAGTAAGGTTACCGATAATATTGGAGACGAAAGAGGGGATGCCTTCCGGGGCATCCCCAAGCTTAGTTGCTTGGATCTTCCTTGAATATTACCTTGGGGTGCCTTGGGCATCCCCAATCTTAGGGTCTTGTCACTCCTTATTCTCCTCATATCGATTTCTCACCCAAAACTTGAAAACTTCAATCATACAAAACTTAACGGAACTTCGTGAGATGGGTTAGTATGATAAAACAAATCATTCACTTTGGTATTGTCAAGACAAGATTCAAATTTTTTCTCACATGATACCTACTGTACCCTATCATTTCTACAATTTATATTGAGCAATATAAGCCATAGAAACTAGAAAACAAGCAAACTATGCATCGAAAACAGAATCTGTCAAAAACAGAACAGTCTATAAAACTCTGAATTAAGCTCATACTTATGTTACTCAAAAAATTCTTAAAAATTTGGAAAACGTATACAATTTGTATATAAATCCTTTGTAAAAACTTTAGAGTTTTTCCACGTTCCAGTAAAAGATAAGAATTTCTGTACTGGACACAAAAGTTTCTGTTTTTGCACAGAATCAAATCAACTATCAACCACACTATCCCAAAGGCTTTACTTGGCACTTTATTGAAACAAAAGCTATAAAACATGATTACTACAGTATCTTAATCATGTGAACACACAAAAACAGTAGGTATAAATATTGGGTTGTCTCCCAACAAACGCTTTCTTTAATGCCTTTTAAGCTAGGCATGATGATTTCCATGATGCTCACATAAAGGATAAGAATTGAAATATAATGGGAGCATCATGAAGCATATAACTAGCACATTTAAGTCTAACCCACTTCCTATGCATAGGGATTTTGTGAGCAAACAATTTATGGGAGCAAGAATCAACTAGCATAGGAAGGCAAAACAAGCATGACTTCAAGATTTTCAACACATAGAGAGAAAACTTGATATTATTGCAATTCCTACAAGCATATATTCCTCCCTCATAATAATTTTCAGTAGCATCATGAATGAATTCAACAATATAACTATCACATAAATCATTCTTTTCATGATGCACAAGCATAGGAATTTTACTACTCACCACATAAGCAAATTTATTCTCATGAATAGTAGTGGGAGCAAACTCAACAAAATAACTATCATGTGAGGCATAATCCAATTGAAAACTAAAATCATGATGACAAGTTTCATGGTTATCATTGTTGTTTATAGCATACATGTCATCACAATAATCATCATACGTAGAAACTTTGTTCTCATAATCAATTGGAACCTCTTCCGAAATAGTGGATTCATCACTAAATAAAGTCATGACCTCTCCAAATCCACTTTTATCAATATTGTGAAAAGATTCAACACCCTCCAAAATTGTGGGATCAATACTACCTAGAGTTGACACTCTTCCAAACCCACTTTCATCAATATAATCATCGTAAATAGGAGGCATGCTATGATCATAATAAATATTCTCATCAAAACTTGGGGAAAAAATATCATCTTCATCAAACATAGCATCCCCAAGCTTGTGGCTTTGCATATCATTAGCATCACAGATATTCAAAGAATTCATACTAACAACATTGCAATCATGCTCATCATTCAAAGATTTTATGCCAAACATTTTTTTGCATTCTTCTTCTAACACTTTGGCACAATTTTCCGATCCATCATTTTCATATGCGGCAACCTCAATTCCATTTTTTTGTGGTTTTCTTTTATAGACTGAACTAGTGATAAAACAAGAAACTAAAAGATTCAATTGCAAGATCTAAAGATATACCTTCAAGCACTCACCTCCCCGGCAACGGCGCCAGAAAAAAGCTTGATGTCTACTACGCAACCTTCTTCTTGTAGACTAGTGTTGGGCCTCCAAGCGCAGAGTTTTGTAGGACAGTAGCAAATTTCCCTCAAGTGGATGACCTAAGGTTTATCAATCCGTGGGAGGCGTAGGATGAAGATGGTCTCTCTCAAACAACCCTGCAACCAAATAGCAAAGAGTCTCTTGTGTCCCCAACACACCCAATGCAATGGTAAATTGTATAGGTGCACTAGTTCGGCGAAGAGATGGTGATACAAGTGTAATATGGATAGTAGATATAGGTTTTTGTAAGCTGAAAATATAAAAACAGCAAGGTAACTAGTAACAAAAGTGAGCAAAAATGGTATTGCAATGCTTGAAAACAAGGCCTAGGGTTCATACTTTCACTAGTGCAAGTTCTCTCAACAATGATAACATAATTGGATCACATAACAATCCCTCAACGTGCAACAAAGAATCACTCCAAAGTTTCTATCAGAGAACGTAGGACGAAAACGTGTGTCAACCCCTATGCATAGATTACCCCAATGTCACCTCGGGAATCCGCGAGTTGAGTGCCAAAACATACATCAAGTGAATCAATAGAATATCCTATTGTCACCACAGATATCCCATCGCAAGACATACATCAAGTGTTCTCAAATCCAATACTCAATCCAACATAACGAAACCTCAAAGAGCAAGACTCAATTCATCACAAGAAGGTAGAGGGGAAGAAACACCATATGATCCAACTATAATAACAAAGCTCGCGGTACATCAAGATCGTGCCAAATCAAGTTGTGCCATATGATTGTAAATGTTTGTACCATAAGTTGTGTCAAATGTGATTGCATCTCCAAAGTACTGATAAAGTGCCCTACTTTGGCCACTTGTCCACATTATAGCCTTGAGCCTATTATCATCATCAACTTGTGCAGTAAATGTGAATCTATCATCTTGCGCAATTTTCTCTCTAAAAATTTCTAAGGTCTTAGCAATATCATTTTGTAGGTTCTCGCTTCCTATTTGAGAACACACAGTTCTAAGTTTCCTTCTACTAAACGGCACATTAGTGGTTGAACCATACATATCTGATATGACAGAATTTACCCTTGTAAGTGAAACATTATTTTGTCTTAGATGCTTAATAAGTTCTCTGGCAGCTGGATCAATATGCTGATGAGAATACATGTGTTTCTTTTCACCACAACTTTCAACAAGCTCATGGTTGTGTTCTTCTTTGAAACTTTTGACATACCATTCTCCACAATCATTCAAATGAACCCTTAATTCCGCTTTGCAACCACATCTAGTTGTTGATCTAATTGCATTCTTGTTTATACCCTGGGAAATATAAATATATTGATTCAAAACAGCATTTTAATAATAAATACGATAAAAGTTATTTGTGTTACAAAAAAATTTAAAACAATACTCACACTGCATTGACACTTGTACTCTTGCATTGTCTTAATATCTTTGACATTCACAAAATTGTCTCCATTTCTGATGCTAAATCCAAGAACCCAAGAATATGTGGTGTAAAAGTCATATGCTTCAGCTAGAGATCCAAACTTCATACCAACATAAGGTTTGAACATATCCAAAGATTTATCTTGACAATATGATCTAATACCTTCTTTAATAGCTCCATTTACAAAAGTACTAAAGTAATATCAATTAGTATATATATACTATATTTTATATGGATTACATTAATTAAGAAAATTATACCTATTATCTTCTAGATTAACAGAGCCATCTTCATCATCAACTTTATATGCTGAAAATAAGTAATCTTCATCCAGAGATGTATTTTCAGCGTTATCATTTTCTTCATTACCATGATTTGTTCCATCTTTTCCAAATTTAGATTGAACCTCTTCCAGCTCATTGTTGTATTCGTCGAAATCAATCCTTTAAAAAAATATCAACGTAAGGCATTTTGTTCAGACTAATAATGTCAATTTAAATAGACTTGTTGCATACCTAAGATTTTGTTGAGAAAGAACATCTCTTGCATCTGAAAAATCTTCAGATTGTTCTTTTGTGATGCTTTGTTCAACAACCTGCGTATCAACAATGCTAAATTTGGAAAAACATATAATTAGTATAGTATTCTTATACTGTTTATTAAATCATGCTGTAAGCGAGATTCAGAGATATTACAACATATATATTAAGCTAAATTATACCTTGACGTCAAATAAGTTTTTGGGTCTTCAACCATAGTTAGCAGATCCAAGAAGCTCCCATTCGTACATCCATTATCATAATCCATCCTAAAAATAATAATCGTACGAAAATTAGTTACAAATGTGAAATCATGCAGATAGTACATATTGATATGTGAAATTTATAATACCAATGCAAAATATGTGAAATATAATTAACTTCATACATTAAAAATGAAATTGAAATATATACATTTGTGACTAATTTTCCTTTCACAAGCACGTTCATAGAGAATGTAATTGAAATATATACATATAAAAACGAGATTTATATGAATATCAAAGACAAATAATCCAGAATAAAACTATGATTCATAGGTAATCCATACTTGTGTGCATTAGCTGTAAGTACTTCCTGCTTGATTAGCCGGATCTATAACAATGGTGAAATACTTTGAGCGTTTCTACTTTGAATCTGTTCAAGGAACTGCTGGAGTAGCTCTAACTATATAGGCATGGAGAAGAAGGGAGTTCAACTACGATGAATGGAATTGAAGTACGATGCTGAAATCTAGCAAAAGAAGAAGCAGGAGAGAAATCTTGAAGCAGAAGAAGAAGCAGAGGAATGGAGGCGACAAGAGAAAGAAGAGAGGGTGGGGGAAATGGATAGGAACAACGTGAAGTAGATATTTTCATCCTCATTTTGACAAGAAAGGAGGGAACCCAGCTGCTTTCATCAGATAAAAGATAGTGTATCCGTCAGAACAGTCAGTCATATTTCATATGTATAGCAAATATGAAACGTTTTCAGCTTATAGCCAAATCTCTCGCACCAATCTTGAAAACCCAATGGACGGCTGGCGATCTGCCGCTACATCAAGGAACCGCGCAATTTTCCTGATCGCCGTCCTAAGTGAGTGAACCGAAAATTTTACTCGCCGTATTGGGAATCAGTTAAAGTTGACCTAAAGTAGGACATTGGTAATTGGATGTGGCGTTGCAATCCTACCTAAGCTTCTGTCCTATGTCAACCACTCTGAATTTATACTACATGCCTACATGGTAACTAGGAGCAAAGTCGTGAGTTCTGAATTGAGTGTGAAAAATGGTTGACTTGAACCAAATTTGCAGCTTATGTTGCTGAATAACACGTCGATGACACCAAATGACAACTGCTAGAAGGATTTCATTCATTTTTTTGTCCAGTCGGTTCTCATTTTTCATCGAAGCGGGTATGATCTGTCGATTTCCTTTTCGCTTTGGTGAACTCTGTAGGGGGCTCAACTACCCGGCGATATTCGGGTTGATCATCTGCACAACATCGTTTGGCATCAACCTTGTCATCAGGAAGGCGATCTGAGGTTCCGGACTGATGCATGCCTGACTTGATAGGCGTTGTGACTCGAGTCATTTAGACGTGGTGGTGGTGTAAATGTGTGTGCGTCTATTTTACTCTTCACAGAATAAGCATGGATGGAGACGGTCGGCCTAGGGCCCATCTTAAATAAGGACCCAATATATCTACATTCTTAATAAATTAAATAAATTGATTTGCAAAACTAAAAATCAACATGGACAGGGGCATATGCCCCCCCCCCCCTCCTCAGCTCACTTCATCAGGTTGTACTTATTTAATAGTTATTTATAGTTGAGTATATTATAATCATTATTTGCATCATATAATCATATATAGATGATGTATTCAGACTTTATTTACGAACTAAAATTATTATTTTTATGTTTATGCCTTTATATTGTTCCTGATATACGATATATATTGCTACAAGTATATATGATACTACTCTGTTAATGTTTATTGCGCCTCAATCACACCAGGGCCTCCATAATGCTAGGTCCGGTCCCGGTTGTATGCATTTGTTTCTGATACAATTTTAAGCCTCCAGTCTGTGTCAGTTCACAAGAGAAGTACAGGGCATGCTCACCGTTGGTGTGCACAAAAAGGTATACCTCACCAAGAAACAGTTGTTTTTAACTACTCAGATTATCTCACACATCAGAAGTGTGTATACATGAGGCTGTCAACATAGTTTCTAAATTCCAAAAAGGGAAGTCATTTGCCAAAATCGCTCAGCTAATACGCAATACGATATCATATCTGATACAAGAAAAAGCATCAATGGTGTATAGCTACTGCCTATTCTCCTCTAGCAGCAGTGAATCTCCTCTGGGATGGGGTTGCCCTTCTGCTTACCACATGCTTGCGCGCCCCTTCTTACGGCAACACGTCGTCTTCATCCTTGGTGAATCCCATTCGGCCTGGCGCTGCCGGACAAGGCTGCCGCAGTCCTCCAGCACCCTTGCACCCCTGGAGGGATGACGACCCGGATGCCAACGACGGTGCAGCGGGATAGAGCGGCCACACGTACAAGGTGGTCATCCGGTATAGGATTTAATTTTTTTATAAAGAGTTTTTAATAAAACGGTCGAAATATCATCCGTTTTATGTAAATTATATCGAAACCTTAATGAAATTCACAGTATTTGCATGAACTTTGTCCGGTTTGATGAAACCCGGCTTGAAATGTATACGTGTAGCGTTGGATGATCGGTTTTCACATCAGTATCCATAGACTGGTCTTCCCTGTTCGTGAATGGGTGCCGAAACAAATTTGCAGGTTAGCGGTGAAGCCCAGAAGACAGAGTTTGCATTCAGAAAAGATAATTAAAAGTCATTTCCAACTCCCATTGATCCCTCGTTTGGCACGATGCGTGCTCTTAACCACGACCACTTACCCCACATCTGAAAAACAAAGAAAATCAGACAAGATGACTAAACAACCTCTCTTGGGATGATTCCTACGGCGACGTTCAGGCAGACGTACGCGTGACGCAGGCCTCCGGTTGACTGGAGCAGGATCTAGCAGCAAAGGTCTCCCCATGTCGGAATGATCTTGTCCATTCCAGCTTATCCATCGTTTATATATTGTGAGTCCTCTTCTAGCTGACATGTGTCTCATTTTTCATTTTGTTCATTAATGATTTTTTTCTATCTTGCTACTATTTTTTAATAGTACAATACAAATGCCCACATACATATAAACACACACGCACACCCTACCAGTATGAGCATCTTTAAGATACTGAGCCGACACAACATCTTGAGATTGACAAAGTCAGTACAAGTGTTTTCGTAGTCGTCGTTGATGCTCACATATACTCACCCCTATGAACGCACACACGCACATCTTTTTCATTTCGTTCATTACTGATCTTTTTGTGTGTTTTGCTACTGATTTTTTAATGCAGTACAACATAAATGCCCACATACATGCACATACACTCACATCTATAAACACACACGCACACCCTATCAGTATGAGCACCTTTGAGATACCGAGCCGGCACAACATCTTGAGATTGACAAAGTCATTGCAAGTGTTTTCGTAGTCGACGTCGATGCCCACATACACTTATCCCTATGAACGCATGCATATCGTACCTCTGTGAGCACCTCTGAGATACTGAGCCGGCACAACATCTTGAGGTTGATGAAGTCACTGCAGGCGTCTTCGTAGTCGACGTTTGATGCCCACGTATACACGCAGACACTCACCCCTATGGTCCACATTTCATCTTCCGCTCTCTCTCTCTTCAAAATTGATTTCTAATTTCCCATTTGAAGTGTATCTACCTTTATATATTTCACCAACATTTTTGAATTAATTAGCATTTTTGGGTCGATTGGTGACTAAACTTAGAGATGCATTGTTTGTGTGCTTGCTTGGCACTCTTCCTCCAGATCCCTAATTCTTATCCCCCAATGTGTTGTGTGCGGGTCTAGGGCAAGGAGGAGGAGTCGTCTAGGACACCTCAAAGTGGCTAAGCTAGGCCTGCTATGGTGCATTTGAAGTATGTTGCGAGTCCTCTTCTAGCTGACACGTGTCTCATTTTTCATTTTGTTCATTAATGATTTTTTTTCTATTTTGCTACTGATTTTTAACAGTACAACACAGATGTCCACATACATATATATACAATCACACCTATAAACGCACACACACACACCCTACCAGTATGAGCACCTTCAAGATACTGAGATACATATACACTCACACATATAAACACACACACGTACACCCTACCAGTATGAGCACCTTTAAGATACTGAGCCGACACAACATCTTGAGATTGACAAAGTCACTACAAGTGTCTTCGTAGTCGTCGTTGATGCTCACATATACTCACCCCTATGAACGCACACACGCACATCTTTTTCATTTGGTTCATTACTGATCTTTTTGTGTGTTTTGCTACTAATTTTTTAATGCAATACAACATAAATGCCCACATACATGCACATACACTCATATCTATAAACGCACACACGCACACCCTACCAGTATGAGCACCTTTGAGATACCACGCCGGCACAACATCTTGAGATTGACAAAGTCATTGCAAGTGTCTTCGTAGTCAACGTCGATGCCCACATACACACACATACACTTATCCCTATGAACGCATGCACGCACGCACATCGTACCTCTGTGAGCACCTCTGAGATACTGAGCTGGCACAGCATCTTGAGGTTGATGAAGTCACTGCAGGCGTCTTCGTAGTCGATGTTGATGCCCACGTATACACGCAGACACTCACCCCTATGGTCCACATTTCATCTTCCTCTCTCTCTCTCTCTCTCTCTCTCTCTCTCTCTCTCTCTCTCTCTCTCTCCAAAATTGATTTATAATTTCCCATTTGAAGTGTATCTACCTTTATATATTTCACCAACATTTTTGAATTAATTAGCATTTTTGGGTCAATTAGTGGCTAAACTTAGAGATGCATTATTTGTGTGCTTGCTTGGCACTCTTCCTCCAGATCCCTAATTCTTATCCCCCAATGTGTTGTGTGCAGGTCTAGGGCAAGGAGGAGGAGGAGTCTAGGACACCTCTGCTGCTTCGTTGATCAATCTTTTTGTGGTGCCCTTTATCTGTCCAACTCCAGATCTCGGAGTCTTTTGCTGCACATTTTTCCATTGAACCCCAGATCATCATCCCTGAAGTCAAGGATCAACATATGATAATCATGCCACACACTTCAGATAATTCATGTGGATAGGTCATGTAGCCGTGCTTTTGAGCTTTCAGAGATATTTTGTAGTACAAACTACACTGATCTAATGTGGACTAATTAGCCAATAAGCAAGTCAATTTAAATTTAGATGGTTATTTAATTTACCTTTTTTACATTGTATGCAGTTGCAAGTAACCCAGTAGCAAAGCTGCTGGCTTTTAGTTCACTTTTTTTCCACGTGGTTTATGTTGAAAATATGCCTTAGAGGCAATAATAAATTGGTTATTATCATATTCCTTGTTCTTGATAAATGTTTATTATTCATGCTAGAATTGAATTGACCGAAAACTTAAATACACGTGTGAATACATAGACAACACAGTGTCCCTAGTGAGCCTCTACTAGACTAGCTCATTCATCAAAGATGGTTAAGGTTTCCTAACCATAGACATGAGTTGTCATTTAATAACGGGATCACATCACATCATTAGGAGAATGATGTGATGGACAAGACCCAACTATAAGCTTAGCATCAGATCATTTAGTTTATTTGCTATAGCTTTCTTCATGTCAAGTATCTGTTCCTTAAACCATGAGATCATGTAATGTGACGCCCTGGCTTAATCATGCACTAATCATACACGCAAATGCACACGATCAAGCCTAAGGACTCACTTGAAGGAATCACAACACAACTCTAAAACATAAATAAAGGCATACAAACATTATATTACAAGCCAGGGCCTCGAGGGCTCGAATACATAAGCTTGATGTCAACAAGCATCAGCGGAAGCGTTAGATATCTGAGTACAGATATAAAAGAGAAACAGACAAGCCTTTAAGAAGGCGGGGCAAAAGAAAACACTACGATTGAAAAGGCGCAGGCCTCCTGCCTGGGACCCTCCGATCCTACTCCTGGTCGTCAGCCAACTCGTAGTAGTAGCCATCCTCGGGGTAGTAGTAGTGATCACCGACAGGGCAGCTGGCTCCGGGGCTCCGTCATCTGGTTGCATCAAATGGGTATGGAAAAAAAGAGGAAGCAAAGCAACCGTGAGTACTCATCCGAAGTACTCAGCAAGCAAGGATCTACACTACATATGCAACATTATCAAAGAAAGGCTGTATATGTGGACTAGGCTGCAGAAATGCCAGAATAGAGAGAAGGCCTAGTCCTATCAAAGACTAGCATCTTCAGCGGTCTTGCAGCATTAGAAGAGTGTAGATTAGTACAGTATAAAGTAGTAGTAGCAATAAGTATCAACCTCGCCCAGAGATCCTTTCTCGACTCCCCGCGAGAAAGCAATCCCAGAGCCCTAATATCCATATCTCATCACAAGTATCCAGTTCTAGTTGTATCGATCGGGATACAACTCCGAGCGTCCGTTACCGAGGATCCGGCTATGCATAGATTAGTTCTTCCCTGCAGGGGTGCACCAACTTACCAGATTAGTTTTAAAAACTAATTAGTCTGTTAAATTAGTTTAACTCACTGTTAGACTCACAGTGGCTGACAGGTGGGTCCCACCTGTCAGTTTGACCAGTCAGCAGCTCAATTGACTGGCTGACGTCATGCTGACGTAATAATCCTTTTCTATTATTTAAGTAATTCCAGAAAATGCTAAAATCTTTAGAAATTCATAGAAATTAAACCGTAGCTCGGATCGAAAAACTTTCTACATGAAAGTTGATCAGAAAAACGAGATGAATCCAACCGTGCCATCTGTTTCCGTGTCGGGACCCTCTATGGAGGTGAACCCGCAACTTTTAGCCTGTTTCTGGTAGATGAATAGTGCATATACACCCGGGTAATAATTCCTACTTAAATCCTAAAATAACTAATATGACTTAGACATGCTTTTAGGCAACCCTGCACTGCACATTAGCATAGCATGCTCTGTGTTGCATATGTTTGCCGTGTATTTATTTGTTTCCTCCCCCTCTTCTCTCTCGGTAGACCCCAACACCGACGTCGTCCCCGAGGCCGACGCAGTTCCGGAGGTTGACTACACCGTTGAAGACCAGGCCTTTGCCGCAGAGCAACCAGGCAAGCACCCCCCCCCCTTTGAACATGCCTATATCGCCTATTCTTTCTCCCTCCTGCTTGCATTAGAATTTGCTACTGCTTTGAGTTATCCTATTCTGATGCATAGCCTGTTTATTGTAACCTGCTATTGATACCTTACCTGCTTATCCTAAACTGCTTAGCATAGGCTGGTTAGAGACCCACCAGAGACCCCACTTTGTCCTAGTTGCCCCGCTGGATTATCAGATGACTCGATCAGCGTGATCGACAACCAGCCCCGGCACCGCACATCACCCCCTTAGTTGTACGACACTGCAGCGTTACTATCGAGTGCCGAGGGTGATACCTCGTATAGCACTTCTGATGATAACTCTGTAGAGTGGCTATTCGGTCGTGGTCATCGAGGGTGATTCCTCCTTCACCACTTCTGATAACGACGCTGTCGTGCAACACCTCAAGTGTGAACCTCGAGGGTGATTCCTCCTAAGTTCACCTTGACGGATACATCGAGTAGGAATCCAACGAGGGTGATACCTCGGATTCCCTGATGTTATGGACACACGGATACTTGGACTTTACAACTGTTACTTGGAAAGGCGGATCGACCCTGAGGGGTACCCGCGAGTGATGTGGAGACGAGTTGACCTGGACGGTACCCGGGAGATTAATACGAGGCATGGCCGGGCATTCTTAGCCCTTGCCGCAAGTCCTCGAGACAGGGCGACGGGGTCACATCGATCGTGAGTCTCTGCTCGTTACCGCACTACCAAAACACTAACGATTTGGATATTTGATCCGAGTGGGCCTCTGGCCCGATAGCACTAACCATCACGCGGGAAAAGTTATGGGCACTCTGCATCTTAGCATCAGCCGAAAGCTCTGTCAGACGTCTAGTTCAGCATCGCGGCTGGGACGGACCGGCGCTCTCCTGGTGCATGGCTTCCCCCTGCACGCAACGACCCGGAGTGCATAGGACGATGGCCCAAGACCCTGAGCGCTTAGGATATAGACCGACGGGGACCTCTCTGCTGAGCTCTAGGTAGGGTTGCGGTGTGTCGTTTGGCCGAGGCCGGGCATGACCCAGAAAAGTGTGTCCGGCCGGAGTTAAGCGAGCGTGGTGGGTAAGTTGGTGCACCCCTGCAGGGAAGAACTAATCTATGCATAGCCGGATCCTCGGTAACGGACGCTCGGAGTTGTATCCCGATCGATACAACTAGAACTGGATACTTGTGATGAGATATGGATATTAGGGCTCTGGGATTGCTTTCTCGCGGGGAATCGAGAAAGGATCTCTGGGCGAGGTTGATACTTATTGCTACTACTACTTTATACTGTACTAATCTACACTCTTCTAATGATGCAAGACCGCTAAAGATGCTAGTCTTCGATAGGACTAGGCCTTCTCTCTATTCTGGCATTTCTGCAGCCCAGTCCACATATACAACCTCTCTTTGATAATGTTGCATATGTAGTGTAGTTCCTTACTTGTCGAGTACTTCGGATGAGTACTCATGGTTGCTTTGCTTCCTCTTTTTTTTTTCATACCCGTTTGATGCAACTAGATGACGGAGCCCCGGAGCCAACTGCCCTGTCGGTGATCACTACTACTACCCCGAGGATGGCTACTACTACGAGTTGGCTGACGACCAGGAGTAGGATTGGAGGGTCCCAGGCAGGAGGCCTGCGTCTTTTCGATCGTAGTGTTTTCTTTTGCCCCGCCTTCTTAAAGGCTTGTCTGTTTCTCTTTTATATCTATACTCAGATATCTAACGCTTTCGCTGATGCTTGTTGACATCAAGCTTATGTATTCGAGCCCTCGAGGCCCTGGCTTGTAATATAATGCTTGTATGCCTTTATTTATGTTTTAGAGTTGTGTTGTGATTCCTTCAAGTGAGTCCTTAGGCTTGATCATGTGCATTTGCGTGTATGATTAGTGCACGATTAAGCCAGGGCGTCACATGTAACTCCCTGAGACCGGAGGAATACTTAGTGTGTATCCAAACGTCACTTCATAACTGGGTGATCATAAAGGTGCTCTACAGGTATCTCCGAAGGTATCTATTGGGTTGGCATGGATCAAGACTGGGATTTGTCACTCCGTATGACGGAGAGATATCTCTGGGCCCGCTCGGTAATACAACATCTTAAAGAGCTTGCAAGCAATGTGACTAATGAGGTAGTCACGAGATCATGTATTACGGAACGAGTAAAGAGACTTGTCGGTAATGAGATTGAACTAGGTATGGAGATACCGACGATCGAATCTCGGGCAAGTAACATATCGCCAGACAAAGGGAATTGCATACAGGATTAACCGAATCCTTGACATCATGGTTCAACCAATAAAAGATCTTCGTGGAATATGAAGGAATCAATATGGGCATCCAGGTCCCGCTATTGGTTATTGACCGGAGAGGTGTCTCGGTCATGACTACATGATTCCCGAACCCACAGGGTCGCACGCTTAACGTTCGTTGACGCTAGAGTAGTATCGGGATATTTGATGATTGATAATCGAATGTTGTTCGGAGTCCCGGATGAGATCCCGGATGTCACGAGGAGTTTCGGAATGGTCAAGAGGTAAAGATTTATATATGGGAAGTCATATTTTGGGTTCCGAAAAAATGTGCAGTTTTTTCGGTATTGTACTATGAAGCTTCTAGAAGGTTCTGGAGCATTCCGGAGGGGTCCGAAAGTCCATAAGTGGGTCCACCATGACCCAAGGGATGGCATGGGCTGAGGGGAGGTGCCCTGGCCTTATTGGGCTAGGCGCACCAAGTCCTCAAAAGCCCATGTGGCTAGGGAAGGGGAAAAAAGGGGGAGTCATAGTAGGAAAAGGATTGGACTTGGAGTCCAAGTCCTCTCCCCCTTGGCTGCGCCCTAGGGCTTGGAAGGGATGTTCCCCATGCCCCTCCACCTATATATAGAGGGGAGGGGGCACCCCAATAGGATACACCAAGCCCTTGGCGCCCCTCTCTCTCCCGTTACTCCGTAGGTCCTCCGTCCTCGTTCTAGTAGCACTTGGCGAAGCCCTGCTGAACTAGCTCCACCACCACGCCGTCATGCTGGTTGTGATCCCATCTACTTCTCCGCCTTCTCTAGCTAGATCAAGGAGGAGGAGACGTCATCGAGCCGCACATGTGCTAAACTCGGACGTGTCGTCCGTTCGGCACTAGATCGGTTGGATCGTGATCGGATCACGAAGAGTACAACTACATCAACAGCGTTATATACGCTTCCGCTTTCGGTCTACGAGGGTACGTAGACACACCCTCCCCTCTCGTTGCTATGCTTCTCCTAAATAGATCTTGGGTGTTCGTAGGAATTTTTTTGATTTTCATGCTTCGTTCCCCATCAGTTTACAACTACCTCTTTTTTTAAATAGCTATCTTTAGGTCGGCTTTATACTTTTTACAAATTATATCTGTTTATCTCGGTCCGGTTTATTCAATTCTTTCTTAAACATCAACTTTCACTATATATGAAGAAAAACCCATTCTCTCCTTGGCAATAATTACTTTTAGTTACCAATTTTCTAATTTTATTTCTTGATGTTTCCGCCATGCAAAAGAACTAGGTATGAAAAGTTGTACCTTATGTAATACTACAAATAACACAATTTATTTTCTCAAATTTCAAATGTATAGATGAATTTGATTTTCAAGTTATAAGTGATCCAATGACAATTTTAGAACTTAAGGGTGTACCAACACATTGTTTTGATGCTCCATGTAAGTTTCTCCATCCCTCCTTCCACATATTGTCAACAAGCATTTTCATTTCAAATATGAATCTTCTTGGATTGATCAAGCAACATATGCTTTAGTTCAGAAGTTTTTCTAGCATTGTCCTATAGTTAGCTAGGCATGCATGTTTGACACTTCTCAACTTTTTTCATATGATGTCTTTCTCATGTGTATCCATTGGGAAGAATTGAGTATATTGATTATCATCTACCGTGGAAAGGAAAAATCTTGCATGTTTGTCCATCTGAGCATAGTTGTGGCAATTTTTGTGTGTGCCCCCTTTTCTTACATGGAATGACAATATTCCAGTACTAGCCTTGGTTCATTTTCCATTAAACATCATTGCTATCAACTATATCAGTAAGTTTCAGGGGGGAAATCTCTTTATGTGGGTCAAAGCAAAAATCGAATTAACATAAGGTTGGTTCTTTGGCAGCTATTTAATTTGGCAGTCAAGCAAATTTGTTTTTTTGCAGAAAGAACTCTTTTCGATGTTAAATTGCCTTGGATAATGAGTTGTTTCAGGTTTGGTAAGTTTAATTATTAGTTTTCCTTCTTTTATCTCTCAGTGGTTAGAAGTGACCAGTAATATTTTGAGATGACATAAGCTCGCTTTATCATGGCACTATAATTGGACCTAGCTCCCCTATTTATTTCGGACTTGTGGTTAAGATAAATTTGATGTTTTGGTTCAATAAGTCATAAACAAAACCATGGCTTAATATCTTTTTGCTCAAATATTTTTTCTCAAATATTTTTGCTCAAATATAGAGCCATAGAGAATGTTAAACGATAATCGAAACACATTGTTTTTGTATGACATAAGATTATATAAGGATCGTGTTTTGAGCCCTATTCTCTGATTATGGTGTCGTTTGTGTGAAGAAAAAAAATCATGTTTACCCATTAGAGCTCCAGAAAATGGCACGAGAAGGCAACGTAAAGCTGACTTTTTGATGTTATTGCATAGGGTGCCTCCAACACTTATAAGCATGAGAGTAGCTTCTCCATGGTCGGCTTCCTACTTGGGAGTAGCTATTTGAATATTTCAGAATAAATGAAAAAACAGAATGTACTATCACAACTGGATAGTCAAACTACGTGTGTTACTAAATGATCTCACTATTTTAGCATGTCAATCTTCTATTTCACATTTTTCTTATGATAACTTAGTATGTAAAGAAACTATTGCACTTCGCTGGATTTTCTTTTTGCATTAGCAAATTTGTACCATCTAGCCAATGCAATGTACCCCATAATGTTCAACCAGATGTACTTATCCACTCATCCGGCATGTGTACTCTGTTGTTATAGTTATTATGCAGGAACAACAATTGTGTTAAAAAAGCAGCAACAAGAATTGTACAAATTAAGAACACTTGCACGGGCACGGCGTGCCGCCGCGCCTTTGCCCGCTAGTGTCACTATGGATCTCACTGAGGGCCTCTTTGAAGGTTTTTTTTTTGCAAAAAACGATCAGATCTATCATAAAGATTCATCGGAAGTATAAAAAATCTCAAATATAATAAAAACTACATTGAGATTCCGAGATCACCGAACGACCACTATTGTCATCAGAACAAGCCGCTAACACGCTGTTGTCGCTACTCCCTTACCCGAGCCAACTTGACCATGTCGATTTTAGCTGGAAAGTCTTCATGCACCTACCCTAAGGACCAGCCAATTGTCGTCGTTGAACCCTTGCATAGATCTGAAACACCTGACTCCAAATTTGGCCACATGACGATAAACTCTAACGTCACCGCCCCAAGGAGATGGCAGGACTCTATGCCAGAGCTTCGTCGACTATGTCCAGACGGATGAACTCGAAGAAGAAGAGACACATCCGTCCAAGCATCGCGCCTGCGAGGACTAAAAAACCCTAATAAACTGTTAACAAGAGTGAAGGCACAGGAATTCCGCTCTCCGCCATCGGCCACCAGAGCGGCAGACAGAAGGGAGTTTGCGCTAGCCGCCTAGAGTTAGGAGAGGAAACAAGAGGGTCGTGGGCCTCTTTGAAGTTTGCTACCAAGACTGTAAAAACGTAGGAACAGGAAAACACATAATTGAATTTGAGTTTGTTTAATTGCATCACAGGAAAAGTAAATGTTTTTTTCAAGAGGTTGGGATGGATGATAAATTTCCAATAGAATGAACAGTGATGATCTTACTAAAATCACTATTTTTCTGAAATTGGTATCAACATTAAATCCAATGCCTCGTTGAAAAGTAGGGACAGAGCGAGAAGACGGTATAGTGGCTGGCCCATTGGGTGGGTGCCGTGGCCGAGGTGGGCCCGAGGGAGGGAATCGGTCAAAGCTTTCTTGGGCCGGAGGGCAGGAGGACTTTCTTTAGACACCCGGTCTCTCCACTCTCCTATAAGATAGACCTCCACTCCATTCCCTCTCCCATCCAATCTCAGTTTCCAAGGCAAGCCAAGAGGAGAGACCAAGGTAGACGACGATGGCGGTGTCAGTGGAGCTGCCCAAGGAGTACGGCTACGTGGTGCTCGCCGTGGTGGCCTACGCCTTCCTCAACTTCTGGATGAGCTTCCAGGTCGGCGCCGCCCGCAAGAAGTAGGTGTTTCTTTCTTCATTTTTGCTCTGGAGAATTTGGTTTTGGAGCTTGACGATCCTGTGCCGCTGCTTGTTCTTCCAGGTACAAGGTGTTCTACCCCACCATGTACGCCACCGAGTCGGAGAACAAGGACGCCAAGCCCTTCAACTGCGTCCAGGTCTGTCCGCCAGGCCAGATTAATTCCCCATCGCCCTCTCCGTCCGCTGATTTCGAGCAAGAGTTGGCTGAATTCTTGTGGATTTGTGTTGTGGGGTTTGCAGAGGGGGCACCAGAACTCGATTGAGATGATGCCGCTCTTCTTCGCCACGCTGCTGCTCGGCGGCCTGCAGCACCCGGTCGTCGCCGCCGCTCTGGGGCTCCTCTACACCGTCGCCAGGTTCTTCTACTTCAAGGGCTACGCCACCGGCGTCCCGGAGAACCGCTACAAGCTTGGGTATGTTTGCTTTTCGCTCAGCGATGATTCAGATGATGATGGCGTCCAAATCAAATCCACTTGATTTCCAGCATGTTTTAGTACTACTAGTAGTTTCTTAGGAAATTCTCAGTCCTGGGAATTCTCAGTCTTTGCATCATAAAGTAGGACATTGATAATTGGATGTGATGTTGCAATCCTACCTAAGCTTCTGTCCTATGTCAACCACCCCGGTTTTATAAATGATAACTACCAGAGCAAAGTCGTGGGCTCTGAATTGAGTGTGAAAAATGGTCGACTTGAACCAAATTTGCAGCTTATGATGCGCGTCGATGACACCAAATGACAACTGCTAGAAGGATTTCATTCCCTTTTTTTGTCCAGTCAGTTCTCATTTTTCGTTGAAGCGGTTCTGATCTTGACGATTTCCTTTTCGCTTTGGTGAACTCTGCAGGGGGCTCAACTTCCCGGCAATAATGGGGCTGATCATCTGCACGGCGTCGTTCGGCATCAACCTTGTCCTCAGGGAGGCGATCCGAGGCTCCGGACTGATGCCTGGCTTGATAGCCGCTGTGACTCGAGTCATTTAGGTGTGGTGATGATGTCTTTTAAAGTGTCAAATGTGTGTGTGTGTGTGTCTGTTTTACTCTCGCAGAATAAGCATGGATGGAGACGGTTTTCCAGTAGAGCTTTTGATATAGTTTCCATAAATCTCCTTAGTTTACTTGTGCGACATCTGAGGACAATGTTATGCTCGTTGTTATCTCCGGTCAGTTTTGACGATGATGTTGTTGCATGCATTCGTTTCTGATACAATTTTAAGCCTGGTCATCGTTGGTGCATACATAAAATATACCTCGCCAAGAAACAGCTGTTTTTAACTACTCAGATTATCTCACACATCAGAAGTGTATACATTAGGCTGTCAATATCGTTTCTAAATTCCAAAAAGGGAAGTAATTTGCCAAAATCGCTATTATTTCGTGACCTGTGCTCAGCTAAAATATACGCAATACGGTATCATATCTGCTAGCACAAGAAAAAGGATCAATGGTGTGTAGCTACTGCCTATTCTCCTCTAGCGGCAGTGAATCTCCTCTGGGATGGGGTTGCCCTTCTGCTTACCACATGCTTGCGCGCCCCTTCGTACGGCAACACGTCGTCTTCATCCTTGGTGAAACCCCTCCGGCCTGGCGCCGCCCTTCTGCTCGATTCATGCTTGCGCGGCCCATCATATGGCGAGACATTGAATTCGACATCCTCATCGTCATCGTCGTTCTTCATGAATCCCTTCCGGGCTGGTGAGGACCTTCTGCTCGACACACGCTTGTCTCCCCCCACGTATGGCAAGGCCTCGTCTTCGTCGCCATGGTTCCTACTCTTGCCCGCGAACTCCCTCCGGGCTGGTGACACCTTTCTGCTCGCTACATGCCTGCGCTCCTCCCCCTTGTATGGTAACCCCTCTTCATCGCCGTCATCGGCTCCCTGATGAACAGAGTCAAAGCTTCTATCCTTGCCAGCTCCCCTGGTGTTCCTCCACACATCGTATCCGAGCTTATTATCCTGGGTATCGTCTTCAGGGCGGTCATGGCTGCACTTTTTGCACTCCTGGTTCCGTCGGAAGTTAACAAAATCACATCTATAAGGGAGGTAATTTCTCATTAGTTTGTTATAAGCAGGGAATAGTCACAGATGTGGGTAGCACATACGAGGGGCATTCCCACTCTCCAGGGTTGAGCTGCCTCTTTGGCCGTTGTCCTTCACATTTAAAACACATCTTATTGCGAGAGAAGTTCATAAAAGCGCACCTGAAAGCGCAAAAAAGTGAGTATGGACAATGGGACCCTGCTGAAACATTAGGGAAAAATGTATACGAGGTCAGATAATTACCCTGGACAGATCCAATCTCCCATTTTCATTTCACTGGTGGCTGCTTCTATCTTCTTTGGTCCATCTACTTTGCATTCGAGACACTGACGATTTCGAGCAAAATTTAAGAAGTTGCAGCTGGCAAAGTTACAGAAAAGTCCATTAACAAAGACATAATGAGCAGCCAACAGTACATCATCCTTCCACATGTGCAAGAAAATAATATATGAAATCAGTGCAGCAAACAAGAGAGGCCACTGATTAACGCCAGCTTTTTGCACAATCACGAACTTTTAGTCTTGTAAAAAATCAACCCGGCCAATGCATACCCCATATAAGAGGTGCTTCTACGATCCACCAAAACAAAATATGCACAGATTCTGAACCTAGCGAGAGAGCTGAGCACTGGTTAGTTGGCTACCTGCGTGAGTACTAAGATCGTTTCCTTCTTTCTATTAAAAAATACCACCAAGCAAGGTTCAACAAAGTGCTAGGCTTGCCGTCGCCTAGGGTCTAGCCCGCTTAGGCTATGCCTAGGCGGTCGTCAGCACAACCAGCAGCTTCTTCCTGGGGAGCTCATAGGGAGAAATCTGACGGTGTGGAAGGCCAAATAAAAAGGAGAAAGAAAGAAAAGATGGGCCGCCACCATATACAACAACCATGACTGCATGAGCAATAGCGGCGACAACGAGCCGCCAGCGACCAACCGCCACATTTCCTCGTCTCACCAGAGCCTCTGGGTGTTCTCTCTCCACACACTGGCTCCTCCCTCCCCATAATTCCTCGCCGGTGAGGTCGATTCCTCGCCGGAAAACCTCACTGGCTGCCTAGAGCCCTGCTCTTGCCCTAGGTTACACGTTTGGTTGTCGCCTAGCGCCTATGAGGTGCCTTTCTGAACAATGCCACCAAGGGCTAGTCCTGGCTGGTGCAGATTAACTCAGCTTTCACTTCAAAACCTAAGATTTTTTATTGAACACAGAAGCATTTTACACTACATAACATATCCAGGAAAATGTAACAAACCTGGCAGCCCAGCCTGCTTGGATGCACGCATCAAGAAAAAGTATAAACCGGCCTATTAGGTACAACTAATTTTAACTAAAACCGACTGACCTTGCTTCTGGGATCCCTCCCAAACTTTTATCAGATAGTATGTGGATTTCTAGGAAGTCGGAAATCCTATTACAACATAACATATCGCTTTGCGAACAGGTATTTCAAGCTCTTAAGCAATAATAGATACATCTAGATTTGGTTCAAATATCCATGCGAAGACTGTCACTGCAGATGCAAGCAGACTTGGCTGTACAGCAAATTATATCATGCTACAGACAATCAATCCAAAATCTAGTACTCCTCTGATCCATATTACTTGTCGCTGAAACGGATGTATGACGTATTTCAGTGTTAGATACATCCGTTGGAGCGACAAGTAATATGGATCGGAGGGAGTATTCAACTTCTCAGATAGAAAAGGTTACAATGACATTGTAAGCCATTGGATAAAGTACACAAGAATACATTGTAATTGGCAAAGTTAAACGCTGAAGTACAAATACTGGATCAGATGGAAAAGCAGTCATAAGAAAAGCACAAACTGTCTTGTGTTTAGTGGTAAATGAGGATATAAACCACTACCATGAAATGGAATTTTCTGATAAATTAGTTTAATATCATACAAGTGGAATTAAGAAAGTACCATACCTAACTGCAGCCCTAGAGATGGCCTTATGTAATGTGAATGAAGTAGTAACATATTTTTTCAAAAGAAGTAGTAACATATTTTCAAAAGAAGTAGTAACATCTGTCCAAAGAAAAACTGGTGCTAGTGATGGTACTGGACCCTAGGTTGCATGAGTTGAGAAAATCACTGATCATCATACATGATGCTCTCATATGAGCATTGCAGCAACAAAATCATCCAACTTAGCAATCTCACAGGGCAACATAAAGAAAATCAAATCCAAGGTTCATAAAAAAGAAGGTAGAGCAGCATAAGCTGCATAACAGTCGATGAATTTAGAGATTAACGGACTTACTTCGGGCAAAGCCAGTCACCCTTCTTCATTTCAGTCACAGCTGTTTCTCTACCCTTTCCAGCTGATACCCTAGATGATTGTTTGCCCTTGTCAGGTTTGGTTGATGAATCCTGCTTGCTATAAGTGTGAATTACAGGTTTAGGAAGAGATGGATCAATTGTTGTGTCACAAAGCATAGTCAGATCTGAGAGAAGCTTCCTTGCAGATTCTTGCACACCCCCACCAACAGAATTTTCTCCAGATAGGTTGGCTGGATCTATTGCATAAGTTAGCAGTATGCGCACAACATCAACGGTACGAGCTGCTTCCTCAGCTTTTGGAATGACATAAGCCTTATCACAAGATCCACGTAATTTGCAAACACTGCATGCCTGTATCAAAGATCAAAGTCTTAAGACCCTTTTTCTGATATCAAACTGTGAGTAAAGAAAGGAGCCTGCTATATGTAAAGAAAATCAACAGCCCATTATAATAGGAAACACACATTAGAGAAAGAACACACCAACTTACATCTCCTTCGTCAACCTGCACAAATTCTCTCAGCCTTTTTGCAGAACTGACAGCCTTTCGGAAGATATTAGGACAACCACACTCGACAATAGCTTGAATATCCTTCTTGGGAAGAGAGCTGTGATAATAATGCAGTCAAATTAAATTCCAGTCAAGCAAGAAACATAAAAGTAGTTACAAAGTTAGTAGGCACAATCAGTTCAAAGATTCAGTTACTGGTCACAGAATCACTGTTAAATTGCTGACAACCATGACCCCAACATGAATTGGAATATAACTTCTCTGGATAATATTTAATCATTACAGCAAGGTTAGCATGTACAGTATCAGACCTAGGAAAGTGTGGTAGGGCACATTTTCAGATCAGTTCACTGTCTACAATTCTACCATGTTTGTTTTGTGTCATTCTGCGAGTAATTGTTGAAGCCATGATAGAAATGTCAATTATGCCAATTTTGTGGTTACCTGACCATATAATGCATAAAAATCAAATAATAAATAAACCATCATTAATATTTTTTATTCCAGACCTACAAATCTGAATTGTCTTTTAGCTAGTACTTACAATCCAATTTGAATTGAGGGATGGAACACAACCAAACACACTAGGTCTGGGAGTATGGGTGATTCCACCACAGGCTTTCACAAGACCACAACTAGGATCGCGGCTCCAGTAAAATCCTACCAGGTACCAAGTACAACCCAGGGCTCAATTTAAGTCATATTGGTGCGGTGTCTGTGGGATCGCAGAATCATAGAATCCTACAACTAGAATCACGACTTCAACAATTGTTTATCAGATAGCGGCAGTAACGAATTTAGCTGATGCTCCATGGCTGTCATCATTGGAAGTGATTTTTCTATTAAATATGCTAAGTGTGGAGCAGGAGTTCAGACCAAAGCCCGGTTTAGCAGTTCTTGTGGTACTTCCACTCAGTCATGTACATGATCATTTTCCTAGTCTTCAAGCATTTCAAGAGCACCGTATTCCAATTAAAGCGAGGCCTCACCGACTAGGCAGAGTATGCAACAAAATAAAGACCAATTCATGCACAGAAGCAAGCAAGCCACGACCGAGCTAGAAGATCACTATGTATCTCACGGCTGCGAACCTGAGAAGATCAAAGCGCTCGCGCGCGAAATTGAGGCACGCGTTCTTCACCCTGTTCTGGTCCTTGAAGGGGTAGTCGGGCTTGGCCACGGCATCCGCCGCCACCTCTTCGCCCACAGGGGCGCCGGAGGCGAGAGGGGGCCGCACGAAGTACCCCTTCGCCCGCAGCTTCTCGAGGAAGTCGGCCCACTCCGGCCACGGGTGGCCCTCGGAGACCGCGGCGACGGCGGAGTAGGCGGCGTCCACGGGCGCGGTGGCGGCTGCTGTGGCGGCGGCGACGGCCGAGTAGGCGGCATCCACCGGCGCGGGGGCGGATGCTGTGGCGGCGGCGGCGGCGGAGCAGAAGCGTGCGGAGAGGAGTGGCACCGGGAGGCGGCGGGACGCGGGCGGCGGCAGGAGGGGGGAGGAGGCGAGGCGGTAGAAGCGCCGGATGGAGGAGCTCACGGCGGTGGTCAGGAGCTTGGAGGAGGCCATGGCGGATGGGGGTGTCCGGGATTGCTCAGGTGAGCATGGAGGCGAGAGCAGGGAGGGAGGGGAATGGATGGATAGAAGGATTAGGGTTTAAAGGGTTTTGGAACGAGAACAGCGTTGTTGGGCTGGGACTGACAAATGCCAATACCATGCTTCTTTGTTTCAGTAGTTGATGAGATAGTACTCTTTTTTTTCCGGATAATAATGACATAAAACTCCTTGACAACACCTTCTTTGTTGTACCATGACATTTTCATGGTAACATGACATTTTCATGGTAACATAACATTTTCGTGAGATATCGTTGGTGAGACATTGGATGTGTTTAGCATTACGATGAGTTTGCGGTTGATAAACCATGTATGCTAAACTTAGTTTACAAGTTGTTGCAATGAAAGTATCATCAAAATAAGAAGAAACTAGTGTCTTTTTCGAGAAAACGCAAATGGCCTTTGTGTTTCATTGCATTGGAAAGAAAGAGAATTTACATCCTCCTAGGAGGCAGAGTTACACAGCCGTCAAGAGATCAGTGGACATCCCAGGATGATGGCAAAACGACCCTGAGCCCTTGAGCCCCGGCCTTTGCCCAACATCGGGCCTCGTCCTTGATCCTGTCGACAAGCTCATTGAGCGATGGCCTTACATGGTCAAAAACGCACGCGTTCCTATGCTTCCAGATCATCCACGGCACCAAAAAAGCCACGGATTTCAGCGCCTTGCGGAGCGCTGGCGGTGTGGATTCCTTCGCGTGCAGCCACAAATCCATGAGCGAGTCGTCGTGCTCGGGCGCCAGCACCGGTAAGCGCAGCCAAGAAAGGACCTCATGCCATGTTTTGCCCAGTGAAAGGGCACGTGAGCATCAACTACCCGATCGTCTCCGGTTCTTGGTCGCACAGAAGGCACCGCGGGTGGTGCTGTAGGCCACGGCGTGCGAGTCACTCCGCGGTCCAGCAGCGATCTTGACATGCCAGCCAGTGGAAGAATCTCACTTTTGGCGGCGCCCAGCTCCATATGAGCTTCCAGGAGTGGCAGACCGTCGCTCCAAGGACAAATATGCTAACGTGACAGCTCCTTTGTCTTTTCGAAATTGGCCTATGCCCTTCTATTTGCATATTGTGTTCCGGTTATATTGTCACTCTCAAGATCACTACTTGTCCATCTAGCTAGCGAGACATCGACAAAACACCTTTGCACCTAAGAAAAACAAAGGAAAGGAGTGAAATGGTTAGGGTAGAAAGGACATCTTATAAACCTTTGAAGATGTGATAGGGTTTTTGGTGTTAGTGATTTGCTTTTGTATTTTTGTTGTTTGGCCCTTTTGTCTAAGAAATAAATCAACAATGAAGCCAAGAGCATTTGACGATAAAGGCCACAGGTGTGTTGGGTGTACACCTTGGCCTGCACCCACCCAACCGTCTTCATGGAATAGATCAGTAACATGTTCGTCCTTCCGAACATACCCTCTGCCACGTCCATTGTGAACAGGATTAACACCCATTGGGCCATCAAAACGAACCATTTAGCCGCCGAAAGAGCTCTATTAATCAGTTCATGACTATATATGGCGAGTACTATCATGCTAACAGAGATCGAAAACGAAAAAACACAACTAAGATAATATAGTCCGCACCCCGGTCAATAGATAACCAGATAAAAGACAGCATACAATTTAGTAGGCATGCAACATGCTCCATGACAATGCCCCACTCTTTAGTGATGCAGATCCTGGGATGACTTGTGTGTACAAAGTGTGTTTCTTAGGGTTGTTTAGTCTACTAGAAAAGCGCAAAATAGTTTTCTTAGCAACATTATTCAATTATTTTGTTCAAAAGATTAGAGCGAATAAAAAATGGAGGAGGGGAATGTACGATTCACCAAGGCATGTTTTTAAGTTTCTGCACATTGTGTATGAGACCAGAGTCTTTAGAGGCATAAATGGCATCCTAGTAATACATTTTCATGTGTTTTGACTTTGATTTGGGAGTGTTCGGCACTATTTTTGTTTTTTTTTCTTCTTCTCTATTCATGTGAACCAAACACGGAAATGTACGGACATCTTGTGTTGTTCAGTCATTGTATTGTTCTTAGACAACCATATACTAGTCTTGCAAAACAGAGCACACCCGTAGTCTTCCATAGATTTTTTTTTAAGGCAATCTCGCAAAACTCTTTATTAAATCGTCACAATGTTTAGAGGGACGAACGTAAGCCCACCAGGATGGCCCAACCATACATGACGCCCGTCTCCTAGTGAGAGAGCATGTTTCATTAGATTGTGAGCCTCGATATTCGAGATCCTAAACTCATTACTAAAAAGACAGCTAGAAAATAAGCTAGAGTGGTCTACAATCTCACGAACTACTGCACAATGAACTGTCGCACTCCTGTTTTTTATGTCCTCAATAACAACCTTGCAATCCGAGGCAACGAAGATCATTCATTCATACAGGTCATCAGCCAATGCTAGAGACTTCTGAAAGGATCGATATGGTTGACTAGAGGGGGATGAATAGGCAACTACCAATTTTTTAGCTTTTCTTAACAAAATAGGGTTAGCAACAAATAGGTTTGCCTAGATGTGCAACTAGGTGAGCAACCTATATGATGCTAACAACAACAAGAGCAAGCAAAAGATACAACACAATCGAAGGTTGCACAAAGTAAAGGTAAGAGATAACCACAAGTGGAGACGGTGAAGACGAGGATGTGTTACCGAAGTTCCTTCCCTTTGAGAGGAAGTACGTCTCTGTTGGAGCGGTGTGGAGGCACAATGCTCCCCAAGAAGCCACTAGGGCCACCGTATTCTCCTCATGCCCTCACACAATGCGAGATGTCGTGATTCCACTAGTGGTGTCCTTGAAGGCGGCGACCGGACCTTTACAAACAAGGTTGGGGCTCTCTCCACAACCGAATTGGAGGCTCCCAACGATACCACGGAGCTTTACCACAATGGAATGTGGCTCTGAGGTGACCTCAACCGTCTAGAGTGCTCAAACACCCAAGAGTAACAAAATCCACACAAGAAAGTATGGGGGGAATCAAATTTCCTTCGGTGGAAGTGTAGATCTAGGTCTCCTCCTTCAATCCCTAGCAAATCAACAAGTTTGAGCGGCTAGGGAGAGAGATCGGGCAAGAAAGCTTGAAGGGCATTAATGGAGGAGAGAGAGGCAAGAGATGAGGTGGAAGGTGGAAGAACCCCCCATTATATAGGGACCCCCATTTTCCAACCCTTACAGCAGTTTTTACACTGCAACGATACTACCACTCATGACCCCGGTACAACCGGGATTCACGGGTATGCTGCAGAAACCCTAACAAGCGGTACAACTGGGGGTAGGAAGGGTAGTACCGGTTTACAATGAGTAACCGGACTAACCGCTCGCCTACCGCCCAACAACTGCCTCAAAACAGGAGGGAGTCACCCCTATGGCGGTGGTCGAGCGGTAGTTACATCGGAACTACCGCCTGGCCCAAGATACGGAGGCGACTATGTCCAGAGCGGTAGAACCGCTCCGGTCACTGGTAGTACCGGTTAGCAGAGCATAACCGGGACAACCGGGCCACCACCACCCAAGGACTGCCCCATCACAGAACTGAGTCCAGTGGTTGGGCGGTACCTGGCCGGTACAACCGCCCGTGAAGCACCCCCTAGGTTTTCCCAGAGCTGAGGCGGTACCACCGCCCGGGGGCAGCGGTACAACCGCTGGGCATTGTGACGACCCCAGCTTAATCGTGCACTAATCATACATGCAAATGCACATGATCAAGCCTAAGGACTCACTTGAAGATGTCACAACTCAACTCTAAAACATAAATAAAGTCATACAAGCTTTATATTACAAGCCAGGACCTCGAGGGCTTGAATACATATCTCGATGGCATACAAGTGTCAGCGCAAGCATTAGATATCTGGGTACAGATATAACAGAGTTACAGATAGGCCTTTAGAAAGGCGGGGCAAAATAAAATACTACGATCGAAAGGCGTAGGCCTCCTGCCTAGGACCCTCCGAACCTACTCCTGGTCGTCGGTCAGCTCCTCGTAGTAGTACTCGCCAGGAGGGTAGAAGTAGTAGCCATAGTCGTCGACAGGGGCAGCTATCTCAGGGGCTCCGTCATCTGGCGGCGACATATGGATATGGGGAGAAAAAGAAAGTAAAGCAAACGTGAGTACTCATCCGAAGTACTCAGCAAGCAAGGATCTATATTACATATGCAACATTTTCAAAGGAGGCTGTATATGTGGACTGGGCTGTAGAAATGCCAGAATAGATGGGAGAGCCTAGTCCTATCGAAGACTAGCATCTTCAATCATCTTCATCGGTCTTGCAGCATTAGAAGAGTGCAGATTAACATAATGTAAAGTAGCAGTAGTATCATCAACCTCGCCCAGAGATTCTTTCTCGACTCCCTGCGAGAAAGCAATCCCAGAGCCATACTATCCATTTCATCTCAAGTCACCAGTTCTAGTTGTACCGATCGGGATACAACTCCGAGTGTCCATTACCATAGGACAGGCTATCGATAGATTGTTTCTTCCCTGCAGGGATGCACCAACTTACCCACCACGCTCGCTTAACTCCGGCCGGACACACTTTTCTGGGTCATGCCCGGCCTCGGACAAACGATACGCCGCAACCCGACCGAATACCTAACAGAGAGGTCAGCACGCTGGACTAACCTATGCGCCCAGGGGTCTTGGGCCATCGCCCTGGGGACTCTTGCGCGTTACGTGCACCGCGGGTGAGCAGACCTAGCAACCCCTTAATACAAGCGCGGTTGCGTTCCCAGTCCAACCCAGCGTGTGCCGCTCCTGGCTGACGTCAATTAAGCTCCGGCTGAAGTATACGACGCAGAACGCCCATACTATGCCCACGTGATGGTTAGTGCTATCAGGCCAGAGGCCCCTCGGATCAAATATCCAAACCGTTAGTGTGTTGGTAGTGCGGTAACGAGCAGAGACTCACGGAAGATGTGACCCCGTCGCCCCGTCTCGAGGACTTGCGGCAAGGGCTAGGAATGCCCGGCCACGCCTCGTGTTCAACTCTCGGGCACCATCCAGGTCCACCCGATTCCACATCACTCGCAATTAAGCTCGCGCGGGTACCCCTCAGGGCCGACCCATCTTTAGTAACATGCTTCAGTGTAAAGTCATAGTAACAATGGTAGCCGTGTGTCTAACACCAAGGGGAACCCTGAGGAATCACCCTCGATGGAATTCCCTCTGATGTTACCGTCAAGGTGAACGAAGGAGGAATCACCCTCGAGGTCCACTCTTGAGGAGTTGCGCGACGGTGTCGTTATCGGGGGTGGTGTCGTGGGAGTGAGTCTGACAGTAAGAATAGGGGGTACATAGGAGGAGGCAGGATCCTAGCTACGGTGAGGTTGTGCACGCAAGATGTACGAGTTCAGGCCCTTCTCGGAGGAAGTAACAGCCCTACGTCTCGGTGCCCGGAGGCTTGGTCGACTGGATTATGCGTGAGAGTTACAGGGGGTGCAAACCCTTGTGCCAGTGGAGGGGGGTGGCTTATATAGAGTGCGCCAGGACCCCAGCCGTCCCACATTACACAGAGTTCAATATTCATTAAGACAGGGCGTTACTGGTAACGCTAGCTATAAAGAGCTATAAATGACCTTTAAGACTACAGGGTGAACGCCTGACCGTTGCCATCCTGAGTGACTTTAGGTCTTCCGTACTCCGAGTGGTTTTTTGTATGGTCGAGTGACTTCATCTTGGTCGAATGGAATTGGGGTATTCGAGTGACATAACTGGTCGAGTGGATTGCACTCCAAGGTGAACTCAGTCGGTTTCTTCTGTTGCATTTTGAATGTCTTTGACTCTAGGGCAGTGTCCTTGGGTAGGGTGTCTAGGTCGGGCCTATGACCCTACCCTAGGTACATGTCGTCGTCATTAGCCCCCGAATGGATTGAGGACCGAGTGAAGAAAGAGTTGAAGTTAACTCCGACTCGATTCCATACTTCGGAGGTATTTCATCAGAGTCTGCGAATCATGTTGAAGCTTCAATCTGGTTTCAGTCGCCTTGGTCCATTCAGAGGCCGTCGTCGAGTGAACTATACTGACAATCTTTGAGTGTCGACATGGAACAAAATCTTCGGTGCGATTGGTTGCTCTGCAGTCCCCGGACCTCACGGGATTCAAAATTTCGGGGAAGCGCGCGGGACGGAGCGTGCCGCAGTAATTGGAGTGGTCAGATAGGGACGCCTCGATTTTCATGCCGCCTTTTTCACCATGTATCGGGCGCGCGGCTGTTGCGGGATTTGACAGGATTGCTCGGGCCCACGAGTCAGTCACTCGGAAATAGGTCCATATAAGGCCATCGAGGCCGATGCGTTTACACAGTGCGCCTCATTCTCTCTCTTCTTCCTCTGTTTCTCCACTGCATCCTCCTCCACGCCGCCGTTCCGCCCGTATGCCGTCCGCCGCGATGGGAAAGGAGAAGACGGCGGCCCTGGAGCGCGCTAAGAAGGCGACGGCGGCGGCAAAGGGCAAGAAGACGAGTCGGGGATCGTCGTCGAGGTCCGGTCTACCACCTGGTTGGATCCAGGGAGACTGGATTCGATCTACGATCCAGAAGGAAGATTTGGAAGACCTGGCCGACGCGGGCTTGATTGCCCACGGATCTTGGAGGTTGCCGGGGAACGAGACTGAGCCTCGGCCACAGGAGGGTGAGTGCGTCCTCCTCGCAACTCATGTTGACTGCGGTTTCACTCTGCCTCCGCATCCTTTTTTCCGGGGTTTCCTGAACTTTTTTGGTGCCCAACTTCATCATTTCTCTCCCAACACCATCACATATCTCGCTGTGTATGTCTCTCTGTGTGAAAAATTCTTGGGCTGTCGACCGCACTAGGGCTTATTCAAACACATCTTTACTTGCCGTTCCCAAACTGTGAAGAAGGCAAATCCGATTGACGCAAGGACGCATGTGATCCAAATGTGCGGGGGTTTAGGGATTCAGATGAGGGGTAGGAGTACTTTTCCTTCTATGACTCTTCCCGAGTCAGTTAGGGGGTGGCAGTCGACCTGGTTCTATTGCCGAGATATTCCGACCCCTGGTCAGTCGACTGGCCTTCCGACCTTCACCATGGAGCGAGTCCGCCAACCCTCTTCATTGACCGTGACTCCAGCAGAGAAAGTAGAGGTGTCCATGCTAGTCGACCGGGTAGTTCAATTAGTCCGTGATGGTGTGACCGGCATGGATTTGTTGGAGGTGTTTCTCAGTCGACGCATCCAGCCTCTCCAAGCCCGCGATCATCCAATGTGGATGTACTCGGGCGCTAACGACACCGCTCGGGTCCACCCAGAGGAGGTCACCGAGGAGACGGTGGCACAGTGGCTGCGGAGCATCACGGGAAACAAAGACAACCCCAGGGGGTCTAGAAGAGTTGTACCATTCGACGCTGACAAAGAGCCGGTCAAGGTCTGACCCCTGTTACCGAGTGTCTTTTTATTCCGATTTGTAACTGCCCTTGGATCTGATTGATGCTTGTTTAATTTCCTTGCCTTGCAGATTTTTACTGAGATGTACTCGATGCCAAATGGAGAGCAAGTCCTGGAGGGAACGGAGAGCGGAGGCGAGAGTGGTGACTGGCAATCCCCCGACGACAATGAAGATGACAGTGACGACTCAGACGACAGTGAGGAAGCCGACTCACCAGCTCGCTTGGAACACCAATCCAAACAGTCCCAAGATCCTGCAAGCGGTTGTGGCAAAGCAGCTCCCCCAAGCACACAAACGCAAAAACGCACTTGGACTTCGACTCCAGAGCCATCTGAAAAGGCCGCCAAGCAACCCAAGGTCATCCCTTCAAAGCCTCGGAAGGCTTTGCCCAAGATCAAGGTGGATGTTCCCGTCACTTCTGCGTAAGTGTTTTGCTTTCTCTCTTCGCTTTGCTTGGGAACTTCTACGTTATTGTCGACTCGTTCTCTTGCTTGACCGAGTGAATTCTGAAACTTTCAGCGCTGCTACTTCTGGGACCTCCATGGACATTTACAAGGATCAAGATGACGAGGAGACCGAAGACGCGGCCACTTCCAAAGCGGGTACAACTCTACCATCTTGTCCTCATTTTGTCAATTGTACTGTCGGTCGACTGAACTCTTACGGTCGAGTCTTTTGCAGCACCACCAAATGTCATTGAACTTCCAGACGATGACGATCATGAAGATGTGCCTCAGAAGACCACGGGAAGAAAAGGCAGGACTTCGAGCAGGAGGGTGCCTGCCAGCAAGGCACCTCAGTCGACATCAGCGCCAGAACCAGTGATCCAGCAGTCCGGAGATCCAATTCGGGCTTCTGTTTCTTTTGCCGATCCTGTGTCGACTGATCGTCCTTCTGTGTCGACCGCCCAAGCCCCTGCCCCGTCCGTGCAACTCCATGCCTCAGATCCTTTGGTTGCTTCGACTGTTCCGCCAACTCCACTCTTTGTTACCCATCATGTCCCAGAGGACCAAGTGAGCGCTGCTAAGGAAGCTATACGCCAAGCAGGCCTTATGATGGAGCAAATGAAGGTGGTGCACGAAGCTAGCAAGGCTGCCTACAATGCCAGCTCTGCTCTTCAAACCAATGTCCAGGTGAGTTGATTTCCGACTGATTTTTCAGCTTGATCTTTGCTCTGTTAGGATATGGTACTTGAAAACTGCTGCTTTATTATTCGTAAGATGTCCATGGATGAGCGTTTTGAAACCTTTAAAGTGCATCTATCATGAGTCTGCACCTTGCATCCGTTCACCCACTGGGTGTTTTAACTTTTGCTGTATAGTTCTTCCACTTGAGTCGACTAGGTCGCGTCGAGTGTATCCTTGAATCAGTGGGGGCACGCAGAGTGCACCCACTGGGTGTAGTCCCCGAGACCGCCGTCAAATGTTTGATTCGGCGGGGGTCTTTGTCAAATGACTCTTTATAGTTCTTCCACTCGGTCCAGACAGGCTGTGCCGAGTGGGATCCGGACTAGTGGGGGCACGCCAAGTGCACCCACTGGGTGTAGTCCCCGAGACCGCGGTCGACTGCGGGTAGTCGGCGGTGGTCTAAGAACAAATGTTGCCGCTTTTTTTTTTCTTTTTTTTACTGGACGGACCATGTCGAGCGGAAAGTCGAACCAGTGGGGGCACGCCAAGTGCACCCACTGGGTGTAGTCCCCGAGACTACTGTCGAATGTTTGATTCGGCAGTGGTCTTAGAACTCTTTTTGCCATGATGACTTGAACTTGTATCTTATCGCTCGGAAGCAATCAATCTTTGTTCCTGTCGACTGATGTGTCTTATTCGTTGATTGCAGAAATCTTGTGAGTTCGGGGCCCAGTTTGCTGAATTGAAGAAGAAACAGGTCCAGTTCAATCTCGACCTGGAGCTGGCCAAGGAGAACTTGCAAAAGGCTAAGGATGAAGCGGCTGCCATGGGAGGTAATAACTTGCCGACTGTTTGCCTTGCCATCTTTTCTTTTCGCCTTTTGAACCGAGTGACTCCACTCGAACAGATGTGCGTAGTGAAAACAGACAACTCCAAGCTCGTCTGAAGAATGTTATTTCTTTAGACAAATTGAAGCAGGCTCTGGAGCAGAAGGACCTCGACCTTGCAGCAGCACAGAAGACGGCGCAGGAGAAAACTGAACTTGCCGACAAGAAGCTGGCTTCAGTCGGCAAGTTAGAGGAAGAAAACACCAAACTGAAGACTGCCATTGACGAAGCCAACAAGGAAGTCGTGCAGCTGAAGAAGGGCAAGGTGGCCTTGACTGACAAAGTTGGAGATCTCACTCGAAGGAGGGACGAATTGGAGACCTATCTGGGAGGACTTGCCAAGAAGATGTTCCTTATGCTTGAAGGTACTTTCCCTTTTCCGACTGATTTGCAACTGTCGACTCATCATGCAACTGTCGACTCATCATGCAACTGTCGACTCATCATTTCTCTGTGTGTGCAGAGTTCTGTCAAAACTTCGAGGAAGAGACTGGGCGGATTGAGACGAATCTGGATCCCATTAACTCCCCTGTCAAGGACTAAGCTGCGATGAACGTGCTGCGACTGGAATCTTGCCTCGCCGGCGTTATGGACTATCTTGCACGACTGAAGGTGGCGGTGTCGCGGATTGACACGGAGCTCTGGCCAGGTGTGACATTCCAGAATGACCTCGAGTCTCTGATGACTCGACTTAATGAAATCCCCGGTCGAGTACAGGCGTGGAAGAAGTCATCTGCTCGGTGCGGCGCTGACGTGGCTCTGTCTCTTGTCCGTGTTCATTGCAAGGAAGTTAAAGAAGAGAAGCAGGCAGCTCTCAAGGTCGCCAATACCAAGAAGCTTCAATTCCAGTCCTTCATGGAGACTTTCATCGACACTGCTACTCGTATTGCTGATGGAATCAACCTGGACGAGTTCGTCGAGCCAGCTAGCCCTCCTCCTGCGGAGTGAACAAACTTTATGCCTTGATTTTATTTGCCTCGGAATGCCGAGTGATTTTGTAACCGTTAAACTCTTTCGGGCCTGAGGCCTGAGCACTTCCGTTCGCGGTTCTGAACCTTGCTGGATTTATCCGAACTTGGTTTTTCTTTGAATATGGTTGCTTTGTCTTTACCACTTTCAAGTCTCTTGACTCCGAGTGAAACTTGACTCTTCACTCGGAATAGACGTTGTACTTGTGGTGCAGCTCCGACGAGAGGGCCATGCGTTGTATTTGTGGCGCAGTTCGGAGCGTGTGGCCAAGTTTCCAAGTGAGGGGGTTGCTCTTCACTCGGAATTTGTTTTGTAACTTAGGCGAGTACGGGGTCGCAGCTAAGCCCCCGAGTGGGAGGATTGCTCTCTAGTCAGAGTATGTTTTAACTTAGGCGAGTACGGGGTCGCAGCTAAGCCCCCGAGTGGGAGGATTGCTCTCCACTCGGAGTGTTTTTTAACTTAGGCAAGTACGGGGTCGCAGCTAAGCCCCCGAGTGGGAGGATTGCTCTCCACTCGGAGTGTGTTTTAACTTAGGCAAGTACGGGGTCGCAGCTAAGTCCCCGAGTGGGAGGATTGCTCGCCACTCGGAGTGTTTTTTGAACTTAGGCGAATCTGGTTCGCAGCTAAGCCCCCGAGTGAGAGGGTTGGTCTTCACTCGGAGTGTTTTTTGAACTTAGGTGAATCGGGTTCGCAACTAAGCCCCCGAGTGAGAGGGTTGGTCTTCACTCGGAGTGTTTTTTGAACTTAGGCGATTTGGGTTCGCAGCTAAGCCCCCGAGTGGGAGGATTGCTCTCCACTCGGAGTGTGTTTTAACTTAGGCGAGTACGGGGTCGCAGCTAAGTCCCCGAGTGGGAGGATTGCTCTCCACTCGGAGTGTTTTTTGAACTTAGGCGAGTACGGGGTCGCAGCTAAGTCCCCGAGTGGGAGGATTGCTCTCCACTCGGAGTGTTTTTTGAACTTAGGCGAATCGGGTTCGCAGCTAAGCCCCCGAGTGAGAGGGTTGCTCTTCACTCGGAGTGTTTTTTGAACTTAGGCGAATCGGGTTCGCAGCTAAGCACCGAGTGGGAGGATTGCTCTCCACTCGGAGTGTTTTTTGAACTTAGGCGAATCGGGTTCGCAGCTAAGCCCCCGAGTGAGAGGGTTGCTCTTCACTCGGAGTGTTTTTTGAACTTAGGTGAATCGGGTTCACAGCTAAGCCCCCCGAGTGAGAGGGTTGCTCTTCACTCGGAGTGTTTTTTGAACTTAGGTGAATCGGGTTCGCAGCTAAGCCCCCGAGTGGGAGGATTGCTCTCCACTCAGAGTGTTTTTTAAACTTAGGCGAATCGGGTTCGCGGCTAAGCCACCCACTGGGGGATTTGAACACATATGCTTAAGGGAACACAATCACTAAGATACTGCAAAAATCTTGTCTTTGATAAGCAAACTGAAGGATTCTTATTACAACTCGTCGATCCGAGTGCTTAGGTATAAAAATGGCGGAGCAGGTCTGCATTCCACGAGCATGGCTCGTCTTCTTTCTTGGCTACGTTGTAGAGGTGATACGCCCCGTTGTGGAGTACCTTGGTGATGATGAAGGGGCCTTCCCAGGCCGGAGCAAGCTTGTGAGGTCGCTTCTGGTGTACTTGGAGCACAAGGTCTCCTTCTTGAAACGCTCGACCTCTGATGTTTCTGGCATGGAATCGACGCAGATCTTGTTGATAGATGGTCGACCGGATCAGAGCCATCTCTCGTTCTTCCTCTAGGAGGTCAACTGCGTCTTGGCGTGCTTGTTCCGCTTCATCTTCTGAGAAGAGTTCCACTCGGGGGGTGTTGTGCAGTAAGTCACTCGGAAGCACAGCTTCAGCACCATACACCATGAAGAAGGGAGTTCAGTCAGTCGACCGGTTGGGAGTTGTTCTCAGTCCCCATAGGACGGATGGCAATTCAGTCACCCAAGCTCCAGCGACATGCTTGAGATCGCGCATCAGTCGGGGGTTTCAGTCCTTGTAAGATCAAGCCATTCACCCTTTCTGCCTGTCCATTCGACTGCGGGTGCGCAACAGATGCGTAATCGACCCGAGTGCCTTGGGAAGCACAAAATGCTCTGAACTCATCAGAATCAAAATTGGAGCCGTTATGTGTGATGATACTATGAGGGACTCCATATCTGAATATCAGCTCCCTGATAAAACTGATGGCAGTGCTTGAATCAAGATTCTTGATAGGCTTGGCCTCAATCCATTTGGTGAATTTGTCGACTACCACAAGCAAATGAGTGAAACCACTTCTGCCGGTGTTGAAAGGTCCAACCATATCCAACCCCCAGACTGCAAACGGCCAGACGAGTGGAATGGTCTTCAAGGCAGATGCAGGTTTGTGAGACATGTTTGAGTAAAACTGGCAGCCTTCGCACTTGTCGACTATATCTTTTGCCATCTCATTTGCCCTCGGCCAGTAGAATCTTGCTCGGTATGCTTTGGCCACAATGGTCCGAGAGGACGCATGGTGGCCACAGGTTCCTGAGTGGATCTCATTTAGAATCATTCGACCTTCTTCCGGAGAGATGCAACGCTGAGCAACTCCTGTGACACTTTCCCTGAAAAGTCGCCCTCCAATAACTGTGAAGGCTTTGGATCGACGAACGATCTGGCGGGCCTCATCCTCATCTTCTGGGAGCTCTTGTCTAAGCAGGTACGCAATATATGGCACTGTCCAATCGGGGATAATCACCAAAACCTCCATGATCATGTCGACCACTACTGGGACTTCAATCTCAGTCGGATCGGTTGAGCTTATCGGTTGTGGGGGCTCCTCTGTAAAAGGATCTTCTTGAACTGACAGGGTGTGGAGATGCTCCAAGAACACATTACTGGGAATTGGTTTCCGAGTGGAACCTATCTTCGCCAGATCATCAGCAGCTTGATTCTTGATTCGGGGTATGTGGTGGAGCTCTAACCCCTCAAACTTCTTCTCCAACTTTCTTACTGCATTGCAATAACCAGTCATAGCTGGGCTTCTGATATCCCACTCCTTCATCACTTGATTGACCACTAAATCTGAGTCGCCGTAAACCATCAGGCGTCGGACGCCGAGTGAAATGGCCATACGTAACCCATACAAAAGTGCCTCATACTCAGCTTCATTGTTTGAAGAATCAAAGTGAATCTGGAGGACATAGCTGAGCTTGTCGCCTCTTGGGGATACTAAAACCACTCCAGGGCCGGAACCATTCAACATTTTGGACCCATCGAAGAACATAGTCCAATGTTCCAAGTGAACCTGAGTCGGTTGCTCCTGCTCAATCCACTCGGCGAGGAAATCTGCTATTGCCTGAGACTTGATTGCTTTCTTTGCCTCAAACTTGATATCCAAAGGAAGGAGTTCAATCGCCCACTTGGCCACTCGACCAGTTGCATCCCGATTGTTCAGAATTTCAGATAATGGGGCATCGCTGACGACTGAAACCGTGTGGTCTGCAAAGTAATGTGCAACTTTCTTCGTGGTCAAGTAAATCCCATGACAAGCTTCTGATAATTCGGGTATCTTTGCTTGGATGGAGTTAAAACTTCAGAAATATAGTATACTTGGCGTTGAACTTTGTAGGCTTTGCCTTCTTCTTCCCGCTTGACCGTGAGCACTGTGCTGACAACCTGTCTAGTGGCTGCAATATATAGCAACAGAGGCTCTTTACTGACTAGAGCAGCAAGCACCGGCTGGGTGGAAAGCAGGGCTTTGAGCTCTTCAAATGCTGCTTCAGCTTCAGGATTCCACTCGAACTTGTTAGACTTCTTCATCAGTCGGTAAAGAGGTAATGCCTTTTCACTGAGACGTGAGATGAATTGACTTAATGCAGCCAAACAACCAGTAAGCTTCTGAACATCGTGCACGCGCACGGGGCGGTTCATTCGGAGGATTGTGCTAACCTTTTCTGGGTTTGCGTCGATCCCTCGTTTGGAAATGAGGAAACCGAGTAACTTTCCACCTGGAACTCCGAATGTGCACTTTGACGGATTGAGCTTGATATCGTATCTTCTTAAGTTGGCAAAGGTTTCAGCGAGGTCAGTCAGTAGGTTGGAACCTTTGCGTGACTTGACCACAATGTCATCCATGTAAGCTTCCATGTTCCGACTGATTTGAGTGAGCAGGCACTTTTGAATCATACGCATGAACGTGGCACCAGCATTCTTGAGGCCAAAGGGCATGGTAATATAGCAAAAACACCCGAATGGGGTGATGAAAGCTGTCTTTATTTCGTCGGGTCCATACAGTCGGATTTGATGGTACCCGGAATATGCATCCAAGAAGGACAACCGCTCACACCCCGCAGTCGAGTCGACTATCTGGTTGATGCGGGGCAGAGGGAAGTGATCTTTCGGGCAGGCCCAATTGATATGTTTGAAATCGATACACATACGAAGTGATTTGTCTTTCTTGGGGACCATGACAACATTGGCGAGCCACTCGGAGTGGTATACCTCGCGGATGAACTCAGCTGCCAGACGCCGAGCCACCTCCTCGCCAATTGCCTTCCTCTTCTCCACGGCGGACCGACGGAGATGCTCTTTGACGGGTTTTGCTTTTGGGTCGACTTGCAAACGGTGCTCAGCCAGTCCCCTGGGTACACCCGGCATGTCAGATGGTTTCCATGCGAAGATGTCCCAGTTCTCACGGAGGAACTGGATGAGCGCTTCTTCCTATTTGCTGTCGAGTGTTGTTGAGATGAGAGTCGGAGCAGCATCGAGATTGGTCGGATGGATATGGACAGGCTTTGTTGCACCGGCCGACTGAAATGCGGACTCTGAAGTGGGCTTCTTTGCTCGCAACAAATCACTCGGATCTGCGTTCTTTTTGTATTCTTCCATTTCTACTGCTGCCATTTGCTCATCAGCAATCTTTGAGCCCTTCTGGAGGCACTCTTCTGCCCTTTGCCGATTCCCTGTGACTATTGAAAGATCGTGGATGTCGCCTAGAGGGGGGGGTGAATAGGCGCTTTAAAATAATTACGATTAAGGCTTGAACAAATGCGGAATAAACCTAGCGGTTAATTTGACAAGCACAAAACCTATAATAACTAGGCTCACCTATGTGCACCAACAACTTATGCTAAGCAAGATAGACAACTAAGTGATAGCAAGATATATGACAAGAAACAATATGGCTATCACAAAGTAAAGTGCATAAGTAAAGGGCTCGGGTAAGAGATAACCGAGGCACGCGGAGACGACGATGTATCCCGAAGTTCACACCCTTGCGGATGCTAATCTCCGTTTGGAGCGGTGTGGAGGCACAATGCTCCCCAAGAAGCCACTAGGGCCACCGTAATCTCCTCACGCCCTCGCACAATGCAAGATGCCGTGATTCCACTAAGGGACCCTTGAGGGTGGTCACCGAACCCGTACAAATGGCAACCCTTGGGGGCGGTCACCGAACCCGTACACTTTGGCAACCCTTGGGGGCGGTCACCGGTACCCGTCAAATTGCTCGGGGCGATCTCCACAACCTAATTGGAGACCCCGACGCTTGCCCGGAGCTTTACACCACAATGATTGAGCTCCGAACAACACCAACCGTCTAGGGCGCCAAGGCACCCAAGAGGAACAAATTCTAGGGTGCCCAAACACCCAAGAGTAATAAGCTTCTCAAACTTCACTTCCACGTATCACCGTGGAGAACTCAAACCGATGCACCAAATGCAATGGCAAGGGCACACGGAGTGCCCAAGTCCTTCTCTCCCAAATCCCACCAAAGCAACTAATGCTAGGGAGGAAAATGAGAGGAAGAATGAAAGAAGAACACGAAGAACTCCAAGATCTAGATCCAAGGGGTTCCCCTCACTTAGAGGAGAAAGTGATTGGTGGAAACGTGGATCTAGATCTCCTCTCTCTTTTCCCTCAAGAACTAGCAAGAATCATTGGAGGGATTGAGAGTTAGCAAGCTCGAAGAAGGTCAACAATGGGGGAAGAACACGAGCTAAAGAGAGAAGGTCCATTGGGGAAGAAGACCCCCTTTTATAGGTGGGGAAAAAACCAACCGTTATCCTCACAGCCCGCACAGAGCGGTACTACCGCTCCAAGGAGCGGTACTACCGCTAGGGCGGTAGTAGCCCTTTGAAAAACAACAGCGAGGAGGCAAAAGGCTAGTAGAACCGCCGGAGCGGTACTACCGCTAGTCCTCACGGTACTACCGCTAGGGATAGCGGTACTACCGCAAAGGGTAGCGGTACTACTGCTAGCGAGCGGTACTAAAAAAATACATCCGTGCCTACCACCGCTGGACCTAATACGAGATTTTGGTCCGGAGCGGTACTACCGCTGTAGTAGCCGCGGTAGTACCGCTCTGGAGCGGTAGTAAAAAATTACATCCGCTCCAATCCGCGGTAGTACCGCTGCAGCCTTTTCAGAACACCAAAACTGCCACAACTTCTGCAAACGGACTCCGAATTCAACGAAACCAAGTTTGTTGGAAAGCTAACGACATGGGCTAACACAATCTTGGTAGAAATATCAATAAGAAGCAAATTAGAAAAGTCCCATGAGAAAATGGTGAGAACCCTTCCTCGAAAAAGACCGGTAAAACCTCCAACACTGAAAACGTGATAGAAGAAGCATATGAAATCCGTTTTTGATGTACTAGAGCTTGTCACGAAGATAACCACAAGATCTAAAACCTCAAAATAAAATACAAATAAGAATCAAGAAAGATGATGCAAGGATGCAATGGTTTGAGCTCTCGACGAACGATACAATCAAGCTACTCACTTGAGAGCCCCCCTTGATAGTACGGCTATCGATCCTATAACCCGGTCTCCAAACTATCACCATGAGACCGGTAAAATATAAAACCTATCAAGGGCAAACCTTTGCCTTGCACGAAGTCCACTTGAGCTAGATGATGACGATCTTGACTCCCTCAAGTTGGACCACCCTTCTTGATTGCGTTCGCTCGATGAAGACTAGTTGATTGCTCCCCCATACTCCACTATGGGTGAGCCACTCTTTGGCACATTTTCACAAGTCCATTGTCACCACAATGGACGGCAAGCTTCAAGCATGTGATCTCTTCGTGATGATCCACTTGAACTTGCACACCGCAACCTAATCCCACAAAGAACTCTCACGAAGACCATGGGTTAGTACACAAAGCGTAATTGACAATGCTTACCATACCATGGGATCGCTTGGTCCCCCTCGGTACATCTTCTACGCTTTGTGTGTTGATCAACTTGATTCACTCTTTGACTTAGTCTTGATCAACCTCTCACATGACCAATCTTTAGGTAATTCCTTGAATAGCATCTTGGTCATCACAAACTCTCCTTGAAACCAACAAGTGGACTCCAAGAAAAGTCTATGGACAAATCCTTCAAATATAACTCAAGGAAACCATTAGTCCATAGAGATTGTCATCAATTACCAAAACCAAACATGGGGGCATTGCATGTTCTTTCAACTGTGATCACACCTCTAGGGCCAGGCATCTTCAGCTTGAGGTATACGTAACATGGTCGAGCCATGAAACGAGCATATGCAGGCCGACCCAGAATCGCATGATAAGCACTGTGGAAATTCACCACCTCGAACGTTAACTTTTCCTTATGGTAATTCTTTGAATCATCGAAAACCACATCAAGAGTGATCTGACCGAGTGAATCAGCTTTCTTTCCTCGGATGACTCCATGGAATCTCATGTTGCTCTCGCTGAGCTTGGACATCGGAATGCCCATCCCTCGGAGGGTCTCAGCGTACAAAATGTTCAAGCCACTGCCACCATCCATCAGAACCTTGGTCAGTCGGGTGCCCCCAACGACTGGGTCGACCACCAGCGCTTGCCGCCCAGGGGTAGCAACGTGCACTGGGTGATCGGACTGGTCGAATGTAATGGGAGTCTGCGACCACTTTAAATATGTCGTAGTTGCCGGAGCAACCATATTCACTTCGCGATTGATAACCTTCAGTCGACTTTTGCTCTCAATGTCAGCAAAAATCACTAAAGTGGCATTTACCATGGGGTAACCATCATCCCCTTCTTTGTCTTCATCCTTATCAGATTCCTTTTCCTTTTCACTGGGCTGACCCTCTCGGAAGCTCTGAATCAGGAGTCGACACTGTCGAGTGGTATGCTTGGGTTAAATCAGGTTTCCCTCTTCATCTTTCTTGGTGTGTATGTGACACGGTAAATCAAGCACATCATTTCTTGCTTGATCTTTCACTTTCTTGGGGATCCAAGGCCTTAGGCTTTCCTTTGAACTTCCCTTGGTTCAAAACTGCGGCTTCACCAGGACCTGTGGGTTCAGCTTTGCGCTTCTGCTTCCGACTGGAATTTCCTCCTCCGACGTCCTGGGCGACTGGTTTATTCTTGCCACTGCGGAGTCAGTCTTCTTCCTCGCCGTTAGCGTACCGAGTGGCTATTTCCATCATCCGAGCCAGGGACATGTCTCCTGTCCGACCAAATTTCAGGTTAAGTTCTCTGTACCGAACGCCCTCCTTGAAGGCGCAAACTGCCTGATGCTCTGACACATTCTCCACGGTATGATGAAGAGTGGTCCATCTCTGGATATAATCTCTCAAAGTTTCACTCGGTTTTTGGACACAATGCTGTAGTTCAGTCAACCCTGTAAGTCATTTGCAAGTGCCCTCAAACGTCCTGACGAACACTCGGGCCAAATCTTCCCAACAGAAAATACTACCAGGGGCCAACTGATTCAACCAAGCTCTGGCTGAGCCCTCCAGCATCAGGGGGAGGTGCTTCATGTCTACATCATCATTGCAGCCACCAATCTGCACAGCCACTCGGTAATCCTCTAGCCAAGTGTCTGGCTTTGACTCACCGGTGAACTTGCTTACTCCTGTCGCCAACCTGAAGTTGGGTGGAATCTCAGCAGCTCTGATGGCTCTGCTAAAACATTCAGGCCCAGACACGTGAACTCTGCTTCCACTCGGATGATTCCTATCTTGTCCTTCCCTGTGTGCTCGGCCTCTGTCGACCAAACCTTGCACGAGAAGTGATCTTGCATCAAACCCAGGCTCTCTTGGGTCGACCGGAGCTCTCCGCTCATCACCATACAAGCGCCTGTCATCATGTCGCCGAGGTGCGTACGATCTGCCTCTCGGAGGGGGCGTAGGCACTCGACGGTTGTCATCACGGCCGTACCGATGATCGTACTGTCCGTGGCCTCGACCCAGATACTGGTCCTGGCGGTGCCCATGATCTTCACGCCGCTGAGGTGATCTTGGGCTGTGAGCCGACTGAACAGTGTCTGCGACCACAGATCTGCTATGGATCCTGTTGCGCGACTGAGAAACGACAGAGTTTTGCTCACCTGCTGCCCAGAGCAGCGCTCGAATCTGCATCAAACCTCTTCCAGCCTCTGATTGGGATGGCTGAATCGACTCTGCTATACGGGCTGTAGCTGTAAGATTCTGGATCGGAGTGCGGTATACCTGGGGCTCAGGAGGAAACAACTGTCATTGCCGTCGACTGGATTCGGGGATCTGCCGACGGGCTTGCTCGTCGAGTGAATGTTGGAGATTTTCCAGTCGTGCGCGCTTAGCCAAGGTGGCTAGACGCGCAGCTTCCAAGGCCCGAGCCTCGAAGGTCTCCCCCATGATGGGGGTGTGGAGAGCCTCCATATTGCGATGATGCAGCTCGTCCCTCTGCTATGAAGTGAGGGCTTCAGGACGATATTCTTCATGACCATGCGACGAGCCGCCGCCGCCATCGCTGCCGCCACCGTGATGGAAACCAGGCGGGCCGCGCGGCGTATCGACCATCAGGACCTCCACCGCAGGGTCACGGCTTCCGCACTCGGACAGAGTCTCGGCGGAACCAGTCGACAGGTCGAATAGTCCATAGGGAGATTCGTCGGGCTCATTTGCTGTGATTTGTGGGGTGGCCGACTGGCGGGCCACCGCATGCTTCACCCACCGCTGAAGCCGCGATCGACCAGATCGCTTGCGACGGCGAATAGCGGGGAGTGAGGATGCCGCAGGAGCCGACCGATACTGGGTCGATGGCTGCCGCAGAAGGACACCGTGAACACATGCGCGAAAGTGCGTCGCCCCGCGGACGGGGAGCGTCTCGACGTCGAGGGGGGCCTCCTGGAGCCAGGCGGAGTCGTCGGCGATGGGAACGAGCGCGCCGAGACGGATCTCGCGGCCCTCAGCCAAACCACCACCAGAAACCATGTTGATGGAGATCAGAAAAACTGCAACCTCACCATAAGTCGCTAAGACGCTAGCCCCATGGTGGGCGCCAACTGTCGTGGGAGTGAGTCTGACAGTAAGAATAGGGGGTACGTAGGAGGAGACAGGATCCTAGCTACGGTGAGGTTGTGCACGCAAGATGTACGAGTTCAGGCCCTTCTCGGAGGAAGTAACATCCATACGTCTCGGTGCCCGGAGGCTTGGTCGACTGGATTATGCATGAGAGTTACAGGGGGTGCGAACCCTTGTGCCAGTGGAGGGGGGGTGGCTTATATAGAGTGCGCCAGGACCCCAGCCGTCCCACGTTACACAGAGTTCAATATTCATTAAGACAGGGCGTTACTGGTAACACTAGCTATAAAGAGCTATAAATGATCTTTAAGACTACAGGGTGAACGCCTGACTGTTGCCATCCTGAGTGACTTTAGGTCTTCCGTACTCCGAGTGGTTTTTTGTATGGTCGAGTGACTTCATCTTGGTCGAATGGAATTGTGGTATCCGAGTGACATAACTGGTTGAGTGGATTGCACTCCAAGGTGAACTCAGTCAGTTTCTTCTGTTGCATTTTGAATGTCTTTGACTCTAGGGCAGTGTCCTTGGGTAGGGTGTCTAGGTCGGGCCTATGACCCTACCCTAGGTACATGTCGTCATTAGGTGGAGTAGGAGGAATCACCCTCGCTGACCACGCCCGATTAACTAACCTACAAGGTTATCATCAGAAGTGCTGACGAGGTATCACCCTCGGCACTCGATAGTAACCCAGTAGTGTCGAGCAACTAAGGGAAAGTGATGTGCGGTGTCGAGGCCTGGTCTTCGATCCCGTTGATCGGGTCTTCTGATGTTCCAGCGGGGCAGTCGAGGTAAAGGGGGGTCTCTGCTGGGTCTCTACCCAACCTATACTAAACAGTTTAGGATAAGCAGGTAGGTAACAATAGCAGGTTACAATAAACAGGCTATGTAGCAGATATAGGATATAGTAGCAGCAGCAGATTCTAATGCAAGCATAAGAGAGAAGAGAATGGTCGATATCGAAATGCTCAAAATGGGGTGCTTGCCTGGAAGCTCGGAGGCAAGGGTCTGATCGTCAGGAGCGTAGTCGACCTCCGGAGCTACGTCAGTCTCGGGAGCTACGTTGATGTCGGGGTCTATCGAGAGAGAAGAGGGGGAAGAAACATATAAAAGCACAGTAAACAATGCAATACATGGCATGCTAGGCTACGATGCAGTGCAGGGTTGCCTAAAGATGCACCTAAGTCATTTTAGTTATTTTAGGATTAACGCGGGATTTATTATCCGGTGATTATGCACTATTCATATACCGGATACGGACGGAAAGTTATGGGTTCTCATACGTAGGGGGTTCCGACAAAGAAACAGACGACACGATCAAATTCTTCTCGTCGTTCTGATCAATTTTCATGTAGAAAGTTTTTCGATCTGAGCTACGGTTTATATTCTACGGATTTTCGAAGATTAAAGTATTTTCTGGATTTATTTTTATTAACGGAATTGGAATATTGCGTCAGCAGTGATGTCAGCATGAGGTCAGCAAGTCAACTGCCACTGTCCAGGTCAAACCTGACAGTGGGTCCCACATGTCATTCACAGTGGCATTAACAGAGGGGGTTAAAATTAACTACTTGGTTAATTAGTCGATGGGTCCTACTGTCAGTGTCACATTAGTTAACCAATTAACTTAATTAGGATTAACAGATTAATTAGTGTTTTATTTATTTCTTTTAAATCATTTAAATTAACGAGGCCCGCCTGTCAGCGGCTCAGCTGCCCAGTCAGCCGAGTTGACTCGGTCAACTGGGCTGCGGGGCCCTGCAGTCAGTGGCACGGGGCAGGGCCCAGAGGTGCCCGGTCAGCGGGCAGCGCCGGAGACGCGCTGGCGAGGCAGAACGCGGCGGCGATGGCCGGAACTTCGCCGGAGTCCGTCGGAAAACCGCTACGGTTTACCATTTTGCATGTTGTGAATTGCGTTCGAACGAGGAGGGTTTGCCGCGTCGATTGGGGCTACTGGGCGGAGCTGGGGCTGCCGGAAAATGCGCCGGCGACGAGCGAGGCGGACGCCAGCGTTCGGTTAAGTCGAGCAGGGGGCTAGGGGGCTCGGGAGGAAGAGCGGAAGAGCTCGATGGGCTCCTGGCCGTGCCATGAGCACGATGCCGTGCTCGAAAGTGAGGTCGGCCGTCTATGGCCATGATGGCGATGCGACGGGCGGTGGCCGGGGGTACGATGAGGTGCAGTCGTGGGCAAACGGTGACAGAAACGAGAGAGAAAAGCGGGGATCAAAAGAGGAGCTCACAGCGGGGTCGCGCAGTAGCTCAGCGTGCTCGGGAAGGGCCGGACGGCGGCGAATCGATGGTGGCGACCTTTGGTGCCCGAGGTTGAATAAGTTGGGCGGGGCGTCACTGCGGTGCGGCTCCGGTCGAGCAGATGGGCTCAGGCGACGTGGTCGAAGTCAGCGCAGCTACAGGACGTCCTCCCGGGCGTTGGGGAGGCTGGTGGCCATGGCAACCACGGTGGCGCGGCGATGGGAGCGTACGGAAGAGGGGGAAGAGAGCTCGGGCGAGTGAGAGAGAGGGGAAAGGAGTGGATAGGAGCGAAAGGAATGGCCGCGGCGTCGTTCTTATCCCCTTGAGGCTGCTGTAGCGTCGCGGTGTCGACGCCTCGCCGGTGCGCGCCGGTGCGGCCACTGGCGCGGCGACAGCGAGAGAGAGAGAGAGAAGAGAGGAGGGAGAAAGGCCGGTTGGGCTGGGCCGCACTGTAGCCCATAGGCTTAAGTGCATAGTTTGTCTCGGCCTTTTCCATTTTCTATTTTCTGTATTCAGTTTTGTTTCAGTTTTGCAATTTTAGTTAGGCCACCATTTAAGTTTTGTAAAATAGGTGAACTACCCAATCAAATACAGGGCAATATCTAGTATTGCCACAAAATGGTTTGGGCACTTTTGGAATCTATTTGAATTTGTTCAAAAATGAAAAGGCATTTTAGATTGCTGTTTTGACTCTGTTTCTAGCTGTTTGAGTCAATTAACTAATTTAGTAAATGTTGATTACAATTTTAGAATTGCCTCTGGATTATTTTCTAATTAATGAACATTTTAGTTTCTGATTTGAACAACTTTTATATTTTCACTTTAAATTTGAATTGCAATTTGCATTGGAATTTGAAATGAGATATGATGCAATGATGATCAAACATAGTTAATCATGGTGACTTGGCATGATCAGAGAGCGATTACTGTGGTGTGAGGCTGGGGATGTTACAAATCTCCTCCACTACAAGAAATCTCGTCCCGAGATTTAAGCAGGGAAGTAAAGAGTAGCTTCGGGATATCCGACCCTCGTAGGGTCGATTATCTGATGAACAATTCAGGGAATGTGGCAGAAGTATCTCTCGGGTTGAAACTGAGGAAACATCGAGAGCAAAGTAAGAGGTTACATTAAAATATTTCAAGCGGTCAGACAATCGTTCGATGCTCGAAGCAAAGTGTGGAAGGGGTTCATAGCATCGTGAATGGATCATCTGTCGGAAGGTGGCTCGTGATAAAACACAAGGTCATATGCAAAGAATATTTCGGAATCAAGGTTGTATAGGAGAGTCAGGTTCTGATCCTGTGGAATTGTGGAGGGGTGTCGACCAAAAGTAGGGAGAACGGTGGCATCTTACCGATCACGATAATATTGTACGTCAGAGAATAGCCTCTCAGTTATGTCGGTGGCAGCATCGGTACCAAGGGCGAGGGACGAAGAGAACCATTTTCCTGCTCGTTGAACAAGGCGGACCAATAGGCAAAGTTCTCGTCCATCGGTGGTTACCGGAATGTCATCAACAATAGTAACAGGATCTCACTGACAGAGTTGTAGACCGAGATGTTTTCATAAGCAGAGAATTTATCTCTGCCCAGACAAGTTAGATTACAGGAAAGGTTAAACAAAACAATGGAAAGGACAATGTGTTTACACACAAGAATTGGGAGTATATCCTATCCAAGGAAAAGCGGAGCACGATATACATGATAGGACAGCAAGTTCAAAAGCATTTAGATAATCGGGCGAGGGAAGAATCATGATATTACCCATACAACGGTGTTCGGATAATAGATCAAGTATCTTTTAGCAATGTGCCTCTGATGTTCTTGTTGATATTTGGGATGCCACAATCATGCCTCAAGGTAGCGATGACATGGTGTTTCAAGAAAATGATGACTCTGAAGGCTACAAGAATACACAGGGAATAACTTCAGTAATAGCAAAGAGAACAAGGTATGAGCAAAACATAACCAAGTCTGTGTTGGCAGGAATACAAAAAGGTTGTCGATGATATCACAAATCATCGAGGGGCAGGGATGGTATTTCTAGCTATGAGTTCAATTGACATCTCTAAAGAAGCCAAAGTGTTGATGGTGATCACGACAAATTTTGTCGAGAGACTCCATGAAGATGCCATCGAGCAGTGACGACATCAAGCAAAAGGAATGATGAAGCGAAAGGTTATTGGAACCACGGATACGACACAAGCTCGAAATCAAGCTTGTTGTTCGAGGTGAAATGATAAGATGAGGAAGATCGACGCAAGCTTAGCTCATCGTCGGAAGTTGCTACGGGTATAAGGACCAGGTAGCACAGTTAAAAGTTGGAACGATAAAGATATAGCCGATCAGGCTAGGAATGATGTGATGGAGTATTAAACTTCCCAGTAACAAGTACTAGGGGTAATACCCGAAGGTAAATCAGAGTAGAGGTTGGACGGGTGAGATGATCTGCAGAGTACAAGTATTTTAACTTATCCGGGGAAATGAAATCAGGGAGGAAATATGGTCGGAACCACGATTGCAAAGGATCAATTCATAGATACAAGATGAACTTGTACCAAGGAAATATTTATTTTTACGAGCAGCTTCCATGATAAGTTCTATATCGGGTCCATGGGCATGAACACAAAGTTCAAGGTCGACTCCCACTTCTTCAATGATCAACTTCTCATTCACTGTTCTCTGTTAAGAATATTTAGAGTTTGGAAGTTTAACTGGTGGAATACCAGAAGGTATGGCACATGAAGCCTTGTGGGTTCTCACAGCTAGCGAAGGCATAGACACAACCCATAGGGGCATTTTACGGATCTATACCACACGCTTATAGTAGCAATAGACAACATTTCAAAATAGGATATGGACGAAAAGAATTAAATGGTACCGCATTGCCGAAGGCAATTGTAACAGGGGAAGAACTCTCAAAGATAGAAGGTGAAGGGCATTGTCGGATAATAATCCAACAAAAGATCAGGTGGTCGGCAAATGATCTGATGGGGGTATAGGTACCCAACCAGATGAAGAAGATTGCAAATGCATTGATTTATGGAAACATCTGAATAAGCCGAAGCTTACATGCGAAGGGTTTACGATTTCAAAATCGGGGATTCAGAGGCAGAGGCAGAGGCTTTGGTAAAAGATGAGTAGGTTGAATAGAATTAGATGGCGAGAACCAGCTCATGTCCAGAATCATGTCTGAGCCGGAAAGAAGAATTCCAAGGATTAATTGATGATTGCGAGTATTCGCATACATGTTGACTCAATAGGATCAGAATGTCAATCACAAAGGATTATAGTAAATATTGCTAGGCATGTGGAATTAACCATAATTCAAGCAGGCAAGGAAAATCAAGAGCAGTAGGCTGCAGAGGATTTTCGGGAGATCAAATAGCATTTCCAAGTATTTTGGAAAGCATAAGAACAACTGGGGAGGAACGGACCCGTGTAAGTATGAGGATTTATTCGTAGGAGTGTTCAGGCGGAAAGGAATTGCAAGGCGGTAGGTTCAGAGAATTCTCGAAATGTCAGATAGTATTTCGATATGTCGGATGGAACCCGAGAGTAACTGCAATGAACATATGAACGACGAGTGTAAGTAGTTATCCATCGGAGTTTATCGGCGGCCAGGAACTGCAAAGCAGTGGGCACAGGGTCTCAGGAATCATCGAGGAGTATCTTCAGAACCTTCTGATGAAGCAGACGACCATCTGTAGTGAAGGGGCTCTCCGGGAGGAAGTGGTTACGAGATCCTAATGCCAGAGTTAGGAAAATCTTTAACCCGAATAGAAGAGAGATCAGAGTTCCCAGAGTAAGGACGAGGAGTAAAAGATCCTAATACCACCCAGTTGGCGACGTGGGCCCGTCAGCCACACAGCCAAGTTAGTAAAACAATTTTTTGGTTTCTAGACTCAACTTCGGCCAAGGAGTTGGAAAGGGGGACCCTACAGGCAGTCGGCTCTGATACCAACCTGTGACAACCCCGGCTTAATCGTGGACTAATCATACACGCAAATGCACATGATCAAGCCTAAGGACTCACTTGAAGATATCACAACTCAACTCTAAAACATAAATAAAGTCATACAAGCTTTATATTACAAGCCAGTGCCTCGAGGGCTCGAATACATATCTCGATGGCATACAAGTGTCAGCGGAAGCATCAGATATCTGGGTACAGATATAACAGAGTTACAGATAGGCCTTTAGAAAGGCGGGGCAAAATAAAATACTACGATCGAAAGGCGTAGGCCTCCTGCCTAGGACCCTCCGAACCTACTCCTGGTCGTCGGTCGGCACCTCGTAGTAGTACTCGCCAGGAGGGTAGAAGTAGTAGCCGTAGTCGTCGACAGGGGCAGCTATCTCAGGGGCTCCATCATCTGGCGGCGACATAAGGATATGGGGAGAAAAAGAAAGTAAAGCAAACGTGAGTACTCATCCGAAGTACTCAGCAATCAAGGATCTACACTACATATGCAACATTTTCAAAGGAGGCTGTATATGTGGACTGGGCTGCAGAAATGCCAGAATAGATGGGAGAGCCTAGTTCTATCGAAGACTAGCATCTTCAATCATCTTCATCGGTCTTGCAGCATTAGAAGAGTGCAGATTAACATAATGTAAAGTAGCAGTAGTATCATCAACCTCGCCCAGAGATTCTTTCTCAACTCCCTGCGAGAAAGCAATCCCAGAGCCATACTATCCATTTCATCTCAAGTCACCAGTTCTAGTTGTACCGATCGGGATACAACTCCGAGTGTACGTTACCGTAGGACAGGCTATCGATAGATTGTTTCTTCCCTGCAGGGGTGCACCAACTTACCCACCACGCTCGCTTAACTCCGGCCGGACACACTTTTCTGGGTCATGCCCGGCCTCAGCCAAACGATACGCCGCAACCCGACCGAATACCTAACAGAGAGGTCAGCACGCCCGACTAACCTATGCGCCCAGGGGTCTTGGGCCATCGCCCTGGGGACTCCTGCGCGTTACGTGCACCGCCGGTGAGCAGACCTAGCAACCCCTTAATACAAGCGCGGTTGCGTTCCCAGTCCAACCCAACATGTGCCGCTCCTTGCTGACGTCAATTAAGCTCCGGCTGAAGTATACGACGCAGAACGCCCATACTATGCCCATGTGATGGTTAGTGCTATCAGGCCAGAGGCCCCTCGGATTAAATATCCGAACCGTTAGTGTGTTGGTAGTGCGGTAACGAGCAGAGACTCACGAAAGATGTGACCCCATCGCCCCATCTCGAGGACTTGCAGCAAGGGCTAGGAATGCCTGGCCACGCCTCGTGTTCAACTCTTGGGCACCATCCAGGTCCACCTGATTCCACATCACTCGCAATTAAGCTCGCGTGGGTACCCCTCAGGGCCGACCCATCTTTAGTAACATGTTTCAGTGTAAAGTCATAGTAACAATGGTAGCCGTGTGTCTAACACCAAGGGGAACCCTAAGGAATCACCCTCGATGGAATTCCCTCTGATGTTACCGTCAAGGTGAACGAAGGAGGAATCACCCTCGAGGTCCACTCTTGAGGAGTTGCGCGACGGTGTTGTTATCGGGGGTGGTGTACGAGGAATCACCCTCGCTGACCATGCCCGATTAACTCACCTACAAGGTTATCATCAGAAGTGCTGACGAGGTATCACCCTCGGCACTCGATAGTAACCCAGTAGTGTCGAGCAACTAAGGGAAAGTGATGTGCGATGTTGGGGCCTGGTCTTCGATCCCGTTGATCAGGTCTTCTAATGTTCCAGTGGGGCAGTCGAGGTAAATGGGGGTCTCTGCTGGGTCTCTACCCAACCTATACTAAACAGTTTAGGATAAGCAGGTAGGTAAAAATAGCAGGTTACAATAAACAGGCTATGCAGCAGATATAGGATACAGTAGCAGCAGCAGATTCTAATGCAAGCATAAGAGAGAAGAGAATGGTCGATATCGGAATGCTCAAAAGGGGGTGCTTGCCTGGAAGCTCGGCGGCAAGGGTCTGATCGTCAGGAGCGTAGTCGACATCCGGAGCTACGTCAGTCTCGGGAGCTACGTCGACGTCGGGGTCTATCGAGAGAGAAGAGGGGGAAGAAACATATAAAAGCACAGTAAATGATGCAATACAGGGCATGCTAGGCTACGATGCAGTGCAGGGTTGCCTAAAGATGCACCTAAGTCATTTTAGTTATTTTAGGATTAACTCATGATTTATTATCCGGTGATTTTGCACTATTCATATACCAGATATGGACGGAAAGTTATGGGTTCTCATACATAGGGGGTTCCGACAAAGAAACAGACGACACGATCAAATTCGTCTCGTCGTTCTTATCAATTTTCATGTAGAAAGTTTTTCGATCTGAGCTACGGTTTATATTCTACGGATTTTCAAAGATTAATGTATTTTCTGGATTTATTTTTATTAACGGAATTGGAATATTGGGCCAGCAGTGATGTCAGCATGAGGTCAGCAAGTCAACTGCCACTGTCCAGGTCAAAACCTGACAGTGGGTCCCACATGTCATTCACAGTGGCATTAATAGAGGGGGTTAAAATTAACTAGCTGAGTTAATTAGTTAGTGGGGCCTACTGTCAGTGTCATATTAGTTAACCAATTAACTTAATTAGGATTTAACAGATTAATTAGTGTTTTATTTATTTCTTTTAAATCATTTAAATTAACGGGGCCCGCCTGTCAGCGGCTCAGCTGCCCAGTCAGCCAAGTTGACTCGGTCAACTGGGCTGCGGGGCCCAGCAGTGAGTGGCACGGGGCAGGGCCCAGAGGTGCCCGGTCAGCGGGCGGCGCCGGAGACGCACCGGCGAGGCAGAACGCGGCGGCAATGGCCGGAACTTCGCCGGAGTCCGTCGGAAAACCGCTATGGTTTACCATTTTGCGTGCTGTGAATTGCGTTCGAACGAGGAGGGTTCGCCGCATCGATTGGGGCTACTGGGCGGAGCTGGGGCTGCCGGAAAATGTGTCGGCGACGAGTGAGGCGGACGCCGGCATTCGGTTAAGTCGAGCAGGGGGCTAGGAGGCTCGGGAGGAAGAGCGGAAGAGCTCGACGGGCTCCTGGCCGTGCCATGAGCACGATGCCGTGCTCGAAAGTGAGCTCGGCCGTCTATGGCCATGATGGCGATGCGACGGGTGGCGGGCGGGGGTACGGTGAGGTGCAGGCGCGGGCAAACGGCGACGGAAACAAGAGAGAAAAGCGGGGATCGAAAGAGGAGCTCACAACGGGGTCGCGCAGTAGCTCAGCGTGCTCGGGGAGGGCCGGACGGCGGCGAATCGATGGTGGCGACCTTCGGTGCCCGAGGTTGAAGAAGATGAGCGGGGCGTCACTGCAGTGCGGCTCCGGTCGAGCAGATGGGCTCAGGCGACGTGGTCGAAGTCGGCGCAGCTACGGGACATCCTCCCGGGCGTCGGGGAGGCTGGTGGCCATGGCAACCACGGTGGCGCGGCGATGGGAGCATACGGAAGAGGGGGAAGAGAGCTCGGGCGAGCGAGAGAGAGGGGAAAGGAGTGGATAGGAGCGAGGGGAATGGCCGCGGCGTCGTTCTTATCCCCTCGAGGCCGCTGTAGCCTCGCGGTGTCGACGCCTCGCCGGTGCGCGCCGGTGCGGCCACAAGCGCGGCGACAACGAGAGAGAGAGAGAAGAGAGGAGGGAGAAAGGCCAGTTGGGCTGGGCCGCACTGTAGCCCATAGGCTTAAGTGCACAGTTCGTCTCGGCCTTTTCCATTTTCTATTTTTTGTATTCAGTTTTGTTTCTGTTTTGCAATTTTAGGTAGGCCACCATTTAAGTTTTGTAAAATAGGTGAACTACCCAATCAAATACAGGGCAATATCTAGTACTGCCACAAAATGTTTTGGGCACTTTTGGAATCTATTTGAATTTGTTCAAAAATGAAAAGGCATTTTAGATTGCTGTTTTGACTCTGTTTCTAGCTGTTTGAGTCAATTAACTAATTTAGTAAATGTTGATTACAATTTTAGAATTGCCTCTGGATTATTTTCTAATTAATGAACATTTTAGTTTCTGATTTGAACAACTTTTATATTTTCACTTTAAATTTGAATTGCAATTTGCATTGGAATTTGAAATGAGATATGATGCAATGATGATCAAACATAGTTAATCATGGTGACTTGGCATGATCAGAGAGTGATTACTGTGGTGTGAGGCTGGGGATGTTACAGGCATGTACGTGGGAGTAGCAACCCCAGGGTATCACCGCCGGGGCGGTGGTTGTGCCGGTTTAACTAGGCAGGCAGTACAACCGCCCATACGGGCGATACAACCGCTTGGAGATTAAACCACTGGTTTGGAAGGAAAAGGGGACCTCTCTCTACTCGAACGGAAGGGAACAATGGGTGAAGAGAGATTATGTACGTGCATTGGGTCACCCAATACCTTCTGTTGGGGATATAACCCCGCGATTATAACCCGCCCAGTAAGGGTCGGGTTAGACCGTTGACGACTCTCGGAGTTAAAGCCTCAGACACGACTAAGTGACTAAGGCACAAGACCAAGGAGGAAGGCTCATGATGTCGCTTGAACTACGTCGGTATTTCCCCATACAGGAAGGGATGATGTAGTACAGCTACGGTAGGTATTTCCCTCAGTTATGAAACCAAGGTATCAATCCAGTAGGAGAACCAAGCAACACTATGTAAATGGTACCTGCACACAAAGAACAAATACTTGCAACCCGACGATTAGGAGGGGTTGTCAATCCCTCTACGGGTAACGGTGCCAGAAATTGTGAAGTTGGCGGATAAAATTTGTGTAGATTGGATAAATAGATCTCGATAAAACGCGAAATAAAATAAATAATAAAAAAGTGCAGCAAGGTATTTTTGGGTTTTTGGAATAATAGATCTAAAAACAAAAGCAAAAAAAAATAGATCTCAAAGCAAATACGATAAAGAATAGACCCAGGGGTCGTAGATTTCACTAGTGGCTTCTCTCAAGAAAATAGCATACGGTGGGTAAACAAATTACTGTTGGGAAATTGATAGAAAATCAAATAATTATGACGATATCCAGGCAATGATCATTATATAGGCATCACGTCCAAGATTAGTGGACTGACTCCTGCCCGCATCTGCTACTATTACTCCACACATCGACCGCTATCCAGCATGCATCTAGTGTATTAAGTTCATGGAAAAATGGAGTAATGCAATAAGAACGATGACATGATGTAGACGAGATCTATTCATTATGAATAGCCCCCATCTTGGTATCCTTAATAGCAACGATACATGCGTGTCTTGCTGCCCCTTCTGTCACTGGGAAAGAACACCGCACGATCAAACCCATCACAAAGCACCTCTTCCCATGGCAAGAAAAATTGATCTAGTTAGCCTAACTAAACCAAAGATTCGAAGAAGAAATACGAGGCTATAAGTAATCATGCATATAAGAGATCAAACAAAACTCAAATAACTTTCATGGATATTGATCTGATCATAAACTCAAAGTTCATCGGATCCCAACAAACACACCGCAAAAAAGAGTTACATCAAATAGATCTCCAAGAGACCATTGTATTGAGAATCAAAAAGAGAGAGGAAGCCATCTAGCTACTGCCTACAGACCCATAGGTCTATGATGAACTACTCACACATCATCGGAGAGGCACCAATGAGGATGATGAACCCCTCCGTGATGGTGTCTAGATTGGATCTCGTGGTTCTGGAACTTGCGGCGGCTGGAATTGTGTTTCATCGACTCCCCTAGGGTTTTTGGAATATTTGGGTATTTATAGGGCGAAGAGGCGGTGCGGGAGGCCACTAAGGTGGGCACCTGGGCGCGCCCTGGTGGGTTGTGCTCCCCTCAGAGCCCCCCTCTGGTACTTCTTTAGCCCATCATGTGTCTTCTGGTCCAGAAAAATTCTCCAAAAAGTTTCGCTGCGTTTGGACTCCGTTTGGTACTGATATTCTGCGAAGTAAAAAAAAGCAAAAAAACAGCAACTGACACTGGGCACTATGTTAATAGGTTAGTCCCAAAAAATGATATAAAGTTGCTATAAAATGATTGTAAAACATCCAAGAATGATAATATAACAGCATGGAACAAGCAAAAATTATAGATACGTTGGAGACGTATCGGCTCACAGATGGGCCAACTTAGGGCCTGGATCCAGAAGATGGCCCAGAGTTGTAAGCTGCCATATGGCGACTTGTCTTGCAAGGCAAGGTGCTTTAGAATATGACTCGGTCACGGGTCGTAACCCGACCCGGACTCTTGTAAGCCGGCGGCCTCTACCTGTATATAACGGTGAGTCCCCAGCATAGAATAGACAGGTTACAATCAATCGATAGCTAGGTCAAGCGAATCCGCTCCCTTGTAATCGATACTCAAGCAATAAGCAACAAGAGCAGGAGTAGGCTTTTACCTCCACCGTGAGGGGCCGAACCTGGGTAAATTGTCTCTTGTCCTGCTCAACCCCGACAAGTTAATCACCGTTGCGATGGCTTCACGCTTAAGTCCTTTCACTAGGACATCTGTCATGACAAAACCATGATAGTTGGCGCCCATCGTGGGGCCAGCGCACGGTGGTTTTGAGTTCTTGAAGGGCTCTTTCCCAGGGATCGAGGGATACGCCATTGGCAGGATGACCAAGAGTCGCCGTGGCAAGCTCTACAGCGACGACGCTGGCTGGGGCCCCGAGGCTGACTCAATTGAGTACAGGTACCGGTCCCCTTCGTCGGAATCCACGTCTTCATCGGCAAGATCGGCGGATCAGAACCTGAGCCGGACAACTGCATCGACATTGTCGAGCCGGCTCGACGCATGCAACCTGCCCGGGTCCAAGCCGGGCGGAGGCACGCTTTCGTGGGCTTCACGCAAGGGGTGGAACTTGGGGAAGATTCCGCATCTGGGGGAGAGACTCTCATCTACTCATGTGATGAGTTCTCAACTGGAGAGACGGAGTCAATCTACCAGCTTCAGGATGACGGGCTTGGGGGCTGTTCCGATGGTAACAATATTTCGGACCCCTACGAGCCGCCGAGCCGAGCCGCCATCTTCATGGCGGGCACGACGCCAGTTCTTAATTCTTCGACGGCTGGTGCAACTGCAACAGCTGACCCGGTGGCTGCGGCGGCTGGCGCATCTGGCTCAGTCAGGCCGCCGGCTCAAGTTTTGTCTGAGTTGATGAGAACTTTGAAGACCCTGCTGGCGACTGAGGTCACGGCGGAGAACCAAGCTGAGCGTAACACAGAGATCGCAAAGCTTAGGGAATAGATGACTAAGGCCGAGGAGGATGTCAACGCAGAGAACACTCGGATGGCAATGGTACAAGCTCAGAACAATGCTGAGTCGGATCGCTTGAAAGTAGAGGCTTGGCGTTTAATCCTCGATCAGAATGCCTCCAACGCAGTCCTTCGGAGGAGGCACCAGTCTCGTTTGCCTTTAGTCTATGAACCCATGAATCTGTTTAACACGCCGGGGGAAGGACCAAGTACTCCACCAGTTATACCCCCGACTGCAGAGGTGCCTGGGAACAGGGTGGTGGCTCAACCTCGTCAGCCAGAGCCGCCCCACAGAGGCCAGACTCCGCCTCAGCGTTTTGCAACACCATCGGGTCACTTCTCCAACTCGGTGGATAACATGATAGCAGTGGTTACATGTCTCAATGCGCTCCCGATTACTGGTGAGTCGCCCATTGCAGTGGAAGCATGGAACGCCATTGAGCTGCTTCAAACGGCGATCGCACAATAGGAGAAGTATTCGTATAGTCGCGATCGTGTGCACTCAACTCCTCTACCGAGCCGTAGTTACAGACGTCACATTGAGTCACTCGTGGTCTCCAGCAGTGAGCAACACCGTAACCCGCCTCGTGACCTGCCCCGTGATAACCCACCCCATGTTAACCTGCCCCAAGTAAACCAGGGGGCTTATCAACAGCCGCCAAAGATTCCTTCAGCCGCGGTGGGTGCCGGGTCAAGTACCCGAACCATTGGAGTCCCGTGTTTGGTGTCGGCTCTACGAAACGAGTGTTTGCCTAAAGATTTCAAGGGCCCTCGTAAGGTGCCTAATTACACACCGGACCTTCCCCCTAAGGCCTGGATTGAAAGTTATGAGCTGGCCATGGAGATGTTAGATGTCAATGATGCGGTCCGTGCCAAGTATTTCACCATGATGTTGGAAGGACCGGCTCGCACATGGCTGAAGAGTCTGCCTCCTAACTCCATCAATACTTGGGCGGAATTGAAGGACAGCTTTATCAAGAATTTCCAAGGTACTTGTAAACAGCCTTTAACAATTGTTGATTTAGAGCACTGTGTGCAGAGTGAGGGCGAGTTGGCTCATCATTCGGCTCGCCAGGTGGCGACCATCATTCATTCTTCGACTAGTATTGGGGCGGCTCAGGCTGTGTTGCTTCTGGAACAGAACTTTCACTTTGACCCCCTCAAGCAGAAGCTAGGGCGGCTTAAGCGTAAGTGTACAGATATGGGCAAACTTATGGATGTGCTTACCAGGTATGGCGACTCTGATACTACTAAAGATCCGAGTTCTGATGATGATAAATCCAGTAAGGGTAAGAAAAATGGCGGTGGTTGATACGTCCATTTTGCATCATGTTTACCTACTATTAGTTATTGTGTTTCTGTGCATAATAACGCTTTTTGGAGTAATTCTAATGCCTTTTCTCTCATAATATGCAAGGTTTACACAAAGAGGGAGAATACTGGCAGCTGGAATTTTGGACCTCGAAAAGCTACATCAGAGTTACCTATTCTGAACATCTCCAAATGAGCTGAAAATTTACAGAGAATTATTTTGGAATATATGAGGAATATTGGAGCAAATAACCACCAGAGGGGGCCCACCAGGTGGGCACAACCCACCTGGGCGCGCAAGGGAGCCCAGGCGCGCCCTGGTGGGTTGTGCCCTCCTCGGCCCACCTCCGGTGCCCCTCTTCTGGTATATAAGTCATTTTGACCTAGAAAAAATAAGGGGAGGACTTTCGGGACGAAGCGCCACCGTCTCGAGGAGGAACTTGGGCAGGAGCACTTTTGCCCTGCAGCGGAGCGATTCCGCCGGGGGAACTTCCCTCCCGGAAGGGGAAATCATCGTCATCGTCATCACCAACAACTCTCCCATCTTTGGGAGGGCCATCTCCATCAACATCTTCAACAGCACCATCTCCTCTCAAACCCTAGTTCATCTCTTGTGTTCAATCTTTGTACCGGAACATTAGATTGGTACTTGTGGGTGACTAGTAGTGTTGATTACATCTTGTAGTTGATTACTATATGGTTTATTTGGTGGAAGATTATATGTTAAGAGCCATTATGCTATTTAATACCCCTCTGATCTTGAGCATGATTATTATTTGTGAGTAGTTATTTTTGTTCTTGAGGTCACGGGAGAAGTCATGTTGCAAGTAATCATGTGAACTTGATATGTGTTCGATATTTTGATGATATGTATGTTGTGATTCCCTTAGTGGTGTCATGTGAACGTCGACTACATGGCAGTTCACCATATTTGGGCCTAAGGGAATGCATTGTGGAGTAGTAATTAGATGATGGGTTGCTAGAGTGACAGAAGCTTAAACCCTAGTTTATGCGCTATTCCGTAAGGGACCGATTTGGATCCAAAAGTTTAATGCTATGGTTAGATTTTATCTTAATACTTTTCTCATAGTTGCGGATGCTTGCGAGGGGGTTAATCATAAGTAGGAGGTTTGTTCAAGTAATAACAACACCTAAGCACTGGTCCACCCACATATCAAGTTATCAAAGTAGCGAACACGAATCAAACCAACATGATGAAAGTGATATGATGAAATTCCCGTGTACCCTCAAAAACGCTTTGCTTATCATAAGAGACCGTTTTTGCCTGTCCTTTGCCACAAAAGGATTGGGCTACCTTGTTGCACATTATTTACCGTTACCGTTACTTGCTCGTTACAAATTATCTTGCTATCAAACTATCTGTTACCGACTATTTCAGTGCTTGCAGAAAATACCTTGCTGAGAACCACTTGTCATTTCCTTCTGCTCCTCGTTGGGTTAGACACTCTTACTTATCGAAAGTACTACGATTGATCCCCTATACTTGTGGGTCATCAGTGGCAAGGGTCAGCAGCAACACGCCCCGGCTCAGCAGGGCAATCAAAATAACCAAGGCACCGGAGGAAAGCATAAATATTCTGACGGCGGGTCAGATTTCGTGGCTAACACCAACGCCGAGTCAAAGAATCAACATCGAAATAACAATGGCAAGCTGTCACAGAGTCTTGAGGAAATGCTTAATGGCCCTTGTCCAAAGCATAGTTACCCTAATAAGCCATCTCGTCATGCATGGAAGGACTATTATATCATGAGGGAGTTTAAAAATCAGACGTTTCACCCGCATCACGGAGGGCCGCCCGGCGGGTCAGGATCCGGGTCTCAAGGCTCCGGTTTCGGCGGTGGCGGCTCCGGTGCTGGCTATCCGGGTCAAGGTAACCATGGTGGTCATAATCAGCAGTCTGGTCACGATAATCAGCAACACAACAATTAGTCAGGGTTTCAGAGTAACCCGAAGCAGCTTAATAGTGGTCAGTATCACATTTTCACTATGAATATGTGCAAGCGTGACCGGAAGGTCCATAAGCGAGTAGTTAACACAGTTGAGCCAGCAATGCCTCAGTATTTAAGGTGGTCAGAGCAGGTGATCACATGGAGCAGGGCGGATCACCCGCCCCGAGTTGATGATCCGGGTCATCTGGCCCTGGTGGTTGCCCCCCAGGTGGGTGGTTATAAATTTACAAAGGTGCTTATGGATGGTGGCAGCAGCATCAATATATTGTACTATGATACTTTCCGTCGGATGAGTCTGACTGACAAGGACCTCAAGCCGTCCTCCACAGTGTTTCATGGAGTGGTGCCTGGTAAGTCGGCATACCCTGTTGGGAAGATATCACTGGAGGTTGCCTTTGGTGATGAGTACAATTATAGAGCAGAGACATTATGGTTTGAGGTGGTTAAGATCAAGAGTCCATATCATGCCCTGTTTGGACGGCCGGCTTATGCTAAGTTTATGGCTTGCCTTTGTTATGTGTATCTGTAGCTTAAGATGCCAGGGCCAGAGGGTACTATCATAGTTCATGGAAACCGCAAACTCACCCTGGAGTGTGAGGAAGGAGATGCGGCTTATGCAGAGTCGGCTTGTGCCAGAGAGGAGCTCAAGTATTATAAGGATAATGTTGACCCGGCTGATATGACCCCTCTGAAAAAACCCACCACTGAGAAAGACCCTTTGCTCAAATTTAAGTCGGCAAAGGACACACAACAAGTTGACTTTGTCCCTGGTGATTCTTCTCAGTAGTTCACCATTGGGATAGGAATGGATCCTAAATAGGAAAGCGCGCTCATCAAGTTCATCTATGAGAATTAGGACATCTTTGCATGGAAACCTTCTGACATGCCGGGTGTACCGAGAGAATTCGCTGTGCACCGCCTTAATTTGGATCCTATGATGAAGCATGTTCGATAGTCCCTCTATCATTTTAACGAAGAGAGGCGGAAGGCTATTGGAGAAGAAGTAGCCCAACTCCTAGCTGCCAGGTTGATTATTGAAGTTTTTCACCCTCAGTGGTTGGCTAATCTTGTGCTAGTGCTTAAGAAAAATGGCACTTGGCGTATGTGTGTGGACTACACAGATCTCAACAAGGCGTGTCCGGCTGATCCTTTCACTCTTCCTCGTATTAACCAGATCATTGATGCCACGGCAGGTTGTGAGAGTTTGTGTTTCCTGGATGCATATTCTGGTTATCATCAGATCAAAATGGCAGTGGAAGATCAGGAAAAGACAACCTTCATCACCCCCTTTGGAGCCTTCTGTTATGTGTCTGTGCCTTTTGGGCTCAAGAGTGCCCAGGCGACTTATCAACGTTGTGTTCAGAATTGCTTTCACAATAAGATTGGCCGGAGCGTTCATGCTTATATTGATGATATCGTGATTAAGTCTAGAAAGAAAGAAACTTTACTTGATGACTTGAAGGAGACCTTTGATAATCTCAGGGTATACAAGATGATGCTTAACCCGGCCAAGTGTGTTTTTGGTGTGCCAGCTGGCAAATTGCTAGGTTTTCTAGTTTCAGAACGGGGCATTGAGGCTAACCCGGAGAAGATTGATGCTATAACCTCTCTTTCTAAGCCGGCGTGTATCAATTATGTTCAGCACCTAGCGGGTCGCATTGCAGCCTTAAGCCGGTTCATAAGCCGCCTTGGAGAAAAAGCGATTCCCCTGTATCAAATGATGAAGAAAACTGATCACTTCGTCTGGAGTGATGCGGCTAATGAAGCGTTTGAAGCACTTAAGTAGTAGTTGGCTGAGCCGCCCATCTTGGCTGCTCCTATAGACAAAGAGCCTTTGCTCCTATACGTGGCGGCTAATAATAAAGCCATCAGTGTTGTAGTTGTCATTGAGCGCAAGGAGGCGGGTAAAGAGTACCCTGTTCAGCGGCCGGCTTATTATGTCAGTGAAGTCCTTACGGAGTCCAAGCAAAGATACCCTCATTGGCAGAAGCTGGTGTTTGGGGTGTTCATGGCCAGCCGAAAACTTAAGCATTATTTCCTTGGACACCCAATTATAGTGGTCAGTTCTGCTCCGCTTGGCGACATAATTCAAAACAGAGAGGCTACTGGCCAGGTTGCTAAGTGGGCAATTGAGCTTGGACCACATCATCTGAAGTATGTGCCTCGACTAGCTATCAAGTCTCAAGCTCTAGTGGATTTCATAAACGATTGGACAGAGTTGCAAACACCTGAGGAGAAGCCCTACAATACATATTGGACGATACACTTTGATGGGTCCAGACTATTGGAAGGCTCAGAGGCTGGAGTTATCTTGGAATCCCCACGAGGTGATAAATTTTGTTATGTCTTAAGGCTCATGTTCCCTTGTACCAATAATGCAGCAGAGTATGAAGCTTTGCTCCATGGACTCTGAATGGCCAAGGAGATGAACCCAAGCCGGGTTAGATGTCTGGGCGACTCAAACTTGGCAGCTCAACAAGTCTCGGGAAAGTGGGATTCTAAAGACCCACTTATGGCGGCCTACCATCAGGCAGTTGATAACATTGCTGGTCACTTTAAAGGGTACCAAGTGGATCACATAGACCGGCGCAAGAACGAGGCGGCTGATGCACTATCTCGGCTTGGATCATAGCGTAAGCTGGTTCCTCCCAATGTGTTCCTTGATGTGTTACATAATCCTTCTGTTAAATTACCTTCAAAAGAAGATCTTGCTATTCCTGACCCGGAGGGACAGTTGGTGGCGGCTCTTCGTGCAATCCCTGACTGGAGAATGCCTTATCTAGCTTATCTGACCCGAGGCGAGTTACAAGAGGATGAAAATCTAGCACGGCAGATCACAAGACGATCCAAGTCCATGAATATTGTCAATGGCGAGTTACACAGATGCAGTGTGACCGGTGTGTTCCAACATTGTGTTTCTCCTGAAGAAGGACGTGAGATTCTACACGAAATTCATGCAGGTGATTGTGGTCATCATGCCGGGTCACGATCTTTAGTGGCTAAAGCTTTCTGTCATGGGTTTTTCTGGCTGACGGCTCATGCTGATGCAGAAGACATTGTCAGCAAGTGTGATGGATGTCAGAAGTTTACAAGGCAAGCTCATGTTCCGGCTCAGGAGTTGTGGATGATACCCATCACTTGGCCATTTGCGGTCTGGGGGCTTGATATGGTTGGACCATTCAAAAGGTCTAAAGACAAGAAGACCCACCTTTTGGCAATAGTTGACAAATTTACCAAGTGGATTGAGGCAGAGCCAGTTAGCAACTGTGAAGCAACAACTGCAGTTCAGTTTGTTAAAAAATTGATCTTCCGCTTTGGTTATCCTCATAGTATCATCACTGATAATGGCACAAATCTGCCTAAAGGTGCTATGAAGGAGTTCTGTCAAAGAGAGCACATCCGTCTTGATGTATCTTCGGTGGCTCATCCTCAGTCCAATGGTCAGGCAGAGCGTGCTAACAAGGAGATCTTACGAGGAATAAAGCCCCGGCTTATGGTTCCTTTGGAACGAACGCCAGGCTGTTGGGTTGAGGAGCTTCCTTCAGTTCTTTGGAGTATCAGGACCACGCCCAACAGATCAACAGGCTATACGCCCTTCTTCATGGTTTATGGTGCAGAGGCAGTTCTCCCAAGTGACATTTGTCATGACTCGCCCAGAGTGGCGGCTTACGTTGAAACAAACAATGAGACGGCGCGTCAAAACGCTCTTGATGCCTTGGATGAAGAACATGACCTCGCAGCTGATCGTTCGGCGATTTACCAACAAGACATGCGTCACCATCACAGCTGCAGAGTTTGAAGCCGAACATTCCAGGAGGGCGACTTAGTGCTCCGTTTGATTCAAGATCAGACAGGTATGCATAAGTTATTCCCCCCTTGGGAAGGGCCCTTTGTGGTTAGCAAAAACCTAAACAATGGGTCATATTATCTCATCGACATACATGAACCCAATAAGTCACGTACCTCTGAGGAGGAGACCAACAGGCCTTGGAATATTACTCATCTTCGGCCTTACTACACTTGAGCCATTGGTTCCAATCTTTGTACATACATATCATGTATATATTTTTATGATCAACATAATAAAGCCGACATCCCCGAAATTCGGGGCCTCTGTCATTTCATCTCATATTTTTTGTGCATGAGTCTTTATTAATTGATTATAAGGGCACTAGGGGGCTTCCAACTCATTGACCTTAGCTTACAAAACCCTTTTGACCCGGCAAAATGCCACATTATTGGTTAAACCTACCCGTATGTTTGATGCTACTCCGAACAAGATGACCCGCCGTACACTTGATAAGTCAATCTTTATAGACCCTGAACTTGTCAAGTTTAAATCGGCGGCTTAAGTCATGTGAGAGCCCAGCTTACTGATAGCAAGGATAAACCAAGGCTATTAAGCCAAGCTTCTTTGAAGCAAGATTTGCGCCTTAAAAGGCCAGTCTTTTTGGTCGAGCCTTAAGAGCCGACTTATCAGATATTGAGATATAAATGTCTTTATTTCTGTCTTTATAGATGTTTTTTATGTTTTTATTCATATGTATATGCAGACAACAATACTCGGGATCAAAAGCGGTCCGGGTTAACATTGCTCAAAATTGGGCTTGTTATGGCCATGAGCCGCAAGACAAGTCCCTGGATCAAAGAAGGGCTGGGTTAGCATGGCTCAAATTGAGCTTATTATGGCTATGAACCGCCAAACGATCCTTTCAAGATTTTTTGACCATGAGTCATTGGGTTCTAACCCACCCTGGTTTCTGACTATAAGTCGCCAGTACAAGAGTTGATGGATTTCTTACAGTTTATATGGCAAAATATGAAGTTAGCACCCGAATTCAAAGATGGTGCAAAACAAGGATGCATATCTGATTTGATCAAAGCACATAAAGCAGCCTGATCACATAGCTGTTTGATCATCAATTCAAAAACATGCACAAAGGCATGACAAGGCAACCAACTATTTCATGCTAAGGCTATTACAAGGCTACAGTTGAGCCCAAAAGTTTTTTCAACAAGTTTTTTCCGGAGTTAAGTTACTCCTTTGAGCCGGCATCTGTGCCGTCCGGGTTGTGCTCTGTCGGGTTAATGTCATCATGGCATCTTGCAGTGGAAGCTTCTGGGTTATCCTGTGCCGGCTCTTCGCCGCTTGCAATCTGAAGATTGTCCGACGTCCAGTAGATACCAGTTAACGCCTCAAAGGCTGCTTCATCATTCAGGATAAGAGAAGGGTCAATGTCAGAGGCAAAAATATGCTTACACCTTTGAGGAGTTAAATCCAAAATGTCGAAGGAGGGCGGCTTCATGCGAGTGTTGTTGCTGTCATAAGCCGGCTGGTACTTTATCAGATCCAGCTCTTGTGCAAGTTGACACGCCAAAGGCCGCATCTCTTTGACACATCTGGCAAAGTCTGCTTCATTGAAGACAAACCCATCATCATTATATTCTGGACACCCGCCAGCCATCTCTGTTGGGTCCAGTTCCGATTGGTAAGCTTTTGCCCGGCTTAGTGCGGTGATGGCTCCTAAACAGGCAGCTGACAGTTTCAGTTCCTCAATTTGCTTCGGCACTTGATGTCGCTTGAACTACGTCGGTATTTCCCCAAAGAGGAAGGGATGATGCAGCATAGCTACGGTAGGTATTTCCCTCAGTTATGAAACCAAGGTATCAATCCAGTAGGAGAACCAAGCAACACTATGTAAACGGTACCTGCACAAAAAGAACAAATACTTGCAACCCGACGCTTATGAGGGGTTGTCAATCCCTCTACGGGTAACAGCGCCAGAAATTGTCAAGTTGACGAGATAAAATTTGTGTAGATTGGATAAATAGATCTCGATAAAACACGAAATAAAATAATAGCAAAAAAGTGCAACAAGGTATTTTTGTTTTTTTGGAATAATAGATCTGAAAATAAAAGTGAATAAAAATAGATCTCAAAGCAAATATGATAAAGAATAGACCCGGGGGCCGTAGATTTCACTAGTGGCTTCTCTTGAGAAAATAGCACACGGTGGGTAAACAAATTACTATTGGGAAATTGATAGAAGATCGAATAATTATGACGATATCCAAGGCAATGGTCAATGTATAGGCATCACGTCCAAGATTAGTAGACCGACTCCTGCCTGCATCTACTACTATTACTCCACGCATCATCCGCTATCCAGCATGCATCTAGTGTATTAAGTTCATGGAGAAACAGAGTAATGCAATAAGAATGATGACATGATGTAGATGAGATCTATTCATGTAGGAATAGCCCCCATCTTGTTTTCTTTAATAGCAATGATACATGTGTGTCTTGCTGCCCCTTCTGTCACTGGGAAAGAACACCGCACGATCGAACCCATCACAAAGCACCTCTTCCCATGGCAAGAAAAATTGATCTAGTTGGCCTAACTAAACCAAAGATTCAAAGAAGAAATATGAGGCTATAGATAATCATGCATATAAGAGATCAAAAGAAGACTCAAATAATATTCATGGATATAGATTTGATCATAAACTCAAAGTTGATCGAATCCCAACAAACACACCGCAAAAAAGAGTTACCTCAAATAGATCTCCAAGAGACCATTGTATTGAGAATCAAAAGAGAGAGAGATGAAGCGATCTAGCTACTGCCTACGGACCAGTAGGTCTATGATGAACTACTGACGCATCATCAGAGAGGCACCAATGAGGATGATGAACCCCTCTGTGATGGTGTCTAGATTGGATCTCATGGTTCTGGAACTTGCGGTGGCTGGAATTGTGTTTTGTTGACTCCCCTAGGGTTTCCGGAATATTTGGGGATTTATAGGGCGAAGAGGCGGTGTGGGAGGCCACCGAGGGGGGGCACAACCCCCTGGTCCCGTCTGGGCTCCTGGGCGCGCCCTGGTGGGTTGTGCCCACCTCGGGCCTTCCCTCTGGTACTTCTTTGGCCCATGTTGTGTCTTCTGGTCCAAAAAAATCTCCAAAAAGTTTCACTGTGTTTGGACTCCGTTTGGTACTGATATTCTGCGAAGTAAAAAACAAGCAAAAAACAGCAACTGGCACTGAGCACTATGTCAATAGGTTAGTCCCAAAAAATGATATAAAGTTGCTATAAAATGATTGTAAAACATCCAAGAATGATAATATAACAGCATGGAACAAACAAAAATTATAGATAGGGTGGAGACGTATCAGCATCCCCAAGCTTAATTCCTGCTCATCCTCGAGTAGGTAAATGATAAAAACAGAGTTTTTGATGTGGAATGCTGCCTAACATGTTCATCACATATTCTTTTCTTTTGTAGCATGGACATTTGGACTTTTATATGGTTCAAAGCAATAGTCTAGTTTTGACATGAAGATTTCAATACGCAAGCATATCCACAAGCAACCATGTCTTTCAAAATATCAACACTAAAGAAAGTTATCCCTAGCCCATCATGCTCAATCATTGATCCATTCATGAAACACGCTCGCATATTAGCTACATCCAATGCTCAAGTACGATCATAGTGCCCCTTAGTTGGTGCTTTATAAGAGAAGACGGAGACTCAAATAAAAATAAAAATTGCATAAAGTAAATAGATATGCCCTTCACAGAGGGAAGTAGGGATTTGTAGAGGTGCCAGAGCTCAAAGCTTAAATTGAGAGATAATTTTTTTTGAGAGGCATACTTTTCCCGTCAACGAAAACGACCGAGTAATTCCCAACACTTTCCATGCTAGATATATCATAGGCGGTTCCCAAACAGAAAATAAAGTTTATTCCTTTTTCCACCATTCTTTCACAATCCATGGCTAGCCATATCCACGGGTGCCTTCCATACCAACACTTTCCAAGGAATTTATTATTTGACAACATAAAGTAAATTTCTTTTTCATTTCGGGACTAGGCATCCCTATTACCGCCGCACTCTCGTGCAATGACAAGTTAATAAACACTCATCTTGAGAATAACACATCTAGCATGGAAAATATTGGCCACCCCCTGCCGCTTCATGAGCAGTATGAGCACACAAAAAGAAAATTTATTTTGAAAATTAGAGATGGCACATACAAATTTGCTTAGAACGGCACGGAAATACCGAATATAGGTAGGTATGGTGGACTCATATGGTAAAACAGGGTTTAAAGATTTTGGATGCACAAGTAGTATTTCTACTTAGTACAAGAGGAGGCTAGCTAATAGATTGAGAAGCAACCAACCAAGAAACAAAAAATCACATAAGTGAGCATTAAGCATAACTAACACCGAATAGTGCACCACAAGTAGGACGTAATTTCATTGCACAACTATTGACTTTCGTGCTTGCATAGGGAATCACAAACCTTAAAAACAATATTCTTACTAAAGCATAATTACTCACCTACATGACTCACATATCACTATCATCATATCTCAAAACTATTACAAAGAATCAAGTTTATTTTGTCCAATGATCTTTATGAAACTTTTTATTATATCCCTCTTGAATATCTATCACTTTGGGACTAGTTTCATATATTGCAATTGTTTTTGACAAGCTCAAACAAATCTAAGTGAAGAACATGAACATAAAATTTTTCATCTCTCAAAATAATATAAGTGAAGCATGAGAGAATTTCTTCAAAAATATTAAAGCACACCGTGCTCAAAAAGATATAAGTGAAGCACTAGAGCAATTCCATGCTCAAAAAATTTAAGTGAAGCATATAGAGCAATTCTAACAAATCATAGCATAATTTTGGCTCTCTAAAATAGGTGTGTCTAGCAAGGGTACTTGTGACAAAATAGAAAGCAAAACAAGCAAAGACTCATATAATACAAAATGCTCCAAGCAAAACTCATGATATGTGACGAATAAAAATATAGCTCCAAGTAAAATACCGATGGTCGTTAGAAGAAAGAGGGGATGCCTTCCGGGGCTTCCCCAAGCTTAGTTGCCTGGTTCTCCTTGAATATTAACTTGGGGTGCCATGGGGCATCCCTAAGCTTAGGCTCTTTTCACTCCTTATTCCATCATCCATCGTGATCTCACACAAAACTTGAAAACTTCAATCACACAAAACTTAACAAAACCTTCGTGAGATCCGTTAGTATAAGAAAACCAATCTTTATTTTTGAAGAAATTCTCTCATGCTTCACTTATATTATTTTGAGAGACGAAAATTATTATGCTCATGTTCTTCACTTAGATTTGTTTGAGCTTGTCAAAAACAATTGCAATATATGAATCTAGTCCCAAATTGATAGATATTCAAGAGGGATATAATAAAAACTTTCATGAAGATCATTGGACAAAATAAACTTGATTCTTTGTAATAGTTTTGAGATATGATGATAGTGATATGTGAGTCATGTTGGTGAGTAATTATGCTTTAGTAAGAATATTGGTGTTAAGGTTTGTGATTCCCTATGCAAGCACGAAAGTCAATAGTTGTGCAGTGAAATTACATCTAACTTGTGGTGCATTATTCGGTGTTAGTTATGCTTAATGCTCACTTATGTGATTTTTCTTTTCTTGGTTGGTTGCTTCTCAATATTTTTGCTAGCCTCCACTTGTACTAAGTAGAAATACTACTTGTGCATCCAAAATCCTTAAACCCAGTTTTGCCACATGAGTCCACCATACCTACCTATATGCGGTATTTCCATGCCATTCTAAGAAAATTTGTATGTGCTATCTCTTATTTTCAAAATAAATTTCCTTTTTGTGTGCCCGTACCGCTCATGAAGCAGCCGAGGGTGGCCAATATTTTTCATGCTAGATGTGTTATTCTCAAGATGAGTGTTTATTCACTTGTCATTACACGAGAGTACGGCGGTAATAGGGATGCCCAGTCCCGAAATGAAAAAGAATTTACTTTATGTTGTCAAATAATAAATTCCTTGGAAAGTGTTGGTATGGAAGGCACCCGTGGATACGGCTAGCCATGGATTGTGAAAGAATGGTAGAAAAAAGGAATAAACTTTATTTTCTGTTTGGGAAACGCCTATGATATATCTAGCATGGAAAGTGTTGGGAATTACTCGGTCATTTTCGTTGACGGGAAAAGTATGCCTCTCAAAAAAAAATATCTCTCAGTTTAAGCTTTGAGCTCTGGCACCTCTACAAATCCCTACTTCCCTCTGTGAAGGGCATATCTATTTACTTTATGCAATTTTTATTTTTATTTGAGTCTCCGTCTTCTCTTATAAAGCACCAACTAAGGGGCACTATGATCGTACTTGAGCATTGGATGTAGCTAATATGCGAGTGTGTTTCGTGAATGGATCAATGATTGAGCATGATGGGCTAGGGATAACTTTCTTTAGTGTTGATATTTTGAAAGACATGGTTGCTTGTTGATATCCTTGAGTATTGAATTCCTTGTGTCAAAACTAGAGTATTGCTTTGAACCATATAAAAGTCCAAATGTACATGCTACAAAAGAAAAGAATATGTGATGAACATGTTAGGCAGCATTCCACATCAAAAATTCTATTTTTATCATTTACCTACACAAGGACGAGTAGGAATTAAGCTTGGGGATGCTGATACGTCTCCAACGTATCTATAATTTTTGCTTGTTCCATGCTGTTATATTATCATTCTTGGATGTTTTACAATCATTTTATAGCAACTTTATATCATTTTTGGGACTAACCTATTGACATAGTACCTAGTGCCAGTTGTTGTTTTTTGCTTGTTTTTTACTTCACACAATATCAGTACCAAACGGAGTCCAAATGCAGCAAAACTTTTTGGAGAATTTTTTGGATCAGAAGACACAAGATGGGCCAAAGAAGTACCAGAGGGGAGGCCCGAGGGGAGCACAACCCCCAGGGCGCGCCCAGGAGCCCAGGCGCGCCCTGGTGGGTTGTGCCCACCTCGGTGGCCTCTCGCACTGGCTCTTCACCGTATAAATACCCAAATATTCCAAAAACCCTAGGGAAATTGACGAAACACAATTCCAGCCACCACAAGTTCCAGAACCACGTGATCCAATCTAGACACCATTACGGAGGGGTTCATCATCCTCATTGGTGCCTCTCCGATGATGCGTGAGTAGTTCATCATAGACCTACGGGTCCGTAGGCAGTAGCTAGATGGCTTCCTCTCTCTCTTTTGATTCTCAATGCAATGGTTTCTTGGAGATCTATTTGATGTAACTCTCTTTTTTGCGGTGTGTTTGTTGGGATCGGATGAACTTTGAGTTTATGATCAGATCTATATCCATGAAAGTTATTTGAGTTTTCTTTGATCTCTTATATGCATGATTACTTATAGCCTCGTATTTCTTCTTCGAATCTTTGGTTTAGTTAGGCCAACTAGATCGATTTTTCTTGCAATGGGAAGAGGTGCTTTGTGATGGGTTCGATCGTGCGGTGTCTTTCCGGTGACAGAAGGGGCAGCAAGATACGCATGTATCGTTGCTATTAAGGATAACAAGATGGGGGCTATTCCTACATGAATAGATCTCGTCTACATCATGTCATTGTTCTGATTGCATTACTCCATTTCTCCATTGTCAGTGCAACAAACCCTGGGTTTGTTGCCCAGACCATGCACAGGCCTAAAAGAGCAAGGTAGCAACATCCAAGTCAAGATCAAATTGAAGAGATAGCTCTTTGAGGAATCAAAGGGCAGATCAAGAAGACCAAAACACGCTAAATAGGCAAGACACCACTAAGGGAAAGCCTCCCTTGCCGGGCAGGCGAGCCTGGCGAGGTCGAGGTGGCCCCGAAGACAAGCCTCAAGACCGTCCCGGCAGGCCTGCCGGGCGCGACGAAGGCAAACTACCCGCCAAAGCTCCACCGCTCCACTTCACAGCGACGCAAGTCATCAATCAATGCGGTGTCAAGCCCCCAACTGACTAAGTGGCTGTTATTTGGCACGTGGCAGCCACTTCCCATGGAAATCACCTCCAAATGACACCCGTCTAGAGACGTGTCAAGCAGACAGACGAGAAGGTGGCCGAGCAGCTTGGCAAGGCTTGCCGGGCATGCCACAATGTGACATTAAGTGGTGCATTAAATGCGCTCTGCTCTGTCTGCAGAGTTAGGTATGATAGCACTGTTTGCTATCTAATCAGTACGCAATGACTGATTTGCCATTGTGGTGACCCCTTGATCTATAAAAGGAGGGCCATGGCAACCATAAAAAGGATTCGGACCCTTGTACACTCGTACGCGCGTAGCTGCCCTTGCCCCGAGGCAACCCTGCCAGGTAAGAGCGCTGCGTTTCCACCACAATCCACCATCAATCCACCAAAGCAGGAGTAGGGTTTTACGCCTCGCGGCGGCCTGAACCTGGGTAAAAACTGCCCGTGTGACCTCTGCCGTGCTGTGCTACGTTCTCCGCTCTTTGTGCAATGTGCTCATCCCCCCTGCCAAACCACAAGGGGCTGATGGCCCCATAGGTGGTCGTGGTTTCCCACGACATCTTTGGCGCACCAGGTAGGGGGCTGGCGCTTGCGCGAACCCGAGAAGTGTACGCAGCGCATCATTATCTTCACCATCTTCTTCGTCGACGGCTCCATCGTCCATGGCACCCAAGAAGAAACCCAGTGCTGCGGCCCATCCATCCACTTCGAAGGCCCCGTCGCACGCGGCCGCCGACGCCGCAGGGGCTATGGGGATGCATGAAGACATGGACGCTGCGGGGGACGTGGCCGGCGCAGGTGGCGTCGTCACCACCTCCCCTGTGGCCGAAACAAGGGCAGAAGGCACCGGGGAAGGACAGCACCAACAGCATCCCAGCGGCCACGCTCCACGAGGTATGGGTGGAGAAATCATTCCGTCTGCACCTCTCCGACCGGCCGAAGGGCACAACCAAAGCGGTGGCACTCGCTCTGGGCAAATCGCAACACTCCGGCCGCTCCCGCTGCGGGCGCGGCCGCAGGGCGTGCGCCACTCCCAGAACGAGCTGACCCAGCCGATGCGCCAAACGGAGCCACTGGCCCTCAAGCGCCTCCACCCCGTCACCATGCCACCCTGGCGACGGGCTCACTACCGACACCATAAAGAGCCAGGCGACACTACGGTCTACGTCGTCATCCATGCCAAGCACTGCTTCGGAGGCCATGGCGTGGGCCCAGCTGCTGTTGAGATTTCCGCCGGCAGCCGATCAGATGGATGAGTGGAGAGCCACCATTCAAAGCCTGATTGGTTTCGCCGAGGCGGGAGGATCACAGCGAGATGGCCCGCCATGGCCTCCCTAGGTGACGACGACGGCCCGCGCTGCTGGCCGTGCCAAAGGGGCCACCCCCATGGTGCAGTCCCCTTCACGGCAGCCTGCGCAGAGGCCATAGCCGGAGCCAGTAGGAAACGCAGCAGAAAACAAAAAATTTCCGCCCTACGCACCAGCCCAGGACCACTATGGAGACTGCATACAAGGTTTTGATCATTTCGTTACCGACTCGTAGCGCAGCGGAAGTAGAGTCGATGACGATCGTCGGTGCAGATCCCCGCAGCTAGGATTTACAACCTCCCAACCGCGAGGATGTATAACCTCATCCGCCACCCGGACAGCCCTCCGAGAGGCGGTTGGACAGTCCCCGGACGGTGTCGCGGACAGCCCTTCGGGAGGACTCACAGAACTCGGACCGTCACATGGACAGCCCTTCGGGAGGCACTCACGAACAGCCCCACGGGCACTAAGATCGAAACTACGACCTCTCTACAGAGTTGCACACATACGGTGTCATCTATCCGGCAGGGCTTCGCCGTCCAGAACTAGTTCCCACCGGAACCCAGACAGCCTTTCGGCTCTACGAAACTCTTTTCGTGGGAGGGAGAGAGAAGCCAGATAATTGCATGGCATGAGTATGAGAGCAAGGGGATGAAGGAGATGGCAGCCCCAACTCCTCCTTTTATAGGCCAAGGCAAGGGGTGGGGTGGGATGTTGAAATACCAAAATACCCAAGCTTCATGTCACACATGAAAGGGCATAATGGTAACACAAGGGGGGCACCAAGGGGACACCACCATGGCAGCCCTTGGGCCGGCCCACATCTTGTCCCCCCCCCATGGGGGGCCCCCCCAACAAGCCACCAACATGTCTCCATGAAACATGCATGCTCCCTAGACAAAAAGCCACCAAACATGCAACCCCCGATTCGTGGGATCTTGTCCCCTCGCGCTGAGACAAGATGTTTTCCGCGAAACTTTTTCTGAAAAATTCCAGAAGGTCCCAGAACATTTCTTGCACCCTCTAAAATTATTCTGGGCATGATCCGAAACATTTTCGGTGTGGTGGTTTTTATCAGCGGAAAGCATCAACAGCGGTTACGGCAGTTTCGGAACATTTCCGGTTTTTCTCTCTGAAAATTCCCAGAAGTTCCCAGACCAATTCTGGCATCCTCTGAAAATTTCCAGGCGGTGCCGAAACCCTTTTTGACCAAATAATATATTCCGAAACAACTTTTCGGTTTTACCGAAACTCTTTCGGTGTTCTCTCTCTCGGAACTCTTCCGTTGTCTCCGAAACATTTTCGGTGACTTTCTCTCAGACTCCCTGTCTAGCGTTCAACAGAAAGATGACCCTTAAGCGTGTGACCCTATAGGTTCGGTGAAGTATAGACATGATCGGAACTCTTTCCGATCAATGATCAACATCGGAGCCGTGGACACCCATATTGACCCCTATACCCACACGAATGAATATTCGAGTGAACCTCCAGTTGTCGTGTGCTATTCCTGTTGCTTCGCGATATGTTACAAATACCTGAGGTGAGACATGATGGCATCCCCGTGGGTCAACAACTTGTCCACTATGCCAGTTACCTCGTTACCGGTATTGTTCTCTTTTCTCGTTACGTGTTCCGGCATCCTCGTGATCAAATCACAAAGTGTCTGGCCAGACGATGATGGATACCGTAACACCGAAAGGGCCCAGAGATATCTCTCCATCGTTGGAGGAGCAAATCCTAATCTTGAGCTATCAAGTTACTTGACATACTTTCCCATGAACCCGTAAGCCGCCGTAATAGCCATCCAGTTACGGATGACGTTTAACAAACCCCAAAGTTCATGAATCAAGCATGAAGAAACTCGATACTCTCATGGTCTGAGGAATCATGCAAACGTTAACCATCTCTGTGTTATTAACCATTAACTTGTGACGAATGTATCTCATAGCATAACATCAATCGGGTCGATTCAACACAAATGTTCTTCTAACATTGTGCCCTCAAAGTTGCTGGCATAGACATGCCCATGATCAGGAAAACAGAACCATCATGCAACACTTGAGCTAGTCTTAGAGGCCAGACTAGGAATATATTTTACCGTTTATTATCCCACACGTGCATATGAGTCTTCCTCCGAGCCTCGTGGTTATTGCAGACTCGAGAACCATAGCAGTTATAGCATGGAACATAAACCTAATTATGAACAAGGAGATAATCAATAACATTTATTATTGCCTCTAGGGCATATCTCCTACAGACTCCCACTTGCACTAGAGTCAATAATCTAGTTAATGCTAATGCACTTTACACCTATGGCATACCGGTGTAAATATGCTTCGCTTGTGGTATAGCCTGATGTCCAACGGATCTGACGATTTGTGTGTATCTTTGCATATCATCGCATTTTCTTGCTTTCACAAAATTCATATTTTGTGTGGACTTGGTTTTGTATGTATGTGAATCACAGGTCGAACCTGGATTCCTCAGACTGAGTTATGGAGCAACTACCCGCAGTAGTGTCCCATTGACAAAAGCCATCTTGGAACCATACTAAGTTCATGAATGAACTATATGATTCAACATCTTCTTTGTCGCTTTTAAAAGCGGCAACATACTTCACCTATGTTATAGAATTCGCCACAGTAACTTGTTTGGAACAAATTCCAACTAACTGTGCCACCATATTGTGTGTTACACAAAAAACCCTCAATTTAAATCGAAAATCGCATGGAGAAATGATGAAGACTGCTTCGATGTAACCTTTTACATCGAACTCTTCATGATCTCCACCTGCGAGAAAACATGTCATCAGTGCTACTATAGTACTCAATGACCCTTTTTCACTGTTGTCCCATGATCAGTACTTTTGATCACTTTGGTATCTATACTCGCAACAACTTTGGAGTATTGGACATATCTGGTTGTTTTACATACCATGGAATACATGATTAATCCAAACACAAGAGTGTGTGGAATCTCCATCATGTATTTTGCTCATCAGTGTTTAGGGACACCGAGTCTTGCAAAAACTCTTTCCATGTGACTTCGGCAAGAATCACTCCTTGGCGTTTTAAATGCTAAAAAGTTTTAGCATCTTGTCAATATGTATCTTTGCTTAGCCCCATCAGGTAAATCTATCTCCATAGATCATCATGCCTAATATCGAGGCTATTTAGCCTAAGTACTTCATCGAAAAACTATTTTCAAATGAAGTCCTAATTCATGTCAAGAAATTTATTTCCAATTAACAATGTGTCAAGCACACAACGTTTTTAGAAATATTATTATGCTCCCACTTACTTTCTTGAATCACAAGCATCTTTGTTACCCATTGATGAAGTCAAAAACCCTTTTGACCATTTCATCAAATCACGAAGATTCCAACTCCACTTTGCTCTCTTCTGTCCATTGCTGGAACTCTGAAGTTTGCATACTTACTAGCATCCTCTGGACTGACAAAATACCTTGGACTGTAACACATGCAAGTCCTTGGTTTTATTTCCATCATATGGAAATCCTATTGTCATCCATGTTTCATATCTCATGACTGAAATATGTATTAATTGCTAGTTCAACCCAAACCGACTTTAAGCATCGCTACGGTGAAACAACCTCATCGTAGTCAACTCCTTGAACTTGTTATTGCAACAAGTCGAGCTTTATGGATAAAACATTTTTATCCGTATCAGTTTTAAGTTCCATAAAATTCATTAGACTCTAAGTCTTCCGAAAGGTGTATTAAGATTTTAATCTTGAAACATTTATATGGAAACTATCTCGGATTGTATTGGCATTTAGCCAATTCCGGAGTCAGGGCCCATCAACGCTTCCTTGTGTATCGTAGGTATACTGTTGTCTAACAACAATATCTCGTCTGCGCACCTGAGAGGTTTGCACGAGCCTTGCCTACGTGGTTCAGCTGCAAGTTCGACCGAAGTCCATACATTTTATTGTAGAGACTTCCGTATCAGTCGCAGTAGGAAACTCTGGAATTTCTTCCAAGGTCTCTTTCCTTTGATCTGATGATGAAGATACTGTTTATCTCATCGAGTTGCACTATTCTCCCACTCACCTTTTTGAAAGAACCATTTTCTTCAAAAAGCATACCGTCCTTTGTGGCAAACCTATTTGCCTCGGTATAGTGAGGGAGGAATACCCAACATTTTGGGATAACCTACAAAGTAGCACTTGTCTGATTTGGAATAGGTTTGTAACCTTTTACACAAGCCCCATATTCCAAATGTTTAAGAAAAGATATAACATGGTTGGGCGTACCATACCATGGTGTCATTTCAATAGACCTGATGGGCTCTTTTCAGTGTAAAAGCCGTAGTCTCTAAAGCATCACTTTAAAAGGGATAATGGCAAATGTATTTATGTCATCTTTGATCTTACCATGTCATAAATGGTTCGATTACATCTTCAAGGACTTTCCACTTGCAGTGGTGTTCCGGGAGGTGCAAGTTATGAAACCCCTTTCACAACTCATCAGACATTCGCTAAACTTGTAACTCAAATATTCCTTTCTGCAATCAAATTGTAGAAACATAATTTTCTTGTTACAGTAACTTCTACTTTATATTTGAAAACCTTTCAAATGATTTCAAAAGATGCAGACTTACGTCTCATCAAGTAAATATCCATATATCTACTTGAGTCATTTCCGAAGATAGATAAATCCACTACTTGCAACAACATTTATTGAACTACACACATCAAAATGTATGATCACCAATAAGTTTCTTGCTCATTCCTTATGGCCTGTGAACGGTATTTCAGTCACTTCACTTTTCGGAGGAAATTTGCAAGTGTCAGATGATTCAAAATCAAACGACTTCAAAATCCATCATAATGGAATTTTCCATGCGGGTTTCTCCAATGTGACCAAATGCAGTGCCACACTTGTGTGGTATTCTTTTAGTCTTGCGACATTTAGCGTCAGTGTTATGGATGTATCATATTACCATCAATATTCATAACATACATCCCATCTTGGATGGAAGCATGGCCCTTCATGTTATTCATAATACTGAACAACAATTGTTGTTTTTATGAACAACTCTTTTGCAACAAACATTGTGCAATGGGCTAGAGTGTATGAAACTCTAAAATGAATTATTAAAGTAAACCCAGAGGTAATGTATTATTATCAATATTCATAACATACATCTCATTCATAATGAAAGTATGGCCCTTATGTTATTCATAATACCGAACATTAAAAGTTCTCTTATGAACAACCTTCTTGCAAGATACCTTATGCAATGGGCTAGAGTTTGTGAAACTCTAAATGAATTATGAAAATAAATACAGACGGTAATACACCGATGGAAGGTATAGTAACATTTACTATGTTCCCTATGTATACCTAAACCTCATTCCTGGCTAGTCTTTCAGGCCATAGTAGTTCTTACATCGAGTTGCAACAGAAAGCAATCGAGCGGGTATCTTTGTGATTAACTCACAATACCCAAGAATTAGTGATTAACAATTTAATCATAATTCCCAAGAACTATATCTTTGACCAGCCTTCTATACATCAAAAACTTGTATGACATTCATACATGAGCTGGATATTCCAGTCTTCTTTCTTTTTTCCTTTATACTTCTAACAGTTTAACTTTCAGTATTTCTCCTACTCTCAGAAGAAGCACCCAACTTAAGAGTGGCTTAGCCCTGGATTTCCTAGGCGTGAAAGTTTCACTAACACCCTTTGGACACTTCCTTTCTCTTTAAGTTGTTGTTATATTCACCTTTCATCATATGACAGGCGTTCTCCTGGATCCCTCTCTTATCAGTCTAATGCATAGTAAACTCCTTTACTAATAGTTTGCAAACAAACACTGCTTTGGATATCTCATATCTTTTAGCCTTTGTTTGTCCCTGAAAATGATTTTCAGATTCCATGAATATCACATAACTATCCAAACTTTCGAAGTTCGGGTCTCATGGAAGCAAACATATTGCTCTTGACTAAAATGGAATTCTAGCTTTTGGATCGAAGGACGAGAGTCACATGATCCATAGCATAAGCGAGAGAATACCGAAAGTATGCGATGGGACAAAGTCCTTCTCGGCACTCTTGAGGACAATCCTCACATTACGTTACCAACCGTAAAGTTTTAACCAGATATTTAACAGCTATTCAATTTTAAAAAGGGAAGGTGGAAATGCGAGCCATAATTCTACAACTATTAAGCAAACCACACTTAGACAGTGTTCATAATTAATTGCACTGAGAATTAAACAAGTTAATTCAATAGTGCGCTCCCACTCAAATCAATATCTCTCATAATTGATTGTGAGTGATTCAAGATCTGCATATCAATTCAACGCCATTGACGGGTTCATCACTGATGACGTGAATTTCAATCGGTAGGCCAACTTGCCAATCACATCTCTATGTGACTCTTGTCCATCTTTCGATGCGTGTGTTCCGAGCTTAGGACTGTCCTGCCTGAACGTCAAGACAACCAAGTGATCACGCAGTGAGGTCTGACCTTCACCCGCCTTACACCTCTCTAATCGTTCGTGCTCATGTGTACATGGCGCACCCCGAAAAGATACGTGTTGTAGACGGTGCTACACTTGGGAGAACACTAACTACTTGATATTTTTGTGAGAGATCACCCTAATAAAAGCGACTACCGCGCAATCAAGAAGGGTGCATCATAAGGGATAAACATCTCAGGCAATTCATAATAGCATGATATGGTATAGCCCTTTCTGACGGAGAAGTCTATCATTTCTTCGTCTCCGGCATTCACGTCGGTGTTCACCTTCGCGAAGATTGCCACCACCTTGTCGATGCACCAGATAATATTGCTATCTCTATAGCTAATAAAATAATGCATTACACAAGATTGACACGCAGGTCATTTAAAGTGCAATCATATGGCTCCAGCCATCATGCCAAATCATGACACGCAGGTCATGTTAATCAATTTACATCATATAGACATCTCATACATAATCAAATTATTATGAGCACTGCTATACCACATCATATGCACATGCAAACCCTCCTGCAAAACCAAGTTAGACGTCTCTAATCGGTTCATGCAAAAACTTGTTTTACGTGGCTTCTAAGGTTTCGAAACAAACCGAAGCTACCAACGTCCATCATCAAGTATGATAATTCAAGCGCTAGATTAACAATGCGGGGTGTATGAAAACCGAGATAATAAAATCTCGAGCCCCATACCGAACTTCGTCATACGCATGACCCCCGTGCAGATCATATCTGCATTGCCCTTTCGTCTGCGAAACATCCATCTTTCATTGACTAAAGTGGAACCCAAAGAACTGTTAGCACTTCGTTGATCTGTCAATCAGCATACTCAGGAGCAGCATGAAAGGATCGCGGATTGCTAGAACTTTGTCAGATTCCACAATGCTGTCAAGATCAGGACTACGCAAATTCGAGGGAAGCAACAAGAACATCGGGTAACAGATTTCATCTGCGACCCGTACAAATAATTTTCAGTAATAGAACTCATCTACTACCTAATTATTTTGTGCAACACCCATACATCTCTATGTATTCTAGATCGCAACCTGCATCTACGCATAGCATGGCTCATGATGCCACTGTAGGAAACGCAGCAGAAAACAAAAAAAATTCCGCCCTACGCACCAGCCCAGGACCACTATGGAGACTGCATACAAGGTTTTGATCATTTCGTTACCGACTCGTAGCGCAGCGGAAGTAGAGTCGATGACGATCGTCGGTGCAGATCCCCGCAGCTAGGATTTACAACCTCCCAACCGCGAGGATGTATACCCTCATCCGCCACCCGGACAGCCCTCCGGGAGGCGGTCGGACAGTCCCCGGACGGTGTCGCGGATAGCCCTTCGGGAGGACTCACAGAACTCGGACCGTCACATGGACAGCCCTTCGGGAGGCACTCACGAACAGCCCCACGGGCACTAAGATCGAAAGTACGACCTCTCTACAGAGTTGCACACATACGGTGTCATCTATCCGGCAGGGCTTCGCCGTCCAGAACTAGTTCCCACCGGAACCCAGACAGCCTTTCGGCTCTACGAAACTCTTTTCGTGGGAGGGAGAGAGAAGCCAGATAATTGCATGGCATGAGTATGAGAGCAAGGGGATGAAGGAGATGGCAGCCCCAACTCCTCCTTTTATAGGCCAAGGCAAGGGGTGGGGTGGGATGTTGAAATACCAAAATACCCAAGCTTCATGTCACACATGAAAGGGCATAATGGTAACACAAGGGGGGCACCAAGGGGACACCACCATGGCAGCCCTTGGGCCGGCCCACATCTTGTCCCCACCCCATGGGGGGGCCCCCCCAACAAGCCACCAACATGTCTCCATGAAACATGCATGCTCCCTAGACAAAAAGCCACCAAACATGCAACCCCCGATTCGTGGGATCTTGTCCCCTCGCGCTGAGACAAGATGTTTTCCACGAAACTTTTTCTGAAAAATTCCAGAAGGTCCCAGAACATTTCTAGCACCCTCTAAAATTATTTTGGGCATGATCCGAAACATTTTCGGTGCGGTAGTTTTTATCAGCGGAAAGCATCAACAGCGGTTACGGCAGTTTCGGAACATTTCCGGTTTTTCTCTCTGAAAATTCCCAGAAGTTCCCAGACCAATTCTGGCATCCTCTGAAAATTTCCAGGCGGTGCCGAAACCCTTTTTGACCAAATAATATATTCCGAAACAACTTTTGGGTTTTACCGAAACTCTTTCGGTGTTCTCTCTCTCGGAACTCTTCCGTTGTCTCCGAAACATTTTCGGTGACTTTCTCTCAGACTCCCTGTCTAGCGTTCAACAGATAGATGACCCTTAAGCATGTGACCCTATAGGTTCGGTGAAGTATAGACATGACCGGAACTCTTTCCGATCAATGATCAACATCGGAGCCGTGGACACCCATATTGACCCCTAAACCCACACGAATGAATATTCGAGTGAACCTCCAATTGCCGTGTGCTATTCCTGTTGCTTCGCGATATGTTACAAATACCCGAGGTGAGACATGATGGCATCCCCGTGGGTCAACAACTTGTCCACTATGCCAGTTACCTCGTTACCGGTACTGTTCTCTTTTCTTGTTACGTGTTCCGGCATCCCCGTGATCAAATCACAAAGTGTCTGGCCAGACGATGATGGATACCGTAACACCGAGAGGGCCCAGAGATATCTCTCCATCGTCGGAGGAGAAAATCCCAATCTTGAGCTATCAAGTTACTTGACATACTTTCCCATGAACCTGTAAGCCGCCGTAATAGCCATCCAGTTACGGATGACGTTTAACAAACCCCAAAGTTCATGAATCAAGCATGAAGAAACTCGATACTCTCATGGTCTGAGGAATCATGCAAACGTTAACCATCTCTGTGTTATTAACCATTAACTTGTGACGAATGTATCTCATAGCATAACATCAATCGGGTCGATTCAACACAAATGTTCTTCTAACATTGTGCCCTCAAAGTTGCTGGCATAGACATGCCCATGATCAGGAAAACAGAACCATCATGCAACACTTGAGCTAGTCTTAGAGGCCAGACTAGGAATATATTTTACCGTTTATTATCCCACATGTGCATATGAGTCTTCCTCCGAGCCTCGTGGTTATTGCAGACTCGAGAACCATAGCAGTTATAGCATGGAACATAAACCTAATTATGAACAAGGAGATAATCAATAATATTTATTATTGCCTCTAGGGCATATCTCCTACAGAGCCACGCGATCAAGAACCCGACGACGTCTTGATGGCTTCGTCCGACCCTCGAGCGCGTCAAGGCCAACGGCGAGTCCTGGAGGACAGGCAAAGGGAAGGTGCGCGCGTCACCATAGAGCGACGCCGCGACACCCACCGCCAGTCCGATAGGCACAATGGCCCTGACGTCGACGAGTCCACTCTCGGTGAAGGTGGGTACCTACCTTTCGAGGTTGGGTGCCCCGCCTTCACTTGTGAGTCGCGACAAGTGCGTTGGCCATCTACCCGCACGTTCAAGCCAGAAATACCAGAGAAGTACGACGGGAAACTAAACCCGGCAGATTTCTTGAGCATCTACACCATCGTTGTTCAAGCTGCTAGGGGAAGAGACGAGAAGGTGTTCGCCAACTACTTCCCTCTGGCACTCAAGCCAAATGTGAGGTCTTGGCTAATGCACCTGCCGGAGAATGACCTGTGCCATGAGTTTGTTGGCGCCTTCACAGGTGGCCATCAAGAACCACGGCGGCCCAGCGACTTGCAGCACCTCCCGCAGAAGGAAGGAGAGACCCTGCGGAAGTACATGCAGAGGTTCAGCCGAGTACACAGGAACATTCCAGAAATCCACCCGGCAGCTGTGATAGCTGCGTTCCAGTCCAACGTGCACAATCATCGGATACGTTCGAAGATGAACGTTCGACTGCCCAAGACTGTGAAGGAGCTTTACACTCTAGTGGATAAGTGTGCTCGGGTAGAGGAGGGGAGGCGGCTCCCCGGTGAAGAGGATGGCGTCGACATCGACTTAGAGGATGACGATGAGGCCACCAGTCGGAAGAAGAAGAACAAGAAGTGCACCAAAAGGCGCAAGGATAAGGCAGTGATGACCGTTGAGGGATCGGGCGCACCTAGTACCGGCAAGAAGGCCAAGGCCGAAGTTCCCGGCAAGGAAGTTGCCGCGTGCACCGATTGCCGGAAAGCTGCGGCTGCCAAAAAGGCTGGGAAAGGTGATGGGCCATATTGCAAGATCCATCAGACCAAGGGCCACGTTCTCCAGGAGTGTCATCAGGTCGAGCAGCTCGTCAAGAAGCAGAGGGTTGAATACGAGAAGCGTGATAAGGAGAAAGGCCAAGATGGCGCTGGCGGGAAAGGACGAGGCGGCGGAGCAAGCCGCCCCGGCAAGGCTCCTCAGAATCAAGGGAAACCCGCTAGAGGCCGTAAGAAGGAGGATTGCAATGATGAGAGTAATGGAGGAGATGAAGAGGAAACCAGTGAGAAGGAGTTCCAGAAAGCCACTGACGCCCTGTGCATTGACGGGGGTGCATCTCTGCACTCCTCTCACTGCCAACTTAAATAGTGGGCACATGAAGTCAATGCCGTGGAGCCAGCGGCAGATTCTCGGAAGCCGCTCAAGTGGTCCCGCATGCCCATCATCTTTGACGAAGAGGATCACCCTGATCGCACCACTGCAGTAGGGTGCTTGCCGTTGTTGGTCTCACCAACAATCCGCAACCTCAAGGTAACAAAGATGTTGGTGGACGGTGGGGCCGGGTTGAATCTGATTTCTCCAAAGGTCATCAGCAAACTTCAGATTGTAGAGGAAGAGCTCAAGGTTACTGGCATGTTTCAAGGGATCAACCCCGGCAGGAGCCGTCCTAAGGGGAAGATCACACTACCGGTGACGTTCGGGGGGGGGGGGGGAGTTAAACTACCGGACTGAGAAGATCGTATTTGATGTGGTTAACCTCCCCCTGCCGTACAATGGAATCCTTGGCCGCCCAGCCCTGGCCAAATTCATGGCGGCATCCCACTATGCCTACAATACCTTGAAGATAGCCGATAGGCGTCATTTCCATTCTATCAGACAAGAAGGATGCAGTCATTTGTGTGGACAAGATGTACCAGGAAGTAGTTGAAGAAAATATGCCCTAGAGGCAATAATAAAATTGTTATTTATATTTCCTTATATCATGATAAATGTTTATTATTCATGCTAGAATTGTATTAACCGGAAACTTGATACATGTGTGAATACATAGACAAAACACCGAGTCCCTAGTAAGCCTCTACTAGACTAGCTCGTTAATCAAAGATGGTTAAGTTTCCTAACCATAGACATGTGTTGTCATTTGATGAACAGGATCACATCATTAGGAGAATGATGTGATGGACAAGACCCATCCGTTAGCTTAGCATAATGATTGTTAAGTTTTATTGCTATTGCTTTTTTCATGACTTATACATATTCCTCTAACTATGAGATTATGCAACTCCCGAATACCGGAGGAACACCTTGTGTGCTATCAAACGTCACAACATAACTGGGTGATTATAAATATGCTCTACAGGTGTCTCCGAAGGTGTTTGTTGGGTTGGCATAGATCGAGATTAGGATTTGTCACTCCGAGTATCGGAGAGGTATCTCTGGGCCCTCTCGGTAATGCACATCATATGAAGCCTTGCAAGCAATGTGACTAATGAGTTAGTTGTGGGATTATGCATTACGGAACGAGTAAAGAGACTTGCCAGTAATGAGATTGAACTAGGTATGATGATATCGACGAGCGAATCTCGGGCAAGTAACATACCGATGACAAAGGGAATAACGTATGTTGTTATGCGGTTTGACCGATAAAGATCTTCGTAGAATATGTAGGAGCCAATATGAGCATCCAGGTTCTGCTATTGGTTATTAACCGGAGATGCGTCTCGGTCATGTCTACATAGTTCTCGAACCCGTAGGGTCCGCACGCTTAACGTTCGATGTCAATTTGTAATATGAGTTATGTGATTTGATGACCGAAGTTTGTTCGGAGTCACGGATGAGATCACGGACATGACGAGGAGTCTCGAAATGGTCGAGACATAAAGAATGATATATTGGACGATATTATTCGGACACCGGATGAGTTCCGAGAGGTACCGAGTAATTATCGGAGTGCCGGAAGGGTTATCGGAACCCCCCAGGGAAGTAATGGGCCAACATGGGCCTTAGGGGAGAGAGAGGGCAAGCCACGAGGAGGTGGCGCCCCCCCCCCCTTGGGGAGTCCGAATAGGACTAGGGGAGGGGGCGCGGACCCCCTTTCCCTCTCCCTCTCCCTTCCTTCTTTCCCTTTGCACCAAGTGGAATCCTACTAGGACTTGGAGTCCTAGTAGGACTCCTCTCTCTTGGCGCGCCCTACAGGGGCCGGCCGGTCTCCCCCTCTCCTCCTTTATATACGGAGGCAGGGGGACACCCTAGAACACACCAAGATTTCTCTTAGCCGTGTGCGGTGCCCCCCTCCACAGTTTACTCCTCCGGTCATAGCGTCGTAGTGCTTAGGCGAAGCTCTGCGCGGATCACATCACCAACACCGTCGCCACGCCGTCATGCTGCCGGAACTCTCCCTCGACCCTCTGCTGGATCAAGAGTTCGAGGGATGTCATCGAGCTGAACGTGTGCTGAACACGGAGGTGCCGTACGTTCGGTACTTGGATCGGTTGGATCATGAAGACATTCGACTACATCAACCGCGTTAACCTAACGCTTCCGCTTTCGGTCTATGAGGGTACGTGGACACACTCTCCCCTCTCGTTGCTATGCATCTCCTAGATAGATCTTGCATGAGCGTAGAATTTCTTTTTGAAATTGCATGCTACGTTTCCAACAGTGGCATCCGAGCCAGGTCTATGCGTAGATGATATGCACGAGTAGAACACAAAGAGTTGTGGGCGACAATAGTCATACTGCTTACCACCAACGTCTTACTTTGATTCGGCAGTATTGTTGGATGAAGCGGCCCGGACCGACATTACATGACCGCGCTCATGAGACTGGTTCTACCGATGTGTTTTGCACACAGATGGCTGGCGGGTGTCTGTTTCTCCAACTTTAGTTGAATCAAGTTTGACTATGGCCGGTCCTTGTTGAAGGTTAAAACAGCACACTTGACGAAAAATCGTTGTGGTTTTGTTGCGTAGGTAAGAACGGTTCTTGCTAGAAGCCCGTAGCAGCCACGTAAAACTTGCAACAACAAAGTAGAGGACGTCTAACTTGTTTTTGCAGGGCATGTTGTGATGTGATATGGTCAAGACATGACGTGATATACGTTATTGTATGAGATGATCATGTTTTGTAAAAGTTATCGGCAACTGGCAGGAGCCTTATGGTTGTCGCTTTATTGTATGAAATGCAATCGCCATGTAATTGCTTTACTTTATCACTATGCGGTAACGATAGTCGTAGAAGCAATAGTTGGCGAAACGACAACAGCGCTACGATGGAGATCAAGGTGTCAAGCCGGTGACGATGGAGATCATGACGGTGCTTTGGAGATGGAGATCAAAGGCACAAGATGATGATGGCCATATCATGTCACTTATTTTGATTGCATGTGATGTTTATCTTTTATGCATCTTATTTTGCTTAGTACGACGGTAGCATTATAAGATGATCCCTCACTAAAATTTCAAGGTATAAGTGTTCTCCCTGAGTATGCACCGTTGCGACAGTTCGTCGTGCCGAGACACCATGTGATGATCGGGTGTGATAAGCTCTATGTTCACATACAACGGGTGCAAGACAGTTTTGCACGTGCGGAATACTCGGGTTAAACTTGACGAGCCTAGCATATGCAGATATGGCCTCGAAACACTGAGACCGAAAGGTCGAACATGAATCATATAGTAGATACGATCAACATAGAGATGTTCACCATTGAAAACTACTCCTTCTCACGTGATGATCGGACATGGTTTAGTTAATATGGATCACGTGATCATTTAGATGACTAGAGGGATGTCTATCTAAGTGGGAGTTCTTAAGTAATATGATTAATTGAACTTAATTTATTATGAACTTAGTCCTGATAGTATTTGCATATCTATGTTGTAGATAAATAGCTCGCGTATAGCTCCCCTGTTTTTATTTTGATATGTTCCTAGAGAAAACTAAGTTAAAAGATGATAGTAGCAATGATGCAGACTGGTTCCGTGATCTGAGGATTATCCTCATTGCTGCACAGAAGAATTATATCCTTGATGCATCGCTAGGTGATAGACCTATTGCAGGAGCAGATGCAAACGTTATGAACATTTAGCAAGCTCGATATGATGACTACTTGATAATTTAGTGCGCCATAATTTACGGCTTAGAACCAGGACTTCAAAAATGTTTTGAACGCCACGGAGCATATGAGATGTTCCAAGAGCTGAAATCGGTATTTCAGACTCATGCCCGTGTCGAGAGGTATGAGACCTCTGACAAGTACTTTGCCTACAAGATGGAGGAGAATAGCTCAACCAGTGAGCATATGCTCAGAATGTCTGGGTACTACAATCACTTGAATCAAGTGGGAGTTAATCTTCCAGATAAGATAGTGATTGATAGAATTCTCTAGTCACTATCACGAAGCTACTAGAACTTCGTGATGAACTATAATATGCAAAGGATGACGAAAATGATTCCCGAGCTCTTCGCGATGCTGAAATCGGCAAAGGTAGAAATCAAGAAAGAGCATCAAGTGTTGATGATTAACAAAACCTCTAGTTTCAAGAAAAACGACAAGGGAAAGAAGGGGAACTTCAAGAAGAATGGCAAGAAAGTTGCCACTCCCGCAAAGCTGGACCCAAGCCTGAAACTGAGTGCTTCTATTGCAAAGGGAATGGTCACTGGAAGTGGAACTGCCCCAAATACTTGGCGGATAAGAAGGATGGCAAAGTGAACAAAGGTATATATGATATACATGTTATTGATGTGTAATTTACTAGTGTTCATAGCAACCCCTGGGTATTTGATACTGGTTCAGTTGCTAAGATTAGTAACATGAAACAGGAGTTGCAGAATAAACAGAGACTAGTTAAGGGAGAGGTGATGATGAATGTTGGAATTGATTCCAAGGTTGATATGATCAACATCGCACACTCACTCTACATTTGGGATTAGTGTTGAACCTAAAATAAATGTTATTTGGTATTTGCGTTGAGCATGAATATGATTGGATCATGTTTATTGCAATTCGGTTATTCATTTAAGTCAGAGAATAATTGTTGTTCTGTTTACATGAATAAAACCTTCTGTGGTCATACACCCAAGGTGAATGGTTTATTGAATCTCGATTGTAGTAATACACATATTCATAATATTGATGCCAAAATATGCAAAGTTGATAATGATAGTGCAACATATTTGTGGCACTGCCGTTTAGGTCATATTGGTGTAAAACGCATGAAGAAACTCCATGCAGATGGACTTTTGGAATCACTTGATTATGAATCATTTGATACTTGCGAACCATGCCTCATGGGCAAGATGACTAAAACTCCGTTCTCCGAAACAATGGAGCAAGCTAATGACTTATTGGAAATAATACATACCGATGTATGCGGTCCGATGAGTGTTGAGGCACGCGACAGGTATCATTATTTTCTAACCTTCACAGATAATTTGAGCAGATATGGGTATATCTACTTAATGAAACACAAGTCTGAAACATTTGCAAAAGTTCAAAAATTTCAAAGTGAAGTGGAGAATCATCGTAACAAGAAAATAAAGTTTCTACGATCTGATCGCCGAGGCGAATATTTGAGTTACGAGTTTGGCCTTCATTTAAAACAATGTGGAATAGTTGCACAGCTCACGCCATCTGGAACACCACAGCGTAATGGTGTGTCCGAACATCGTAACCGTACTTTATTGGATATGGTGCAATCTATGATGTCTCTTACCGATTTACCACTATCGTTTTGGGGTTATGCATTAGAGACAGCTGCATTCACGTTAAATAGGGCACCATCTAAATCCGTTGAGACGACACCCTATGAACTGTGGTTTGGAAAGAAACCTAAGCTGTCGTTTCTTAAAGTTTGGGGTTGCGATGCTTATGTGAAAAAACTTTAGCCTGATAAGCTCGAACCCAAATTAGAGAAATGCATCTTCATAGGATACCCAAAAGAAACTGTTGGGTACACCTTCTATCACAGATCCGAAGGCAAGGTATTTGTTGCTAAAAATGGATCCTTTCTAGAGAAGGAGTTTCTCTCGAAAGAAGTGAGTGGGAGGAAAGTAGAACTTGATGAGGTAGTGGTACCTTCTCTTGAATTGGAAAATAGTTCATCACAGAAATCAGTTCGAGTGATGCCTACACCAATTAGTGAGGAAGTTAATGATGATGATCATGAAACTTCGGATCAAGTTACTACCGAACCTCGGAGGTCAACTAGAGTACATTCCGCACCAGAGTGGTACGGTAATCCTGTTCTGGAAGTCATGTTGCTAGACCATGACGAACCTATGAACTATGAGGAAGCGATGATGAGCCCAGATTCCGCGAAATGGCTTGAGGCCATGAAATCTGAGATGGGATCCATGTATGAGAACAAAGTGTGGACTTTGGTGGAATTGCCCGATGATCGGCAAGCCATTAAGAATAAATGGATCTTCAAGAGGAAGCCGGATGCTGATGGTAGTGTTACTATCTACAAAGCTCGAATTGTCACAAATTTTTTTCGACAAGTTCAAGGTGTTGACTACAATGAGATTTTCTCACTCGTAGCGATGCTTAAGTCTGTCCGAATCATGTTAGCAATTGCCACATTTTATGAAATCTGGCAGATGGATGTCAAAACTGCATTCCTTAATGGATTTCTTAAAGAAGAGTTGTATATGATGCAACCAGAAGGTTTTGTTGATCCTAAAGGTGCTGACAAAGTGTGCAAACTCCAGCATTCCATCTATAGACTGGTGCAAGCATCTCAGAGTTGGAATATACGCTTTGATGAGTTGATCAAAGCATATAGTTGTATACAGACTTGCGGTGAAGCCTGTATTTACAAGAAAGTGAGTGGGAGCACTACAGCCTTTCTGATAAGTATATGTGAATGACATATTGTTGATCGGAAATAATTTAGAATTTTCTGGAAAGCATAAAGGAGTATTTGAAAGGAGTTTTTCAAAGAAAGACCTCGATGAAGGTGCTTAAGTGTTGAGCATCAAGATCTATAGGGATAGATCGAGATGCTTAATAGGACTTTCACAAAGCACATACCTTGACAAGATTCTGAAGAAGTTCAAAATGGATCAGTCAAAGAAAGGGTTCTTGCCTGTGTTGCAAGGTGTGAAGTTGAGTAAGACTCAAAGCCCGACCACGGCAGAAGATAGAGAAAGAATGAAAGTCATTCCCTATGCCTTAGTCATAGGTTCTATAAAGTATGCCATGCTGTGTACCAAACCTATTGTGTACCTTGCCATAAGTCTGGCAGGGAGGTACCAATAGTGATTCTAAATCTCAATCTGGATACATATTGAATATGGGAGCAAATTGGCTAGAGTAGCTCCATGCAGAGCATTGTAGACATAGAAATTTGCAAATATACATACAGATCTGAATGTGACAGACCCATTGACTAAACTTCTCTCACAAGCAAAACATGATCACCTTAGTACTCTTTGGGTGTTAATCACATGGCGATGTGAACTAGATTACTGACTCTAGTAAACCCTTTGGGTGTTGGTCACATGGCGATGTGAACTATGGGTGTTAATCACATGGCGATGTGAACTATTCGTGTTAATCACATGGCGATGTGAACTAGATTATTGACTCTAGTGCAAGTGGGAGACTGAAGGAAATATGCCCTAGAGGCAATAATAAAATTGTTATTTATATTTCCTTATATCATGATAAATGTTTATTATTCATGCTAGAATTGTATTAACCTAAAACTTGATACATGTGTGAATACATAGACAAAACACCGAGTCCCTAGTAAGCCTCTACTAGACTAGCTCGTTAATCAAAGATGGTTAAGTTTCCTAACCATAGACATGTGTTGTCATTTGATGAACGGGATCACATCATTAGGAGAATGATGTGATGGACAAGACCCATCCGTTAGCTTAGCATAATGATCATTAAGTTTTATTGCTATTGCTTTTTTCATGACTTATACATATTCCTCTGACTATGAGATTATGCAACTCCCGAATACCGGAGGAACACCTTGTGTGCTATCAAACGTCACAACGTAACTGGGTGATTATAAAGATGCTCTACAGGTGTCTCCGAAGGTGTTTGTTGGGTTGGCATAGATTGAGATTAGGATTTGTCACTCCGAGTATCGGAGAGGTATCTCTAGGCCCTCTCGGTAATGCACATCATATGAAGCCTTGCAAGCAATGTGACTAATGAGTTAGTTGAGGGATGATGCATTACGGAACGAGTAAAGAGACTTGCCGGTAACGAGATTGAACTAGGTATGATGATACCAACGATCGAATCTCGGGCAAGTAACATACCGATGACAAAGGGAATAACATATGTTGTTATGCGGTTTGACCGATAAAGATCTTCGTAGAATATGTAGGAGCCAATATGAGCATCCAGGTTCCACTATTGGTTATTGACCGGAGATGTGTCTCGGTCATGTCTACATAGTTCTCGAACCCGTAGGGTCCGCATGCTTAACGTTCGATGCCGATTTGTATTATGAGTTATATGATTTGATGACCGAAGTTTGTTCGGAGTCCTGGATGAGATCACGGACATGACGAGGAGTCTCGAAATGGTCGAGACATAAAGAATGATATATTGGACGATATTATTCGGACACCGGATGAGTTCCGAGAGGTACCGAGTAATTATCAGAGTGCCAGAAGGGTTATCGGAACCCCTCGGGGAAGTAATGGGCCAACATGGGCCTTAGGGGAGAGAGAGGGTAGGCCACGAGGAGGTGGCGCGCGCCCCCCCCCCCTTGGGGAGTCCGAATAGGACTAGGGGAGGGGGCGCGGCCCCCCTTTCCCTCTCCCTCTCCCTCTCCCTTCCTTCTTTCCCCTTCCACCAAGTGGAATCCTACTAGGACTTGGAGTCCTAGTAGGACTCCTCTCTCTTGGCACGCCCTACAGGGGCCGGCCGGCCTCCCCCTCTCCTCCTTTATATACGGAGGCAGGGGGACACCCTAGAACACACCAAGATTTCTCTTAGCCATGTGCGGTGCCCCCTCCATAGTTTACTCCTCCGGTCATAGCATCGTAGTGCTTAGGCGAAGCTCTGCGCGGATCACATCACCAACATCGTCGCCACGCCATCGTGCTGACGGAACTCTCCCTCGACCCTCTGCTGGATCAAGAGTTCGAGGGACATCATCGAGCTGAATGTGTGCTGAACACGGAGGTGCCGTACGTTCGGTACTTGGATCAGTTGGATCGTGAAGACGTTCGACTACATCAACCGCATTAAGCTAACGCTTCCGCTTTCGGTCTATGAGGGTACGTGGACACACTCTCCCCTCTCGTTGCTATGCATCTCCTAGCTAGATCTTGCGTGAGCGTAGATTTTTTTTTGAAATTGCATGCTATGTTTTCCAACAGCAGTCGCGGCAGAGGCCGCGGAAGCCAGTGTTCCCGCCAAGGAAAACAAGAAGAAGAAGAAGAAGAAGAGAGACAGCAAGGATGCCTGCAAGGATTCCGGGAAACATGCCTCTTTGGAGTATGTTGCGCCCGTTGATGATGTGCCGGAGAGTTCCAATAGCAAGTGACCCAAGGCTGCTGCATCCGCTGTGAAAAAGGTCCCGGCAGGGCTGGCTGGCGCTGATGGTACCTTCACTATCAGTGCCACCCTTGATGACAAATAGGAAAGCGCACTCGTTGCCTTCCTGCGAGCGAATATTGATGTGTTTGCCTGGCAACCATATGATATCCCCAGTGTTCCCAGGGAGGTAATCGAGCACCACCTTGCTATCTGCCCACATGCCCGACCCGTCAAGCAGAAGGTCCGGAAACAAGCTTTGGAGCGGCAGCAATTCATTGCCGAGGAGATCAAGAAACTTGAGGCAGCTGGTCTGGTCAGAGGAGTACTGCATCCAACATGGTTGGCAAATCCTATGGTGGTACACAAGGCTAATGGGAAATGGAGGCTTTGCATAGTTTTTACGGATCTGAACAAGGCATGCCCGAAGGACCCATTTCCCTTGCCGCGCATCGACCAGATTGTGGATTCCACCTCCGGGTGTGACTTGCTCTCTTTTCTGGATGCATACTCTGGATACCACCAGATTTTCATGTCCAAGGAAGATGAGGAGAAGACCGTGTTCATAACCCCATGTGGCATGTACTACTTCGTACGGATGCCCTTCGGGTTGAAGAGCGCCGGATCCACTTTTGCAAGAGCACTACAGATTGGCTTTGAGTCCCAGCTGCACAGAAATGTTGAAGCTTACATGGATGATATTATGGTCAAGACCAAGGACAGATCAACCCTCATCCAGGATTTGGAAGAAACCATTGCTAGTCTGCGTAAGATCAACTTGAAGCTGAACCCGGAGAAGTGCGTGTTTGGCGTCCCTTCCGGCAAGCTACTTGGCTTCTTTGTGTCCCATCGGGGGATAGAGGCCAACCCCGACAAGATCAATGCTATCGAGCAGATTCAAGCACCCAAGACAGTTAAGGACGTGAGGCGCTTAACTGGATGTGTTGCCGCACTTAGCAGGTTCATTTCCAAGTCTGCCGAGCACGCCCTGTCGTTCTTCAAAATCTTGAAGAAGGCAGGGCCTGTGGAGTGGAACCTGGAGGCAGACGCCGTGCTACAAGATTTGAAGGCCTATCTCTCCTCTGTGCCCACTTTGGTCGCTCCCAAACCACAAGAGCCGTTGCTACTATACTTAGCGGCAACCAATCAAGTGGTTAGTGTAGCACTGGTGGTGCAGCGGGAAGTTGACGAAGCGGCGGCCACCGTCGTCCCCTCTGGAGAAGGAAGTGAACCTATCCCGGCAAGACCAGAGTCAGTCCAAAGCGAAGAAAGGCAGGGCAGCTGAAGTAGTTCTATGGTCGCGGCAAAGAAGAAAGTGGTGCAGCGCCCAGTGTACTTCGTCTGCTCCCTGTTACAGGGGGCTAGATCAAGGTACTTTGGCGTGCAAAAGTTGATTTTTGGCCTCATCATGGCTTCAAGGAAACTGCACCACTACTTCCAAGCCCACGAAATCACGGTTGTCACCCGCTTCCTCTTGCAACGCATACTCTGGAACCCTGAGGCCACCGGCAAGATTATGGAATGGGCTTTGGAGTTATCCAGCTTTGGTTTAAAGTTTGAAAGCACGTCAACCATTTAGAGCAGAGCACTAGTGGAATCCATTGCAGAGTGGACGCCAACCCCTGATGAAGAAGTGTTGGAGACAGTTATCCCCGGCAAGGAGGCGCCCCAAGAATGGATTATGTATTTTGATGGTGCCTTCTCCCTACAAGGTGCAGGAGCTGGCGTACTTCTCGTTGCCCCCACTGGGGAGCACCTGAAGTACGTCGTCCAGATGCATTTCCCCCGGGAGGAGGCTACCAACAATACTGCAGATAATGAAGGGCTCCTTGCCGGGCTCAGGATTGCAACAGAACTGGGAATCAAGAAGCTGATCATCCACGGAGACTCGCAACTTGTGGTGAGACAAGTGAACAAGGATTACCAAAGCCCATTAATGGAGGCATACGTTGAGGAAGTGAGGAAGTTGGAGGAGCGCTTTGACGGATTGCAAACAGAGCACGTACCCCGTGCGGAAAACAGCATCGATGATCATCTGTCAAAGTGCACTGCGCAAAAACTCCCTGTGGAACCAGGGACTTTTGTTCTCCATCTGACTCAGCCCTCCGTATCCCTGGCAACAATGGCCAGAAAGAGTAGGAAACTAGACTACGGCAAGCCTCTCCCGGCAGAGCCTCCCGAGGTCCCCGGCAGAAGGCTTGGCGGGAACAACTCCCCTTCAATCGCTGAGCTGCACCCTCCCGCCAGACCACCGGTCCCTGCGGTCGAGGAATGCGCTCCCACGAATGAGGAGGTGCCATTAGTCCTCATTGCCGAGCCCCAGGCTCCAACTTGGGCGAGGCACATAGTCCATTTCCTCCAAACTAGAGAACTTTCCGAAGAGCAAGAAGAGGCTGAAAGAGTAGCCCGGAGGGCCAGTAAGTATCAGTTCGTTGACGACACACTGTACAGAAGAAGGCCCAATGGTGTGAAATTGAAGTGCATTTGCCGGGAGGAAGGAAAGGAACTATTGGCAGAAATACACAAGGGTATGTGCGGCTCACACATTGGATCGAGGGCTCTGGTTGGAAAAGCCTTCCGGCAAGGATTTTACTGGCCCACAGCCCTCCAAGATGCAGTTGAGTTGGTCACCAAATGTGAAACTTGCCAGTTCCATTCCAAGAATATCCATCTGCCTGCCCAAGCTCTTCAGACAATCCCTTTGTCATGGCCGTTTTCGGTCTGGGGGCTCGAAATCTTGGGCCCCTTCCCCCGTGCTACCGGGGGCTTTGAATTCTTGTTCGTTGCAATCGACAAGTTTACAAAGTGGCCAAAAGTAGAGCCCGTGAGAAAGGTGACTGCTCAGTCAGCTATCAAGTTCTTGAAAGGATTGGTGTGCCGCTTTGGGGTCCCTGCCCGAATCATCACCGACAATGGCACCCAATTCACGAGCCACACCTTCATGCAATATGTTCATGCCCTCGAAAGCAAAATCTCATTCGCCTCTGTCGCTCATCCAAGGAGCAATGGGCAAGCTGAGAGGCGAATGCTGAAGTGTTGAGAGGACTCAAGACAAGAACATTTGATAAGCTGTTGAAGTGCGGCAGGCGATGGATCGATGAGCTGCCGATGGTTCTTTGGTCCCTCAGAACGACACCAAATCGAGCTACCGGGCAGACTCCCTTCTCCCTAGTCTATGGGGCAGAAGCAGTTATCCCCATGGAACTCATTTATGGGTCACCTTGAGTGCTTGTCTACGATGAAGTGGCACAAGAACAACACCGGCGTGACGACACTGTGCTACTCAAGGAGAACCGTCTCCGGGCTGCTACGCGTGTTGCACGCTACCAGCAAGCCCTGCGTCGCTATCACTGCCGCAGGGTTCATGCCCGGAGTTTTGAGGAAGGCGACCTTGTCCTTAGGTGCGTTCTATCCACCAAGGGTAGAAACAAGTTGACGCCGAAGTGGGAAGGCCCTTACCGGGTAGTACGAGTCACCAAACCGGGCGCAGTCCGTCTGGAGACCGGAGATGGCATTCAATTGCAAAAGTCATGGAATATTGAGCATCTCCGTAAGTTCTACCCGTAAGGCACGGCTGTCAGGCCCTGCCCGGCAGCCACCCTTTTGTACAGGCCTTGCCGATGCTGCATGTAACCCCTTGTACAAAGCCAGGCGTAGACCCTAAGCAACAGAGAAATAAATGAAGCACTGGGGGCCCCCCCGAAACTTGCATGCATGCATAAGCATATCATGAGCATAGCATAATCATGTAGATCAGATCGCACATGGCATCATTTTCATCTGCATTAGGTTGCAAGGCTCTTACCGTGTACTTGGTCCCGAAGAAGAGAAGAGAAGACAAGCCTACGTCGTGATCCCCGGCAAGCCAAATAGATAAGTTTTATCTCTTATCCATACGTGTTTTGTGAAGAGAAACTTGTGCATATGAAAACCTCGCCACCTTTGAAACCTAGGTGCTCCCATCCCTTGACTCGAACGTTGCTTCGGTCAGGATGGTTGTAGTGGCCTTTGGCGGAAAAGATCTGGCGGGGGGCTGGTCCCTCCCTGTGGTTTGTGCCCGGCAGGCCTGGCCCCACGGCAACGAACTGAGGGTACCGACAGGATAGCCTGCCGGGGAAAACTTGTTTACTTTAATGTATAGAGGCATTTCACCTCTGCATGGATATGTTACATGCACAAGTACCCGGCAAGGCTTGTCTTTTTCATTAATATGCTGATTAACAAGTACAAATCTTACAAAACACAGACATGGATAAAGAAGATTACATAATTTAGACTAAAGTTTGGCAAATGCCTACATATTTTAGATTAAAAAAAGATAAATGCCCATGATGCCTTTGCTCTGTCCCTCCCCTCCTTGGAACTGCAGGGGGAGACGAAGAAGACGGAGGGAAGGCATGGCTGGGATCCGGCGCCTCCCCAGGATCAGGATGGCACTGTTCCCGGGCTGGGAGGAAGAAACCGGAGGGTAGGTGCAGATGGTGGCGCTGCCGAAGGCCCAGCCGATGATGATGGTGCTTCCGGCAATCACGCCTTGTCGGAGCGGTCGTCCTCGCTCTTGACACATCGTGGGTTGCCTCCACCTCCCTCGCCGCTGTCACTCAAGGGGGCGTGCCCGCTATCGCTTAAGCCCCCACCATGGCGGCCAGGGCGGACGCCAGGCGCTCCGGATGGCTCCACAGAGAGCATGGTCATCTCCAATGACCAGAGGCTAGAAGAATGCCGTCCCCTGAAGAAGCGTACGCAGGCACAAGGAACCCGCCAATATGCAAGGCAGGTAATATCCCGAAGGAAGGGATCTGCCGTTACCAATGGCGAACCGCTCCCGCGGTCTCCCTTCAGCGTCACAGGAGAAAAGGGGACATGCCACGATTGACTACCACACTTTGCTGGTTCCGGCGTGGTGTCTCTCACATAGCCCCTCACTGGAATTGAAGCCCCGGGCAGCCCGACAACGAACGCACCAGAGTCGCTACCTCCGGCGCTACCGCCGCGCCGCCCGCGCGTGCCCCTGAGGCCTGTGCAAAGACGGGAGAGGGGTCTTATCCCAGCAAAGGTGTAACCATGCCCTTCTACTCCCCAGGCACCTACACAAGCTTCCAGCGTCATCAACCCCAAGCTCGAGCCCGGGACTTGGCCCCAATCTCTTCCTCTCAACATTGCAAGAAGAAAGAAGGAAACAAGGAGAAAAGGTGCATGGATGGGCACTTCCGCTCCCCCTCGCCCCCCTTTTATATAGGCGGGCTGGGGGTTGGGAGCTGATCCCTCGACGAGTAACCGCCGTCCATCTCCACCAATCCAAGAAGGCCAGGCCCCTGCCTTGATGCTCTCCCGCACCACGCGCCTCCGTTACCTACCCCACTCAATGCATGCAGCATACGTGGCCAAAGGATAAGGGTGTGGTGGGAAGAGTGAATTGGCAGTTACTCACCCGTGCGTTAAAGTCATTCACGGGCCATTACAAGGATGGCCCCAACATAATTGGTGTTATGCAATGCACGGGAGAACCGAAAACTAACCCGGGCTCAGGTTAATGAAGAAGCAAAGAAGATCTCAAAGGACAAGCAACTGCTACCCTCTTGCATGTGCACTGGATAGGACCTACCCCGACGACGCCTGGCAACGCGTTCGGCCAGGCCCGGGGGCTCTTGTCGGTGCAACAAACCCTGGGTCTGTTGCCCAGACCGTGCACATGCCTAAAAGAGCAAGGTAGCAACATCCAAGTCAAGATCAAATTGAAGAGATAGCTCTTTGAGGAATCAAAGGGCAGATCAAGAAGACCAAGACAAGCTAAATAGGCAACACACCACTAAGGGAAAGCATCCCTTGCCGGGCAGGAGAGCCTGGCGAGGTCGAGGTGGCCCCGAAGACAAGCCTCAAGACTGTCCCGGCAAGCCTGCCGGGCGCGACGAAGGCAAACTACCCCGCCAAAGCTCCACCGCTCCACCTCACAGCAACGCAAGTCATCGATCAGTGCGGTGTCAAGCCCCCAAGTGACTAAGTGGCTGTTATTTGGCACGTGGCAGCCACTTCCTATGGAAATCACCTCCAAATGACACCCGTCCAGAGACGTGTCAAGCAGACAGATGAGAAGGTGGCCGAGCAGCCCGGCAAGGCTTGCCGGGCATGCCACGATGTGACATTAAGCGGCGCATTAAATGCGCTCTGCTCTGTCTGGAGAGTTAGGTATGATAGCACTATTCGCTATCTAATCAGTACGCAATGACTGATTTGCCATTGTGGTGACCCCTTGATCTATAAAAGGAGGGCCATGGCAACCATAGAAAGGATTCGGGCCCTTGTACAGTTGTACGCGCGTAGCTGCCCTCGCCCCGAGGCAACCCTGTCGGGCAAGAGCGCTGCATTTCCACCACAATCCACCAACAATCCACCAAAGCAGGAGTAGGGTTTTACGCCTCGCGGCGGCCCGAACCTGGGTAAAAATTGCCCGTGTGATCTCTGTCGTGCTGTGCTATGTTCTCCGCTCTTCGTGCAATGTGCTCATCCCCCCTGCCGAACCACAAGGGGCTAATGGCCCCATAGGTGGCCGTGGTTTCCCACGACATCCATGAACTTAATACACTACATGCATGCTGGATAGCGGTCGATGTGTGGAGTAATAGTAGTAGATGCAGGCAGGAGTCGGTCTACTAATCTTGGACGTGATGCCTATATAATGATCATTGCCTGGATATCGTCATAATTATTCGATCTTCTATCAATTACCCAACAGTAATTTGTCTACCCACCGTATGCTATTTTCTCGAGAGAAGCCACTAGTGAAATCAACGGCCCCGGGTCTATTCTTTACCATATTTGCTTTGAGATCTATTTCTATTTGCTTTTGTTTCAGATCTATTATTCCAAAAACCCAAAAATACCTTGTTGCACTTTTTTCTTATTTCATGTTTTATCAAGATCTATTTATCCAATATACACAATTTTTATCCCCTCAACTTGACAATTTCTGGCACTGTTACCCGTAGAGGGATTGACAACCCCTCCTAATCGTCGGGTTGCAAGTATTTGTTCTTTGTGTGCAGGTACCATTTACATAGTGTTGCTTGGTTCTCCTACTGGATTGATACCTTGGTTTCATAACTGAGGGAAATACCTTCCGTAGCTGTGCTGCATCATCCCTTCCTCTTTGGGGAAATACCGACATAGTTCAAGCGACATCAGATTGCTTCGAGGAAATAGGGCATTCCTTCAAGTTCAGGAAAGTTCAATATCTTATGATTGAAAATCCCGTTCTTTCCAAACAATATTCGAGCATAATAGACAAACTTGTTCTTCAGTCCAAAACCTCGGTGACAGTGAAGTTCTTTCTCCTTCATAGGGGCTGACCCCAAAAAATGCAAGCTTGGATAAATGAAGTTGTTCATTGAATGCAGGGCCGTTGGGGCCGTACTCATCTGGAAATAGCGGAAATGATTCCTGGGGATTTTTGCGATTCTCTTCATCACTGATTTCCATCGGCTGAACATCATCAAAAGCTGGCACACTATCATTGATTGGCTTCAAAGGAGCAAGAGGTCTTTTAGCTTTTTCTGGAGCTGATGGTACGGGAGCACTGGTCTGTCCTTCAATTTCCTTCGCTGGAACTCCTTCAGCGGCTTTCTCATTCTTAGGCACTAGGGCCTTTTCTTTCGGTGAGCTTACAACAGGAGGAGGCATGACAATTTCTCCAGTTACTTGAGTCACTACATCTTCTCCTTCAGTCTGTTGTGGCAAAACTGGTGGTACATCTTGCTGAGGCAAAACTGGTGGTGCAACTGCTTGAGCATCTTCTTCGCAAGCCATGGGCTCTTCATCTTTCTCTTCTTCCTGTTCTGCCTGTGAAGCCAATGAACCAGGAGCAAGATCAACCTCCATCTGGGTAGGGGCACCAGATGAGGAGACCGGGGTGGTATTTCCTCGGGAAGCAACTTGCTCCCCCTCAACTTTATCACCCTCCTTGATGGATCCGGAGGGCTCAACATGACTTTCCCTCAAAGGCGATGAAACTACCTTTTCCATCTCAATCTCTTCGTCAACTTTTTCTTCAGGGGCTTGTTGCTCGGGCACAACATTCTCTTCAGCAGGATTATCCACAAAGATATCCACCACATCTGATTCTTGCGCATTTGAGGTAGGAATGATAACTACCACAGGCACAACATGTTGCTCGGTTTCTTCCTCGGAACAAGGGGATGGTGGTATCTGTTGCAGTGGGACACTCAAGTCAACAGGTGCATCAGTTGCTACAGGTTGGATACGACGATCCTTGATAGCCTTCGGCTTGCTGGCTCTTGCTTGAGCTCTCTGACGCTTCTCTTCTTTTTCTCTTTGTCGAGCAAGTTCTGCTTGATGCTTAATCTCATCATTTCTACGATCACAAAGCTGAGAAACATCCATCTTCAGCTTAGAATGCCACTCAATCTTGTTGTTTCTCATCACAGTGAGGGCTTTGGTGATCTCAAGAATTCCCTTGTTCATGTCTTTTCTTTCAGACTCAGATTTTGCATCCCTCCTCATTTTCTCAAGGAGTTTCTTATCCTCAACAGCCTGGTTCAGTTCCTTGGTGATTTCTTTTAGTTCAATGAAGTGCTTTGCTACCATCTTGGTAACATCCTCAAGTAGACCCAGGCTGCTCAACTCAGATGGATTTGCATCATAGGAAGCACCTTCAATGATGTCAAACATAAGATCAAAGTCATATTCCTCTGTGGAAGCAGGAACAATCATCTTGGCCTTCTTGGCAGGAACAACAACTTTTTCATCAGGCAGCAACTTTCTCTTCGAGGCAGGGCCGCAGAACCCGAAGGTTTATCTAATGCCACAGTGGCCAGACTTGGTGATGATCTCAACAGGGGCGAGACTTTTGCTGGAGAGGGTGTTTGATATGGCCTGTCAAGCAAAGCTAGTTGATCATACATGGGAATTTCTTCGCCAGCATTATCATCAGATGAATCACTTGATGAGGCAGATGCTACCTTCCTTGACTTTCGGGCAACGAACTTCTTCTTCGAAGCTCGAGGAGAAACAGATTTCCTTTTCTTCTTTTCCTTTCGGGCAGAAGCCCTTTCCTTCTTCTCCTGCACATCTTGTTGAGTCAACTCAACATTTCTTTGTTCCAACTAATTTTTCTTCGCCTCTTTGGAATCACGCTTGGCCTTGGCCTTTGCTCTCTTTTCCACTTCCTCGGGAAAGTCAGCAGTTGTCTTCAATGAGTCTGCATGAGCATTGGGAGGAGGAGCTGGCCTAACTTTTTCATCATTTGGACCTAGGCAGCCCTCTGCAATGCAGTCATTCTAGGGTGGAGTGAATGCAAATAGGATCTGATATTTCCTTCTGACGTTCTCATAGTTGAACCACTTCTTCGCCCAATGACGGTGAATCTTTTGCAGCCTGTTATTTCTATCATTGGCAGTTTCAACTCCAGGAGGAGTCTTGTACGTTTCAGGATCAGACATCTCAGCCCCGGTGTTCCTCTCTCTATCACGACCACCCTTCTTAGGATTTCCATCAGAGAACAGGGTCTTGGAGTCAGTGACTCTCTGGTTGACTGTGCGCTGAGGGAATATCATCTTCTTCAGCAGATTCTGATTCGTACTTCTTCTTCAGCACTTTTGGCGGCTTAGCTGGTTTTCTTTCAGCCACCATTGCTTTATCAGCCACACGCGGCTGCTGTGGAATTTCTTCCTCGGACCCAGAATGCTCTTCCGAACTATTTGCCATGACCACTCCTGAGAGAAAAACAAACATGCGAGAGAAAACAGGAAGAAGTCACAAACATGCACAAAAGCATTTTGACTCAAAACAGATAATTTTCGGAAACAACAAGGAATTCATGGCATACACTTTGGAAGATATCGTTGAGAGAATTGCAATATGCCCTAAGACAGAATAACAACTCCTCTAATCTTTTGATGTATACCTTATGAACCCTAGATCCAAATAGACGGGTACGAGGAACTACTACAAACCGTACAAGTCATGACTTAGTGAATCCTAAAGATCTACCGCAAGAGAATAAAACAAGTTAAATGGCATCGGGATGAACAACCCTAGAACAGAAGAGGGATAGGGCTAATTCATATCTGTACGCCCTAACTTGGCAATACACATCAACCACGGCAGTGCGGGAGAGAAGGAGTACCGCACTGGCATGACCAACGGTGACTGGGCTTCATTGGAGTTGCACGGCAAGGCTTGTCATTGACGCTGCTTCGAGCTTGGGCTCGGACGAAAAGCGAGAGGAGAGGTTTGAGGCCGAACAGTGAGGGAATAGAGGAGGAAGAGGCCTGGACGGGGGGTTTATATAGCCTGAGGGTGAAACCGCTCCCTCTGAAATCTACGGCCAAAAACCCAGGACGTTCCACATTCAATGGACGAGATCATGAACGTGAGATCGTGGGCACGTGTCAACCGTTTCCTGCAAAAATCTCAGTAACTGAACAGAATGCCGAAGGCTTTGAGGAAGCGCAAGCGCCAAAATAGAGTAAATTTCGAAGTGGATTTCATTCGCGACCAAGGATGTCGGAGTGAGATCACCTTCAGATCAAGTTGCATGTTTATGATAAGAAAGAACCGACTAACAACAGAGAAGAAGCTGACTCAAAGTACGAAACCGAAGAAATGACAAAAAAACACAAACCCTTCGAACGAAAACACAGAAAGATGAGCACCAACAATAATCGATATCAGGGCTTATAATAAACATGAGATATCCCTGAGAGAATTTCCTGCATGAGATGATTAGTTCTTCTTCACAAACCACACTTGCGTGGGAGGTGAGGATCTCATTTGCTTAGGCTGAATGAGGGTATTCCTTCGGTGAGGCCTACGAGACACCTGTGCACTTTGATGATAATCATATGAATAGGCATTGAAGTTATTTCCAGATACATGAATGTAATGATTTGAAGATGTACGCATGTACTCCTTCTGACGTGGGTTAGGATGATTATCAATCAAAGATAATACTCGAGTAGACTAAGAATGATAACAATTTCCTCGTCGAGAGTTATCCTGCACAGTCAGGTTAGCAGTGACGGACAAATTTTCAACAGTGCACTTCTTTACACAGATTTGCTTCTTGGGTGAACCTGTCCTGCAGTTAGTTCCAACATATCGAGTGAAAACCTTACCATTCTGTTGTTTGAAGATTTTGTAATTTGAGTCATCAGACTCATCAGTATCAATAGGAATGGGTGAAAGATAACCAGTTAAAGTTTCAGGTTCGAGGGTTTTACTCTTTGCACGAACCCAAGTCATTCGAGGATACTGCTTGGGTGTCCAATAGGATCCATCCACATTGAGTTTCTTTTCGAAACCTAATCCTTCCTTCTGAGGATTTTTGTGAAGTATGGACTTCTTGAGCACATCACATAGGGTTTGATGCCCTTTTAGGCTCCTTAGCATTCCAGTCTCAAGTAAGCCCTTTAACCTGCAATTTTCTTTAGTAATAGCAGCAAAATCCTTGGAAGAAGGGTTAGTAGTACCAACTTTATTAGTAGCGATATTCTCTGTGACAACATTAGAAGTTTCAGCATGAGAATCAGCATTGCTACGTTCTAAGCATTTTAAACATGGAGGTACAAAATCATCAGGAAGTCGAACAGATTGCTCGGCGAAGAGAGAAGCTTTCTCTAACACCAGCTCATTATGAGATTCTTTCAGTGACACAAGTTCTTGATTCCTGTTAAGGAGTTCATCTGATAAACTCTCATAGTCAACTATAAGCGAATCATATCAAGTGGTAAGATCATCTATAGTTGATGAAAAAGTGTCTTGCTCTTTGATCAACTTTTGATTCTTCTCCATCTCTTCGACTAGTAATCCTTCGGTTTTCCTAAGATTTCTCTCAAGCATTTCAAGTTCATCATGTTGGGATTTAGCAATCTTGACCAGCTTGGCATAAGAGATATTCAGGTGAATATTCGTTCATGGATTTTTGGTGCTTAGCAGATACCTGATCCTTTGATGATTTTGCCATGAGACAGAAAGTGATTGGTTCATCATTGCTTGAATCATCATCATCAGTGCTTGATTCATAGGATTTCTTTGATGATTGAATGACAACATATGCATTGCTTCTCCCAATTCTTTTGTAGAATTCTTCATTATCTAATTCAGTGTCAGTTGCTTCCTCTTCGGAGTCCAGAGTCAGATCGGCACATGCTCTATTTAGCTGTGACATCCTCTTCATATTTGATTCAATGGTAGCTCTTGCTTTCATGCCAGTGACTGATCTCGTCAAAGAAGATGAGGAAGATGCAATTTCCTTCGAGAGCTTAGTATGATGATCCACTCGAGTAAAACCACTGCAGTGAAGATATTTCCATCTCTTGCTAGGTTTTCCTTCCCAGCTAGGGCAATCAGCGATGAGATGACCGTATAGTTTGCACTTGAAGCACTTCATATCTTTCGGAGGCAATCTTCTTCTTGACGATTCTGGCGTGTCAAGCTCGTCATCATTTGTGAGGCAGAGATTTTGCCTTTTGAGATCACTTAGCCATTGTGTGAGCATTTCAAGTTCTCTGGTGATAGTGTGTCGATTCTCGACATCTTCTTCTTCTTCAGAACTGCCATAGTGTGAGAGAATTTCTCCTTCACTTTCCGAAGAAGATTCTTGATTGGCATTTTCCAGTTCCATCTTTTCTTCATGAATTGACAGTAGTGTCATGACCTCAACATAGTGAAGCTCTTCATAGTCTGGTCTTTGTTTGATTTCAGCTACAATGTGATCGAAGGATTCGTCAAGAGCGCTCAGAAGCTTGTTCACTACATCTCTGTCAGTGATATCAGTTACTCCACGCTGATGCAGTCTTTCGACAATGTTAGTCAGTCGATCAGTGAGCTCCATAGCACTTTCCTTTCAAAGACTTCTGAATCCGGTGAACATGGCATGAAGCATTTGAATGTGGGGATCTGATCTGGCAACAAGTTCTTCATGAGCATTGTTGATAGCATCCCAAATTTGCTTTGAAGTATTGAGTCTTTGGAACCAAAAGAAAATGTCTTTTGATAGACTGCCACAGATGATATCTTTTGCTTGAGCATCCAACTGCAGATTTTCTTTATCATCGTCGTTGAGATTGTTCGGTTGCCGAATGGTGTAGCCATCTTCCACAATCTGCCACAGATCATAGTTAATAGCTTGAATTCTAATTCTCATTCGTTCCTTCCAGTACAGATAGTCATTTCCATCAAAGATAGGAAATCTTTCAGAGTGCGAGGATCTACCTGCATACGACATACTCAAAACTCCAAGGACGTTAGACCTTTAATAAATAGAGGCAGGGAGAACCTGCTCTGATACCAATTGTTAGGACCGAGAGTATATCTACCAGAGGGGGGTGAATGGGAGATTCAAAATTTCTTACTAAGATTTTGAAACTTATCCCAATCATAGCAGCAAAATAGAGTATCGAAGAAAATAAGCGGAATCAATCTTCTTCATCAGATGCATATTTATCAATGAAGGCATTGATAACCGTACGAGCTTGGGAAATCACAGGTTTAACTACAATAAGAGTAATACACCATGCAAACAGATGTAGTAGAATGTGACATAACATGGTGCACATTGAGAATAGTACAATAGAATGTTTTCACAAGTGATTCCAAGGAATATGGTGGTAAGAATGAAAACAGGAAATGAGACTGAAACAGGATGAACACAGATTCACATGAAAAAGGCAACATAATGAAATGATCACATAAACAGTCGGCATAGAGCACGAATATAAACTGCTGAAAGAAATGCAGTAGAGTAGATTTAACCAATGGTGCAGGATGGCAACAGAGAGATTTGGTAGACCAGTTCACCCTTCTGCCAAAGGGCTACGTCTGGTTGGAGGGGTTGTGACTAAACATGGAAGATAAACTCTCTTCACCCTATTCTCCTTCAACGCAAAGCTGATCAGACTCAGGTTGATTTCACTCGTGGTAGATCCTTGTCGGCGATTTCCAAATCTTTGGTCAACCTTCGCGAACCACAATCACTCTTTGTCTCTGAAGATCTAGCTTGGTGAAGACAACAAATCTTCAACACATGAAGCCAAAACCTATCCGTCTAGAGAGTGCATAGCTCTCAAGAGTAATAGGTACAAGAACTCTCGCTCAGAACTACTGTGATGCTAAACCACTGTCTAAGTTTGGGCTCTTGGTTTTTCTCTCAGTAGATCTTAAACTCCAATCACTCGGAGAGGGGTTGCTCAAATCTATCTTCTCAGAAATGTCAAGCAGAGCAGCCAACGGACAATGTTGGAGTGGGGTGGCTATTTAGAGCTGCAGCCTTCCCTGATGGGAAAATACCAAATTAGACATCGGGTTCAGCCAATGGCCGAACAACACGAGTCCAACGGTCGGATTTGAGCACAACGGTAACATTTCTTGCGGAGCAAGTAATGCTAACTCCTCAGTCCGAGGCAAATCTCATGCAGCAAAGAAGATCACAGTCTCTTGCTAGCAAGTATTTGCTCGGAAGACAAAGAGATTTCTCTCACAACTTTCATAGGTTTTGGCTAAGCATCACAGCGGATCTAAGCATCGAGAACCTATACCCCTCTTAATAGTACGGAGGTCCTATTACTCGAAAGAATGAAACAAGAACAGCGAAATGAATACTACGTCTTCACTTTGTCTTCGACTTCCATCATTGCGGTCAATTTCTTCGAACGACAGTACCGAATCAAAAGCTTTGCTTCAGCAGAAAACTTTCGAGGGGTCGATTTCTTCACATCAATCCTCTCGACTATATGACTTCAACAAATATAGCTCATTCTTCTCTGGCACGCAAATGTACTTCGGTGAAGTTCCATGAACTCAGCACCGAAGATAGCATTCTCTTCGGTTGTGTATGGACTTATTCTCTCTGTATGCGCTAGCAAACAAATTAGTCCATACTTGTTTCTGTCAACAATCTCCAAAACACAAGGTAGGCAGATATTGCACCAACAGTATCGCTCTAGCTTGGGGGAGGCCTAAGTCAATGTTATATTCATGCCCCAATCATGAGCTCTCTAGAGAAATTATTATTCAGAATTTTTATGCTCGGCTTTCTCATGATGATCGATCCATGCTCGATACTTCTTGTACTAGTTCTTTTATGAAGAAGACTATTGAATTCATGTGGAATCTTTTAGAAAGAATTAAATGCAAATCTGAAGATTGGGAACTCGACGAAGGTAAAGAGTCAGGTATTAAGCTTGAATTTGATTATGTTAAATCTTTTATGAATACCGATGCTTTTCACAAGTTTAGCACTAAATATGGACTTGACTCTGAGATAGTAGCCTCTTTTTGTGAATCTTTTGCTACTCATGTTGATCTCCCTATGGAGAAGTGGTTTAAATATCATCCCCCTATTAAAAATGAAATTAAAGAACTGGTCATAGCTAAAGATGAAACTACTATTTACAATGTTGATCCAGTTGTGCCTACTGCTTATATTGAAAAACCACCTTTCCCTGTTAGGATAAAGGAACATTCTAAGGTTTCAACTGTGGTTCGCAAAAGTAATATTAGAGCACCTAAACCTGCTGAACAAATTAAAGTAGAACCTAGTGTTGCTATGGTTAAAGATCTCCTGGTAGAAAATATTGATGGGCATGTTATTTACTTCTGCGATGATGCTGCTAGAATTGCCAAACCTGATGAAAAATATAAACATAGACCATTTGTTGGCATGCCTGTTGTCTCAGTTAAAATAGGAGATCATTGTTATCATGGCTTATGTGATTTAGGTGCTAGCGTGAGTGCTATTCCTTTTACTTTATACCAAGAAATTATGAATGACATAGCACCCGCTGAAATAGAAGACATAGATGTTACTATTAAACTTGCCAATAGAGACACCATCACACCACTTGGGATTGTTAGAGATGTTGAAGTCTTGTGTGGGAAAATAAAACACCCTACTAATTTTCTAGTTCTTGGTTCCGCGCAAGACGATTTTTGTCCAATTATCTTTGGTAGACCTTTCTTGAACACCGTGAATGCTAAAATAGATTGTGAAAAACAAACTGTCGGTGTTAGCTTTGGTAATGAGTCTCATGAGTTTAATTTCTCCAAGTTTAGTAGACAACCACATAAGAAAGAATTACCTAGTAAGGATGAAATAATTGGTCTTGCTTCTATTGCCGTGCCCCCTACTGATCCACTAGAAGAATATTTGCTAGACCATGAAAATGGTATGCATATGCATGAAAGAAATGAAATAGATAAATTTTTCTTTGAACAACGACCTCTGCTCAAACACGATTTGCCTATTGAAACTCTAGGAGGTCCTCCTCCACCTAAAGGTGATCTTGTGTTTGAATTAAAACAATTGCCCGACACTTTGAAATATGCTTATCTTGATGAGAAAAAGATATATCCTGTTATTATTAGTGCTAACCTTTCAGAACATGAAGAAGAAAGATTATTGAAAATACTGAAGAAGCACCATGCTGCCATTGGATATACTCTTAATGATCTTAAGGGCATTAGTCACACTCTCTGCACAAGATTAATATGGAACCTGATGCTAAACCCGTTGTTGATCATCAATGACGATTGAATCCTAAGATGAAAGAAGTGGTAAGAACTGAAATATTAAAGCTTCTGGAAGCAGGTATAATCTATCCCATAGCTGATAGTAGATGGGTAAGTCCCGTTCATTGTGTCCCTAAGAAGGGAGGTATTACTGTTGTTCCGAATGATAAAAATGAACTTATTCCACAAAGAATTGTTACTGGCTATAGAATGGTAATTGATTTTAGAAAATTAAATGAAGCAACTAGAAAAGATCATTACTCTTTGCCTTTTATTGATCAAATGTTGGAAAGATTATCTAAGCACACACACTTTTGTTTTCAGGATGGATATTCTGGTTTTTCTCAAATACATGTTTCACAACCTGATCAAGAGAAAACCACTTTTACTTGCCCTTTTGGAACTTATCCTTATAGACGTATGCCTTTTGGTTTATGCAATGCACCTGCTACCTTTCAAAGATGTATGACTGCTATATTATCTGATTTTTGTGAAAAGATTGTTGAGGTTTTCATGGATGATTTTTCTGTTTATGGAACTTCTTTTGATGATTGCTTGAGCAACCTTGATCGAGTTTTTCAGAGATGTGAGCAAACTAATCTTGTCTTGAATTGGGAGAAGTGTCACTTTATGGTTAATGAAGGTATTGTCTTGGGGCATGTTGAGGATATAACTCCGAGGTATGACTCGCCCAGGAGGGGTCGGGTCACACCGTTGGTGGCTTAAGGCGAGAAGGCCCAAGAAGACTGAAGGCCCAAGACCCGGAGGTGACTTAAGGCCCGAAGGAGTGAACCGCCAGGTAATGACTTGTTCTGTAAGGAAGGTTAAGTTAGAAAATGAGCCGGTCATGTTTGTGTGAGCTGGCCGGGACTCTGTAAGCCGCCGGGCATTGACCTGTATATAAAGGGGTAACCCGGCAGCGGGTGAGGGGGGATCAACAAGTCGAGAACTAGGTCAAGCATATTCGCTCCCTTGTAATCGAAACCCAAGCAATACAACTAAGAGCAGGACGTAGGCTTTTACCTCATTGAGAGGGGCCGAACCTGGGTAAATTCCTTCTGTCCTTTGTCCCATTCAACCCCTTCAAGCTAAACTAGTTGCGATGGCTCCACGCCTAAGTCCTTTTGCTAGGACATCTGCCGTGACAAGTCCGCGACAGTTGGCGCCCACCGTGGGGCTCTCACATGGTGGTTTCGAGTTCTTGAAGGGCAACTTCTCAGGGATCAAGGGATACACCGTGGGCTGGATGACCAAGAGTCGCCGCGGCAAGATCTACATCGACGACGCTGGATGGGGTCCGGAGGCCGATTCAATCAAGTACGGGTACCGGGTCCCCTTTGGTGGTATCCATGTGTTCATCGGCAAGATTGGTGAGTCTGAGCCTGAGCCGGAAGTCTGCGCTGACACCATTAAGACGGCTCGATGCACGAGACCCACCAAGGTTCAACCCGCCAGGGTCCAACCTGCCCAGAAGCATGTCTTCGTCGGCTTTGTCCATGGAGCGGACCTCGAGGAAGGCTACATGTCCGGTGGTGAGACGGCCATCTACTCTGGTGATGAGTCCTCAACTGGCGAAACTGAGTCGATCTATCAACTGCAAGATGGCAGGCTTGGGGGTTGTTCCGATGGTGACAGTATTCCGGACTCCTATGAGCTGCCAAACAGGGCAGCTATATTCATGGCCGGGACGCAGCAGATGGTGCACTCATCAACCGCTGCAGCGATGACCTCCGGTTCAACGACTGCTGCAACGGCTGGGGCGAGCGGCTCTACGCGCCCGCCGGCTCAAGTTTTATCCGAGCTCTTGGATGCTTTGGCAACGTTACTAGCGGCAGAGGTGACCCCGGCGACTCAGGCATAGCATAATGCGGAAGTTGCAAAGCTAAGGGATGAAGTAGCTCGGGCTAAAGAGGAACTTAACACTGAGAACGTCAGAATGGCTGCAGAACGGACAACCCTAGAAGCTGAAACACAGAGGGTAAGGGCCGAGGCTTTTCGGTTAAGTCTGGATCAGAACGCGTCAAACGCTGTGATGTGGAGGAGGCACCAGAACCGCTTGCCACCGCAATTCGAGGGAAGGAATCTTTTTATTACACACGGAGCAGGGCCAAGTAACCCGCTCGGTGAGACCCGGGCTGATGAAGCATTGGCAACCGGGGCGGCGGCTCAGCCTCGTATAGCAGATCCACCCCGTGTGAACTTGACCCCTCCTCATCAGGTGCAGACACCCCCGGGTCATTACTCCAACCCATTGGATAATATGATTGCCGCAGCCTCACGCCTAGCAGCCCTCCCAATTGAAGGTGAGTCGCCAGCTGCGATAGAGGCTCGGAACGCCGTGGAACTTCTTAAGACGGCGGTGACCCAACAAGCGGCTTATTCCTATAGCCGTGAGCGAATCCATTCGACTCCATGACTGAGCTGAAGCTACAGCCGGCGCATGGAGTCGCCGGCGGTTTCCAGCAGTGAACGGCGTCGTAACCCGCCCCAGGGGCGAGACCCACCCCGTGGCGATGATGATGTTCAAGTTCTAACGGATCAAGCTAGAGCGCGCCAAGAGGCAGAGCTGGCAGCTTAGTTAGCGGCTCTTAGACAGCCTCAGTTAAACCCTTCTGTGTCTGTAGAAGTGGGAATGACCTCTCGGTCAGTCGGAGTGCCCTGTCTGGTGCCGGCTCTAGGTAATGAGCGTTTGCCCAAGGATTTCAAGGGCCCTCGAAAAGTACCCAATTACACTGCGGATCAGCCTCCGGATGCTTGGATTGAAAGCTACGAGTTGGCTATGGAGATGTTGGATGTTAACGATGTTGTGTGCGCCAAATATTTCACCATGATGTTGGATGGGCCGGCTCGCACCTAGCTAAAGGGATTGGCCCCTAATTCCATCAACTCGTGGACTGAATTGAAGACGCGTTTCATTTAGAATTTTAAGGACACATGTAAGTAGCCTCTGTCGATTATCGACCTAGACACTTGCATCCAGTGTGAGGATGAGTCAACCGCCCATTGGGTTCACCGGGTCTCAGCTATTATCCACTCATCGGATAGTATCAATGCTGGTTTTGCTATTTTAATTTTGGAGAAAAATTGCTGGTTTATTCCCCTCAAACAGAAGCTAGGGCAGCTTAAACGTCATTGCAATGACATGGGAGAGCTCATGGCAGCTCTTATCAAATATGCCGACTTTGATAATACTAAGCATCCGGGGTCTGATGAAGAGAAGTCCAACAAGGGGAAGAAAAATGGTAATGGGAAAGGGCAGCAGTCCAACATGCCAGGTCATAATCAAGGTAATAATGGTAAGCGCAAACAGCCCGATGGCGGGTCAGATTTTGTGGCCAATACCAACGCCCAAAATAACGGTCAACGTCGAAGAGGGAAACCACCCCCTCGTACCGGAGGGTCAAAAGTTAACCTTGAGGCAGAATTGAACCGGCCCTGCCCAAAGCATAGTTATCCAGATAGATCGTCGACCCACCTGTGGAAAGATTGTCATATCATGAGGGAGTATAGGAATTCAAACTTTCACCAGGATCACAATAACAGTAACGGCCCGCACGGCGGGTCAGGCTCCGGCTCTCACGGGCTCGGCTTTGGAGGTGGCGGCTCAAACTCTGGATTTCAGGGCCAGGGCAATTAAGGCGGTTTTAATCAGCAGCCCAGTCAAGGCAATCAGCAGCAGCAGTCCGGGTATCAAAGCAATCCAAAGCAGCTAAATAGTGGCCAATATCATGTTTTCACCACGAACCTATGCAAAAGAGATCAGAAGGTTCACAAGCGAGCGGTCAGCACGGTTGAGCCGGCGGTCCCTCGATACTTACGATGGTCAGAGCAGTCAATTGTATGGAGCCGTGAGGATCACCCGCCCCGGGTTGACAATCCGGGTCAGCTGGCTTTGGTGGTGGCCCCTCAAGTTGGAGGTTACAAGTTCACTAAGATACTTATGGATGGCGGCAGAAGTATCAATATCCTTTATTATGATACTTTTTGCTGGATGAATTTGGCTGATAAGGATCTTAAGTCGTCCTCTATGGTCTTTCATGGAGTGGTACCTGGTAAATCGGCTTATCCAGTAGGAAGGATAGCCTTAGAGTTGGCTTTTGGCAATGAACATGACTACAGGGCCGAGACATTGCACTTTGAAGTGGTTAAAATCAAAAGCCCCTATCATGCTCTGTTTGGGCGGCCGACTTATGCCAAGTTTATGGCACGACCATGTTATGTATATTTGCAGCTTAAAATGTCGGGTCGCAAGGGTACCATCACGGTACATGGTGACAGGAAAATAGCCTTGAAATGTGAAGAAGGTGACGCAGCTTACGCCGAGTCTGCCTGTGCCACAAAGGAACTCAAGTTTTATAAAGACAATGTTGACCCGGCTGATATGACTCCATTGAAGAAGCCAACCACAGAGCAGGATCCTTTACTAAAGTTTAAATCGGCGAATGACACCAAGCAGGTTGACTTTGTCCCTGGCGACTCATCTCAACAGTTTGTGATTAGTGCCAATATGGATCCAAAATAGGAAAGCGCGCTCACCGAGTTCATCTGTGAGAACCGGGACATCTTTGCATGGAAGCCTTCAGACATGCCGGGTGTACCGAGAGAACTCGCTGAGCACACTCTTAATATTGATCCTAAGTTTAAGCTGGTCAAACAGTTCCTTCGCCATTTTAACGAGGAAAGGCGCAAGGCTATTGGAGAAGAGGTGGCCCGGCTCTTAGCAGCTGGGTTCATTGTTGAAGTTTTTCATCCTGAGTGGTTGGCTAACCCGGTGCTCATGCTTAAGAAAAACAACACTTGGCGTATGTGTGTGGATTACACAGACCTTAACAAAGCTTGCCCAGCTGATCCTTTCGCTCTTCCCCGTATTGATCAGATCATTGATGCTACGGCGGGTTGTGAGCGTTTGAGCTTTTTGGATGCTTACTCTGGTTATCATCAGATCAAGATGGCAGTTAAAGACCAAGAGAAGATGTCTTTCATCACACCTTTTGGAGCTTTCTGCTATGTGTCTATGCCCTTTGGGCTCAAGAGTGCCCAGGCAACTTATCAGCGTTGTGTTCAGAATTGTCTTCATAACCAGATAGGGCGCAATGTTCATGCTTACGTGGATGATATTGTGGTGAAATCCAGACAGAAGGAGTCTCTGCTAGATGATTTGAAGGAAACCTTTGATAACCTCCGGGTCTACAAGATGATGCTTAACCCGGCCAAATGTGTTTTTGGTGTGCCTGCAGGCAAGCTCTTGGGTTTCTTGGTTTCGGAGAGAGGCATTGAAGCTAACCCAGAGAAAATGAAGGCCATCGCTTCATTGGCTAAGCCGGCATGCATTAATGATGTTCAGCGTCTGGCGGGTCGTATTGCAGCTTTATGCCAATTTATAAGCCGCCTGGGAGAGAAGGCTATTCCTTTGTACCAGATGATGAAGAAGACAGATCACTTTGTTTGGAGTGATGCTGCTAACAAGGCGTTTGAAGCACTTAAAAAACAGTTAGCTGAGCCGCCGGTTCTTGCGGCTCCTATTGAGAAGGAGCCTTTGCTTTTATATGTGGCTGCTAACAATAGAGCTGTCAGCGTGGCCATTGTTGTAGAAAGGAAGGAAACAGGAAAGGAGTATCCGGTTCATAGGCTGGCTTATTATGTCAGTGAAGTTTTAATTGAGTCCAAGCAAAGGTACCCACATTGGCAGAAGCTAGTCTATGGGGTGTTCATGGCCATGAAGCATTATTTCTAGGGTCATCCCATTACTGTGGTCAGTTCTACTCCCTTAGGGGATATTATTCAAAATAGAGAAGCCACCGGCCGGATAGCCAAGTGGGTCATTGAGCTTGGACCTCATGGTTTGAAATATATGCCAAGGATGGCCATCAAGTCTCAAGCCCTCGTGGATTTCATCAACGACTGGACAGAGTTGCAGATGCCTGAGGAGAAGCCAGATAATACATATTGGACTATTCATTTTGATGGGTCCAGGCAATTGGAAGGCTTGGGGGCTGGAGTTGTTTTGACTTCCCCACGAGGTGACAAATTTTGCTATGTTTTAAGACTGATGTTTCCTTGTACTAATAATGCAGCTGAGTATGAGGCCCTGCTCCTTGGTCTTCGGATGGCCAAAGAGATGAACTTAAGCTGGGTCAGGTGTTTTGGCGACTCAGATTTGGTGGCCCAGCAAGTTTTAGGAACTTGGGATTCTAAGGACCCGCTCATGGTGGCTTATCGCCGGGCGGTTGACATTATTGCTGGTCATTTCAAAGGTTATCAAGTGGAACATGTTGATCGAAGGAAAAATGAGGCGGCCGATGCTTTAAGTCGGCTGGGGTCTCAGCGTAAGCCGGTACCACCGAATGTTTTTCTTGATATACTAAATAGCCCTTCGGTGAAGCTACCAATAGAGGAGGATCTTGCAATTCCTGACCCGGAGGCACAGTTGGTGGCGGCTCTTCATGCTATTCCTGATTGGACGGTCCCTTATTTGGCTTATATGACCTGGGGAGAATTGCCTGAGGATGAAACTTCAGCCAAGCAAATAACCCGGAGGTCTAAATCGATGACCATTGTCAACGGCGAGTTGCACCGATGCAGAGTCACAGGTGTGTTCCAGCGCTGTGTTTCCCTTGAAGAAGGCCATGGGATTTTAAGAGAGATTCATGAAGGAGATTGTGGCCATCACGCCGGCTCTAAGTCTCTCGTGGCTAAGGCTTTTTGTCATGGGTTTTATTGGCTGACGGCTCATGCTGATGCAGAAGACCTGGTTAGCAAGTGTGACGGTTGTCAGAAATTTTCCAGACAGGCTCATGTGCCGGCTCAAGAGTTGCGGATGATTCCAATTACTTGGCCGTTTGCAGTCTGGGGGCTGGATATGGTTGGACCTTTCAAGAGATCCAAGGACAAAAAGACCCACCTTTTGGTGGCGGTGGATAAGTTTACAAAGTGGGTTGAGGCAGAGCCGGTCAGTAAGTGTGATGCGGCAACGGCGGTTCAATTCATTTAAAAGGTGATCTTCCGCTTTGGCTACCCGCATAGTATCATAACTGATAATGGCACCAATCTGTCAAAGGGCGCTATGAAAGAATTCTGTCAATGAGAGCATATTCGTCTCGATGTTTCATCAGTGGCTCACCCCCAGTCCAATGGTCAAGCTGAAAGGGCCAATCAAGAAATCTTGAGAGGCATCAAACCCCGGCTTATGGTCCCTTTGCAGAGGACGCCGGGTTGTTGGGTTGAAGAATTACCCTCAGTGCTTTGGAGTATAAATACCACCCCCAACAGATCAACAGGTTACACACCTTTCTTCATGGTTTACGGGGCAGAGGCGGTTCTCCCAAGTGACATCCGTCATGACTCGCCCCGTGTGGCGGCTTATGTTGAAGCTGACAACGAAAAAGCACGTCAAGATTCTCTGGATATGTTGGATGAGGAACGTGACCTCGCGGCGGCTCGTTTGGCGATTTATCAGCAAGATCTGCGTCGTTATCATAGCCTTCGGGTTAAAACTCGGACATTTCAAGAAGGCGACTTGGTGCTCCGGCTCATCCAGGATCAAACAGATATGCACAAGTTATCCCCACCTTGGGAAGGGCCTTTTGTGGTCAGCAAAAACCTGAACAATGGGTCATATTATCTTATTGATGTTCGAGAACACAAGGACTCAAGCACATCGGAGGAGGAGACCCGCCGACCGTGGAACATCGCTCATCTTCGGCCATATTACACTTGAGCCGCCGGCTCTTGTGTTGTACATACTTTCTTCAGTGTATATATCATGATCACTATAATAAAGCAGGCATCCCTGATAATTCAGGGCCTCTGTCGTTTCATTTCTAAGTATCTGAGCCTTTATTGTTTGTTCAGAAGGCCACTTGGGGGCTCCCTGCTCATTGAGCATAGCCTACCCTCTTGGTCCGGCTTACATGCCACCTTCTATGGTCACTTGGGGGCTCCCTGCTCATGGAGCATAGCCTACCCTCTTGATCCGGCTTACATGCCGACCCCTATGGCCACTTGGGGCCTCCCTGCTCATGGAGCATAGCCAACCCTCTTGATCCGGCTTACATGCCGACCCCTATGGTCACTTGGGGTCTCCTTGCTCATTGAGCATAGCCTACCCTCTTGATCCGTCTTACATGTCGACCCCTATGGTCACTTGGGGGCTTCCTGCTCAATGAGCATAGCTGTTCACACCCTCTTGATCCGGTTTCCAAGCCGCATTTGAGTTAAACCTGCCTGTTTGCAAGATGCTACTCCACCAGGTGACCCACCGAACTCTTGATAGTTACTCTTTTCAATAAGACCCTGAACTAGTCAAGGTTAAAACGGCGGACTTTGTGACGAGAGAGTCGGCTTACAGAGAGCTAGGATAAACTCACCTGCTGTCGTAGTCTCTCCGCCATGTGGCCCATTCGTACTCTTAACACTTACTCTTTTCAATAAGATCCTGAACTAGTTAAGGTTAAAACGACGGATTTATGTCACGTGAGAGCCGGCTTGCGGGGTAAAAACTGATTTTTTTTAAAAAAAACAGAATAGAGGTAGACTCTTCTGGACCTGTTAAGCTTCTGGCTTACAGACATATATCCTTATAGCATCATTATGATATTGGTCTACATGTATGACTTCATATTTGAATAAATACTTTGGGTTTTTTAACCCGCCCTGGTTATAGACTTTAAGTCGCCAGAACATATCATATTGGATATTATGACCCGCTCTAGCGTAAACCGCTAGGGTATATGTTGTTTACTGTGTGCAGGAACATTGCAAAACAAATACGATATTCCCTGCAAAGCTCATCAGCGGCACATAAACATACTTCAGCAGTTTTAAGGCTAAACATGCATGATGGCATGGCAGATCATTGTTTTAATTAGCCTATTACGCGGTTCTCCAAAGCCTGGATATTTAAGAGTTTTTCAAAAGGAAACATCGCGCCGCAGTCTGAGAATCGCCCGTTAAATCAGTTATTCTGGTCTTGGCGAGTTAAAGGCTCCGGGTCATCCTGCACCGGTTCTTCTTCTTCTCCCTCCATCGTCTGGAAGTCAGATGATGTCCAGTCGATTTCAGTTAAAGCGGTGAACTCGGCTTCATCGTCTATAAGGTTGGACGGATCAATATCAGGAGCAAAAGTGTGCTTACATATTGGAGGAAGGAGCTCTACAATTTCATAAGCCGGCACTTTCACTTTCTGGTTCTCATTGGTATAAGCCGCCTGATACTTAGACAAGTCTGTCTCCTCAGCCAATTTACTAGCCAGCAGGCGCATCTCTTTTACACATTTTGTGAAGTCGCTGGCATCGAAGGGAGACCCGTCTTCATTGAAGCTCGGGCAGCCAGTGGCCAACTCCTCTGGGTCCAACTCCGCTTGCTAGGCTTTAGCCTGGCTCAAAGCAGTAATTGCACTGGCTCGAGCTGCGGATCGCTTGATCTCTTCAATCCTTTTGGACATGACAGATAACTTGTCTAATACATCCTTGATAAGTGCAGCGGGCTGTTTGTTATGCGAGATAACTGCTAGTGACCGCTGTGTGCCTGTGTACAGCTGTTCCACCAGAGTGTAAACCACCTTGAGCTTTACCAACATATCTTGGCCGAGGTTGGTACTCCTGGGGCCTGTTGAATAAGTGCACAAATGAGTCGCCGGGCGAGTTAAGGTTAAAAAGTAGAAGTAGGCAAAACATCCTGAGTTGCTTACCGAAGATTGCAGCTGTCATCTGGGTTATGCGGTGTTTTAAACCGGTCAATTCTGCAGCCGTTCCCTTCAAAGAAGATTCGGCAGTTTCTGCTCTTTGAACCAAGGCGGCCTTCTCCTTGTCCCAGGCGTTTCTTTCTGTGGAAAACCCAGCTTTGAGCTTCTCGTTCTCTTCAAGACTAAGCTTGAGCTTGGAATCAGCTTCGCGTGCTTTCGCCTCTTGCCGTTCAAGCCGGGTCTTCAAATCGGCCGCCTGGTTTTCGGCCTGGGTTAACGCATCCTGCAAATAAGAGTTCAACAAAATTATATACATATTTGCCAAGACATAATTTATGGATAAGTCTCAAGCATGTTGCAAGCAAAGCACTTGACACTTGGGGGCTAATGTGTGCAGAAGTTCTTTTTCCCACTTATATTTCTTTTGACCCGGTTCATCTTTATCAACATAAGCCGGCTCATGAGGGCTATAATCTGGAGTTCTTTCAAAGTAATGAACCGGCTCATCTTTATTAAGGTAAGCCGGCCCATGAGGGCTATGGTTTAAAGTTCTTTCAATATAAATGAACCGGTTCATCTTTGTCAAGATAAGCCGGCCCATGAGGGCTACGACTGTGAAAGATTGTAGAAACATATGGACAAAGTCTTAACCCTACTCAAAGTATCTTTTCCTACGGATAAGACTTGGGGGCTGGATGGCTATATATGTAAAGGAAACAAATGTTCAGGCCTCATATTTTTGGCGCAAGTTCTTGACCAAGTCTGCCTCCAGATCACGACCCGTGTGCAGCTAGCTCAGATAGCCAGGGTATGACTCATTAACGCCCAAGTGTGAGTACTTGGCAACATCAAACCTGGCCTTGTTCTTTTCAATCAGCTCTTCCTTGGCAGAGTGCTTGGCTAGAATGGTGGGGTTCCCTGGTTCAGTATAGCCAGCACCAGTAATGACAACGTCCTCTACATCTCGCTGGGAAGGAGTTTCGTTAGTAGGTCTTATGGGACTTGGCGGTTTAGCACTAGATGGATCAACATGTATTGGGTCTACCGTGACTTCACGAGTCTCTGGTGGCAGGTCATCAGCAGCAGCCTCAGAGTTGTGATGAGAAGCCTCAGATATGTTTTGGATTTCCGGTTCATTAGCTTTGGGGTCTTCGGCCGGTTTATTAACCTTCAGCTTTTTGCTAGGCTTGGCTATGCCACTGAAAATAAGACGTATGAAGAGGTTATTTTGTCAGTTGGTAAAGTGTTAAAGCAAAGAAATTAATGTTCTCACCCGGGAGCGACTTTCAAGAGGGGAATCAGAGTCCCAGTTGAGTCGCCGGAGGAGGAGTGAGAGGTTCCCTGATAGTTTGAGTCGGAAGGGTTAAGCGGTTGACGAATAAGACCCGCCTTTGGAAAAGATAAGGTTAGATTTTGTGGCACCTCATTTCAGCGTTTCCGAGGAATCGACGTGTTGGGTAAGCCGGAGGAAAGGTTTCCACAGCCGCTGTTCCGGGTTGTGCGTCGAGCTTCATGCTGTTTCTTCAAAATAAAGTTTGGATCCAAGTAAGCTAAAGGGTGAGAAAACCTTACTTTCCGGCTCACTTGTCGAACTTTCTGTCTTGGCAAAGGCTCTGAGTCGGAGGAAAGGATAGTTACCTCTTCACCGTATGCATTGCTGGCCTCCGCGTCATCCTGACAGTAATCAGCGTCAATAAGATGTACAAAAAAGGAGCCAAGGGAATCAAGTTCTACCTCCGACTCATCATCGTTCAGTGTAAATAGCTCAGTTGTGTCTGTTTGCTTCTTAGCAGGCCTCTTGGGAGCCTTGTTCTTTGCTCTGACCTTTTTGGCCGGCTTGTCCTGAAGTTTCTTGTTCCAGAAAGGATCATCAGCCTGAAGAAGACAAGTAATCGTAAGAAGACAATTTTTGAGAGGAATAAGATGATAAAGAAGTTTGAAATACTTACAGCCGGAGCCGGTTAAGAGTGCAAAAGGGGTTCAGCCCCGTCTTGCTACAAGTTGCCAAGCTCTCATTAAGCAGCGTTTTGGTCATCCTGTTGATCTCATCATTGTTCAGTCGCACTTGGCAGTAACGCTGTGGATCTTTGACGTCGCAGGTATATTCACACATTAAACCGGGCCGGCGGCTCAATGGTAAAATTCTCCAAGCGACCCAGCATCCGACTAAGTCAACTCTGGTTAACCCGTTGGCCATCAAGGCCCTTGTCTTTGAAAAGATGGGCATATACTTAGCCCGTTCTTTGGTGCTGATCCGGTCTGGGAGGGGATGTCTTGAGCTAAGCCGGTTCTCACGGAAACCCGGCAGAGGATTCTCATCAGCCGGAGATGTATCTTGGCAGTAAAACCAAGTTTGGCCTTCGGATGGCTGGGAAGTGCGGAGGCAGGAAAGACAGCTTCTTTTCATCTCTGAATGGAAATTTTGCCAAGTTCTAAGCTGGGGCCGTCTGTGAACTCAGTTTGGCGGTTCAAATAATAAAATTCTCTGAACAAATCCACAGTGGGTTCTTGTTGAAGATATACTTCACAAAAGACTTGGAAATTGCAAATGTTGGAGATTGAATTGGGTCCAATGTCTTCGGAAAAGCCCCGGATATACTTCACAAAAGACTTGGAAATTGCAGATGGATGAAGTTGAAAGAAATGCAGCACGTCACGGAAATTTTTTGAGCCAGGTGGGGAAAAGCCCCGGAGCATGTGATCAGCAAATACTATGACCTAGCCTTCCTTTGGGGAGGGTATGGCCTCTTGACCCGGAGCTCTCAAGTGGATCACATTTTTGGCTGCTAAGACGCCTTCTTTAACATATTCATTGAGAGTTTCTTCCGTGACAGTGGAAACGACCCAGTTGCATGAAGTGACGGTCTTGGTCATTTTTGTTGATGAAAGAACCTAGAGAGGGAAATATTGCCGGGTCAAGATTATGATGTTAAGCCATCCGATTCGTATGCAAAGAATATGTGCTATGAAGATTGGCATGATTAAACCAGTAAGACAGCGTTAGGTGATGCAGACACTGAATATATACTGGCGGTTTAAAGGTTCTGAAATAAGCCGGCAGGCGTTTGGCGGATTACGAAAATTCAGTTAAGCCGCCCCCATGGCAGTGATGGGACGGTTATCTACAGATCTGAAGTGGAGTAAAATTTTGCTAAGTGCTGGATAAACAGGTTTTACAAGTTTCGCTTATGATTTTGGATCTATGGCCGTCCGGAAAATGAGAATAATTCGTAAACCTAAAATCACGGCAGAGGAAAGATTTGCAAACTAAGATTAAATCTTGGGCAGAAGGGGTATTTCTACAGTCGAAAGATGGCGTTAAACTGTTTCCGCGCGACATCAGTGCTATTTTCAGATCAAGCTGAGCATTCTAGAAGGAAGCTTCAATGAACAGTGAAGAACGCCAATGAACGGCCAAAACCCTAATGCAGATTTGGTGTGAGTAGAGATGAGCAATTACTGATGTTGAGGAACAGCAGAGGAGCATCGTGTTTTTCCGGTCCATTCAGGTTGATGCAGCGACCGGTGCTAACGTCGCTGGGAAGACGGCGGCGGCAGAGCTCGGTTGCGGTGTCGTCGGGAGGAAGGAGACGAAGAAGAGGAGGCAGGGATAAAGAGTAAAAAGGGGGACCCCTGCCTCTATTTAAAAGGAGATGACGAGATGGCATGCGCGGGAATCGAGGAGGCAAAAATGATTATGCTGGCAAAGCGGGCGCCTCGATTTTCGGAAGGTCCATTAAGATAAAGATCCGTTGAGGTATCCCGAGTTTTGTGTAGAGTTAATGCGCATGATGTCATGGCGGGTTGCCATGGTTCTGCTATGTGACATCATGGCGGGTTACAGCAGGATGGAAAGAAATTGATAATGGAAAATTCTGCTAAGTCAAGTAGCAGAGATTGATGTGAACAAGTTCAAATCAACCTGGGGCCTAATGTTGAGGATATAACTTCGAGGTATGACCCGCCCAAGAGGGGCCGGGTCATGCCGTTGGCGGCTTAAGGCGAGAAGGCCCAAGAAGAATGAAGGCCCAAGACCCGGAGGTGACTTAAGGCCCAAAGGAGTGAACCGCCATGTAATGACTTGTTCTGTAAGGAAGGTTAAGTTAGAAACCGAGCTGGTCACATTTGTGTGAGCCGGCCGGGACTCTGTAAGCCGCCGGGCATCGACCTGTACATAAAGGGGTAACCTGGCGGCGGGTGAGGGGGGATCAACAACTCGAGAACTAGGTCAAGCATATTCGCTCCCCTGTAATCGAAACCCAAGCAATACAACTAAGAGCAGGACGTAGGCTTTTACCTCATTGAGAGGGGCCAAACCTGGGTAAATTCCTTGTGTCCTTTGTCCCGTTCAACCCCTTCAAGCTAACCTAGTTGCGATGGCTCCACACCTAAGTCCTTTTGCTAGGACATCTGCCGTGACAAGTCCGTGACAGGGCATAAAATTTCTGAACGAGGTATTGAGGTGGATAAAGCTAAAGTTGATGCAATTGAGAAAATGCCATGTCCTAAAGATATTAAAGGTATTTGTAGTTTCCTTGGTCATGCTGGTTTCTATAGGAGGTTTATTAAAGACTTCTCTAAAATTTCTAGGCCTCTTACAAATCTTTTACAAAAGGATGTTCCATTTGTTTTTTATGATGATTGTGTAGAAGCCTTTGAAACACTTAAGAAAGCCTGAACTTCTGCACGTATTGTTCAACCACCTAATTGGAACTTGCATTTTGAAATTATGTGTGATGCTAGTTATTATGTTGTTGGTGCTGTTCTAGGACAAAGAGTTGATAAGAAATTAAATGTTATTCATTATGCTAGCAAAACTCTAGACAGTGCCCAAAGAAATTATGCTACTACTGAAAAAGAATTTTTAGCAGTTGTGTTTGCTTGTGGGAAATTCAGATCTTACATTGTTGATTCCAAAGTAATTGTTCACACTGATCATGCTGCTATTAAATATCTTACGAAAAAGACAGATGGTAAACCTAGACTCATTAGGTGGGTTCTCTTGCTACAAGAATTTGATTTACATATCACTGATAGGAAAGGAGCTGAGAACCCCGTAGCAAATAACTTGTCTAGGTTAGAAAATATTCTTGATGACCCACTACCTATTGATGATGGCTTTCTTGATGAACAACTAGCTGGAATAAATGTTTCTCATAATACTCCTTGGTATGCTGACTATGCTAATTATATTGTTGCTAAATACATACCACCTAGTTTCACATACCAACAAAAGAAAAAATTCTTCTATGGTTTAAGACATTACTTTTGGGATGACCCACATCTTTATAAAGAAGGAGTAGATGGTATTATTAGACGTTGTGTACCTGAGCATGAATAGGAACAAATCCTACGAAAATATCACTCTGAAGCTTATGGAGGGCATCATGCGGGAGATAGAACTGCTCATAAGGTATTGCAATCTGGTTTTTATTGGCCTACTCTCTTCAAAGATACCCGTAAGTTTGTTTTCTCTTGTGATGAATGTCAGAGAATTGGTAATATCGGTAAGCGCCAAGAAATGCCTATGAATTATTCACTTGCTGTTGAACCATTTAATGTTTGGGGTTTTGATTATATGGGACCTTTTCCTTCCTCTAATGGGTACACACATATTTTGGTTGCTGTTGATTATGTTACTAAGTGGGTAGAAGCTATTCCAACCAATAGTGCTGATCATAACACTTCCATTAAAATGCTTAAAGAAATTATTTTCCCAAGGTTTGGAGTCCCTAGATATTTAATGACCGATGGTGGTTCACACTTTATTCATGGTGCTTTCCGTAAAATGCTTGCTAAATATGATGTCAACCATAGAATTGCATCACACTATCACCCTCAATCTAGTGGTCAAGTTGAACTTAGCAACAGAGATATCAAGCTAATATTACTAAAAACTGTTAATAGGTCCCGAAAGAATTGGTCTAAGAAATTGGATGATGCACTTTGGGCCTACAGAACAGCATATAAAAATCCTATGGGTATGTCTCCTTATAAAATGGTTTATGGAAAAGCTTGTCATTTGCCTCTAGAGTTAGAACATAAAGCTTATTGGGAAATTAAAGAACTCAACTATGATTTCAAACTTGCCGGTGAAAAGAGGTTATTAGATATTAGCTCATTAGATGAGTGGAGAACCCAAGCTTATGAAAATGCCAAATTATTTAAAGAAAAAGTTAAAAGATGGCATGACAAAAGAATCCAAAAGCGGGAATTTAAAGTTGGAGAATATGTTCTTTTGTACAACTCTCGTTTTAGATTCTTTGCAGGAAAACTTATCTCTAAAGGGAAGGACCATATATTACCGAGGAGGTTTATCGCTCTGGAGCCATCAAAATTAATAATGCCGAAGGTAACAACCTGAAGGTGGTCAATGGCCAAAGAACTAAACACTATATCTCAGGTACGCCTATTAATGTTGAAAGCAATATTATCCAAACCATGACACCGGAGGAACACAAAAAAGAAACCTTCCGGAATACTCCAAAATCCTGAAAAAGAGGAGGTACGTGATACGGTAAGTAAACGGACTCCGAAAAATCCGCAAAAATATATTTTGTCAGTTTTGGAATATTACAAAAATTAGGAAAAAAAAGAAACAACCAGGAAGGCAACCGAGGAGGGCACAAGACACCAGGGCGCGCCTGGCTTGCCTGGAGCGCCCAGGTGGGTTGTGCCCACATCGGGAACCTTCCCGACTCCGTTTTCCTCTTGTTTGCTTGTTTCCCAAGATAAAAAATCTTTATATACCCCCCGAACGTATTGACCACCATATCACGGAGAAGTCTTCTGTTCTTCTTTCGTGCTATTTTTCTAGCAGATCTGAAAATATGTCATCTCAAGATTCGAAGGAAGAGTGCCCTGTTTCCTACCAGCCTCTGGACCCAAATATCTTCAAGGATACTTATTCGTATGTGTGGTTCACAGATGAGGAGTATGGAGCCGAATATATCCCTCCTTGTTTCCTGCAGGAAAGCAACGAAGCGTTATGCAAGAAGATATTAAAGCTTGAGCTGGAGAATGAGGATCTGACGGATAACAACTTTAGTCTTCAACGCAAGCTGAACAAACTTACCACTTCATCACCACCACCATCATCATCTTCCCCACCAAAGGAGACTTGAGTTCATGGTATGGGCACTCCCCTTGGCTTGTGCCAAGCTTGGGGGAGGTGCCCCGGTATCGTATCACCACCACTATCTTTGCCTTTATCTATTTTAGTTTGATCTTTAGTTATCCTGTGATTTAGTTGAATAAAAGTTTAGTTCGATCCTTTCTTTTCGAGTGCTTGCTTAGTGATCTATCTATCTTTGTAATCGCGTGCGAGATATATAATAAAGAGTAGTCTGAGTTTTGTTTCTTTACTCTTTTGTTCCAATAAAAAGAAAGTAAAATAAATGAAAAAGATCATATGCTAATCTTATGGTAAGTAATGACATCACATAAAGAAAAGTATAAGTGGTAAAATTTATTGGAGATTGACAAACATAGCATTGGTCAATGATGCAATTCATGAAAGAATTAATAAGGGAAGAGAAGATTCACATGCAAATACACTATCATGGACATCTTTTATGATTGTGAGCCCCCCATTAAATATTATGTGTCAAAATTGTTGACGGTTGACAAGGAAGACAACGTAATGATTTATGTTTGTTCATATTCACATAGAAGTTATATTGTCATAGATCCTTCAACATGTGGTGCTTGCTCAATATCTTTGCTAGCCAAAAACTCCGCACTAAGTAGAGATACTACTTGTGCATCCAAAAACCCTTAAACGCAAAATCTTATTTTGAGAGTCCACCATACCTACCTATGGATTGAGTAAGATCCTTCAAGTAAGTTGTCACCGGTGCAATAAGGCAATAAAAATTGCTTCTAAATGTGTTCGATCATTTAGTGTAAGAGAAAATTGAGCGTTGTACGAACTTGTGATGGCAAAGTAATAAAAGCGACGGACTGCATAATAAAGGTTGCTATCATAAGGGGCAATATAACATGACGTTCTTTTGCATTAAGGGATTTGGCATACAGACAAAAAGCGCATGGCAACCTCTGCTTCCCTCTGCGAAGGGACTATCTTTTACTTTTATGTATTTATTTTTATGCAAGAGTCAAAGTATTCTTCCCTGTTCCTTTTATTTTTCTCTTTTTGCAAGCATCATGTGGTGTGGAAAGAACTAGGCACATATATCCAGTTGGATATGAGTGAGCATGAGTTATTATTGTTGACATCACCCCTGAGGTGAATACGTTGGGAGGCAAAACTATAAGCCCCTATCTTTCTATGTGTCCGATTGAAACTTTTTGTTCATGGGTATGCTGTGAGTGTTAGCAATCATAGAAGGTTAAATGATGGTTGAGTATGTGGACTTGCCTAAAGGCTCCGATACGTGGCCCTTCCTGAAAATATGATGAATGTAGTTGCAAAGTTGACTGAGAACATAGTTTGTTGGTTTTCAATAAGGTTTATGCTTTATACTTCAATGTTGTGATGAATTGTTACTTGTTCATGAGAAGTTATACAATAAAAGTTGTGTGATAAAGTTTTATGCTAAAGTCCTTTGTTGTTATAATAATAAGCATGATGCTTCTATGTTCGTATTTTGTTTTTATCGACACCTCTCTCTCTAAGCATGTGGGCATGTTTATCGATTTCAGTTTTTCGCTTGTGGACAAGCGAGGTCTAAGCTTGAGGGAGTTGATACGTCCATTTTTCAGCATGTTTTCCTACTGTTATTTATAATTTTTTTATGCATAATAATGCTTTATGGAGTAGTTCTAATGCATTTTCTCTCATAATATGCAAGGTTTACACAAAGAGGGAGAATGCCGACAGCTGGAATTCTGGACCTGACAAAGCTACGTCAGAGTTACCTATTCTGCACATCTCCAAATGAGCTGAAAATTTACGGAGAATTATTTTGGAATATATAAAAATACTGGAGCAAATAACTACCGGAGGGGGCCACCTGGTGAGCACAAGACACCAGGGCGCGCTTGGGGCCCCAGGCGCGCCCTGGTGGGTTGTGCCCAGCACGGCCCACCTCCGGTGCCCATCTTCTGGTATATAGGTCATTTTTACCTAGAAAAAAAGGGGGTGGGACTTTTGGGACGAAGTGCTGCCGTCTCAAGGCGGAACTTGCGCAGGAGCACTTTTGCCCTCCGGCGGAGCGATTCCGCCGGGGGAACTTCCCTCACGGAGGGGGAAATCATCGCCATCATCATCACCAACAACCCTCTCATCTTTGGGAGGGTAATCTCCATCAACATCTTCAACAGCACCATCTCCTCTCAAACCCTAATTCATCTCTTGTGTTCAATCTTTGTACCGGAACCTCAGATTGGTACCTGTGGGTGACTAGTAGTGTGGATTACATCTTGTAGTTGATTACTATATGGTTTATTTGGTGGAAGATTATATGTTCAGATCCATTATGCTATTTAATACTCCTCTGATCTTGAGCATGATTATTATTTGTGAGTAGTTACTTCTGTTCTTGAGGTCACGGGAGAAGTCATGTTGCAAGTAATCATGTGAACTTGATATGTGTTCCATATTTTGATGATATGTATGTTGTGATTCCCTTACTGGTGTCATGTGAACGTCGACTACATGGCACTTCACCATATTTGGGCCTAAGGGAATGCATTGTGGAGTAGTTATTAGATGATGGGTTGCTAGAGTGACAGAAGCTTAAACCCTAGTTTATGCGCTACTTCGTAAGGGACCGATTAGATCCAAAAGTTTAATGTTATGGCTAGATTTTATCTTAATACTTTTCTTGTAGTTGCGGACGCTTGCGAGGGGGTTAATCATAAGTAGGAGATTTGTTCAAGTAAGAACAACACCGAAGCACCAGTCCACCCACATATCAAATTATCAAAGTAGCGAACACGAATCAAACCAACATGATGAAAGTGATATGGTGAAATTCCCGTGTACCCTCAAGAACGCTTTGCTTATCATAAGAGACCATTTTGGTCTGTCCTTTGCCACAAAAGGATTGGGCTACCTAACTGCACTTTATTTATCGTTACTGTTACTTACTCGTTACAAATTATCTTGCTATCAAACTACTTGTTACCGACTATTTCAGTGCTTGCAGAAAATACCTTCCTGAAAACCACTTGTTATTTCCTTTTGCTCCTCGTTGGGTTCGACACTCTTACTTATCGAAAGGACTACGATTGATCCCCTATACTTGTGGGTCATCAAGACCCCGCCTAATTCTTGAGTCGGACCACTTGCGCACTCAGTCTGGCGGTTTATATAAAAGAATTCTTTGAAGAGAGCAACAGCGGGCTCTACTTGTAGAAAAACTTCACAAAAGATTTGAAAGTGGAAAATATTGGTTACTGAGTTTGGGCCAATATCTTGAGGATGAAGGTTGAAATAGTGCAAGATGTGTCAAAAGAACTTTGACCTGGGTGGAGTGAAGCCCCTGAGGATATGATCAGTGAAAACTGTCACTTCTCCTTCGCCAGGATTGGGGACATTCTCTCCTTGGCTAACACACCAGCCAATCTTTTCTTGAGTCGCCAAGAGAACTTTGTCCACATAATCTTTAAGGATCACGTCAGTAACTAGGGAAGGACCCCAATTGCAAAGAGTGGTTTTTGTCATGTTGAGCTGCCTAAAGGACAATGGAACTGCAAAACCAGAATATGGCGGGTTATTTGATAAGTATGAAGATAAGCCGCCCAAATAATGGCAAGTCAATTACAAGAAACAACTTCTGAAACATTGGCGAGTTACATCTATGTTGGTAAGTCGCCCGAGATGCAAGGCGAGTTATATAAAAATTTGGGATTGTTGAAAATTCTGCTAAGTGTGGACCAAACAAGTTTCGCAATCAACCGCTATATTTATGGATCTACGGGCAGTTCAAAAAAGAAAAGTAATTGCAAAACCTAAAAGGTGGAGAAGAAAGAACTAGCAGGCTACCCATTGATTCTAGAGGGAATACAAGTTGTCCAAAGTGTAAGATGGGGACAAAACTACTACCGCTATACTTCTATGATGTTTCGGATCAAAAAACAAGTTTCTATTCAAATATATGATGAACTAAAAGAAAAAAGGGATGAACGCCGACGAACTACACGAACTCAGGTGACCTAATGTGGATCAGAGAAAGGAGAAACATGGTACCTGATGGCAATGGAGGAAAGCGGAGGAGTGCCGCTGAGTCCTGACGACGGCGGGGTGATGTCACGACCTCGACCGAAGAAGGCAGGTGCGGTTCGACGAGCGCGGCGGAGCTCCGGTTGGGAAGGTTCTCATGAAGATGAAGAAGTGGAGAAGACGAAGTAAAAAGATAAAGGAGGGTCCTCGTGCCTATTTATAAGGGGAAAGGTAACAGTAAATGGCTGGTGCGAGAATCGAGGAGGCAAAATAAATTTTACAGCTAAGGGACGCCTCGATTCCCGGGATGACAGATTTATACAAAGATTCGTTATGATGTCATGAAGGGTGTTGGGGATATAACTATTGAGTATAAACCGCCCAGGAGGGGCCGGGTTATGCTCATAGTGATTTACCTGTATTGAAGCCCGTGAAGACATAGAAGATGGCGACTTACGAAGGAGACTTAATAAGAAGGCCCAAAGCCCAAAGGCGAGTTAGGGCCCATAGATGTAAACCGCCATAAGTATATGACTTGTATTGTAAGATAGGAAAGAGTGGATACCGAGCCGGACATGTTTATGAGCCGGCCAGGATTCTGTGAACCGCCGGGCGTCAACCTGTGTATATAAAGGGACGACCCGGAGGCGGTTTAGGACAGGGGACAAACAATCAGGAACTAGGTCAAGCGTATTCGCTCCTTGGTAATCGAAACCCTAGCAATACAACACAAAGCAGGAGTAGGCTTTTACCTCATTGAGAGGGGCCGAACCTGGGTAAACTCTCTGTGTCCTTTATCCCGTTTAACCCCTTCAAGTTAACCTAGTTGCGATGGCTCCACGACTAAGTCCTTCCGCTAGGACATCTGCCGTGTCAAGTCCACGACAGTTGGCGCCCACCGTGGGGCCAGCTCATGGGGGTTTTGAGTTCTTGAAGGGCAACTTTGAAGGGATCAAGGGATACGCTGTGGGCCGGATGACCAAGAGTCATCGCGGCAAGCTCTACATCGACGACGAAGGCTGGGGCCCCAAGGCCGGCTCAATTGAGTATGGATACCGGGTCCCCTTCGGTGGAATTCACGTCTTCATTGGCAAGATCGGCGAACCGGGCCCTGAGCCGGACACCTACACCGACATCATCGAGACGGCTCAGCGTGCAAAACCCGCCCGAGTTCAGCCCGCCATGAGTCCTGCCTTCGTGGGATTCATCAATGGTGCGGGATCTGAGGATAAATCGGTATTTGACGGTGAGACAGTTGTCTATTCTGATGGCGAGTCATCCACCAGTGAAACCGAGTCATTGTACCAACTGCAAGACGGTCGGCTTGGGGGCTGTTCCTATGGCGATAGTATTCCGGACCCCTACGAGCCACCGAACCGGGTTGCAATCTTCATGGCCGGTACGCAGCCAGTGCAGCACTCTTCAACTGCAACGGCATTGATTTTCGGGTCAGCAGCGGCGACGGCAGCCGGGGCAGGAGGCCCTGCACACCCGCCGGCTCAAGTCTTGTCCGGGTTACTAGACGCCTTGGCAACACTGCTGATGACGGAGGTTAACCCGGGTAATCAAGATCAGCATAACGCGGAAGTCATGAAATTGCGAGATCAGATAGCTCAAGCTAAGGAAGACCTGGCGGCTGAAGATGCCAGGATGGCTGCGGAGCGGGTTACGTTGGATGCACAGGCGCAGCGGATTCGGTCAGAGTCTTACCGGCTCATGCTAGATCAGAACGCTTCAAACGAAGTCATGAGGAGGAGGCATCAGTCTCGCCTGCCACCAGTTTACGAGGCGAGGAACCTCTTTAACACACCAGGAGCAGGAACCAGTAACCCGCCAGTGGCGGACTGGGTTGAAACGCCAGGGACGGGAGCGCCGGTTCAGCCGCACACCACAGATCTGCCTCGTCAGAACAATATCCCGCCGCAACACATGCCAACACCACCGGGTCATTACTCTAACCCTTTGGACAACATGATCGCTGCGGCGTCACGATTGGCGGCTATCCCAGTTGAAGGTGAGTCTCCAACGGTGGTTGAGATGCGGAGGGCTAGAGAGCTCCTTCAGACAGCATTGGTTCAGCAGCAGGCTTATTCTTACAGTCGAAGCCGGATTCATTCCACCCCTCGCCCAAGCCGGAGTTACAGTAGGCATATTGATGAACCAGCTGTGTCAAGCAGTGGGCGGAACCATAACCAGCCTCGTGGGCATAACCTGGCGGGCGGTGGTGCTGATGCTCAGAACGTGGTGAATCAAGGTAGAGCGCGTCGAGAGGCCGAGCTGGCGGCGCAATATGCGGCCCGTCAACCTTCTCCGGTTCGTCCGACAACTTCGGTGGAGCCAGGTGTAACCTTTAGGAATTTGGGCGTACCATGTTTAGTGCCGGCCATCCGTAATGAGCGTCTGCCCAAGGATTTTAAGGGTCCTCGCAAGGTGCCTAACTATACAGCCGATTTACCTCCTGAAGCATGGATCGAGAGTTATGCGATGGCCATGGAATTGCTAGATGTTAGCGATGTGGCATGTGCTAAATATTTCCCCCTGATGTTGGATGGAACGGCTCGCACTTGGTTGAAGGGGCTCCCTGCCAACTCCATTGGGTCATGGGCCAAGTTAAAGGCCCGGTTTATCCAGAATTTCAAAGATACGTGCAAGCAGCCGATGTCAATTGTGGATCTGGATGCCTGTGTCCAAGAAGAGGGTGAGTCCACAACCCATTGGGTGCGCCGGGTTTCCACCATCTTACATTCATCGGATCGTATCAATGCCGGTTCAGCGGTCATAATGTTGGAGAAAAATTGCCGGTTTACGCCTCTTAAGCAGAAGTTGGGTCGGCTCAAGTGCCACTGCAATGACATGGGAGAGCTGATGGCGGCTCTGGTTAAGTACGCTGACTCTGATGGTACCAAGGACCCTGAGTCTGATGATGACAAGCCGGGAAAGGGAAAGAAGAGCAGCAGCACCAGAGGACAGCAGCATAATCTGGTGAATCAGGGAGGCAATGGTAAGCGCAAAGCTGATAATAGTTTGGACTTTGTGGCTAACACCAATGCACAGAATAATGGCCAGCGTCGTAAAGGTAAACCGCCCCCAAGGGCCGGAGGGTCAGGCTTTAATCCTGAGCAGATGCTAAATCAGCCCTGCCCAAGGCATGGGACGCGAGAAAGACCGTCTGGCCACCTCTGGAAGGATTGCTACATCATGAAAGAGTATAAAAATTCCTCTCTTTTTCAAGACAATCATGGACCGGGTGGTGGTTCAGGGTCTAGTTCTCATGGGCCGGGTTACGGCGGTGGCGGTTCTAGTTCTGGATTCCAAGGTAATCAGGGCAATCAAGGCAATCAGGGTGGCTACCATCAACAGTCAGGTCAGGGGAATCAGCAGCAGCAATCTGGGTATCAGAGTAACCCAAAGCAGTTGAATAGTGGGCAGTACCACGTCTTCACCACAAATTCATGCAAACGGGATCAGAAGCTTCATAAAAGGGCAGTGAACACCGTTGAACCGGCGGTTCCCCATTACTTGCGCTGGTCTGAGCAGCCCATCGTGTGGAGTCGGGAAGATCACCCGCCCCGGGTTGATAATCCGGATCACCTAGCATTGGTGGTTGCACCCCAGGTTGGAGGGTATAAGTTTACCAAGGTACTCATGGATGGAGGGAGCAGCATCAATATCATTTATTACGAAACTTTCCGTCGCATGGGGTTGACAGATAAAAATCTTAAACCGTCGAATACAGTTTTCCATGGTGTGGTGCCTGGTAAGTCGGCGTACCCTGTTGGTAAGATAGCTCTGGAAGTTGCCTTTGGAGATGATCATGATTCTAGGTCGGAGACATTGACCTTTGAAGTAGTCAAGATTCACAGCCCGTATCACGCTCTGTTTGGACGGCCGGCTTATGCCAAGTTCATGGCGCGGCCCTGTTATGTTTATCTGCAGCTCAAGATGCCGGGTTACAAGGGGACCATCACAGTACATGGGAGCCGGAAGATAGCCTTGGAATGTGAAGAAGGTGATGTGGCTGATGCTGAGTCGGTTTGTGCAACGGAGGAGTTAAAATTTTACAAGGACAATGTTGATCCGGCGGATATGACGTCTTTGAAAAAGCCAACTACAGAGCATGATCCGTTTTTGAAGTTTAAATCGGCAGATGACACTAAGATGGTTGATTTTGTTCCTGGCGATTCATCCAAGCAGTTCAGCATCAGTGCTAATATGGATCCAAAATAGGAAAGCGCGCTCATCGAGTTCATCCATGAGAACCGGGACATCTTTGCATGGAAACCTTCTGACATGCCAGGTGTACCGAGGGAACTCGCTGAGCACACTCTCAATATTGATCCCAAGTTTAAACCGGTCAAGCAGTTTCTTGGTCGTTTCAATGAAGAAAGGCGTAAGGCCATTGGTGAGGAGGTAGCCCGGCTCTTGGCGGCTGGGTTTATTGTTGAAGTTTTTCATCCTGAGTGGTTGGCTAACCCGGTGCTGGTACTTAAGAAGAACGGCACTTGGCGCATGTGTGTGGACTACACGGATTTAAACAAGGCTTGTCCGGCTGATCCTTTTGCTCTCCCTCGTATTGATCAGATTATTGATGCTACGGCGGGTTGTGAGCGTTTGAGTTTTTTGGATGCTTATTCTGGTTATCATCAGATCAAGATGGCAGTTAAGGACCAGGAGAAGACAGCTTTCATAACTCCCTTTGGAGCCTTCTGCTATGTGTCTATGCCTTTTGGGCTCAAGAGTGCCCAGGCGACTTACCAACGATGTGTGCAGAATTGTCTTCATAATCAGATTGGACGCAATGTTCATGCTTATGTGGATGATATTGTGGTGAAATCTAGAAAGAAGGAGACATTGATAGACGACTTGAAGGAAACCTTTGATAATCTCCGAGTTTATAAGATGATGCTTAATCCGGCCAAGTGTGTTTTTGGTGTGCCGGCGGGCAAGCTTTTGGGCTTTCTGGTGTCTAACAGGGGCATTGAAGCTAATCCGGAGAAGATCAAAGCCATTACTTCTCTGGCTAAACCGGCATGTATCAATGATGTTCAACGTCTGGCGGGTCGTATTGCGGCGCTAAGCCGGTTCATAAGCCGCCTCGGTGAGAAGGCCATCCCTTTGTATCAGATGATGAAAAAGACAGATGACTTCGTTTGGAGTGATGCTGCTAATGAGGCATTTGAGGCGCTTAAGAAGCAGCTGGCTGAGCCGCCGGTCCTAGCTGCGCCCGTTGATAAGGAGCCGCTGTTGTTATATGTGGCTGCTAATAGCCGGGCTGTCAGTGTGGCTATTGTGGTTGAAAGGAAAGAGGCAGGTAAGGAATATCCGGTTCAACGGCCGGTTTATTATATCAGTGAAGTTCTTATTGAGTCCAAGCAAAGATACCCACATTGGCAGAAGCTTGTATATGGGGTTTTCATGGCAAGCCGGAAGCTTAAGCAATATTTTCAGGGTCACCCCATTACTGTGGTTAGCTCTGCTTCTTTAGGAGATATCATCCAAAACAGGGAGGCAACAGGCCGGGTTGCCAAATGGGCCATTGAACTTGGGCCTCATGGTTTGAAGTATATGCCTCGCACGGCCATCAAGTCTCAAGCACTGGTGGATTTCAGCAATGACTGGACAGAGCTGCAGATGCCTGAGGAAAAACCAGATAACACGTATTGGACTATTCACTTTGATGGGTCCAGGCAATTGGAGGGCTCGGGGGCTGGAGTTGTGCTAGCTTCCCCTCGAGGTGATAAATTTTGTTATGTTCTCTGTTTGATGTTCCCTTGCACTAACAATGCAGCTGAATATGAGGCCTTGCTCCACGGTCTTCGGATGGCTAAGGAGATGAATTTAAGCCGGGTAAGGTGCTTTGGTGACTCAGATTTGGTGGCTCAACAAGTCTCTGGTACTTGGGATTCTAAGGATCCCCTCATGGCGGCTTATCGACGAGAGGTGGATATTATTGCTGGTCACTTCAAGGGTTATCAAGTTGAGCATGTTGATCGGAGGAAAAATGAAGCGGCTGATGCCTTAAGCCGGTTGGGTTCTCAACATAAACCGGTGCCACCTAATGTCTTTCTTGACGTTTTGCATAACCCGTCGGTCAAGTTACCTACACAGGAGGATTTGGCTATTCCTGACCCGGAAGCTCAGTTGGTGGCGGCTCTTCATGTTATTCCTGATTGGACAGTTCCATATTTGGCATATATGACCCGGGGCGAGTTACCTGAGGATGAAACCTTGGCCAGGCAAATAACCCGGCGGTCCAAGTCAATGACAATTGTCAATGGAGAGCTGCACCATTGCAGTGTTACCGGGGCGTTTCAGCGTTGTGTTTCTCCTGAAGAAGGCTGTGAGATTCTGCGTGAGATCCATGAAGGAGATTGTGGTCATCACGCCGGCTCTAAATCTCTTGTAGCCAAGGCTTCTCGTCACGGTTTTTATTGGCTGACGGCTCATGCTGATGCTGAGGACTTGGTCAAAAAATGTGACGGTTGTCAGAAGTTTTCACGTCGAGCTCATGTTCCGGCTCAGGAGTTGAGAATGATTCCAATCACGTGGCTGTTTGCAGTTTGGGGGCTTGATATGGTTGAACCTTTTAAGAGATCCAAGGATAAGAAGACCCACCTCTTGGTGGCGGTTAATAAATTCACTAAGTGGGTAGAGGCAGAGCCAGTCAGTAAGTGTGATGCAGCAACGGCGGTTCAATTCATGAAGAAGGTGATCTTCTATTTTGGCTTTCCACACAGCATTGTAACAGACAATGGCACTAATCTCTCCAAGGGTGCTATGAAAGAATTTTGTCAACGTGAGCATATCCGGCTTGATGTATCGTCGGTGGCTCACCCCCAATCTAATGGTCAAGCTGAGAGAGCCAATCAAGAGATCCTGAGAGGCATCAAGCCCCGGCTTATGGTTCCCTTACAGAGGACACCGGGTTGTTGGGTAGAGGAGTTACTCTTGGTGCTATGGAGCATCAACACAACGCCCAACAGATCTACGGGTTACACGCCTTTTTTCATGGTTTATGGAGCAGAGCCGGTTCTCCCCAGTGACATCTGTCACAACTCACCCCGGGTGGCGGCTTACGTTGAAGCTGATAATAAAAAGGCACGTCAGGATGCACTTGACCTGTTAGACGAGGCGCGCGATCTCGCAGTGGCTCGTTCGGCGATTTACCAGCAAGATCTACGTCGTTATCACAGCCGCCGGGTCAAGACCAGAACCTTTCAAGAAGGCATCTTAGTTCTCCGGCTTATCCAGGATCAGACTGATATGCACAAGTTATCCACACCTTGGGAAGGACCCTTTGTGGTCAGCAAGAATCTGAACAACGAGTCATACTACCTTATTGATGTTCGAGACCACAAGGACTCACGCACGTCGGAGGAAGAGACTCGCCGGCCGTGGAATATTGCTCATCTTCGGCCTTACTACACCTGAGCCATTGGCTCTTCTGATGTACATATTTTTGACAATGTATATATTGTGATCAATATCATAAACCGGCACCCCTGCTAAAGCAGGGCCTCTGTCGTTTTTTCTTAATGAGTCTTTGGTTACTTGGGGGCTTCCGGCTTATGAGCGAAGTTATGATTACCCTTTGAACCGGCTTATAAGCCAATTGAAAAAAAAAACTTGGGTGCTTGCTACCCAGGTTAAAGGTACCAAAGAGAGTTTGTTGCAAAATCACAGCTCAAACATAGGTGCCCCTTGAGCACAGCTCAAAAATATTACTTGGGGGCTCCTTGATTCTAAAGAACAAAGAGTTTGTGTAACCCTTGTAATAGGCTTAAAAGCCAGGCTTGGAAGCCAGGTGTATTCACCTAAAACCCCAGGTTATCCTGCCTTTTTAAGTAAGCCACTCCGCCCAGGTATTCCTGGAATGACCCGCCGAACGTTTGACAAGTCAATCTTATACAGACCCTGGACTTGTCAAAGTTAAAATGACGATTGGTTATGTGAGGTCCATCTTATAAGGTTTGTATATAGGTTTAACTCAGTGGCTGTGCGGCCCGTGAAAGCACTTGATTTTCGGCCTGGCAGCCCATGAAAAGCCTCGTTTTTTCGTTTGTTTTATTCCACAGTCTTTTTGAGGTTTATTTGACAAGGATTATAATGCTTTATGATCATAATTCATCCGGTGTTTATTAACCCGTCCTGGTTTTTGACTATAAGTCGCCAGTATGAGATAAAATAACATTCGGTGTTTATTAACCCAGCCTGGCTTTTGACTACAAGTCGCCAGTATGAGATAAGATAATATCCGGTGTTTATTAACCTGGCCTGGTTTTGTTCATAAGCCAAGCAATCTATGATAATTACCAGAGCTCAAAGTTTGGGTTCTCCCCCTTACTACACCGGTTTGGTAAACCAACAGTGTGATCAAATATCACAGGTATGATATATTTCAAATTTGGTTATTCTTAAAGTCCAGCCTTGGGTATAAGCTATGTTAGTTTCCATGGTTTTATATTGGGCGTTATGACTCGTCCAGCGGTAAACCACCAGGACACCTTTTATCCTTTGCATGCAGGAGCAGATTCCACATTGTTAATATTATAAGCATAAGTGGCATATCTTAACATGGTGGATTAGCAGTGTCATGCAAAGTAAATATGCACGATGGCATAGCAGAACAAGAGTTTAAGCTAGCCTATTACAAGGCGTTTGGTGCCCAAAAGAATAATTGTTTTAACAAGTCTTAAAGGAAGCAGCTGCTAAACCGGCCCCCGGTTTACGAGTCCTGGCCTGGCTACCTTAAAGGTTGCGGATCGTCCATCGCCGGTTCATCTTCCTCCTCTCTACCCAGTGGCTGGAAGTCAATGGTGGTCCAATCGATCCCAGTTAAGGCCTTGATTACAGCTTCATCACTTATAAGTGTGGAGGGGTCAACATCAGGGGCATAGGTATGCTTACAGATTGGAGGAATAAGATTTGGAGCATCATAAGTTGGCGCGTTAACTCTCTTGTTGTTGGCATCATAAATCGACTGATAATGTGAAAGATCGGTTTCTTCAGCCAATTTGCTGGCCAATGGGCGCATTTCCCTCGTCAAGGCTCTGAGGTCATCGTTATTAAACTCTGACCCGTCCTCCTTTATGCTCGGGTAGCCGTTTCCCACATCGGCCGGATCAAGATCAGTTATCCAAGCTTTGGCCCGAGTCAGTGCAGTAAGAGCACCCGCCCTGGCGGCTGACTTCTTTAGCTCTTCAAACAGTGCAGGCATCATCGCCAGCATTTCCAACGTCTCCTTGATCAAGGTTGGGGGCGGTTTATTATGGGAAGCTGTGCAGATAACCCGTTGTACGCCGGTATATAATTGCTCTATAAGTGTATAGGCGGCCTTCAGTTTTTGCCGCATATCTGAGCCAAGATGAGCAATGCGAGTTCCTGCATCATCAAAAACATCGATAAACCGGCAGTCTCTTACATAATACATGTTCAAAGCTTATGAAGAAGTTATTTACCAAATACGGTAGCGGTCATGGCATTTATTTGTTGTTTCAAGCCAGTCAGCTCTTCAGCTACCGTTTTAAGGGCAGCCTCAGCATCCTCAGTCCTCTTCAGCAGAGTTGACTTTTATGTATCCCATCCTGCCCGCTCGTTCTTAAAGCTCTCCTTCAGTTTCTCCATTGCTGTTAAGGCACTGGTCAGTTCCTCCTTGGCTTTGGAGGTCTCGGTTTGTTGCGACTTGATATTTTCTTGAAGGTCGGTGATTTGAGATTCCTTCTTGTTAAGATCAGCCTGCAAGAGACATGTAATTAATTACATAGCAGTGCATATTCAAAGTCCCAAGCACATAACAAGTAATATACTTGGCACTTGAGGGCTAATGTCTATTGCGTCTTATCAAAAAAAATTACAAGTCCCAAGCACATAACAACTATCAGCTTGATGGTCAACCGGATTATAAAGGTCCTAAGTAAGAATTTTGAGCCTTACAGCATAATTAGTCTCAACTTAACATATTTTTTAAGTCGACCCTTGGGGGCTACACAGGAGAAATTGAAGATTTATTATTCTAAAGTCCCGGTTCATATTGACATTATAAACCGGCCCTTGCGGGCTAGTGGAGTTGATCTATATGGCTCTTGAAAGTTTGCAGAACATTCTATTCTTTTATGTCCAGTAAACTTGGCGGCTAAGGGAAGAATATGTATGCAGAGTTAACAGCATTTACCTCATATCGCTCCTTCATCATGTTCAGTAAACCGGCTTCATAATCACGGCTTGTGTACAGACGGTTTAAAAACCCAGAATGAATATCTTGGGCGCTGAGGTGGGCATAGCTTTCCAAGTCCACCTTCCACTTGCCCTTGTCAACAGCAGAAAATTCTTCTTTGGCACTATGTTTTGACAGAGCAGTGGGGTTGTCTGGGGCTGTATACCCGACATCGGTAACTACAACATCGTCAGCTTTATCATCAGCAGCCTTAGTTGGGCTTGGCGGTTTATCAGCATGACCCATCGGATCAATTTCCATCTGCTCAACAAAGGTGTCATGATCTTGCGGTGGCGGATCATCAAGAATAGCTTCAGTATTTGTTTCAAACTGTTCCGGGTTCTTTTCCGGATCAGTTGGCGCGCTGTCATCAGCCGGTTTGTTCAATTTGGCCTTTTTACTGGGCCTGGCCTTGGCTCTGACAGAGACGCAAATAACAGGTTAGTATAATGATCAAGCATAAGGTACAAGGGGTTAGTTAAAAATGCTCACCCAGGAATAGTTTTGAGGGTGGGAATTTGTGTCCCTGTGGACTCGCCAAAGGATGAAAGGGAAGTTCCCTGATAGTTTGAATCAGACGGATTAAGAGGTTGTCGGAAATAACCCGCCTTGGGATAAGACGTGTCAGAAATAGAAGAGACCTCTGGGCGGCGTTTACGAACTGGCGAGTTCGGTAAACCGGAAGAAGTGACCACATGGCCGCTATGCCGGGTTGTGCGGCGAGCTTTGTGTTGCTGCTTCTTCAAAAGAAAGTTTGGATCCAAGTAAGCTAGGGGGTGAGAAAATCTTACTTTCCGGCTTGCTTGTCGGGTTTTCTGTGTGGGCAGAGGTTCTGAACCGGATGAGAGAATAGTTACCTCTATGTCATTTGAGCGGCTAGCTTCTGCGTCGTCCTGATAGAAATCATCGTCAATGAGATGTATGAAAAAAGAGCCAAGTGAATCAAGTTCGACCTCTGACTCCGGATTATCATCGTCAATGTTTAACTCGGTAGGCTCGGTGTTTTTCTTCTTAGCGGGCTTCTTGTTGACCTTGGTCTTGACACGAGGTGTTTTAGCCGGTTTATCCTGTGGTTTCTTCTTCCAGAACGGATCATCACCCTGTTTAAAGATTGAAAAGATCATAAGGGAGTATTAAGAATATGGATTAAAGCAGGAGTGGGGCAATTCTTACAGCTGGTGGTTTATTTGAAGCGCAGAAAGGACTAAGTCCTATTTTGCTACAGTCGGTCACCGGTTCATCCAACATCTTCTTGACAGATTCAGTAATTTCAGCATCACTCAGCTGAATATCAGTGTGGCGTTGAGGGTCTTTCACATCCCCTGTGTACTCACACATTAAACCGGGGCGACGGCTTAAAGGCAAAATGCTCTAAGATACCCATCAACGGACAAAATCAATGCCTGTCAAACCGTTTGCCATAAAGGCTCTGAGCTTTGAAAGCTGTGGTGCATATTTGGACCGTTCCTTTGCATTGAGTCTTTGGGGGAATGGATGTGCATCGGTAAGCCGGTGAGCACGGTAACCCGGCAGAGGATTCTCGCTAGCTGGAGATGTATCTTGGCAATAGAGCCAAGTTTGATTCCAATCTTTGGGATGGCTATGATGCCTAGCATGAGGGAGGCTGACGTCTTTTCTCTTCTGAATTGAAACCCCGCCAAGTTCAGTATTGGGCCCATCCGTAAATTCAGTAAGGCAATTTAAATAGAAGACATCTCTGAACAGGTCGACTGTGGGCTCTTCTTGCAGGTAGGCTTCACAAAACACTTGAAAATTGCAAATATTGGACACGGAGTTAGGCCCAATATCTTGAGGGTGAAGTTGGAAGAAGTGAAGCACATCACGGAAATTTTTTGATCCGGGAGGGCTGAACCCTCGACTCAGATGATCAACAAAAACGATCACTTCACCATCCTTGGGCTCAGGAGGATTTTCTGGACCGGGGGCTCTCCAGTGGAGGTCTTCCTTTTTCGCTAAAACGCCGGTTGCAACACACCCTTTCAGTTCTTCTTCTGTAACCCGGGATGGAACCCAATTACAGGAATAAAAGGATTTGGCCATTTATACGATAACCTGAAAAAGATTTGTGCTGGTTTAAGGTTCATGGTTAACAGGCAGAAAGTGTTGAAGCATGCATAAATGTTAAACCGGACTGTGACGTTATCAAATCACAAAGACAAGCACTTGGCGGTTTAAGAGGGGACTAATGGTACCTGGCAGGTTATTATTTTCTGAGGTTAAACCGCCTACACAGATATTGAAAGTATAGATCTGAAGTTGGAAAATGGCTAAGTGTTGGAAAAACAGGTTTCACAGATTAATGCTATAATTGTGGATCTACGGCAGTTCAGATAATGGAAAAATCTAGACTTAAAAAGTTTCAGTACCTGAGCAGTTCATGTATTCAGATTGGATTTCTTATGCAAAAGGAGATGTTCTAATAAGCAAAAGTAATTACCACGACCACCGCCGCACAGGAGGAGTGCCAAGTTTGAATCAAAAATTACAAGCTACAGCGAAGAACGAGGATGAACTCCGATGAACTCGTGGAAACCCTAATTGGATCTAGGGGAAAAGGAAGGAAGAGGACTCACCAGAACCGTTGAGTAGCGGAGGCGTGCGGACGAACTCCGGTCGATTCAGGTTGATGCAGCGGCCGTTGTTGAGGCAGTGGCAAAGGTCGACGACGGCGGCGGAGCTCGGGCTCTGAGGCGATGCGAGGTCGAAGACAGAGATGAGGAGGCAAGGGGGGAAAATGAAAAGGACCCATGTCCGTATTTATAAGGCAGTGGATAGATGGTAAGCACGGGAATCAAGGAGGCTGAGATTTGGGCCTCGTGCGATATTAATGCAAGATGACGTCATGGCGGGTTAGCACAATGCGGTGAGCAGACATCGTGGCGGGTTATAAATTTTCATAAGGACTGATGATGAAGGATTTTTTCTAAGTCAAGTATTGAAGCCCGTGATGTTGGGGATATAACTATTGAGTATAAACCGCCCAGGAGGGGCCGGGTTATGCTCATAGTGATTTACCTGTATTGAAGCCCGTGAAGACATAGAAGATGGCGACTTACGAAGGAGACTTAATAAGAAGGCCCAAAGCCCAAAGGCGAGTTAGGGCCCATAGATGTAAACCGCCATAAGTATATGACTTGTATTGTAAGATAGGAAAGAGTGGATACCGAGCCGGACACGTTTATGAGCCGGCCAGGATTCTGTGAACCGCCGGGCGTCAACCTGTGTATATAAAGGGACGACCCGGCGACGGTTTAGGACAGGGGACAAACAATCAGGAACTAGGTCAAGCGTATTCGCTCCTTGGTAATCGAAACCCTAGCAATACAACACAAAGCAGGAGTAGGCTTTTACACTACTAGAAAAACAGCTATAGCCAATATGGACACTAATGGCGCACTATACATGTGGTGCGCCATTACTAAATAGTAATGGCGCACCATGTGTAGGTGCGCCATTAGTAACCAAAACAGTAATGGCGCACCAGGTGAAAAGTGCGCCATTACTAAGTTTGACCAAGGTTTGACCCAGTCATACACATAGTAATGGCGCACTTTGTATAGGTGCGCCATTACTAAGTTGACATAGTAATGGCGCACCTTCACAAAGTGCGCCATAACTATGTGTATGACTGGGTCAAACCTTGGTCAAACTTAGTAATGGCGCACTTTGCATAGGTGCGCCATTACTATGTCAAACTTAGTAATGGCGCACCTATACAAAGTGCGCCATTACTAACTTTGACCAAGGTTTGACCAAGTCATACACATAGTAATGGCGCACTTTGTGAAGGTGCGCCATCACCAAATGCACCCCCCCCCTATGGACCGCCTTTTCAGTTTTAAAAAAATAAAAGAAAATGATGGAAATGTCAAAAAAATAAAAGAAAATAAGTTTCCCATGTGATATGTGGTCTAGTTGTTGGGAAAATTTACAAATATGAATTTCGACTTTATTTGCAAAATCTCTCTGGAATTTAGTAAAATGGGCATAACTTTTGCATACGAACTCGTATTAAAAAAAAAATTATATGAAAAATCATCTACTCGAAAAGTTATATCCGAATTCAACCAGGGGGGAACCCCGTTGAAGATTTTTAGAATCCCCAAAAACTTAACAGAATAAAAGATACGGGGCTTTTAAGATCTAGAGGGGGGGAAATGGAAAATTTTCAAACTTAGTAATGGCGCACCATTTGCTAGGTGCGCCACTAGTAACAGAAAAAAAAATTGGTTTTGAATTTTTTTTTTTTGAAAAAATGTTCAAAATATGATACGTAATATGACCGGGAAGTTTGAAATATTTTTTCAAAATTTCATCACACTCATAACATGAACAAAGTCCTAGACATCAACAAGGTTTAATAGGATTGATATGATAGATATATCAACAAGTGCCTGTTAAGTGAGCTGGTGCTGGGGTTGGATAGAATTGAGAAGTTAAGCGTGCTAGGGCTGGAGTAGTGTGAGGATGGGTGATCTTCCGGGAAGTTTGACTTGAGATTAAGCATATTGACCCGAGATTAAGCCATAGTGACCCGAGATTAAGAAAAAAACGAAAAAAAAAATTGAAAAAAAAATTTCTGAAAAAAAAATTGAAAAAAAATTGTTAGTAATGGCGCACTTCTATGTGGTGCGCCATTACTAAGTCAGATAGTAATGGCGCACTTCTAGGCATAGTAATGGCGCACTATGTGGTGCTCCACTATTATCTGGGGTACTAATGGCGCACCAAATGTGCGCCATTACTATTTGTTACTAGTGGCGTGTTAATAGTGGCGCACCTATAGTGCGCCATTAATAGCAAAAACTGGTGCGCCACTAACAGCCTTTTTTCTAGTAGTGTTACCTCATTGAGAGGGGCCGAACCTGGGTAAACTCTCTGTGTCCTTTGTCCCGTTTAACCCCTTCAAGTTAACCTAGTTGCGATGGCTCCACGACTAAGTCCTTCCTCTAGGACATCTGCCGTGTAAAGTCCACAACAAAGGGTTTCCCGAAATCATGGAAGTGACATCATCTTTTATTATGGCGGGTTATGAAGATTTTTCAAGGTTGCAGTTAAGAGAAATGAAGAGAAGACTCGCCAGACGGAAGGGTTAAGATTGACATGAACAAGTTCAAATCAATCGGGGGCCTAATGTTGGGGATATAACCCCGCGATTATAACACGCCCAGTAAGGGCCGGTTTAGACCGTTGGCAGCTCTCGGAGTTAAAGCCTCAGACACGGCTAAGTGACTAAGGCACAAGACCAAGAAGGGCGTCTCACAGATGGGCCGGCTTAGGGCCTGGATCCAGAAGATGGCCCGGAGTTGTAAGCCGCCATATGGCAACTTGTCTTGCAAGGCAAGGCGCTTTAGAATATGACTCGGTCACGGGTCGTAACCTGACCCGGACTCTTGTAAGCCGGCGGCCTCTACCTGTATATAAAAGGCAAGTCCCCGGCATAGAATAGACAGGTTACAATCAATCGATAGCTAGGTCAAGCAAATCCGCTCCCTTGTAATCGATACTCAAGCAATAAACAACAAGAGCAGGAGTAGGCTTTTACCTCCACCGCGAGGGGCCGAACCTAGGTAAATTGTGTCTCTCGTCTCGCTCAACCCCGACAAGCTAATCACCGTTGCGATGGCTTCACGCTTAAGTCCTTTCACTAAGTCCTCTTAATAGTACGGGTTTTCGAGGACCAAAGAAATAAACACGCAGAGAACACCGTCTTCGATCTTTTTCGTCTGAAGGGAATGCCTAATCGTCTTGTACCCAATCATAGAGTACCTGAAGGACTTGGCACACGATTAGACCACAAAGAGAGTTGTCATCATCACCAAAACACAAAGACAGGAAATGCCCTAACAATCTCCCCCCTTTTGGTGGATGATGACAACTAGAAGATTTGCATTGGAAGTCTAGAAAATGTAGACGGGCTCCCCCTAGATGTGTGCACTATTTTGATTTGCTTTTTGAATGCAAAGTCACACATTAGGATCAATGCTCCCCCTAGATTTTATAGACCAACCAATACGAATAACGAATAACTGAGAAGATAGACAATAAGCATACAAGTAGAGCGTAAAGAACTTAAAGAAAATACGATAGGATAGATAGGGAATGCATGTCTCACACCATGCAAGTATCACACCACAAGGTTCACAAACTAAAGGAAAGCAAATAGAAGTTCAAGTTCAACTCTCAAGGCGAAGAAAATGAAACACATCGCATGCAAATCCCGAGACCTAATAGAACTCTCTCCCCCTTTGGCATCAAGACACCAAAAAGGAAAAGAGCGATGCTAACGCCCCAGAGCTTAGTAGTCCTCCTCTGACTCCTCGGTCTCATCTGGATCACCATCTTTAGTCTCCTCATCGTCCTCCATGACATCATCAGCAGCAGCAGAGGTGGAAGTAGTAGGATGGCCAGAGGCCTCATCATCAGTCCATGTGCTCTGCTCACATATCCACTTGTCCTCTGGAGTGATGCTCTTTTCAGATCCACTCTTCACTGGCATGTTGAGGTGCTTCAGCATGGCAATCTGTCGGTGCCGAGCAAGCGTCTCATTCACATGTGCCTCATACAACTTCTTCTGAATGTGAGACTGGAGGCAAAAATTCTTCTTCACCTTAGCAGTGAGCTTAGTCACCCAGGAGGGCTTGGTACCCACCTCCATACCAAAATCCTCATCATCTGAAGTGGCATAAACATCCTCGAGGTCATCAGCAGGAAAGCGGGGCTCGGCATGCTTCTTCTTCTTAAGTTGCTTGACCTCATGCACGGTGAGGTTATCTGGTGAAGTGAGAGGCTCTCCAGGACGACGAACATCCCAAACTGAGTTCAGAAAGCACATGACAAAGGGAGCATAGATGGGAACCTTACGATAGATGACCATGATGTACATCTCCTCCCATAGCCACTTGGACACATCAACAGTAGCACCAGAGCCCACTTGAGTCTTCATAGCAACAAGCAAATCAACTCGGTACCCATAAATCTCATCCTGATTTCCAACCTTGGGCAAAAGCACATCACGAAACACACGGTGCATGATATCATATACTTTCTCAAGATCCTTGGACTCACCAATGATGCCTCGCCCACGAATATACAGAGGAGCAAGCTTCTCCTTAGGCATGGAATGGGCACGGTCATGAGGACGAATGCTGCCATTCCCTGTGAGACCGGTATCATCATAGCCAAGAGCATTGCAGAAAGCTCTCCAGGGCACTTGAAAGAACTCATCACGGCACATGAAAGAGAGAGTGCGAGCATCGTCTTCACCAAAATGAATGGTTGCATAGAACTGATGAATAAGTTGAACATCGAAGTCACCGTTGATAGACATGAGCTTGACCAAATCAAACTCCTCACATAGAGCCAAAGCCTCTCCAAAGTACTCCATGTTGTTCCTCCAATGGTCAAGGTCAATGGTATACTGCTTGGTATACCAATTCTTGTGATGCTCGAACAACTCACGGACAATCCTCAATTGCATCTCATTGCGGAACTGATCTGTGGTCCACCGTGGCTCAACCGGAACCACATAAGGATTCCTCTTCCGGAAAGCTTCCCAGTCCTTTGCCTTCCACTTGTGCAAAGGAAGGGCAACACATTGCTTGGAACTGGCAGACTTTTCACGGTGAGTTGGCTGATAACCCACAAGTATAGGGGATCGCAACAGTTTTCGAGGGTAGAGTATTCAAGCCAAATTTATAGATTCGACACAAGGGGAGCCAAAGAATATTTGTAAGTATTAGCAGTTGAGTTGTCAATTCAACCACACCTGGAGATTAAATATCTGCAACAAGGTGATCAGTAGCACAGTAATATGATAGTTTTTATAGCAGTGGTAACAGTAGCAGTAACGGTAACACTGATAGCAATGATTTTGTAGCAAGTGTAACAGTACCAACAGCATTAGTGACTTAGCAAGAATAATATGTGGAAAATTCATAGGCATTGGATCGGTGAATTTGTTGGATGATATTCATCATATAACAGTCATAACCTAGGGTGATACAAAACTAGCTCCAGTTCATAAATATAATGTAGGCATGTATTCCGTAAATAGTCATACGTGCTTATGGAAAATAACTTGCATGACATCTTTTGTCCTACCCTCCCGTGGCAGCGGGGTCCATAAGGAAACTAAGGGATATTAAGGCCTCCTTTTAATAGAGAACCGGAACAAAGCATTAACACATAGTGAATACATGAACTCCTCAAACTACGGTCATCACCAGAAAGTATCCCAATTACTGTCACATTGGGGTTTACGGATCATAACACGTAATAGGTGAATATGACTTGCAAGATCGGATCTAGAACATAGATATAATGGTGAAAACATAAACGGTTCAGATTTGAAATCATGGCACCCGGGCCCTAAGTGAAAAGCATTAAGCATGGCAAAGTCATAACAACATCAATCTCAGAACATAGTGGATACTAGGGATCAAGCCCTAAAAAAACTAACTCGATTACATGATGAATCTCATCCAACTCCTCACTGACCAACGAGCCTACAAAGGAATTGCTCACTCTCGGTGGGGAGCATCATGGAATTGGTGATGAAGGAGGGTTGGTGATGACGAAGACCAAAGATTTCCCTCTCCGGAGCCCCGAACGGGCTCCAGATCTGGCCTCCCGATGAAGAACAGGAGGTGGCGGCGGCTCCATATCATGAAATGCGATGAAACTTTCTCCTTCATTTTTTTCTCCGAAAATAGGATTTTATAGCGTCGGAATTAGGGTCTGCGGGGCCACGAGGTGGGGACAACCCACCAGGGTGCACTAGAGGGGGGGGGCGCGCCCTGGTGTCTTGTGCCCAGCCAGGGGCCCCCCTCCAGTGGTTCTTGGCTCCAGTATTTTTCTTTTATTGTAAAATAATTTTCCAAAAAGTTTCGTTCCATTCCGAGAACTTTTATTTCTGCACAAAAACAACACCATGGTAGTTCTGCTGAAAACTATGTCAGTCCGGGTTAGTTTCATGCAAATTAGAGTCCAAAACAAGAGCAAAAACGTTAGAAAAAGTAGATACGACGGAGACGTATCAACTCCCCAAGCTTAAACCTTTGCTTGTCCTCAAGAAATTCAGTTGATAAACTGAAAGTGAAAAAGAAAAACTTTTACAAACTCTTTTGTTCGTGTTTACATAAATAAGCTTAAGTAGCACCCAGGTTTTCAGCAAAGATCATGACTAACCATGTCAACAATAACTCTTAAAATTATATTAACTCATATCAATGGCATAAGCAACTAGCGAGCAATAATAAGATATCTCAAATGACAACACTTTGTGAAAACAACCATGATATAATATGACTATAGTGGTATCTCGCTAGCCCTTTCTGAGACCGTAAAACATAAATTGTTGGGGAACGTTGCATGGAAAACAAAAAAAAATTATACGCACACGCAAGATCTATCCATGGAGATGCATAGCAACGAGAGGGGAGAGTGTGTCTACGTACCCTCGTAGACAGTAAGCGGAAGCGTTTATTAACGCGGTTGATGTAGTCGAACTTCTTATGACCCTTGCATTAACATATGCCTACGTTATCCCTTGGGCTGAAACAAGAAATCCATTTGCAAATAATCTAAAAATAATGTAAGGACAACCTCTGCTCGTGGTTCATATCTTGCAAGCTCTGTCCCAAGATCCTCTTTCTAAGCTAAGTTCCTATGCATTCATATGAATGAAAAAGCAAATGAATCAACCTTACCTTTCCCTTAATGTTTGTAACATAGGCATATGTTAAGCAAATGGATTTATGTTCTGTTTCAGTACTTGCTTACTACCTTTCTAGTTGACAGGGACATGCCTTCGTGGGAGAGTAGAAATAAGAGAAGAATGAAGGCCAGAATAAGGAGTTTGTCCGAAAAGCTCCCTATGACCCTTTGTACGGAGCATTAAAAGTTCCCTATGACCCTTTGTTTCAGTATTTACTTCTTATGACACTTTTGCAGGAGTGGAAAGAACCAAAAATGTGCGGAAAGTCCTTGGGCTGTTTCCTTAGGGTATCCTATGAAGACACACTTCTTCGATTTGGGTTCGAGCTTATCAGGCTGAAGCCTTTTGACATAAGTGTTGCATCCCCAAACTTTAAGAAACGACAGCTTAGGTTTCTTGCCAAACCATAGTTCATACGGTGTCGTCCCAACGGATTTAGATGGTGCCCTATTTAATGTGAATGTAGCTGTCTCTAATGCATAACTCCAAAATGATAGTGGTAAATCGGTAAGAGACATCATAGATCGCACCATATCTAATAAAGTACGGTTACGACGTTCGGACACACCATTACGCTGTGGTGTTCCAAGTGGCGTGAGTTGTGAAATAATTCCACATTGTTTTAAGTGAAGGCCAAACTCGTAACTCAAATATTCGCCTCCGCGATCATATCGTAGAAACTTTATTTTCTTGTTACGATGATTCTCTACTTCACTCTGAAATTCCTTGAACTTTTCAAATATTTCAGACTTGTGTTTCATCAAGTAGATATATCCATACCTACTCAAATCATCTGTGAAGGTCAGAAAATAACGATACCCGTCGCGTGCCTCAACACTCATCAGACCACACACATCGGTATGTATTATTTCTAATAAGTCATTAGCTCGCTCCATTGTTCCGGAGAACGGATTTTTAGTCATCTTGCCCATGAGGCATGGTTCGCAAGTATCAAATGATTCCTAATCAAGTGATTCCAAAAGTCCATCCGCATGGAGTTTCTTCATGCGCTTTACACCAATATGACCCAAACGGCAATGCCACAAGTATGTTGCACTATCATTATCAACTTTGCATCTTTTGACATCAATATTATGAATATATGTATCACTATAATCGAGATTCAATAAACCATTCACACTGGGTGTATGACCATAGAAGGTTTTATTCATGTAAACAGAACAACAATTATTCCCTGACTTAAATGAATAACCGTATTGCAATAAACACGATCTAATCTTGTTCATGCTCAACGCAAACACCAAATAACATTTATTCAGGCTCAACACTAATCCCGAAGATAGAGGGAGTGTGCAATGGTGAACATATCAATCTTGGAAACACTTCCAACACACATCGTCACCACGCCCTTAACTAGTCTCTGTTTATTCTGCAACTCCTATTTCGAGTTACTAATCTTAACAACTGAACTGGTATCAAATACCCAGGGGCTACTATGAGCACCAGTAAGGTATACATCAATATAACATGTATATCAAATATACCTTTGTTTACTTTGCCATCCTTCTTATCCGCCAAGTATTTTGGGCATTTCCCCTTCCAGTAACCATTTCCCTTGCAGTAGAAGCACTTAGTTTCAGGATTGGGTCCAACTTTGGGCTTCTTCATGGGAGCGGCAACTTGCTTGCCATTCTTCTTGAAGTTCCCTTTCTTTTCCTTGCCCTTTTTCTTGAAACTAGTGGTCTTGTTAACCATCAATACTTGATGCTCCTTCTTGATTTCTACCTCCGCTGATTTCAACATCGCGAAGGGCTCGGAAATCGTTTTCATCATCCCTTGCATATTATAGTTCATCACGAAGCTCTAGTAGCTTGGTGATAGTGACTGGAAAATTTTGTCAATCACTATCTTATCTGGAAGATTAACTCCCACTTGATTCAAGCGATTGTAGTACCCAGACATTCTGAGCACATGCTCACTGGCTGAGCTATTCTTCTCCATCTTGTAGGCAAAGTACTTGTCAGAGATCTCATGCCTCTCAACACGGGCATGAGCCTGAAATACCAATTTCAGCTCTTGGAACATCTCATATGTTCCATGGCATTCAAAACGTCTTTGGAGCTCCGATTCTAAGCCGTAAAGCACGGCGCACTAAACTATCAAGTAGTCATCAGATCGAGCTTTGCCAAACGTTCATAACGTCTGCATCAGCTCCTGCAATAGGTCTGTCACCTAGCGGTGCATCAAGAACATAATTCTTCTGTGCAGCAATGAGGATAATCCTCAGATCACGGACCCAATCCGTATTATTGCTACCATCAACTTTCAACTTAGTTTTCTCTAGGAACGTATAAAAAAACGGGGAAGCTACATCGCGAGCTATTGAACTACAACATAATTTGCAAAGACATTTTGACTATGTTCATGATAAATCTTAGTGCAATTAATCAAATTACTAATGAACTCCCACTTAAATCAACATCCCTCAAGTTGTCTAAGTGATACATGATCCAAATCAACTAACCCATGTCCGATCATCACGTGAGATGGGGTAGTCATCAATGATGAACATCTTCATGTTGATCATATCTACTATATGACTCATGTTCGACCTTTTGGTCTCCAGTGTTCCGAGACTATGTCTGTACATGTTAGGCTCGTCAAGTTTAACCCAAGTATTCCGCGTGTGTAAATCTGGTTTACACCCGTTGTATGTGAACGTAGAGTCTATCACACCCGATCATCACGAGGTGCTTCGAAACGACGAACTTTGGCAACGATGTGTACTCGGGGAGAACACGTTATCTTGAAATTTAGTGAACGGATCATCTTATAATGCTTCCGCCGTTCTAAGCAAAATTGATGACGAAAAAATGGCGGGCGTGAGACACGCGTCCACGTCATTGATACGGAGTGAATAAATTTAAGCGCATAAATGCATAAATAAAATAGAGATCAAACATTGCAGGTACATTATTTCCAGAATTTTTACATTTATATAAAAATTCTGTTAATTACATCTCCGAAGAGAAAACCCCTGATTAAGAATTCCAACATGTCTATTACATAGTATTGCAACACATGACTACTACAAAATGATAAAGAAAAATCGCTCCTCACTGTCGTCGACGCAGGCGTGCTCAGGGGAGCATTCTCCATCTTCTTCAAATCATCATATGTCTTGTTCATTTATATTTTACTCTTATACCATTATGATCGGTACGTAGAGTATGAGTGCAATGCATGCTCTTGCATCAGACGCCTAATTTGTGTAGTCGACTTAACCAACCTATACTAGTATGACCATGCGGCTATTTTAACTAGTGATGGGTCGACTAGTAGAGCATCTGCCCAATACATGTGTGATGCAAACAACCATGCATCTGATGATGGGGCGCATGATATAGTTCATGTTGGATCTACGCATGAAAATTTAATATAAGGAGGGGTCATAATATCATAACCATCCCATATATTTTAATTTTGTTTGGTATGTTTGATGACAGCATCTACTAAGCAAATTAGTCTGTTTTGGTTAGGACTAAAGCAAACTAAATGCAATATCTTTTATTTAGTGATGGATCACATGCAAACCATCGTTTAGGAGTATATGCACGTTTGCACAGAACATGTATACTCTGACTTGGATATTTCATGAAACCATCTTAGGCATGTATGGTTATATTTAACTTAACCTACACGCATTCATTTTATTTTATGGGCATATTATATCTTAGTTGAAACTGAGACACTTAGTACTTTCTATTATCTCATGTTCACGCATTGGGTTTCACTTAGCACATTATATACGCATGTGAATAACATTTGTGTCTTCCTGTTTGTATTACTACTGACGTGACATAGCATGTATGTCCGCAGTGTAACCAACAAGAGGCTTGAAACATAACTTGGCAAGCACCCAATTTATACAATTTTCATGTACTAGATTTGGACGTACATGGGCAGTTTACATGATCTTGTTTTATGCAACTAACACATGCAGCAAATAATGAGTGCATTTTGGAGGCACATATTTATTTTATGATTTTATGTAGATGGTCATCTGGAGTTTGTGTATGTTTCATATATGTTTTTCCCCGAGCTTTACCTCTGCGTCGCTCTCATCTATAATTGAAGGGAAAATATGTCCTCCTTGATTTGGGTCGCCATGATCAACCAAGGAGTGAAATTTATCCTCTTTGACATAATCGCACTTGGCTCGTATCACGATGATCAACCAAGGCAAAACTGACAAGATGGGACTATATGTTGTATGCTCTTTGATTTGTATCATGATGATCCGCCAAGGAGTATTTTTGTTGCTCTTAAACATATTCGCACTTTGGCTTGTATCATGATGATCAGCCAAGGCGAAATGTCAAGATGAGGCTATGCGGAGAATGCTCCTTGATTTGTATCACATTGATCAACCAAGGACAGATTTTCCTCTCTTAAATATAAGTGCTCTTTGGCTCGTATCACGATGATCAGCCAAGGCAAAATATCAAGATGAAGATATATGGGGAATACTCCTTGGTTTGTATCACAATGACCAACCAAGGGCAAATTTTCCTCTCCTAAACATAACTGCTCTTTGGCTCGTATCACGATGACCAACCAAAGCAGAATGTCAAGATGAGGATACATGGGGCATACTCCTTGGTTTGTATCAGAATGATCAACCAAGAGGAGAGATGAATGTGATGAGAGATATAGGGAGGAGCAAGAAGATTAGAGGAGGATCATGATTCCCACCTTGACTACCTTCCTTGCGCTCCTGACCGGACGAAGGTCTTGCGGCAGTGTGTATGTGTGGTTGAAAGCAGCAGCAGTGAGGAAGAAGAGAACCCCAAGAGCAGCAGCGGCAGCGTATATGTGAGCAGCAGCGGCCGGCCGGGAAAAAGAGCAGCAGTGTACGGCAGCACAGCGGAGTGGCTAGGAAAAGAGAGAATGAGCAGTCCAACCCTCATGACAATTTATTGTTGACATCGGGCACCTGCCGTCATTGGCGGCATGCGTGCGTGCTAATTATAATTTCACAGGATAAATGAATTTTGCAGCTATAAGTGGCACTTTCTTTCTTTATTTTTTTGCGACCGCTATTTCATACTGGGCGACCCAAAATTCGCCATAGTCATTTCCTCGGTCTATTCTGCAATTCGCCATTTTTTTATATAATTTGACTTTATCATATTTTGATAATGAATATTGCTTTGTATTTTACTTCGGAGAAATTCCGTGTCAACAGATGCCCCTCGAGGTCTGGAAGCGAATATTTTTTATTCGGTTTCAGAGCTCAAAAATATATATGTGTCAATATTCCATTTCATATGCACGCCACAGCTATTCATCTTAGTACGGGCGACACGCTTTTTGTTTAAAATATCCAGCTAGATATTATCTAGCCATGTTTTTTCTTTTTGAAAGTTTGTTAGTCCCTTCGTTGGATAAGGACTCAATCTTGATGCTTTTTTATGGTGCATGTGATATATGCCATGTTTTGTTGACTTCGACTTCCCACAGTATCAAAACTAACTACGTGGTGCAATAATATGACACCTACGTGTAGTTTGACCTGAGTGGAATTCGCTTATGACATGGTCTTTTGTTTAAAGCCTATGTGGGCTACATGAAACTTTTCTGTTGTCATATGTCTTGCACGGATTTTATGTGCCTACTTGTATTACTACTAACGCCGTGTAGCATTAATTGGTGCCCGCACGTAGCGTAACCAAGTGAAGGTTTGTGAAGTAATTATGTTATTGCATGTGTCATATGACATTTATCATTTTCTGTTCATATTTGTACCTTACATGGTATTAAAACTAACTCTACGTAGCGTCATTTAATTGGCGCTCGTGTGTAGCATAACCCAGGTAAAGCGAGTTTGTGACAACTACTTTTTGACGATGCTAATAGTTTAGGCTCTTATAGTATTGGAGCACCTTTAGACATATGTTTATTTAGTTTGACATTATGAGTATTTACTCCTATATGCACATGTGTGAACTTCAAATTTTCGATCAATTTCCATTGATTTGTTGCGGCACAGTTTATACTCTTGAGCTGTTGGAGTATAATTACATTTATATTTTTTTGGTACATTTAGCTAACAATCTATACTCATCTTGCCATGAACATCTTACTGTAGGGTTTGATGTACCCTGCCTGGCCTCATGATGCTGTATGCATGTTTATATACACACTGAGCTTCGAGATGGATGGTCACCTCGACTCCATGACGTATTGTTTTTGGTATATATGTTAGTATCCAAATGATTTCAAAAGTCAATAATATCTTCCGCCTTTTGTTGAAGGGCGAGATGGACCTTACCCAAGCATGCCTCAATAGAGGTTGTTGAATTGACCATGAGCTAGAACCCCCCTTTTTTTGAAAAAAAAATCATTTGATTTTTGCAGATCCACCCCTTTTATTTGTAAAGGTGATATTTATGCACCGTTTGTAGATGTCGTGAACCTCCAAAATATTATGTTTGGATTGCCTTGGACAACTTTGGATGAATTTCCCCTCAGTAGATTGGATAAGGTTGCTTTTCCCTTAGCCTCCTGGGGAGAATCTTCATGAGCTTGCTTAAAGCTATATGGGAGTGCTATAGATGAGCTTCCGTCCCGCATGTCACGGGGTACCCCCGAACAAATTTTCGCTTCCACGTCTCACAAGTCCCCTGCACTCTTTTGAATCTCCTCCCATAAACTTGCATATTTGTTTACTTTCAGCGGAGTTGCATCCATTTGGGGTTGCCGAAAACTTTTTGAGCATGGTGGTGCTCTTTCATGACACCACCTTCTTGGTGGTAATAGCCCCTTTGGCCCCACCGTGGAAGTCACTAACAATATTCAGGCATAGAACTCTTTTCATCACTGAGTTCACATTCCTTATTGTTTAATTTACTCGTATTTGTGTTTCTTTTTCTTGCATTTTATAATATAGCATTTTACTTTGCGATGAGCAACTATGTCATTCTTCATGTTCGACATCGTTGTTATAACCCTTTTATTCTTAGAAATAAATATGGTTTTTATGTCTTGAGTTGTTGAAGCATGGTGCTTACTTCCTTAGTGCATCACACCTTACACTCATCAACATGAATTTGTTCATGTGAACCATAGTTTATCTCGTAAGGTATTTGAGCCATCAATTTCTTTGTATATTTAGTGCCATAGTTTATACTCATAAGTCATTGGAGTAATTTTGTTTTTTATATCACACAGTTGAGACTCGTAAGCTATTGGAGTATATTTTATTTATATGACACAATTTATACTCGTGAGATTTTGAAGTACGATTGATTTTTTTCTGCATCACAGTTTAGACTCGTAAGTTGTTGGGGTAATATTTCTTTTTATGCCACAGTTTATACTCATGAGGTTTTGGAGTATATTTGCTTTTTTTATATCACACAGTTTAGACTCGTAAGCTTTTGGAGTTTTTTTTTGTTGTGTGCCCCAGTTTATACTCTTGAGGGTATGGAGTACGTCTGAATTTTTTTTGGCATCACAGTTTATACTCGTAAGTCGTTGGAGTTTTTTTGTTGTTGTGTGCCCCAGTTTATACTCTTGAGGGTACGGAGTAATATCTTTTTTTATGCATAGTAACGCTTAAGGAATTTCCCATTTACCGATGCCGGCGAGTATTCCCCATCTGGTGATATGATTCTATATGCGCCGCTAGAATAAACCTCTTTTATTACGAAGGGACCTTCCCATTTTGGTTCAAATTTTCCTTTCATCCGTCGCGTGATATTCATACGACGGATGACCGCAAGTACTAGATCTCCTTGTTTGAGCGACCTTCTTTTGACTCGTTTGTCGAATGCTCGCGACATCCTGGCTTGGTATGCCTCAAGATTTTGCAAAGCTTGAAGTCGCCTTCCTTCTAGTCTATCCAATTCATCGAAACATAATTGTATTGATTTTTCTTCCGACAAATTTTCATGTGTAGCGACCCTCAATGACGTGATCTGTACCTCTAAAGGTAGAACGGCTTCTCCTCCAAATACTAAGGAATAAGGTGTCATTCTTGTCGGCGTGCGTGTTGTGGTTCTATAAGCCCACAAGGCTTCGAGAAGCTTTTCATGCCAGTCATGCTTATTTTTTGATACAACTTTCTTTAGTAACTTGCAAAGAGTTTTATTGAAAGCTTCTGCTTGTCCATTGGCGGCTGGGTTATATGCCGTGGAATAACGATGGTCTATCTTAAACTTTGAGCATGATTTCTCCACTTGTTTGTTTTTAAAAGGAGTTCCATTATCAGACATAATCCGAGAAGGAACGCCAAAGCGATAAATGAGTTGTGTTCTTATAAAATGTTCTACATTCTCCGCTTTGTCTTCCTTTAGTGGTGTAAGTTCAGCCCACTTGGATTTGTGACCTTTGGACGATGGTGGATGAATTGGCCCAACTATATCCATTCCCCACATGAGAGGGGAGAGTGTGTCTACGTACCCTCGTAGACTGTAAGCGGAAGCGTTTATTAACGCGGTTGATGTAGTCGAACTTCTTTGCGATCCAACCGATCAAGTACCAAACGTACGGCACATCCGCATTCAACACACGTTCAGCTCGGTGACGTCCTCGCCTTCTTGATCCAACAAGACGGGCGAAGTAGTAGATGAGTTCCGGCAGCACGACGGTGTGGTGACGGTGGTGGTGAAGCTATCTCCGCAGGGCTTCGCCTAAGCACTCCGAAAATATGACCGAGGGACGAAACTGTGGAGAGGGGTGCCGCACACGGCTAAGAGATTGTCGTGGTGTTGTGTGGCGCCCCCTCCCTCATATATATAGGTAGGGGAGATGGGAGGCAGCCAGGAGGCGCCCCCGAGGAGGCCGAATCCTCCTTGGGTTCCTGCCCTAGCCACCCCCCCCCCCTCCTTATTTGTGCGCAGGAGGAAGGCAGGGGGAGGTGGCGCATGAGGAGGGAAAGGCAGGAGGGGCCAATGCTCCCCCTTTCCTTCCCCTAGGGCCGGCGGCTAAAGAGAGGGGCGCAACAGCCCCTTGTGGGCTGGTGTGTTCCCCCTTTGGCCCATTAAGCCCATATAGCCTCCCGGGGCTTCCCGGAACCCCTTCCGGTGATCCGATGATTACCCGGTACCTCCCGAAACTCTTCCGGTGTCCAAACATCATCGTCCTATATATCAATCTTTACCTCCGGATTCCGGAGCTCCTCGTCATGTCCGTGATCTCATCCTGGACTCCAAACAACATTCGGTCACCAAATCACATAACTCATATAACACTATATCGTCAACGAATGTTAAGCGTGCGGACCCTATGGGTTTGAGAACTATGTAGACATGACAAAGACACCTCTCCGGTCAATAACCAATAGCGGAACCTGGATGCCCATATTGGTTCCTACATATTCTACGAAGATCTTTATCGGTCGAACCTTAGGACAACATACGTAATTCCCTTTGTCTGTTGGTATGTTACTTGCCCGAGATTCGATCGTCGGTATCTTCATACCTAGTTCAATCTCGTTACTGGCAAGTCTCTTTACTCGTTCCGTAATACATCATCTCGTAACTAACTCCTTAGTCACTTTGCTTGCAAGCTTCTTGTGATGTGTATTATCGAGAGGGCCCAGAGATACCTCTTCGATACACGGAGTGACAAATCCTAATCTCGATCCATGCCAACTCAACAGACACCTTCGGAGATACCTGTAGAGCATCTTTATGATCACCCAGTTACGTTGTGACGTTTGATAGCACACAAGGTATTCCTCCGGTATTCGGTAGTTGCATAATCTCATAGTCTAAGGAACATGTATTTGACATTAAGAAAGCAATAGCAATAAACTGAACGATCATATGCTAAGCTAACGAATGTGTCTTGTCCATCACTTCATTCTCCTAATGATGTGACCCCGTTATCAAATGACAACTCATGTCTATGGTTAGGAAACTTTAACCATCTTTTGATCAACGAGCTAGTCTAGTAGAGGCTCACTAGGGACACGGTATTTGTTTATGTATCCACACATGTATTTAAGTTTCCGGTCAATACAATTCTAGCATGAATAATAAACCTTTATCATGATTAAGGAAATATAATGATAACCATTTTATTATTGCCTCTAAGGCATATTTTCATCATAAATCCAGAGCACCTCCAAAGTTCAAGCAGCGACTAAACATTGTAATTCATGGTAGAAAAGATCTAGTCATGATGCATCCAACATTAACTATACACAATGCATGAGGATGACAATAGTGCTCTCAGATCTGGCACTTATTTGAGAAGATGATGACTCAACATAAAATTAAATAGATAGTCCCTTCGCAGAGGGAAGCAGGGATTTGCAGCGGTGCCAGAGCTCGAAGCTTTAAAATAGAGATAAATGTAATTTTGGGAGGTACACCCTTCATGTCAATGTTACGATCAAGAGTTATCAATATCTTCCATTCTAAACACATTAGCGGCGGTTCCCAAGCGATAAAAGTAAAGGTTTACTCCCCCTCCACCAACAAACACACTCCACGGCTAGCCGAATCCATGGGTACCATCCATACCAACATCAGTCCTGGGGGGGTTCTGTTTAATTATTTGAATTTTTTTGATTTCAGGACTGGGAATCCCTATTACCGCCCCTCTCTTGCAAGGACAAGTGAATAAACACTCATCGTGAGAATAACCCGCTTAGCATGGAAGATACTGACCACCCCCTGTCGCTCCATGAGCGCTCCAGGCACACAAAACAGATGTTCGTTTGAATTTTAAAGGTGACACTTGCAAATTTACTTGGAACAGCAGGGTAATACCGCATATAGGTAGATATAGTGGACTCATCTGGAATAACTTGGGTTTAAGGATTTTTGATGCACAAGCAGTATTCCCGCTTAGTACAGGCGAAGGCTAGCAAATAGGTTGAGAAGCGGCCAGCTAGAGAGCGAAAACGGTCATGAACATGCGTTATGCATAATTAAAATTGAATACTAGCATGAGTAGGATATGAACACCATGAACATAAATATCGTAGAGGCTATGTTGGTTTTGATTCAACTACATGCATGAATATGTGCCAAGTCAAGCCACTTGAAACATTCAGAGGAGGATACCATATCATCATACTACATCACAATCATTTAATGCATGTTGACATCCAAGATAAATCATTATCCACTCCTAGCTACTTAAGCATGGCATGAGAAACTATAATCTCTAATTGTCATTGCAAACATGTTTGATCATAATATGTTGAATCATGGATACTAGGTTAAACGTATTTACAAAAACAGAACAAGTTGAGTTCATACCCGTTTCTCTCCGCCACAACCAGTTCATCAAATATCGTCATTATTGCCTTTCACTTGCACGACCGAATGATATGAAAATAATAATAGTTTTCTGCAAACATTTTATTCAAAAGGAGAAGACAAGGTAATTCGGTCTCTTGTTAGATCAATAGTAATGCATATGAGAGCCACTCAACATTTTCATCGTGGTCTTCTCCTCGGTATGACCCAATAAAAAGAAAAGAATTTCAGAGAAACACACTGAAATATTTTTGGAGTTTTAGTTTTTCTTGAGGAAAGCAAATTAAAGAAAAAGAAAAACAAGAAAAACTATTTACACGGGAAAGCTCCCAACAAACAAAAGAAGAACAAGGAAATCTTTTTGGGTTTTTTTTAATACTACAACTAATTAAACTAGAAAGAAAAACACACAAGAAGTAGGAAACATTTTTTTTATTTTCTTAAAGTTTTTCAAACACACAAGAAGAAAGCGAGAAAATAAATCTAGCATGGATAATATAATGAAAAAGTGCGAACACCAACAACTGGAATGAAAGGTGTGAACATGAAGGGAATGTCGGTGGAAATACGTACTCCCCCAAGCTTAGGCTTTTGGCCTAGCTTGGTAATCACCACTCGTAGTAGCCCTCCGGTCCCAATTCGAAGTGATGTGGTGGTGGCACCTGAGCGTCCCACTCCTGAGGCTCCTGCTCTGCCGCTGCCTGATGTTTGCTTGAACTACGTCGGTATTTCCCCAAAGAGGAAGGGATGATGCAGCACAGCAACGGTAGGTATTTCCCTCAGTGATGAGACCAAGGTTATCGAACCAGTAGGAGAACCATGCAACACTACGTAAATGGTACCTGCACACAAAGAACAAATACTTGCAACCCGACGTGTTAAAGGGGTTATAAATCCCTTTCGGGTAACGGCGCCAGAAATTGGCAAACGGACGGGAGATAAATTGTAGTAGATTGGATAAATAGATCATGAATAAAATAAAGTGAAGCAAAATATTTTTGGGTTTTTAGAAATATAGATCTGAAAATAAAAGTGGCAAATAAATAAAAAGGCAAATAGCAAAATAGATCTGAAAATATATGATGAGAAAATAGACCCGGGGGCCGTAGGTTTCAATAGTGGCTTCTCTCGAGAAAAATAGCATACGGTGGATAAACAAATTACTGTTGGGGAATTGATAGAACTTCAAATAATCATGACGATATCCAGGCAATGATCATTATATAGGCATCACGTCCAAAATTAGTAGACCGCCTCCTGCCTGCATCTACTACTATTACTCCACACATCGACCGCTATCCAGCAAGCATCTAGTGTATTAAATTCATGAAGAAATTGAGTAATGCAATAAGAACGATGACATGATGTAGACAAGGTCTATTTATGTAGAAATAGACCCCATCTTGTTATCCTTAATAGCAACGATACATACGTGTCGGTTCCCCTTCTGTCACTGGGATCAAGCACCGTAAGATCGAACCCATCACAAAGCACCTCTTCCCATGGCAATAAAAATCGATCTAGTTGGCCTAACTAAACCAAAGATTCGAAGAAGAAATACGAGGCTATAAGTAATCATGCATATAAGAGATCAAAAGACTCAAATAACTTTCATGGATAAAAACATAGATCTGATCATAAACTCAAAGTTCATCGGATCCCAACAAACACACCGCAAAAAGAGTTACATCAAATAGATCTCCAATAGACCATTGTATTGAGAATCAAAAGAGAGAGAGGAAGCCATCTAGCTACTGCCTACGGACACGTAGGTCTACAATGAACTACTCACGCATCATCGGAGAGGCACCAATGAGGATGATGAACCCCTCTGTGATGGTGTCTAGATTGGATCTGTGGTTTCTGGAACTTGCGGCGGCTGGAATTGATTTTCATCGACTCCCCTAGGGTTTCTGGAATATTGGGGTAATTATAGAGCAAAGAGGCAGTGCGGGAGGTGGCCGAGGTGGGCACAACCCACCTGGGTGCGCCTGGGCCCCCAGGTGTGCCCTGGTGGGTTGTGCTCCCCTCGGAGCCCCCCTCAGGTACTTTCTTGGCCCAACTTGTGTCTTCTAGTCCAGAAAAAATCACCAAAAAGTTTCGCTGCGTTTGGACTCCGTTTGGTATTGATTTCCTGCGAAGTAAAAAACAAGCAAAAAACAGCAACTGGCACTGGGCACTATGTCAATAGGTTAGTCCCAATAAATGATATAAAGTTGCTATAAAATGATTGTAAAACATCCAAAAATGATAATATAACAGCATGGAACAATAAAAATTATAGATATGTTGGAGACGTATCAGCATCCCCAAGCTTAATTCCTGCTCGTCCTCGAGTAGGTAAATGATAAAAACAGAATTTTTGATGTGGAATGATGCCTAACATGTTCATCACATATTCTTTTCTTTGTAGCATGGACATTTGGACTTTTATATGATTCAAAGCAATAGTCTAGTTTTGACATGAAGATTTCAATACTCAAGCATATCAACAAGCAACCATGTCTTTCAAAATATCAACACTAAAGCAAGTTATCCCTAGCCCATTATGCTCAATCATTGATCCATTCATGAAACACACTCGCATATTAGCTACACCCAATGCTCAAGTAAGATCATAGTGCCCCTTAGTTGGTGCTTTATAAGAGAAGATGGAGACTCAAAATAAAATTGCATAAAGTAAAAGAAAGGCCCTTCGCAGAGGGAAGTAGGGATTTGTAGAGGTGCCAGAGCTCAAAGCGAAAAAAAGTAGAGATAAATCATTTTGGGTGGCATGCTTTTCCTGTCAACGAAAATGATCGAGTAGTTCCCAATACTTTCCATGCTAGATATATCATAGGCGGTTCCCAAACAGAAAATAAAGTTTATTCCTTTTTCCACCATACTTTCACTTTCCATGGCTAGCCGTATCCACGGGTGCCCTCCATACCAACACTTTTGAAGGAATTTATTATTTGACAACATAAAGTAAATTCATTTTTCATTTCGGGACTGGGCATCCCTAATACCTTTGCCGTACTCTCGTGCAATGACAAGTGAATAAACACTCATCTTGAGAATAACACATCTAGCATGGAAATATATCAGCCACCCCCTACCGTTTCATGAGCGATACGAGCACACAAAAGAGAAATTTACTTTGAAATTAGAGATGGCACATAAAAATTTGCTTAGAACGGCACGGAAATACCGTATATAGGTAGGTATAGTGGACTCATATGGCAAAACTGGTTTAAGGATTTTGGATGCACAAGTAGTGATCATACTTAGTGCAAATGAAGGCTAGCAAAAGATTGAGAAGCATCCAACCAAGAAACAAAAAATCTCATAAGCGAGCATTAAGCATAACTAACACCGAATAATGCACCACAAGTAGGATTTAATTTCATTGCATAACTATTGACTTTCGTGCTTGCATAGGGAATCACAAACCTTAACACCAATATTCTAACTAAAGCATAATTACTAATCAACATGACTCACATATTATATCAACATACCGCAAAACTATTACAAGGAATCAAGTTTATTTTGTCCAATGATCTTCATGAAAGTTTTTATTATATCCCTCTTGGATATCTATCACTTTGGGACTAATTTTATATGTTGCTTTTGATAGCTCAAACAAATCTAAGTGAAGAACATCAGCATAAAATTTTCTTCTCTCAAAATAATTTAAGTGAAGCAAGAGAGAATTTGAAAGCACAAGTGCTCCCTGGGTGATTTTGGTAATTAATGTCAACATATCTCTTGTTGGACTAATATTTTCATCTAGTATATTTCAGATGAGTTCAACAGTGGAGTGGCAGGACAGGAGGATGTGGAACCCCTTCAAGATGCTAAGGACACATATTGGCAAAAGCCCAAGACTCTTCATTTTCATTTTAGTGATCCAAGATCACATTGAGTCCATAGGAAAAGCCAATACTATTAAAAGGGGATGAGGTGTTGCTTAATGGTCTACTTGCTCAAAGTGATTAGTGATATGCTCCAAAGCCCTCAACCACTTTCTCACTTCCACATATGTCCTAAACCTAAAGTCAAACTCGGCCCCACCGATTTGATTCATCCGGCGCCATCGAGTTCACTTGACATAGCCACTGCCAGAAACCCTAATCAGTTTGGTCCCACCGATGGGATCTCGGTCTCACCGAGATAGCCCTGCAAACTCTCTGTTACCTATTGTAGTTACTTCGGTCTCACCGAGATATGCAGTCAGTACCACCGAGTTTGCTTGACCAAGTCTCTGTTTGCTTATTGCTGAAATCGGTCTCACTGAGATGAGGTTTGCCCTAACCCTAGCACATCGGTCCCACCGAGTTGACCTTGTCGGTCCCACCGAAAAGCCTAACGTTCACATTTTGAACCAGGTCGGTCTCACCGAGTTTCACTATTCGGTCCCACCGAGTTTTGTAAATTGTGTGTAACGGTTAGATTTTGTGTGGAGGCTATAAATACCCCTCCACCCCTTCTCCATTAGAGAGAGAGCCATCAGAACGTGCCTACACTTCCACTACTCATTTTCTGAGAGAGAACCACCTACTCATGTGTTGAGACCAAGACATTCCAATCCAACCACAAGAATCTTGATCTCTAGCCTTCCCCAAGTTGCTTTCCACTCAAATCATCTTTCCACCATATCCAAATCTGTGAGAGAGAGTTGAGTGTTGGGGGGACTATCATTTGAAGCACAAGAGCAAGGAGTTCATCATCAACACACCATCTATTACCTTTTGGAGAGTGGTGTCTCCTAGATTGGTTAGGTGTCACTTGGGAGCCTCCGTCAAGATTGTGGAGTTGAACCAAGGAGTTTGTAAGGGCAAGCAGATCGCCTACTTCGTGAAGATCTACCCAAGTGAGGCAAGTCCTTCGTGGGCGATGGCCATGGTGGGATAGACAAGGTTGCTTCTTCGTGGACCCTTCGTGGGTAGAGCCCTCCGTGGACTCGCGCAACCGTTACCCTTCGTGGGTTGAAGTCTCCATCAACGTGGATGTACGATAGCACCACCTATCGGAACCACGCCAAAAATCTCCGTGTCTCCTATTGCGTTTGCACACTCCAATCCCATCCCTTTACTTTCTTGCAATATGCATGCTTTACTTTCCGCTGCTCATATACTCTTGCCATGCTTTCTTGAAATGTATTGTGAATGTTTAAACTTGTGCTAAAACTCCACCTTAACTTGAAGAAATTAAAAACAACTACTTTTCTTTGTTGAGGGTCTAATCACCCCCCCCCCCATCTAGACACCTCTTCTCGATCCTTTCAGAATTTCTAAAAAAAAATTTACTAACTCTCAAATAAATCTAAGTGATGCATGAGAGTATTTCTTCAAAAATACTAAAGCACGCCATGCTCAAAAAGATATAAATGAAGCACTAGAGCAATTGCATAGCTCATAAAGATTTAAGTGAAGCATAGAGAGCAATTCTAACAAGTCATAGCATAATTTTGGCTCCCTCAAATAGGTGTGTCCAGCAAGGATTCATGACTTAAAATAAAAAGCAAAACAAGCAAAGACTCATATCATACAAGACGCTCCAAGCAAAACTCATGATATGTGACGAATAAAAATATAGCTCCAAGTAAAATACCGATGGTTGTTAGAAGAAGGAGGGGATGCCACTCGGGCATCCCCAAGCTTAGTTGCTTGCTTCTCTTTGGATAATGGCTTGGGGTGCCATGGGGTATCCCCAATCTTAGGATCTTCTTACTCCTTATTCCTTCATCCATCGTAATCTCACCCAAAACTTGAAAACTTCAATCAAACAAAACTCAACAAAACCTTCGTGAGATCCGTTAGTATAAGAAAACCAATCTTTACTTTAAGTACTGTAGAAAACCCATTCAAATTTTGTTCTTGCATTATATCTACTGTATTCTAACTTTACCATGGCTCATACCCCCCGATAAAAACCATAGATTCATCAAAATAAGCACACAATGCAAATAAAACAGAATCTGTCAAAAACAGAACAGTCTGTAAAGATACGAATTGTTATCATACTTATGTAACTCCAAAAATTTTGAAAAATTAATAAAACAGAGGCAATTTGTATATAAATATTTTTTAAAAAATTCATAATTTTTAGTAGCTTCTGTGAATTTTCAAAAAAAAATTACTGGACCAAAAGTTTCTGTTTTCCAACAAGATCAAATCAACTATCACCAAAGCTATTCTAAAGGCTTTACTTGGCACAAACACTAATTAAAACACAAAAAACACAATCATAACAGTAGCATAATTGTGAAAACACCCAAGAACAGAAAGAAAAATACAAAAATAAATTTTATTCATTGGGTTGCCTCCCAACAAGCGCTATCGTTTTACGCCCCTAGCTAGGCATAATAATTTTGATGATGCTCGCATGAAAGACAAGAATTGAAACATAAAGAGAGCATCATAATACATGTAACAAACACATTTAAGTCTAACATACTTCCAATGCATAGGTATTTTATAAGCAAACAAATTATCAAGACAAGAAATATATAGCATATGCAAGGAAGAAGAAAGAAACAATAGCAATCTCAACATAACGAGAGGTAAATTAGTAACATGAAAATTTCTACAACCATATTTCCCTCTCTCATAATAATTACATGTAGGATCATAATCAAATTCAACAATATAACTATCAAATAAAATATTCTCTTCATGATCCAAATGCATGCAAAGTTGACACTCTTCCAAAATAGTGGGATTATCATCAAATAAAGTCATGACCTCTCCAAGCCCACTTTTATCAAAAATTTCATAAGGTTGAACACTCTCCAAATATGTGGGATTATTTTTACATAAAGTTGATGCTCTTACAAACCCACTTTCAATGTTATTGTAAACATTATTATCAATATCATATTCATCATGAGTCTTAAATAAATTTTCAAGATCATAAGAAGAATCACCCCAATCGTGATCATTACAATAAGTAGTGGACATATCAAAATTAGCATCCCCAAGCTTGGGGTTTTGCTATAATTAACACAATTGAAATTAATAGAATTTATAATAACATCATTGCAATCATGCTTTTCATTCAAGGAGTTTTCATGAATCACTTTATAAATTTCTTTGTTTAACACTTCATCACAATTTTCAGATTCATAGATCTCAAGCAAAACTTCATAGAGATAATCTAGTGAACTCAATTCACTAGCAATGGGTTCATCATAATTGGATCTTTTGAAAAGATTAGCAAGTGGATGAGGATCCATAACAATAGATTTTTAGCAAGCGAAGATGCAAGCAAATAGAAGGCACATGGCAACACAAGCAAACATGAGATCTGACGAGAAAAAGGCAAACGAAAAGAAGGCGAATAAAACGGCAAATTTTTGTGAAGTGGGGGAGATGAAAACGAGAGGCAAATGGCAAATAATGTAAATTGCAAGGAGATGAGATTTGTGATTAGGAACCTGGTTGATGTTGATGATGTCTCCCCGGCAACGGCGCCAGAAATTCCTTTTGATGTTTGCTTGAACTACGTCGGTATTTCCTCAAAGAGGAAGGGATGATGCAGCACAGCAACGGTAGGTATTTCCCTCAGTGATGAGACCAAGGGTATCAAACTAGTAGGAGAACCACGCAACACTACGTAAACGGTACCTGCACACAAAGAACAAATACTTGCAACCCGACGTGTTAAAGGGGTTGTCAATCCATTTCGGGTAACGGCGCCAGAAATTGGCAAACGGACGGGAGATAAATTGTAGTAGATTGGATAAATAGATCGCAAATAAAATAAAGTGAAGCAAAATATTTTTGGGTTTTTAGAAATATAGATCTGAAAATAAAAGTGGCAAATAAATAAAAAGGCAAATAGCAAAATAGATCTGAAAATATATGATGAGAAAATAGACCCGGGGGCTGTAGGTTTCACTAGTGGCTTCTCTCGAGAAAAATAGCATACGGTGGGTAAACAAATTACTGTTGGGCAATTGATAGAACTTCAAATAATCATGATGATATCCAGGCAATGATCATTATATAGGCATCACGTCCAAGATTAGTAGACCGACTCCTGCATGCATCTACTACTATTACTCCACACATCGACTGCTATCCAGCATGCATCTAGTGTATTAAGTTCATGGAGAAACAGAGTAATGCAATAAGAATGATGACATGATGTAGACAAGGTCTATTTATGTAGAAATAGACCCCATCTTGTTATCCTTAATAGCAACGATACATACGTGTCGGTTCCCCTTCTGTCACAGGGATCAAGCACCGTAAGATCGAACCCATCACGAAGCACCTCTTGCCATGGCAAGAAAAATCGATCTAGTTGGCCTAACTAAACCAAAGATTCGAAGAAGAAATACGAGGCTATAAGTAATCATGCATATAAGAGATCAAAAGACTCAAATAACTTTCATGGATAAAAACATAGATCTGATCATAAACTCAAAGTTCATCGGATCCCAACAAACACACTGCAAAAAGAGTTACATCAAATAGATCTCCAAGAGACCATTGTATTGAGAATCAAAAGAGAGAGAGGAAGCCATCTAGCTAGTGCCTACGGACCCGTAGGTCTACAATGAACTACTCACGCATCATCGGAGAGGCACCAATGAGGATGATGAACCCCTCCGTGATGGTGTCTAGATTGGATATGTGGTTTCTGGAACTTGCGGCAGCTGGAATTGATTTTCGTCGACTCCCCTAGGGTTTCTGGAATATTGGGGTATTTATAGAGCAAAGAGGAGGTGCGGGAGGTGACCGAGGTGGGCACAACCCACCTGGGCGCGTCTGGGCCCCCAGATGCGCCCTGGTGGGTTGTGCTCCCCTCGGAGCCCCCCTCAGGTACTTTCTTGGCCCAACTTGTGTCTTCTGGTCCAGAAAAAATCACCAAAATGTTTCACTGCATTTGGACTCCGTCGGGCTTGAGCGGCGCGGTAGGCCTGTCGGGCCGCATCCACAGCGTGACACCTAGCAGTGCATTTAATGCACTTTTTTCCTAACTGCCAGAGTTAGGTATGATAGCACTGTTAGCTATCTAATCACTGGATAATGACTATTTTGCCATTGTGGTAACCCCTTAGCCTATAAAAGGAGGACCGTGGCAACCTTAGAAAGGATTCGGACCCTCGTGTACTCATGCGCGTGTAGCTGCTCTCCCCAAGGCGACCTTGCCGGGCTTGAGCGCCGCGCATTCCAGATGGTCCCTCCATCAATCCACCAAAGCAGGAGCAGGGTTTTACGCTTCTCAGCGGCCCGAACCTGGGTAAAAACCACTAGCGTCATCACTGTCGTGCTGTCCCATGGCCTCCGCTCTTTATGCAACATGATCACTCCCCCTGCCGAACCACAAGGGGCCAATGGCCCCATAGGTGGCCTTGTTCTACCACGACATCCTTGGCGCGCCAGGTAGGGGGCGCGCTTGTGCGAACCCGAGGTCATGAATAGCGCGTCAAGCTACACCAACGTTAGCATCGACGCTCACATCATTAGCTGCTATTGAGAAGAGAGGCAACGCCGCTCCCTCGTTCCGCCTTGCCCGGGCCCTGTCGCCCGCGCCCACCACAACCGCGGAGCCGGCGAAAATGGGAGGTGGTGGCGGTGCGACGGCCTCGAGCCGCTCAGGTGGCGTGGCCACCACACTGCCCCTATCCAAAGGAGAAAAGTGAGGCACGCGACGACGTTGTCCTCCTGGCGGGTTCCCGCCAAGCATGCCCGGTGACTGAGAGAATCACTAAGGCAAGCGGAGAGCATGGTATATGGCCACCTCCTCCTCCACTTTCGCTCGTCGATGATCGAGCCGCGCATGGGGCGGCATCTTCAACGTCGATAAGCCCACGAGGAACTTGGTTCAGCATTTACCCCGCCAAGGGAAAATCCTGAGTGAAGCGCTGGTGCAAATTCGTTGATTGATGCCCCGGCAAGCATGCTCCGGCAGGGCTATCCGCACCAGCGTGACCTTATGCCTGCAACTGTGATATCGTCAACAGCGAAAGGGGGAGGAGAGAGGAGCCGATCCTTTCTTTTTTCACTATGCATTGTTGCCTGCAGGCGTTTGATTATCCCCTCCGGCCCATGCCGGGGGCGGACATGCAACTAATAAACTACCAAGTTTCCTTCTTGCGCATGTTTTTCCATGTTGATTTTATAGACTCGAGGCACATGCTCGAACGTTGTCTCCTCGAGATATGCGGACGTGGTGAACGACTGCGACTAAGGAAGGAGGGAAGCGTGAACGAAAGCTAAGTCCACATGTTCACTGGTCTTTTCTCCAAAGTTCGCATTTGCTTATCCCTCGGACAACCAGGGTGTTCCATATGGTGAAACCTTTCGTGCGATGGCACCTTGCCGGATTTGTCTGCGCCCCCGCTTTGTTTCGAGCCTGCTCAACAAAATGGGCGGCTGCATCAAAGACTCCTAAGGAAAAACCTGTCGGGGCATGTCCTCGCCAGCTGAATGCTAAGGACCCGCTCCTCACAGCAATCGCGGCAGCATGCTACTGGTTGGCAACCAAAACGCACAAAAAGAAGCCAACCATATGAGCATTCATGGGTAAAACACAAGAGGGATAACATGCGCTTAAGCTTAATTAAATACCAGTTCGACGAGAGCAAAAGCAAATATAGTACGGGGCCTAAACATGAGACATGCATTATGTTTTGTTACAGGGCACCGTGACACCAGAATGATTCAAGGCTATGCTTGGCGGTCTCCTGGGACCTTGGGGACGGAAAGAACCTTGTCGGAGAAGGGACCAGCCTTCTCCTCGGCAGCAGAAACATCGGCACCTGCAGGCAGCCTCCTGAAGCCATCGGCAAGGTTGAGGTCCGGATGGCGGAAGGTGAGGTTGCCCAAGACCATGAAGAGGGCGTCGCGGGCGAGCTTTCGGGACTCATGGGTGAAACATGCGTCCCTCTTGTCCTCATACGTCTTCAACCCTTCAATCAAACCCTCGAAGAAGAGCGACAGCTTGACACTGGGAACCTCATGTTGACCCACAGAGAAAGCCCAGCTCTTCATTCTCATTGTTGCGATCTGGGCAGATAGGCGCTCGGCGATATCCACCAAATTCTTGATCCAAATGTCGCGCTGCCCAACTTGGTTCGCCAGCTTGTCCTCTGCATCTTTTTGGTGGATCCTTGCGTTGTCCAGGTCCTTCATCAGTTGCTTCTCACGGACATCGGCAGACTCGATCCTGCTCTCCAGAGTGCCGAGTCGTGCCTTCATATCAGTGATGACGCCGTTGGCAGTGTTAAGGTCCTGGCTCTTAGATGAAAGCTACGATTGCACCTCTCTCAGGAGAACCTCTGGCTTCTACACTTCCTCCTTGAGAGCCGTAGTTTCCTTGGCACTCCCGGCAAGCTCCTCTGTCAGTTTAGCCACCTGTTAGTCAAGGTCAGACTTGGCGGCGGACGCAACAGCAAGGTCATCAGCAATCTTCTTCAGCTGGGCAGCAGAGTCGAGGGTGAGCGTGTCAAGGGCCGCCTTGTGCTTGTTCTCCAGATCCTTGGTGTGCTGCTGGACAAGGGCCTCCAGTTCTTCGTCCTTGCTATGGACAGTGGCCTCGAGGTTTTCTTCCCGGGAAAAGATGTCCTTCTCTTTGGCGTTCAGAAGCGCTGCGCGTGATACGTCTCCAACGTATCTATAATTTTTTATTATTCCATGCTGTTATATAATCATTATTGGATGTTTTACAATCATTTTATATCATTTTTTGGTACTAAATTATAGACATAGTGCCCAGTGCCAGTTGTTGTTTTCTGCATGTTTTTTACATCGCAGGAAATCAACACCAAACTGAGTCCAAACAGAGCGAAACTTTTTGTGGATTTTTTTAGACCAGAAGACATCCAGTGGGCCGGAGAAGCACCTGGGGGGTGCCCCGAGGGAGGCACAACCCACCAGGGTGCACCTAGAGGCCCAGGCACGCCCAGGTGGGTTGTGCCCACCTCGGTGGCCTCCCGCACCGCCTCTTTGCTCTATAAATACCCCAATATTCCAGAAACCCTAGGGGAGTCGACGAAATCAATTCCAGCCACCGCAAGTTCCAGAAACACCAGATCCAATCTAGACACCATCTCGGAGGGGTTCATCATGTCCATTGGTGCCTCTCCGATGATGCGTGAGTAGTTCTTCGTAGACCTACGGGTCCGTAGTTAGTAGCTAGATGGCTTTCTCTCTCTCGTTTGATTCTCAATACAATGGTCTCTTGGAGATCCATATGATGTCATCTTTTTTGCGGTGTGTTTGTTGGGATCCGATGAACTTTGAGTTTATGATCAGATCTATGTTTTTATCCATGAAAGTTATTTGAGTCTTCTTTGATCTCTTATATGCATGATTGCTTATAGCCTCGTATTTCTTCTCCGATATTTGGGTTTTGTTTGGCCAACTTGATCTATTTATCTTGCAATGGGAAGAGGTGCTTTGTAATGGGTTCGATCTTACGGTGCTTGATCCCAGTGACAGAAAGGGAAACGACACGTATGTATCATTGCTATTAAGGATAACAAGATGGGGTCTATATCTACATAAATAGATCTTGTCTACATCATGTCATCGTTCTTATTGCATTACTTCGTTTCTCCATGAACTTAATACACTAGATGCATGCTGGATAGCGGTCGATGTGTGGAGTAATAGTAGTAGATGCAGGCAGGAGTCGGTCTACTAATCTTGGACGTGATGCCTATATAATGATCATTGCCTGGATATCGTCATGAGTATTTGAAGTTCTATCAATTGCCCAACAGTAATTGTTTTCCCACCATTTGCTATTTTTCTCGAGAGAAGCCACTAGTGAAACCTACGGCCCCCGGGTCTCTTCTTTAATATATTTGCCTTTGTGATCTATTTTTATTTGCTTTTGTTTTCATATCTATATTTCCAAAAACCCAAAAATACCTTGCTGCACTTTATTTTATTTTGCGTTTATTCGAGATCTATTTATCCAATCTATTACAACTTTCTCCTGTACACTAGCCATTTCTGGCGCCGTTGCCCGAAAGGGATTGACAACCCCTTTAATACGTCGGGTTGCGAGTATTTGTTATTTGTGTGCAGGTGTCATTCATGTAGTGTTGCGTGGTTCTCCTAGTGGTTTGATAACCTTGGTCTCATCACTGAGGGAAATACCTACCGTCGCTGTGCTGCATCATCCCTTCCTCTTTGGGGAAATACCGACGTAGTTCTAGGAGACATCAAAAGGAATTTCTGGCGCCGTTGCCGGGGAGACATCATCAACATCTACCAGGTTCCTAATCACAAATATCATCTCCTTGCAATTTATATTATTTGCCATTTGCCTCTCGTTTTCCTCTCCCCCACTTCACAAAAAATTGCCGTTTTATTCGCCCTCTTTTTCGTTCGCCGTTTTCTCGTCAGATCTATCCTTTGCTTGCAATCATGAGTGATTTCGGTATGGCAGAAACAGATGATGGCCTAACTCCTAAAATGGAGCGTACGGGTAATCTGGATGCCAAAACTTTTGTCTTGGGGCAAGGGAATTTTGTGGGAAAAGAACATATCCAAGAATTTTTCAATTGTGTTGGAAATTTAAGTCTTGATGATGTCCCTATACTTAAAAAGACTAAGTCTTATGCGGAAGCTATCTCAGCACTAGTTCTGAAACTTGAAAATAAGTTTGTCCATACTCATCCTACCTTGCAAAGATTGTTTTATGAGTTACCCATCATAAAGAATCCTAAAGCTAAAAAGTTGGCCACTCTTGTTGTTATGAATGAATTTGACTACATAATACGGGAAGCTAGGGAGATCTTTGATTTCTATGGTATGAATCGTGAAAAACCCGTGATAGATGAAATTCTTTATAATAGTGATTATGCTTTAAGACATTTGCCTGGGGATAACCAAATTTTTGATGATAATCTTAAAAAGCAAGTCCCTGTTTTAGATCTAATCCAACAAGTTTTCAATGATGTTAATCAACATTATTCTTGGATTGCTTCCGGAAATCAAAGGGGATATGATGATAAGCAACTCGATAGTGCTAAAGTTTCCATGGATAATGTGTTTTATGTTGTCTTTGCAAAACCTCCTGAAAAAAAAAAACCTCCAAGGAAAACAAGAACAAAGATGACAATAGTTAGATCCTTGCTTTATGCCTAGCTAGGGGCGTAAAACGATAGCGCTTGTTGGGAGGCAACCCAATGAATAAAATTTATTTTTTGCCTTTTGCTTTCTGTTCTTGGGTGTTAGCATAATAATGCTACTGTTATGATTGAGTTTTTTGTGTTTTAATTAGTGTTTGTGCCAAGTAAAGCCTTTAGGATTATGTTGGGTGATAGTTGATTTGATCTTGTTGGAAAACAGAAACTTTTGCATCCACAAAAATAATTGTTTAGAATTACATAAGCGACGAAAAATTATGAATTTTTTACAAAAGATTTATATACAAATTACCTATATTTTCCTAATTTTTCAGAATTTTTGGAGTTACATAAGTATTCGAAATATTCAGATTGCTACAGACTGTTCTGTTTTAGACAGATTCTGTTTTCTTTGCGTTGTGTGCTTGTTTTAATGATTCTATGGTTTTCTTTGAAGAGTTTTTGCCATAGAAAAATTGGAATACAGTAGATATAATGCAAGAATAAAATATGAATTGGTTTGCTACAGTACTTATAGTAGTGATTTGTTTTCTTATACTAACGGATCTCACGAAGGTTTTGTTGAGTTTTGTGTGATTGAAGTTTTCAAGTTTTGGGTGATTTTACGATGGATGAAGGAATAAGGAGTAAGAAGAGCCTAAGCTTGGGGATGACCATGGCATCCCAAGCTATTATCCAAAGAGAAGCAAGCAACTAAGCTTGGGGATGCCCGAGTGGCATCCCCTCTTTCTTCTAACGACCATCGGTATTTTACTTGGAGCTATATTTTTATTCATCACATAGTATGAGTTTTGCTTGGAGCGTCTTGTATGATATGAGTCTTTGCTTATTTTGCTTTTTGTTTTAAGTCTTGAATCCTTGCTGGACACACCTATTTGAGAGAACCAAAATTATGCCATGACTTGTTAGAATTGCTCTCTATGCTTCACTTAAATCTTTATGAGCTATGGAATTGCTCTAGTGCTTCACTTATATTTTCTTGAGCACGGTGTGCTTTATTATTTTTGAAGAAATGCTCTCATGCTTCACTTAGATTTATTTGGGAGTTAATAAACTTTTTAAGAAATTCTCTCTTGCTTCACTTAAATTAATTTAAGAGAAAGATATATTATGTTCATGATCTTTACTTACATTTGTTTCAGCTTATCAAAAGCAACACATGAAAATTAGTCCCAAAGTGATAGATATCCAAGAAGGATATAATAAAAACTTTCATGAAGACCATTGGACAAAATAAATTTGATTCCTTGTAATAGTTTTGAGATATGATGATGTGATATGCGAGTTATGTTGATGAGTAATTATGCTTTAGTAAGAATATTGGTGTTAAGGTTTGTGATTCCCTATGCATGCACGAAAGTCAATAGTTATGCAATGAAATTATATCCTACTTGTGGTGCATTATTCGGTGTTAATTATGCTTAATGCTCGCTTATGAGATTTTTCGTTTCTTGGTTGGTCGCTTCTCAATCTTTTGCTAGCCTTCATTTTGCACTAAGTATGATCACTACTTGTGCATCCAAAACCCTTTAAACCAGTTTTGCCATATGAGTCCACTATATCTAACTATATGCGGTATTATTTTGCCGTTCTAAGCAAATTTGCATGTGCCATCTCTAATTTTCAAAATAAATTTCTCTTTTGTGTGCTCGTACCGCTCGCGAGGCGGTGAGGGGTGGCCGATATTTTCCATGCTAGATGTGTTATTCTCATGATGAGTGTTTATTCACTTGTCATTGCACGAGAGTAAGGCAAAGGTATTAGGGATGCCCAGTCCCAAAATGAATAAATGAATTTACTTTATGTTGTCAAATAATAAATTCCGTGGAAAGTGTTGGTATGGAGGGCACCCGTGGATACAGTTAGCCATGGAAAGTGAAAGTATGGTGGAAAAAGGAATAAATTTTATTTTCTGTTTGGGAACCGCCTATGATATATCTAGCATGGAAAGTGTGGGGAACTCTAAGTCATTTTCGTTGGTGGGAAAAGTATACCTCCCAAAATGTTTTTATCTCTCAATTTTCGCTTTGAGCTCTGGCACCTCTACAAATCCCAACTTCCCTCCGCGAAGGGCCTTTCTTTTACTTTATGCAATTTTTATTTTGAGTCTCCATCTTCTCTTATAAAGCACCAACTAAGGGGCACTATGATCATACTTGAGCATTGGGTGTAGCTAATATGCGAGTGTGTTTCATGAATGGATCAACGATTGAGCATAATGGGCTAGGGATAACTTATTTTAGCGTTGATATTTTGAAAGACATGGTTGCTTGTTGGTATGCTTGAGTATTTAAGTTATCATGTCAAAACTAGACTATTGCTTTGAACCATATAAAAGTCCAAATGTCCATGCTATAAAGAAAAGAATATGTGATGAACATGTTAGGCAGCATTCCACATCAAAAATTCTGTTTTTATCATTTACCTACTCGAGGACGAGCAGGAATTAAGCTTGGGGATGCTGATACGTCTCCAACGTATCTATAATTTTTGATTGTTCCATGCTATTATATTATCATTCTTGGATGTTTTACAATCATTTTATAGTCATTTTATATCATTTTTTGGTACTAACCTATTGACATAGTGCCCAGTACCAGTTGCTGTTTTCTGCATGTTTTTTACATCGCAGGAAATCAATACCAAACGGAGTCCAAACGGAGCGAAACTTTTTGTGGATTTTTTTTGGACCAGAAGACATCCAGTGGGTCGAAGAAGCACCTGGGGCACCTGGGGGTGCCCCAAGGGGGGCACAACCCACCAGGGCGCACCTGGAGGCCCAGGCGCGCCCAGGTGGGTTGTGCCCACCTCGGTGGCCTCCCGCACCGCCACTTTGCTCTATAAATAACCCAATATTCCAGAAACCCTAGGGGAGTCGACGAAAATCAATTCCAGCCGCCGCAAGTTCCAGAAACAGCAGATCCAATCTAGACACCATCTCGGAGGGGTTCATCATGTCCATTGGTGCCTCTCCAATGATGCGTGAGTAGTTCTTTTTAGACCTACGGGTCCGTAGTTAGTAGCTAGATGGCTTTCTCTCTCTCGTTTGATTCTCAATACAATGGTCTCTTGGAGATCCATATGACGTAACTCTTTTTTGTGGTGTGTTTGTTGGGATCCGATGAACTTTGAGTTTATGATCAGATCTATGTTTTTATCCATGAAAGTTATTTGAGTCTTCTTTGATCTCTTATATGCATGATTGCTTATAGCCTCATATTTCTTCTCCGATATTTGGGTTTTGTTTGGCCAACTTGATCTATTTATCTTGCAATGGGAAGAGGTGCTTTGTAATGGGTTCGATCTTACAGTGCTTGATCCCAATGATAGAAAGGGAAACGACACGTATGTATCGTTGCTATTAAGGATAACAAGATGGGGTCTATTTCTACATAAATAGATCTTGTCTACATCATGTCATCGTTCTTATTGCATTACTCCGTTTCTCCATGAACTTAATACACTAGATGCATGATGGATAGCGGTCGATGTGTGGAGTAATAGTAGTAGATGCAGGTAGGAGTCGGTCTACTAATCTTGGACGTGATGCCTATATAATGATCATTGCCTGGATATCGTCATGAGTATTTGAAGTTCTATCAATTGCCCAACAGTAATTTTTTTCCCACCGTTTGCTATTTTTCTCGAGAGAAGCCACTAGTGAAACCTACGGCCCCCGGGTCTCTTCTTTAATATATTTGCCTTTGCGATCTATTTTTATATGCTTTTGTTTTCAGATCTATATTTCCAAAAACCCAAAAATACCTTGCTGCACTTTATTTTATTTTGCATTTATTCTATTTTGCATTTATTCGAGATCTATTTATCCAATCTATTACAACTTTCTCCCATACACTAGCCATTTCTGGCGCCGTTGCCCGAAAGGGATTGACAACCCCTTTAATACGTCGGGTTGCGAGTATTTGTTATTTGTGTGCAGGTGCCGTTCACGTAGTGTTGCGTGGTTCTCCTACTGGTTCGATAACCTTGGTCTCATCACTGAGGCAAATACCTACCGTCGCTGTGCTGCATCATCCCTTCCTCTTTGGGGAAATACCGACATAGTTCTAGCAGACATCAGCGCGCTCCGCCAAACGAGCTTCCCGGGCGGCGACGTCCTCCTTGGCCATAGTGATCACCTCCTGTTGCTGCATAAGGATTTGGAACTGCTTGCCGTGCCACTCGCGTAGTTCATTGCCCTTGTCCCTCAGTTTCTGATCCATGAGGTTGGCGGAGTTGCGTTGCTCCTTAAGTGCCTACCACTTCTGGTTGTACCTGTTTTGCATCTCCTTGATGCCTGTTGCCATGGACTCTAGAAAAGATAGGTCTAAGACTGCGCTGACTGAGTCATCAGCCTCTTCAGCTCGCTGGGACAACGGTACCATGATGCGCTGGATCTCTTCATCGAGGTCAGCGCTTACTATCGTGGATGAGCCGGGGGCTCCAAGACCAGGTTGGGCGAGAACCAATGCCAGATTGCTCGAAGATGACTGCGGAGCCGCCACCGAGGTGCCAAACTGGGGAGGAGGGCTCATAGTTTGAAGGGGGGCCTTCTCTTCAACCACCACCCCCAATCCTGGCACGCTACCGGGGGTCTTCTCTGCCTTCTTTGGGACCTCTTGGATAGCCCCGGAAGTGTGCCCCTGGCCCTCCGCGGTAGCAATCCTGGCAGCCTCTTCAGCAGCAACTTTTTGGATGCTGGCCACCTCTTCCAACAGCTCTGGCTCCTCGACCAATGGGACTGCAAGCAAGATCAGCAAGCAACGGCAAGGAAATAATATGCGTCAGAAAGCCAGAGACTTGAAGCAAAATAAAACGAGTAATAGAAGACAAAGAGCAAGCGAACTACCCGGAGATGTTTGCCGTGGAAGGACATCGGCTTCCCCGGCGACACCCATTGTTGGGGCATAACCCTCGCCCCCTCCCTCGGTAGTCACATCGTCAGCATGGGTCGATCCTTCCGCAGAGGCCCTTGCCGGGGATTTCTCAGCTTGGACATCGGGAAGGGTAAGCCCCTCCTGGGGAGCATCGCTCTGGACGAGCTCTCCCTCTCCCTTGGCGGAAGATGGGACTCGCTCTCCCACGCCTTCCCTGGCAGGGGAGGCCCATCCCATGCCTTCATGCCGGGGGCTGGGCTGGGGGCGTGGTGCTGGATCGTTCACACTGCTTCCCGCCAAATCCAAGCCCTCCGAGGGCCCCGACGACTCGACTTGCTTGGGTCGTTTAGCCCAGTGGATGAGGGCCTCTTCTTCGTCTCTATCAACAACAACAAGCAAGATTGGATCAGCAAAACCAGCGAGTGCATGACGCTTCAGCAAGGGAAGAAGGCGTTCTCCTTACTCTGAATCGAGGAGCATGGAGCCCAGTGCGAACTCCATGGGCGGTGGGGTCGCTCTGCTTCTCTTCAGGGTCGGGGGAACAGTGCTTCCCGGCAGCTTTGAGCCCTTTGGAAGAACCGGGGGCTCCGGCGAGGATGAGCTGCATGAGGAGCTCGATCTTGATTGGGAGCTGGAATCAACCCCTGTGACTGCTCGCCACTTGGCGGGAGGTTCTTTGGCCTCGGAAAGGCGGGGGGAACGGTGGATCGCCACGTCCGGCCTGTCGCCCTTAGAAGCGATCTTCTTCACCCTCTTGGTGACGGGCGCAGGGACATGGGCCGCAGTTCCCCGGCTGGGCCGCCTGTAGGGATGCTGTTCCAAGTCTGGTTCGGGGGCTTGTGGGCTCGCTGCGAGCCACTCCTCCTTGGGCTGCTCAACCTCCTCGGCCTCGTCCCCTTCCTCGGCTTTCGCTGCCGCAGCATATAAGGCTTCGATCCCGGCAGGCTCATCCCCGGCAGGACCACCCTCAGCAGGCTCCTCCCCGGCAATCTCCTCTGTGGCGTGCCCCTCGCTCCTGCCATGAGAAGAGCCCTTGTCTTCGGCCTCCTCCTCTTCCTCCTCCTCCACTCTTCTGGGCTTTGCCTTCCCGGCAGCTCGAAGCGCCTTGTCCTCCTCAATTCGCCTCCACCTTGGAGGTGCGCTTGAACATGTTGCTCTCCACTCTGGAGGCCCTTTCATCCAAACCGGAGACCCACTCGACCTCTGCATCAAGCTCGGGTAGTTGCCAATCAGCCGCAACCCCATAAGCGTTGCAATCAGGAATCCACTTCAAAATCTGGTCCCGAGCAGAATTGATATTCAATGGGACAACCCTTGCCGGCAATTTGAACGGCCCAATGCTGCCGAACAGCTGTTCGCACAACCAGCCGTGGCCATAAACCGACAAGTTGTTGGTAAGGCCTAGATACAGGCGCATCCTGTCCGCAGCATCTTCATACCGCCAGGCGAACCTGTCCCTGTTCTGCAGCAGCGCGATGTGGCGTCGGAGGAAATCGGCCCCCACCTGTTCGATGGTTAGCTCGGCAGCTTTAAGACGGGTAATCCTATTCAGCGCCGGGTGAAGCCTGTCGTCGGTAAGGCCTAGTTCCCTCCACTCATTGCCGCGCACGACGCACTCCATTCGCGTCCGGCAATACTCTGGATCATCCTCATCCTGGATCCAGCACCAGTCCGCCCTCCATTCTTCCCATCTGCCTCGCTGCTGACCAGGAAGATAATCCCAAACATTCCTCTTTTCCTGGGGGATCCAGCTTATATTCCCCGAGCGGTGGGCCTTGTTTTCAACCCGCGGGACGAAGAAGTGCCTGAACAGATCCACGTTGGGGGCAACTCCGACGAAGTTCTCGCACAAGTGAGCAAAAATCGCCATGCACGCCATTGCGTTTGGCGTGAAATCCAAAAGGTGGAATCCGTACACCACCATCATCGCCTCAAAGAAATCTGAGAAAGGAGGGCTGAGGTCACAGAGGAAATACGCGCAGAAAAAGCGGTATGAATTTGGCGGGTCCTCTTTCCCCTCCGCCAAAACCGCAGGTGCGCCGTGCCCCTTCGGGACTTCCCTCCCCCACAAGTACGCATACCTCACGACCAGGGTGTTGCTATCCAAGCTCGACGAGAAGAACACTACATCTTCCCGCCGCTTCCTGTCCAGCTCCGCCGCCTTCTTCTTCTTCCCCTCCGTCGTGGCTTCCTTCTTGATGGTCGGCCGCTTCCCCCTTCTGGCGGCCTTCTTCCCCATCCTTCAGGGCCGTGTGAAAGGTGGAAGACTAGATGGGAGATCGGAGGCAAATGTGGGCACGGGAGCGGTCGCCTGGCTTGAGGAGGAAGATGATGGAGGATGAAATGGATGCGAATGAGCAGTGCCCTTTTGCCTTCTCTCCTTTATGAGGAACAAACATGGGGGTGGCTCTTCGCTGCTTTCGCTTAGAAAGTTACCGTTTTACATTAACTGCTACAGTATCATGACCCCACGACCTGCGGTAATTACGCGGAGTGGACGTCGATTTGACTGGTCATCATAACCGCTGCGCGTGCAGCACCTCCTCGACACGTGTCTGCGCACTGTTTGGGGCCTAACCCAACATGCCCGGCGACATGTATGGCTCAGCCCCGGGGGCTTCAATCGGGGTACACAAATAGGGGTGTATGTCTCCCTGACTTGTGCACGGACAGTAGGCCTCCAACCCGGCAGCACCAGGCATTCAAGACAAAACCAAGCCAGAGAGATAGCCTTTGAGGAATCAAGGGGCGGATCAAGAAGACCAAGACAAGCCAAGAGAACAAGATATCACTAAGGAAAAGCCTCCCTTACCGGGCAGGCAAGCCTGGTCAGGTCAAGGCCATCGCGAAGACAAGTCCCAACACTTCCCCAGCAGGCTTGCCGGGGCAACTGGCGGCCTGCATCCCCGCTAAGACTCCACCGCTCCACCGCATCACAATGCAAGTCATCCAACGGTGCGGTGTCGAGCCCCCAGATAGCTAAGTGGCTGTCATTTGGCACGTGACAACCATTTAGAAGGAGGATCACCTCTGTATGACACCCGTCTAGAGCCGTGTCAAGTAGGCAGATGGAAGATGACTAAGCGGCGCGGCAAGCCTGCCGGGCCGCATCCACAGCGTGACACCTAGCAGTGCATTTAATGCACTTTTGTCCTAACTGCCAGAGTTAGGTATGATAGCACTGTTAGCTATCTAATCATTGGATAATGACTGTTTTGCCATTGTGGTAACCCCTTAGCCTATTAAAGGAGGACCGCGGCAACCTTACAAAGGATTCGGACCCTAGTGTACTCATGCGCGCGTAGCTGCTCTCCCCAAGGCGACCTTGCCGGGCTTGAGCGTCGCGCGTTCCAGACGGTCCCTCCATCAATCCACCAGAGCAGGAGTAGGGTTTTATGCTTCTCAGCGGCCCGAACCTGGGTAAAAACCACCAGCGTCATCACTGTTGTGTTATCCCATGGCCTCCGCTCTTTGTGCAACGTGATCACTCCCCCTGCCGAACCACAAGGGGCCGATGGCCCCATAGGTGGCCGTGTTCTACCACGACAACACGCCTCTCTCATCTCCCACTGACAGAGTATGATAAAAGCTCTCAAACTCTGTAGGTCTAGGCTCTCTTATTTCCCCGTCAGAAGGGATCAAGCATATCTCACAAAAATTAGTAAGTGGTATCTGACGGGTTTCAGAATATAAATTAAACTACACCTCAGGAGGATTATTCCTACTCAGAAAATGGAAATTTTGCACAAAGGAATTTCTAAGGAGGTGGTATTGATCACACTCAGTTGCGATGAAGTCGGTAGCCCAACATTAGCAACGAATTGGGCAAACTCTTGACGGATCCCGGCCCCCTCCATGAAGGCATTATGCGGCCATTCGCACGGCCGGACCTCCGCCCTTCTCGGAGTGTTGAGGCCAGTGTCCGAGGATTCCCCAATGACTACTTTAGCATTTTTCTTGGAGGCAAACTTCCTAAAGAAAATCATCTTATTCCTATAGATAAAATTCTGAAAATTTTAGTCCAAAAATTTTTTGTCAATAAAACTTCACAAGATTGATAGCAACTACTCATAAGGGTGCACAGAGGCCATATTAAGCATTCAAACTACTTAGAACTCTAAGAATTCAACATGCAAGCTCATCTATAGCAGCACCAAGAGTAGCTAATTATTCAAAATATAAACCACTAAAGCAAAAATTAATTGGAGCAATGGAGGAGTCACATACCAAGTAGCACTCCCTCAAAACAGTTTTGAAAATGGAGCTTTAAGCAAAGAGATCGAAATCCGCGGGTTTGAGAGCAAGAACACGAGAGAGAGAGAGAGAGAGAGAGAGAGAGAGAGAGAGAGAGAGAGAGAGAGAGAGAGAGAGAGAGAGAGCTATGGTGATTTTTTTCTGGAGGTAGGAGATGACATGGGCTAAAGAGGTAAGTGAGGGGACCCACGTGGGGATCACAACCCACCAGGGCGCGTCTGGGGTTGCTGGCACGCCCTAGTGTCTTGTGGTCACTAGGTGCACTCCCCTCTAATGTTATTTGCACCAAAAATTCAGAAATATTCAAAAAAAATCGTATTAAATTTTGAGGGCATTCTGAGAACTTTTATTTTTGGGTCATTTTTTATTGCACAGAAAATTCAGAAAACACACAAAACATGGCATTTTATTTTATTTAACTAAGAAAAACAGAAAACAAAAGTTGGGAGCAGAAGGTTGTGCTTACTAAATTCATCAACTTCATACCTCTCAAAAATGATCCATTAATAAGGTTGATCAAGTCTTATTAATAACCACCTTCGATTAGCATGAAACCGAAGAACTTTCGTAAAACACTAAGTTACCTCAACGGGAATATGGATGTCCCCAACAATAAGCATTTCATATTTCTTTTTGGCAGTAGGTAGAGGTAGTTGAAAACTTCAAATAGTGAGTGTCGGAGATTTTTCAATAACATTAATACCATTCACTTGGAATTGTTTCTTCGGAAAGTGCACCGTATGTTCATTACCATTGATATGAAAAGTGACCTTGCTTTTATTGCAATCAATAACAACCCCTGAAGTATTCAAAATGGGTCTACCAAGGATAATCGACATGTTGTTGTCCTCGGGCATCTCAAGTATAACAAAGTCAGTTAAGATAGTAACATTTGCAACAACAATGGGCACATCCTCACAAATACCGATAGGTATGGCAGTTGATTTGTTAGCCATTTGCAAAGATATTTCAGTAGGTGTGAGTTTATTCAAATCAAGTATTTTATATAAGGAAAAAAGCATAACACTAACACCAGCTCATAAATCACACAAAGCAGTCTTAACATAATTTCTTTTGATGGAGCAAGGTATAGTTGGTATTCCTGGATCCCCAAGTTTTTTAGGCACTCCATCCTTAAAAGAATAATTAGCAAGCATGGTGGAGATTTCAGCTTCTGGTATCTTTCTCTTATTAGTGATGTTGTCTTTCATGTATTTTGCATAAGGGGCCATCTTTAAAATATCAGTCAAGCGAGTGCGCAAAAAGACTGGCCTAAGCATTTCAGCAAAGCGTTCAAATTCTTCATCATCTTTTTTCTTAGTTGGTTTAGGTGGAAAGGGCATGGGTTTTTGAACCCATGGTTCTCTTTCTCTTCCATGTTTTCTAGCAACAAAGTCTCTTTTATCATATCTTTTATTTTTAGGTTGTTGGTTATCAAGATCAGCAGCTGGTTCTATTTCAACATCATTATCTGGTTGTTTGTCAATGTTTGGTTGAGTGTCTTCATGAACATCATCATTATCTTTTTCATTATCACTAGATGAGTGTTCATTACCAGATTGAGTTTCAGCATCAGAAATAGAAGCATCATTATTATTTTCAGGAGGTTTTTCTATTTCAGGTCCGCTAGAGGTATGCAAAGTCCTATCATTTTTCTTTTTCTTCTTCTTTTTAGAAGTACTAGGTGCATCGGTGTTAATTCTTTGAGAGTCTTGTTCAATTCTTTTAGGGTGTCCCTCAGGATAAAGTGGTTCCTGAGTCATTTTACCTCCTCTAGTTGCTACTCTAACAGCAAAGTCATTTATATTATTATTCATCTCACTAAGCAACTCTCTTTGAGATTTAGCAACTTGTTCTAGTTGAGTTTGAACCATAGAAGTATGTTTCCCTACACCTCTTACATCATTAGTAATTCTAAATAACAAGTCACTCAAGCGAGCAATCATATTAGAGTTATATTTCAATTGTTTCACAACATTTTCATTGAAGTGATCTTGTTTTCTAATGTAATTGTCAAACTCATAAAGGCATTGACTAGGATGTTTATTGTAGGGGATATCACTTTCATCAAATTTCATTAAAGAATTTACCTATACCACCTTTGGTGGTGGTGTTTCAAGTCCATGTATTTCTTCAATAGGAGGTAAATTTTTCACATCCTCAGCTTTAATACATTTTTCCTTCATACTTTTCTTTGCCTCTTGCATATCTTCAGGACTGAGATATCAGATACCCCTCTTCTTCGGAGTGGGTTTAGGCGGTGATTCAGGAAGAGTCCAATCATCATAATTTTTCAATATGTTGTTCAATAATTCCTCAGCTTGTTCAATAGTTCGTTCCCTGAAAACACAACCAGCACAACTATCTCGGAAGTCCCTAGAAGCATCGATTAGTCCATTATAGAAGATATCAAGTATTTCATTTTTCTTAAGAGGATGATCAGGCAAAGCATTAAGCAATTGGAGAAGCCTCCCCCAAGCTTGTGGGAGACTCTCTTCTTCAATTTGCACAAAATTAAATATTTCCTGTAAGGCAGCTTGTTTCTTATGAGCAGGAAGATATTTTTCAGAGAAGTAATCAATCATATCCTGGGGACTACGCACACAACTAGGAGCAAGAGTATTGTACCATATCTTAGCATCACCTTTTAATGAGAACGGAAATAAATTGAGAATATAATAGTAGCGAATCTTCTAATCATGAGCAAATAGGGTGGCTATATCATTTAATTTAGTAAGATGTGCCACAACAATTTCAATTTTGATACGTCTCCAATGTATCTATAATTTTTTATTGTTCCATGTTATTATATTATCTGTTTTAGATGTTTTATATGCATTAATATGCTATTTTATATGATTTTTGGGACTAACCTATTAACCTAGAGCCCAGTGCCAGTTTCTATTTTTTTCCTTGTTTTAGAGCTTCGCAGAAAAGGAATACCAAACGGAGTCCAAACGGAATGAAACTTTCGCGATGATTTTTCTTGGACCAGAGGACTTGGAGTGCACGTCAGGAAAGCCACGAGGCCGCCACAAGGTTGGAGGGCGCGCCCAGGGGGGGTAGGACGCGCCCCCCACCCTTGTGGGCCCCTCGTGACTCCACCGACCTATTTCTTCAGCCTATATATTCTCAAATACCCCCAAAACCTATTAGGGGAGCCACGAAACCACTTTTCCGCCGCCGCAACCTTCTGTACCCGTGAGATCCCATCTTGGGGCCTTTTCCGGCATCCTGCCGGAGGGGGATTCGATCACGGAGGGCTTCTACATCAACACCATTGCCCTTCCGATGAAGCGTGAGTAGTTTACCACAGACCTATGGGTCCATAGCTAGTAGCTAGATGGCTTTTTCTCTCTCTTTGATTCTCAATACAAAGTTCTCCTCGATGTTCTTGGAGATCTATTCGATGTAATACTCTTTTGCGGTGTGTTTGCCGAGATTCAATGAATTGTGGATTTATGATCAGCTTATCTACGAATATTATTTGAATCTCCTCTCAATTCTTATATGCATGATTTGATATCTTTGCAAGTCTCTTCGAACTATCGATTTGGTTTGGCCAACTAGATTGGTTTTTCTTGCAATGGGGGAAGTGCTTAGCTTTGGGTTCAATCTTGCAGCGTCCTTTCCCAGTGACAGCAGGGGCAGCAAGGCACGTATTGTATTGTTGCCATCGAGGATAAAAAGATGGGGTTTTCATCATATTGCTTGAGTTAATTCCTCTACATCATGTCATCTTACTTAATGCGTTACTCCGTTCTTCATGAACTTAATACTCTAGATGCAGGCAGGAGTCGGTCGATGTGTGGAGTAATAGTAGTAGATGCAGAATCGTTTCGGTCTACTTGACACGGACGTGATGCCTATATTCATGATCATTGCCTTAGATATCGTCATAACTTTGCGCTTTTCTATCAATTGCTCGGCAGTAATTTGTTCACCCACCGTAATAATTTCTATCTTGAGAGAAGCCTCTAGTGAAACCTATGGCCCCCGGGTCTACTTTCCATCATATAATCTTCTACTTTCCATCATATAAGTTTCCGATGTACAATTTTAGTTTCCTATTTACTTTCTTCGCAATCTTTTACTTTCCGTTCCATAAACCAAAAATACCAAAAATATTACTTTACCGTTTATCCATCTTTATCAGATCTCACTTTGCAAATAACCGTGAAGGGATTGACAACCCCTTTATCGCATTGGGTGCAAGTCGGTGTTTGTTTGTGCAGGTATTCGGTGGCTTGCGCGTTGTCTCCTACTGGATTGATACCTTGGTTCTCAAAACTGAGGGAAATACTTACTCTACTTTGCTGCATCACCCTTTCCTCTTCAAGGGAAAAACCAACGCAAGCTCAAGAGGTAGCAGGAAGAATTTCTGGCGCCGTTGCCGGGGAGATCTACGCCAAGCCGAGACATACCAAGTACCCATCATAAACTCTCATCTCTTGCATTACATTATTTGGCATTTGCCTCTCGTTTTCCTCTCCCCCACTTCTAAAACGATTTACAAAAATATTTGCCTTTTTATTCGCCCTTCTTTCCGTTCGATCTTTTGTTTGCCTATGTTACCATGTGCCTTCTTTTTGCTCGCATCTTCGCTTGCTAAAAGTTTATGGATCCTCATCCACTTGCTAATCTTTTTAAGAGATCCAATTATGATGAATCAATTTCTAGTGATTTGAGTGCACTAGATTATCTTTATGAAGTTTTGCTTGAAATTCATGAATCTAAAAATTGTGATGAAGTGTTAAAAGAGAAAATCTATGAAGTGATTCACGATAGCTCCTTGGATGAAAAGCATGATTGCAATGGTTCTACTATAAATTCTATTAATGTCAGTTGTGCTAATGATATGCAAAACCCAAAGCTTGGGGATGCTAGTTTTGCTAGGTCCACTACTTGTTGCAATGATCATGATTTGGGTGATTTTTCTTATGATCTTGAAAATTTATTTAAGCCTCATGATGAATATGTTTGCAATAATATTGAAAGTGGGTTTGGAATAGTGTCAACTCTAGGATATAATGATCCCAATACTTTGGAGTATGATCAATCTTATGAAATTTTTGATAAAAGTGGGTTTGGAGAGGTCATGACTTTAGTTAATATTAATCCCACTATTTTGGAAGAGTGTCAACTTCGCATGCATGTGGATCGTGTTGAGAATATGTTATGTGATAGCTATATTGTTGAATTTTCTTATGATCCTACATGTAATTATTATGAGAGAGGAAAATATGGTTGTGGAAATCTTCATGTTACTAAATTACATCTCGTTATGTTGAGATTGCTATTGTTTCTTTCTTCTTCTTTGCATATGCTAGCTTTTGCTTGTCTTGATAATTTGTTTGCCTATAATATGCCTATGTATAGGAAGTATGTTAGACTTAGATGTGTTTTTCACATGCTTTATGATGCTCTCTTTGTGCTTCAATTCTTGTCTTTCATGTGAGCATCATCAAAATTATCAATGCCTAGCTAAAAGGCTTTAAAGAATAGCGCTTGTTGGGACGCAACCCAATTTTATTTTTGTTTTTGATTTTTTGGTTCTGGCAATAAATAATTCATCTAGCCTCTGGTTATATGTGGTTTTTTGTTTTAATTAGTGTTTGTGCCAAGTAAGACCTTTGGGATGGCTTACGGTGATAGTTGATTTGATCTTGCTGAAAAACAGAAACTTTTTTGTCCAGTACCAGAATATTAATAATTCACTGGAGCGTTGAAAAACCCTGAATTTTTTATACGAGATTGATATACAAATTTCCTATGTTTTCCTAAATTTTAAGAATTTTTTAAGTTACATAAGTATTAGAACAATTTGGATCTTCGCAGACTGTTCTGTTTTTGACAGATTCTGTTTTCTTTGTGTTGTTTGCTTATTTTGATGAATCTATGGGTAATATCGGGGGGTATGAACCATGGAAAAGTTGGAATACAGTAGATATTACACCAATATAAATAAACAATTAGTTCACAACAGTACCAAAGCGGCGATTTATTTTCTTATACTAACGGAGCTTATGAGATTTTCTGTTGAGTTTTGTGTTGTGAAGTTTTCAAGTTTTGGGTAAGGATTTGATGGACTATGGAATAAGAAGTGGCAAGAGCCTAAGCTTGGGGATGCCCAAGGCACCCCAAGGTAATATTTAAGGACAACCAAGAGCCTAAGCTTGGGGATGCCCCGGGAAGGCATCCCCTCTTTCGTCTTCGTCTATCGGTAACTTTACTTGAGGCTATATTTTTATTCACCACATGATATGTGTTTTGCTTGGAGCATCTTGTATGATTTGAGTCTTTGCTTTTTAGTTTGCCACAATCATCCTTGCTGTACACACTTTTTGAGAGAGACACGCATGAATCATGATTTATTAGAATGCTCTTTGTGCTTCACTTATATCTTTTGAGCTAGGCAATATCGCTCTAGTGCTTCACTTATATCTTTTTAGAGCACGGCGGTGGTTTTATTTTATAGAAATTGATGAACTCTCGCACTTCACTTATATTAATTTGGGAGTCTCTAAACAGCATGGTAATTTGCTTTGGTTATAAAATTAGTCCTAATATGATAGGCATCCAAGAGGGATATAATAAAAACTTTCATAAAAAGTGCATTGAATACTATGAGAAGTTTGATTCCTGATGATTGTTTTGAGATATGAAGATGGTGATATTAGAGTCATGCTAGTGGGGTAATTGTGAAATTGAGAAATACTTGTGTTAAGGTTTGTGAGTCCCGAAGCACGCACGTATGGTAACAGTTGTGTAACAAATTTGGAGCATGAGGTATTTTTTGATTGTCATCCTTTGTGTGGAGGTCGGGATCGCGCGATGGTTAACTCCTACCAACCCTTCCCCTAGGATCATGCGCGTAGTACTTTGTTTTAATAACTAATAGATTTTTGCAATAAGTATGTGAGTTCTTTATGACTAATGTTGAGTCCATGGATTATACGCACTCTCACCTTTGTGAGTTCTTTATGACTAATGTTGAGTCCATGGATTATACGCACTCTCACCTTTCCGCCATTGCTAGCCTCTCTTGTACCGCGCAACTCTCGCCGGTACCGTACACCCACCTTATACCTTACTCAAAACAGCCACCATACCTACCTATTATGGCATTTCCATAGCCATTCCGAGATATATTGCCATGCAACTTTCCACCGTTCCGTTTATTATGACACGCACCATCATTGTCATATTGCTTTGCATGATCATGCAGTTGACATCGTATTTGTGGCAAAGCCACCTTTCATCATTTTTTATACATGTCGCTCTTGATTCATTGCATATCCCGGTACACCGCCGGAGGCATTCATATAGAGTCATATTTTGTTCTAGTTTCGAGTTGTAATTTTTGAGTTGTAAGTAAATAGAAGTATGATGATCTTCCTTATTAGAGCATTGTCCCATGTGAGGAAATAAAAGAAAAAAAGAAAAAAAGAAAAAAAGAGGGAAAGAAAAAAAGAAAAAAAAGAAAAAAAAAGAAAAAGGAAAAAAAAACAGAAAAATGAGAGAAAAAGAGAGAAGGGGCAATGTTACTATCCTTTTTCCATACTTGTGCTTCAAAGTAGCACCATGATCTTCATGATAGAGAGTCTCCTATGATATCACTTTCATATACTAGTGGGAATTTTCATTATAGAACTTGGCTTGTATATTCCAACGATGGGCTTCCTCAAATTACCCTAGGTCTTCATGAGCAAGCAAGTTGGATGCACACCCACTTAGTTTTCTTTTTGAGCTTTCATACACTTATAGCTCTAGTGCATCCATTGCATGACAATCCCTACTCACTCACATTGATATCTATTGATGGGCATCTCCATAGCCCGTTGATACGCCTAGTTGATGTGAGACTATCTCCCTCTTTTTGTCTTCTCCACAACCACCTTCTATTCCACCTATAGTGCTATGTCCATGGCTCACGCTCATGTATTGCATGAAAGTTGAAAAGGTTTGAGAACATCAAAAGTATGAAACAATTGCTTGGCTGAAACCGGGGTTGTGCATGATTTGAGTATTTTGTGTGACGAAGATGGAGCATAGCCAAACTATATGATTTTGTAGGGATAAGCTTTCTTTGGCTATGTTATTTTGAGAGGACATAATTATTTTATTAGTATGCTTCAAGTATTATTGTTTTTATGTCAATATTAAACTTTTGTTTTGAATCATACGGATCTGAACATTCATGCCACAATAAAGAGAATTACATGGATAAATATGTTAGGTAGCATTCCACATCAAAAATTCTGTTTTTATCATTTACCTATTCGAGGACGAGCAGGAATTAAGCTTGGGGATGCTTGATACGTCTCCAACGTATCTATAATTTTTGATTATTCCATGTTATTATATTTTCTGTTTTGGATGTTTCATATGCATTAATATGCTATTTTATATGATTTTTGGGACTAACCTATTAACCTAGAGCCCAGTGCCAGTTCCTGTCTTTTTCCTTCTTTTAGAGTTTCGCAGAAAAGGAATACCAAACGGAGTCCAAATGGAATGAAACTTTCGCGATGATTTTTCTTGGACCAGAAGACATCCAGAGGACTTGGAGTGCACGCCAGAAAAGCCACAAGGCGGCCACAAGGTTGGAGGGCGCGCCCAGGGGGGTAGGGCGCCCCCCCCCCCACCCTTTTGGTCCCCTCGTGACTCCACCGACCTATTTCTTCAGCCTATATATTCTCAAATACCCCAAAACCTATCAGGGGAGCCACGAAACCACTTTTCCGCCGCCGCAACCTTCTGTACCCATGAGATCCCATCTTGGGGCCTTTTTCGGCATCCTGCCGGAGGGGGATTCGATCACGGAGGGCTTCTACATCAACACCATTGCCCTTCCGATGAAGCGTGAGTAGTTTACCACAGACCTACGGGTCCATAGCTAGTAGCTAGATGGCTTTTTCTCTCTCTTTGATTCTCAATACAAAGTTCTCCTCGATGTTCTTGGAGATCTATTCGATGTAATACTCTTTTGCAGTGTGTTTGCCGAGATCCGATGAATTGTGGATTTATGATCAGCTTATCTATGAATATTATTTGAATCTCCTCTGAATTCTTATATGCATGATTTGATATCTTTGCAAGTCTCTTCGAACTATCGATTTGGTTTGGCCAACTAGATTGGTTTTTCTTGCAATGGGAGAAGTGCTTAGCTTTGGGTTCAATCTTGCGGTGTCCTTTCCCAGTGACAGCAGGGGCAGCAAGGCACGTATTGTATTGTTGCCATCGAGGATAAAAAGATGGGGTTTTCATCATATTGCTTGAGTTAATTCCTCTACATCATGTCATCTTACTTAATGCGTTACTCTGTTCTTCATGAACTTAATACTCTAGATGCAGGCAGGAGTCGGTCGATGTGTGGAGTAATAGTAGTAGATGCAGAATCATTTCGGTCTACTTGACACGGACGTGATGCATATATTCTTGCTCATTGCCTTAGATATCGTCATAACTTTGTGCTTTTCTATCAATTGCTCGGCAGTAATTTGTTCACCCACCGTAATAATTTCTATCTTGAGAGAAGCCTCTAGTGAAACCTATGGCCCCCGGGTCTACTTTCCATCATATAATCTTCTACTTTCCATCATATAAGTTTCCGATCTACAATTTTAGTTTCCTATTTACTTTCTTTGCAATCTTTTACTTTCCGTTCCATAAACCAAAAATACAAAAAATATTACTTACCGTTGATCCATATTTATCAGATCTCACTTTGCAAATAACCGTGAAGGGATTGACAACCCCTTTATCGCGTTGGGTGCAAGTTAGTGTTTGTTTGTGTAGGTATTCGGTGGCTTGCGTGTTGTCTCCTACTGGATTGATACCTTGGTTCTCAAAACTGAGGGAAATACTTACTCTACTTTGCTGCATCACCCTTTCCTCTTCAAGGGAAAAACCAACGCAAGCTCAAGAGGTAGCAAATTTCATAGCCATGAAAAGGATCAGATTCAACCAAAGTAATTAACTCTGGGTCGACAGAGAATTCATAATCCTTATCGGTAACAAAGATAGGTGAAGTGGCAAACTTGGGATCACATTTCATTCTAGCATTCAAAGATTTTTCTTTCAGTTTGCATAGTAATTTCTTAAGATCATATCTATCATTGCAAGCAAGAAAATCTCTAGCTATCTCCTCATCCATAACATAACCTTCAGGTATCTTAGGCATTTCATATCTAGGAGAGCTAGGTCTAATTGGTGTTTCAAGATTTTCAGTTTCAAGTACTTCATCAGTTTCAATAATTTCATCAGCTTCAGCATTCTCAACATCTTTGCTCTAGCAATTTGTTCATCAAGAAATTCACCTAGTGGCACATTATCATCAAGCAAGGTACTAGCATCATCAGGAGTAGCATTCATAGCAGAAGTAGCATCATCAATAACTTGCGACAAATTAGGATTAATAGCATGTGGTGGTGTTGCAAGTCTACTCAAAACAGAAGGTAATCAAGTGCAGAGTGTGATGGCAGTTCCTTACCTCCCCTCATCCTAGAGGGAATGATTTTGGTTTTTGTATCCTTCAGATTCTTCATAGTGATAAATAGATAATAATCCCAAGTGACTCAACAAATATAGCTATGCTCCCCGGCAACGGTGCCAGAAAAAGGTCTTGATAACCCACAAGTATAAGGGATCACAACAGCTTTTGAGGGTAGATTATTCAACCCAAATTTATAGATTCGACACAAGGGGAGCCAAAGAATATTTGTAAGTATTAGCAGTTGAGTTGTCAATTCAACCACACCTGGAGATTAAATATCTGCAGCAAGGTGATCAGTAGCACAGTAATATGATAGTTTTGATAGCAGTGGTAACTGTCGTGGTTTTGTCACGGCAGATGTCCTAGTGAAAGAACTTAAGTGTGAAGCCATCGCGATGGTGATTAGCTTGTCGGGGTTGAGCGGGACGAGAGACACGGGTTTACCCAGGTTCGGCCCCTCACGGCGAAGGTAAAGCCTACTCCTGCTCTTGTTGTTATTGCTTGAGTATCGATTACAAGGGAGCGGATTCGCTTGACCTAGCCATTGATCGATTGCCACCTATCTATTCTATGCCGGGGACTCACCTCTATATACAGGTCGAGGCCGCCGGCTTACAAGAGTCCGGGTCGGGTTATGACGCATGACCGAACCTTACTCTAAGTCACCTTGCTTTACAAGGTAAATCATTACATGGCGGGTTACACCCATGGGTCGCCTTCTGACCTTGGGTTCTAAGCCGGCCCATCTTGTGAGCCGCCCTTCTTAATACTGCATCCTGACCATCTTGGGCTATCAGAGGCCCAGCTCCTTAAGTCGCCAACGATCTGACCCGGCCCTATTAGGGTGGGTTATATCGTGGGGTTATATCCCCAACATTAGGCCCCATATTGAATTGAACTTGATCATGTCCATCTTAACCATTCCGTCTGGCGAGTCTTTTCTTCATTTCTTTTAGCCGCAATCTTGAAAAATCTTCGTAACCCACCATAATAAAAAGATGATGCCACCTCCGTGATTTTGGGAAAACCTTCATGAGGTCATAACGAATCTTTGTATAAATCCTTCATTCCAAAAATTGAGGCGTCCCTTTGTTGTAAAATTTATTGCGCCTCCTCGATCTTCGCACCTGTCATTCACTGTTCCCCCTTTCCCTTATAGATAGGCACGAGGACCCCTCTTTTACTTTTTACCTTGCCTCCTCTACTTCTTCTTCTTCCTCGCGAGTTCCTTCGCGACCGGAGCTCCGCCGCGCCCGTCGAGCTGCACCAGCCTTCTCCAGTCGGCACCGCGACACCACCCCGTCGCCGTCGGGACTCAGTGGCACTCCTCCGCTTTCCTTCATTGCCATCAGGTACCATGTTTCTCCTTTCTTAGATCCACATTAGGTCACCTGAGTTCGTGTAGTTCATCGGCGCTCATCCCTTTTTTCCTTTAGTTCATCATATCTCTGAGCAGAAACTTGTTCCTTGATCCGAAACATCATAGAAGTATAGCGGTAGTAGTTTTTGTCCCCATCTTACACCTTAGACAACTTGCTTCCCCTCTAAAATCAATGGGTAGCCTGCTAGTTCTTCTGTCTCCACCTTTTAGGTTTTGCAATTAATTTTCTTTTTCGAACTGCCCGTAGATCCATAAATATAGTTGTTCGATTGCAAAACTTGTTTGCTCCACACTTAGTAAAATTTTCAACAATCCCAAATTTTATATAACTCGCCTTGCATCTCAGGCGACTTACCAACGTAACTGTAACTCGCCAAAATGTTTCAGAAGTTGTTTCTTTTAACTGACTCGCCATTACTTCGGCGGATTGTCTTCATACTTATCAAATAACCCACCATATTTTGGTTCTGTAGTTCCATTGTCCTTTAGGCGGCTCAACATGACAAAAACTACTCTTTGCAATTGGGGTCCTTCTCTAGTTACTGAGGTGATCCTTAAAGATTATGTGGACCAAGGTCTCTGGCGACTCAGGAAGAGATTGGCTGGCGTGTCAGCCAAGGAGAGAATGTCCCCAATCCTGGCGAAGGAGAAGTGGTAGTCTTCACTGATCATATTCTTAGGGGCTTCACACCGCCCGGGTCAAAGTTCTTTCGAGACATTTTGCACTATTTCAACCTTCATCCTAAAGATATAGGCCCAAATTCAGTAACAAATATTTGCCACTTTCAAATCTTTTGTGAAGTTTGTCTGCAAGTAGAGCCCACTATTGCTCTCTTCAAGGAATTCTTTTATATAAACCGCCAGACTGAGTGCGCAAGTGGTCCGACTCAGGAATTAGGCGGGGTCTCAATCCAGAGACACAGAGATGGCGGCTTTCCTGCAGCCACCTTACTAAGCCATCCTAAAGGATGGATAAAAACTTGGTTCTACTACAAGAACACCGCCCCAGCCAATGAGAACCCTCTGCCGGGTTACCGGGTTGATCGCCTCCCTATTGATTTTGACCCGCCAAGTAAACTTCTTCCAGATGAACATACTGAGGCACTCCAATATTATCCCAAATTGTCAGCTCTGTTAGCCAATGGATTAACTGGAGTTGACCTAGCCCGCTGATGGGTCTCATGGAAAATTCTTCCCTTAAGCCGCCGGCCCAATTTGATGTATGAATACTCAGGCGAGTCAGATGATCCTCAACGGTATAGCTCTGATAACTTCACTGCTGAAGAAGTTTTTCAAGCTGTGAATTCTTTACTTGGGGAGTCTCAAGAGAATTGTAACAAGATAGGACTGTCACCATTCTTCAAACTTAACCCGGCCCCAGCTGTAAGTATTATTTTATATTTGGCTAAAATATCCTTGATTTTTATTCTGTGTCTCACTGATCAATCCTTTTTTATCATACAGCCCAACTCTGCTTTTTGGAAAAGAAAGATAAAAACGGTTGTGGCCAAGACCAGGGCTGGCCCAAAGTCTAAGAAGAACAAGCCAGCTACCGTAGCTGAGCCGGCTGCCCTAGGCGAGTCAGTTGACGCCGATAATCAATCTGAGGTAGAACTTGATTCTCTTTGCCGACTCTTTGTTGAATTAGCTGATGCCTCTTGTTCTCAGGATGAGTTCGCCACAAGCCGGGCTGACGCTCTAAGGTAATTCCTATCTCTTCCGGCTCAGACTCCGCACCTCCAGAGAAGATACGGCGGGTTGTCCGGAAAGTAAAGTTTTCTCACCCAGATGCTCACTTAGATCCACACTTTATTTTGAAGAAAACTTAGCATGACCTTAGACGCCAGACTCGAAGTGGCGGCTCCGGCGATTTAGTGGCCGGGTTAAGTCATGAACCCTCTGCCTGTAAACGGCCTGCTGAGGTGCCACACCGTCCAACTTCTTCTTTAACCAAAGCTGGTCTTATAAGACATCCTCTTTACCCTTCTGACTCCAATTACCAGGAGTCGCCACCATCTTCAGGTGGCTCATCTCAAACCCAGTTGCCTGCCTTCATTGTAAACCGAGGGTGAGTATTTACCTTTATTTGTAATTTAAAACTTATTTGTCATATATGTATTAATACTCCAACACGATTACAGGGTCAAGGCCAAGGAGAAGAAGAGGAAGGTTGGCAATTCTTCCAAGGCTCCCAATGTTCCTGACTCAGAGGAACAGGTGCTGATAACCCCTGATGTCAACAACGAAAATCCTTAAGAGCGTCACAACAAGCAAAATGAGCCGCCTCCACAAGCTGATGCGACGGCCTCTGAAGCCATGGATATTGAGGCTAACCCGGCGGATAATCGTGACCCGCCAAGTCCAATTCCTTCTTCAACTCATGTCAAGACCACTGAACAAGCCCCTCTTGAGGGAAATACTGATGACATTGCCATTATTGGGGCGAGTCAGACGACAACCAAGACCTCCACTATGCTAGCTAAGCACTCAGCAAAAGAAGAATCACCCTTACTAGAAAAGGGCAAAGCAAAACTTGAACTGCCAAACTGTGAGGCACTTAGCGCAGAAGAGGTGTACGCAGGATACTTGAGCCAGTTAAATACAAGCCGGGATATGGAGGCCAGCTTGGTATAGATAATGAAGCAAAAATATGAGGTATGTTTAACTTTTTCTCCTATTATATCCCTGTATGTAGCCCCCAAGTCTTGACCATAGGAGAATCTTTGAGTGTGGTAAAGACTTGAAAATGAGTTCTGTAAATTCCCAATTATAGCTCCTAAGGGGCGGGTTATCATACAAATGATAAGCCGGTTCTTTAAAATATAACCTCCTTGAAGAATCACTTGTAGCCCCCAAGGGCCGGGTTATCATGTGAATGATAAGCCGGTTCTTTGAACTTGCTAAAAAAGAAGCATCATGTAGCCCCCAAGGGCCGGCTTGGATTTGTAAGGTGACTCGGGTCTTCTTCAATATAACTTTGAAAGAAAAATGGCGTACATTAGCCCCCAAGTGCCAAGGATATTGCTTGCAATGTGCTTGGGACTTAAATAGTCTTATTCTAACATTTGTACCAAAAGTCATCTTAACCAAACCAACACCCTTAGTGTTTTCTTTGAATGATAATCCTCTGTTTAACTGTGTAGGAAGCATTAAGCTCGGGCGAGTTAGATTTGGCTGGCTTAAGAAAGAACTTAAAATCTGAACAAGCAGAGCGCGCCAAAGCTGAATTGAGCTTGAAGTCTTCTTTGGAGGACTTAGAAAAAATGAAGACCAAATTTGATGCTGACAGGTCTACTTTAGAAATTGAAAAGGCCGCCTTATTAAAGCGTGTAGAGGGTGCTGAGAACCAACTTGAGCCGGTGGCTGCAGAGTTGGCCGGCTTAAAGCATCATATCTCTCAAATGACTGCCGCCATCTTTGGTAAGATTTGTAAGAAATTGAAATAACTCGCCCGACGACTTAAGAAGTATGATACTAACTCGCTTGACAACTCTTACTTTGAATGCAAAATAGGTGCCAGAAGTGCCAGTGATGACCCACAAGTATAGGGGATCTATCGTAGTCCTTTTGATAAGTAAGAGTGTCGAACCCAACGAGGAGCAGAAGGAAATGACAAGTGGTTTTCAGCAAGGTATTTTCTGCAAGCACTGAAATTATCGGTAACAGATAGTTTTGTGATAAGATAATTCGTAATGGGTAACAAGTAACAAGTGTAACTAAGGTGCAGCAAGGTGGCCCAATCCTTTTGGTATCAAAGGACAAGCCTGGACAAACTCTTATATAAAGCAAAGCGCTCCCGAGGACACATGGGAATTGTTGTCAAGTTAGTTTTCATCATGCTCATATGATTCGCGTTTGTTACTTTGATAATTTGATATGTGGGTGGACCGGTGCTTGGGTGCTGTCCTTACATGGACAAGCCTCCCACTTATGATTAACCCTTCTCGCAAGCATCCGCAACTACGAAAGAAGAATTAAGATAAATCTAACCATAGCATGAAACATGTGGATCCAAATCAACCCCTTACGAAGCAACGCATAAACTAGGGTTTAAGCTTCTGTCACTCTAGCAACTCATCATCTACTTATTACTTCCCAATGCCTTCCCCTAGGCCCAAATCATGGTGAAGTGTCTCGTAGTCGACGTTCACATAACACCACTAGTGGAAAGACAACATACATCTCATCAAAAAATCGAACGAATACCAAATTCACATGATTACTTAAAACAAGACTTCTCCCATGTCCTCAGGAACAAACATAACTACTCACAAAGCATATTCATGTTCATAATCAGAGGGGTAATAAATATCATTAAGGATCTGAACATATGATCTTCCACCGAATAAACCAACTAGCATCAACTACAAGGAGTAATCAACACTACTAGCAACCCACAGGTACCAATCTGAGGTTTTGAGACAAAGATCGGATACAAGAGATGAACTAGGGTTTGGAGAGGAAATGGTGCTGGTGAAGATGTTGATGGAGATTGACCCCCTCTCAATGAGAGGATTGTTGGTGATGATGATGGCTTCGAGTTCCCCCTCCCGGAGGGAAGTTTCCCTGGCAGAACAGCTCCGCCGGAGCCCTAGATTGCTTCTGCCCAGGTTCCGCCTCGAGATGGTGACGCTTCGTCCCGAAAGCTTCCTTCTGATTTTTTTTCTAGGTCAAAACCCTCCATATAGCAGAAGATGGGCACCGAAGACATGCCAGCGGGCCACAAGCCCTAGGGGCGCGCCCAGGGGGGTAGGGCGCGCCCCCCCAGGCTTGTGGCCACCTGGTGGGTCCCCTCTAGTATTTTCTTCGCCCAACATTTTTTATATATTCCAAAATAATTCTCCGTAAATTTTTAGGACTTTTGGAGTTGTGTAGAATAGTTCTCTCAGATTTGCTCCTTTCCGGTCCAGAATTCCAGCTGCCGGCATTCTCCCTCTTTGTGTAAACCTTGTAAAATAAGAGATAAAAGGCATAAGTATTGTACCATAATGTGTAATAACAGCCCATAATGCAATAAATATCAATATAAAAGCATGATTCAAAATGGACGTATCAACTCCCCCAAGCTTAGACCTCGCTTGTCCTCAAGTGGAAACCGAAATCGATAATCATGTCCACATGTTTAGAGATAGAGGTGTCGATAAAATAAAATACGGACATGAAGGCACCATGATCATCTTTAGAACAGCAGCATATAATGTTATATAATTTCTTATGCCAAAGTAACAATTCATTCACAAGGTAAAGTATGAAACAAGAACTTTATTGAAAACCAACAAACTATGATCTTGGTCATTGAAACATTTGCAATTTATCATAACATCGGAAAGAGTCAATGTAAGAGCTTTTGTTTAGCAAGTTTCACATACTCAACTATCATTTAGTCTGTCATAATTGCTAACACTCACGCGATACCTATGAGATCAAAGTTTCAATCACACACAGAGAAAGATAGGGGCTTATATCTTCGCCTCCCAACCTTTTACCTCAAGGGTAACATCAACAGTAATAGTTTATGAGTACCTACATCCGAGTGGATATATATATCTGGATCTCCCCCCCCCCCAACATATAGTGCTTGCCAAAAATAAAAAGTATAAAAAGAAGAGGTGATGATCACCATGATTCTTGTATAAAGGTAGGAAATAAATAAAAGATAGGCCCTTCGCAGAGGGAAGCAGAGGTTGTCATGCGCTTTTATGGTTGGATGTACAAAATCTTAATGCGAAAGAACATCACTTTATATTGCCTCTTGTGATAAAGAACTTTATTATGCAGTCCACCGCTTTTATTTCCTCTTTATCACAAGTTCGTATAAAGCTTATTTTCCTCACACTAAAAGATCATACATATTTAGAGAGCAATTTTTATTGCTTGCACCGATGACAACTTACTTGAAGGATCTTGCTCAATCCATAGGTAGGTATGGTGGACTCTCATGGCAAAACTGGGTTTAGGGATTTTTGGATGCACAAGTAGTATCCCTACTTAGTGCAAAAAGATTTGGCTAGCATAGGATGAGAAGCAAGCTCAACATGTTGGAGGATCCATGACAATATAACTTCTATTCGGATATAAAGAAACATAACCCATTATGTTGTCTTCCTTGTCCAACATCAACCTTTTAGCATATAATATTTTAATGAGTGCTCACAATCACAAAAGATGTCCAAGATAGTGTATTTATATGTGAGACCTCTCTTTCTTTATTACTCCTTATTAATTGCAACAATGACCAAAACTATGTTTGTCAACTCCCAACAAATTTCATGCGACATACTCCTTATATGTGAAGTCATCAATTCCCATAAGATCATTATATAATCTTTTTATTTCTTTTGCTTACGTTATTTATTTCTTTTTTCTCAAGATCATAGCCAGAAAGCAAAGCCCTCAACTCAAAACTAATCTTTATTATATAACTCTCGGACTCGATTTCATAGAGGGAACACAAAGCAAAACTCAAAGCTAGATCATACTAAAACTTTAGTTCTACTAAACCAAGATATAACCAAAAGGATCAAACGAAGAAAAATGATAAAGATAGAGGTGTGATGGTGATACGATACCGGGGCACCTCCCCCAAGCTTGGCAGTTGCCAAGGGGAGTGCCCATACCCATGTACTTAGGTCTCTTTCTTCGGAGGTGGTGATGATGGAGTTTCTGTCAACTTGATTAAACTACCCTTCAGGTCCTGCAACTCTCGGAGTCTACGTTGAAGCATAATTGTATTCTTCTGAATCTCCTCTAAAAGATGCTTGTTTTCAGGCCACCATGAGCTTTTCCCTGCACCACTTTCACTTGGACGGGATATACCCCAATTGGAGGGTATGGATGTACGAGGAGTATTCTCCAACCCATAGTTATGAACCAAATTATGAAAAAGTTGTTCCGATGTAACCTGTGTAAGGGCCTCCTAGGGGGAAGTCCTTCTTGTAACTGTTGGCCTTCATGGTTGCTTGCAGTCCCTATTGCTTGATGAGGATTGGGAATAGTGGAGATGCCTGCCAGAGTGCCTCTCTCCGAAGCCGAAGGGTGGACCTCAAGCGAATCCCCTTCATCTTCTTCCATCATGACTCCCTCGGCCTCCACCCTCCTGAGTTCCATCTGCATCAACGAAGCATCATCGTCCACATTGTTGGGGAAGGAGGAAGACATGATGCCTGGCCTTTAAAATTCTGGCAGAAAACAGCTCAAAACAAAAACAGGGGATACTGCTGTGGTACGATTGTCAAAACCTTCAGGAGATTATATAATGATTTTTTACCGACCAAAAGAAGTGTACTACAAGAAAACGGAGTCCGGAGGGCACACGAGGTGGCCACAAGCCTGGGAGGCGCGCCTAGGGGGGTAGGGCGCGCCCCCAGGGCTTGTCGCCTCCTCGTGCACTTTTCGGACTACTTTTTATTTTCCTAATTTTTTTAATATTCCAAAATGGAGTAAAATTGCTGTTGGAAAAGTTTTGGAGTCGGTTTACTTACCGTACCACATACCTATTCCTTTTTGGAGTCTGGAGCGTTCTGGTAGATATCCCTTATGTACTCCTCCGATGTTATGGTATTAATAATAATGGTTTCAACATTTATGGGAGTACCTGAGATATAATGTTTGATTCTTTACACGTTTACCACCTTTGGGTTATTGCCTTCGGCGTTGTTGATTTTGATGGCACCGGAACGATAAACTTCCTCGATAATGTAAGGCCCTTCCCATTTAGAGAGAAGCTTTCCTGCAAAAAATCCTAAACAAGAATTGTATAGCAAGACATGGTCACCTACATTAAATTCACGCTTTTGTATCCTTTTATCATGCCATCTTTTAACTTTCTCTTTAAATAATTTGGCATTTTCATAGGCTTGGGTTCTCCATTCATCAAGTGAGCTAATGTCAAATAACCTCTTATCACCGGCAAGTTTGAAATCATAGTTGAGCTCTTTAATTGCCCAATAAGCTTTATGTTCTAATTCAAGAGGTAAGTGACATGCTTTTCCATAAACCATTTTATATGGAGACATACCCATAGGGTTTTTATAAGCAGTTATATATGCCCATAATGCATCATCAAGTTTTTTAGACCTCTGGATCTATTAACAGTCTTTTGCAAGATCAACTTTATTTCTCGGTTACTTAATTCTACTTGACCATTGGACTGAGGGTGATATTGAGATGCAATTCTATGGTTAACATCATATTTAGCAAGCAATTTACGGAAAGCACCATGAATAAAGTGTGAACCACCATCAGTCATTAAATATCTAGGGACTCCAAACCTCGGGAAAATAACTTCTTTAAGCATTTTAATGGAGGTGTTATGATCAGCACTACTAGTTGGAATAGCTTCTACCCACTTAGTAACATAATCAACAGCAACCAAAATATGTGTATACCCATTAGAGGAAGGAAAAGGTCCCATATAATCAAATCCCCAGACATCAAATGGTTCAATTACAAGTGAATAGTTCATAGGCATTTCCTGACATCTACTAATATTACCAATTCTTTGGCATTCATCACAAGACAAGACAAACTTACGAGCATCCTTAAAAAGAGTAGGCCAATAAAAACCAGATTGTAATACCTTGTGTGCAGTTCTATCTCCGGCATGGTGTCCTCCGTAGGCCTCGGAGTGACACTTGTGTAGGATCTGTTCCTATTCATGCTCAGGTACACAATGTCTAATGACACCATCTACTCCTTCTTTATAAAGGTGTGGGTCATCCCAGAAGTAATGTCTTAAATCATAGAAAAACTTTTTCTTTTGCTGGTATGTGAAACTAGGTGGTATAAATTTAGCAACAATATAATTAGGGACAATTGCGTTTTTATCCCTGGTTCGTTCCTACCCATGGGTTTGCCCTTACTTTTCGAGCCTGCTCAGTTTTTCCCTTAGTTTTTTCTTCAAGGTCGTCTGAATGCCCTTCTGTCACGGCTTCGTCCGGTCAATGTCGTTTGACCACGACGAAGCACCATTTTGGTCATTTTTGCCCCTGGTCTGGATACCCCCAGTCAACAAGCACTAGTCAATGGGGTGCCGGGTCCACATGTCATTGAAATTGGGCTAAGCTAATAGTAAAACTAGTTTAAACAACTAAGCTAATACTAACGGAGGCCCACTTGTCAGTGGGCCATTAGCCCACTAACTATACTAACCAAACACTAACGGACCCACTTGCAGTGGGCCATTAGCTCCACTAACTAAACCTATGCCCCGTGACCTAATCTAATATCCCTAAAAATAGTGAACTAATCTAATCAGTCCTGCCAAAAAAACGTGAAATGGAATGAGAGGCCGGCTCAGGCACGGCCACCGCCGGCGTGCACGGCCAGTCATGGGATCTCGCTGGAGCACGGCGTGCGGCCGTGGAACCTTGCGCACAAGAGGCTCACGGGAGCCGTTGGGCGCACGTGTGGCACAGCCGGCGAGGCACCACGGGAGGCACCTACGAGCATGGCCGGCGAACCGCCACCGGAGCTCAGCGTGCGGTCGCAGAACATCACGCAAGGGTGCCGGGAGGAGCAAGGGAACCGCGGGTCACATGCGTGGCTGAACCGGTGATACTTAGCGGGGGAGTGGGGCGCTCGCGTGTGCACAACCAAGAGATGGAGCTCGCCGGAGCTTGGCGTGCAGGCGCATTGGTGGTCTGCGTGGCCAACGGCTTCCCTGATCCCCAAAGAAGGTGTCTCAGAGCTTCGCAGTCACTACATGAGCATCTCGGTCAAGCGAATCAACGAAGGGAGGCTGGAATCGACGCGCTGGTCATCATCTTCCCCAACTCTGATTGGCGACCGCCGTCGCTCGATCTCCAGCTCCCTCAAGCCCCAGCCGTCTTCTAGTACTTCAAGGGCTTTGGGATTCCCCTAAACGCTTCTGGCGCCTCGCCATTCAGTTCCTTGACCTCGAGATACCTCCCCTGCGTTGCCCGTGCTCCGGTCGTTGCCACCGAGCTCCGCCCCCTCGCTTCCAGAACTTCCCGTCCTCCCCTACCTCTCTATCATATTCGTGCTGATCTCCTGGTTCTAATACTGTCCGCCCGACCCCTCCGCCGCCGCCATCACCGAGCACCGCCGACCGCCGACCATGAGAGGCAATCTGATGAGGTAGGAGAGAGTGTTTTTTTCTTTCTTTTGTTTTTTACTTGCGGTCCCGCATGTAAGAAGAGAGAGCGCGAGTCTGTTTTTTTCTTTTCTCTTATTCCTGATGCGTCCCACATGTAAGGGACTGTGTCTATGGTTTTAACCCGGGACAAAAATGTCTAAAACGGCACTCCGCCATGGTCAAATGGCGTTGACCGAACGGGGCCGTGACGGAAGGGCATTTGGACGACCACGAAGGAAAATCTAAGGGTAAAACCGAGCAAGCTCGAAAAGTAAGGGCAAAACCCGTGGGTAGGAACGAACTAGGGATAAAAATTCAATTGTCCCATATAATTAGCATAGTCTGCATACCAAGGAGTACTACGAGAACCATTTATGACAGCTAATTGTTCATCAGGGAAGCTATCATCAATAGGTAGTGGGTCATCAAGAACATTTTCTAACCTAGACAAGTTGTCTGCTACGGGGTTCTCAGCTCCCTTTCTATAAATAATATGTAAATCAAATTCTTGCAGCAAGAGAACACATCTAATAAGTCTAGGTTTAGCATCTTTCTTTTTCATAAGATATTTAATAGCAACATGATCGGTGTGAACAGTTACTTTGGAATCAACAATATAAGATCTGAACTTATCACAAGCAAATACAACTGCTAAAAATTCTTTCTTAGTAGTAGCATAATTTCTTTGAGCACTGTCTAGAGTTTTACTAGCATAATGGATAACATTTAATTTCTTATCAACTCTTTGTCCTAGAACAGCACCAACAGCATAATCAATAGCATCACACATAATTTCAAAGGGTAGGTTCCAATGAGGTGGTTGAACAATAGGTGCAGAAATCAAGGCTTTCTTAAGTATTTCAAATGCTTCTACACAATCATCATCAAAAACAAATGGAACATTCTTTTGCAAGAGATTAGTAAGAGGCCTAGAAATTTTAGAGAAGTCTTTAATAAACCTCCTATAGAAACCAGCATGACCAAGGAAACTTGTTATACCTTTGATATCTTTAGGACACGGCATCTTTTCAATAGCATCAACTTTAGCTTTATCAACTTCAATACCTCTTTCAGAAATTTTATGCCCCAAGACAATGCCTTCATTAACCATAAAGTGGCACTTCTCCCAATTCAAGACAAGATTAGTTTCTTCACATCTCTGCAAAACTCGATCAAGGTTGCTTAAGCAATCATCAAAAGAAGTTCCGTAAACAGAGAAATCATCCATGAAAACCTCAACAATCTTTTCACAAAAGTCAGAGAATATAGCAGTTGTACATCTTTGAAAGGTAGCAGGTGCATTGCATAAACCAAAAGGCATACATCTATAAGAAAAGGTACCGAAAGGGCAAGTAAAAGTAGTTTTTTCTTGATCCTCTTGTGACACGGGTATTTGGGAAAAACCAGAATAACCATCTAGAAAGCAGAAGTGTGTATGTTTTGATAGTCTTTCTAGAATTTGATCAATAAAAGGTAGAGGATAATGATCTTTCCTGGTAGCTTTATTTAACTTTCTAAAATCAATAACCATTCTATAACCTGTGACAATTCTTTGCGGAATCAATTCATTTTTATCATTACGAACAACGGTAATACCTCCCTTCTTAGGGACACAATGAACAAGACTTACCCATCTACTATCAGCAATAGGAGAAATTATACCTGCTTCCAGAAGCTCTAGTATTTCATTTCTTACCACTTCCTTCATCTTAGGATTCAACTGTCGCTGGTGATCAACAACTTGTTTAGCATCAGGTTCCATATTAATTTTGTGCTGACATAGAGTGGGACTAATGCCCTTAAGATCATCCAGAGTATATCCAATAGCTGCATGGTGCTTCTTCAGAGTTTTCAATAATTTCTTTTCTTCATGCCCTGAAAGGTTAGCACTAATAATAACAGGATATATCATCTTTTCATCAAGATAAGCATATTTCAAAGTATCAGGTAGTTGTTTAAGAGCAAATACAGGATCACTCTTGCCTGGTAGAGGATCTCCAAGAGTCTCAACAGGCAAATTGTGTTTCAAAACAGGCATTTGTTTAAAGAAAATCTCATCCAATTCCTTTCTTTCATTCATGAACATATCATTTTCATGGTCTAGCAAATATTGTTCTAAAGGATCAGTAGGAGGCATGGCAATAGAGGCAAGACCAATAATTTCATCTTTACTAGGCAATTCTTTATCATGGGGTTGTCTACGAAATTTGGAGAAATTAAGCTCATGAGACACATCCCCAAAACTGACACTAACAGTTTCTTTCTCACAATCTATTTTAGCATTAACAGTGTTAATGGGACAAAAATCATATTGTGGGGAACCAAGAACTAGAAAATCAGTAGGGTATTTTATTTTCCCACACAAGACTTCAACATCTCTAACAATCCCAATTGGTGATACAGTACCTCTATTGGCAAGCTTAATAGTGACATCAATATCTTCTATTTCAGCAGGTGCAATATCATTCATAATTTCTTGATATAAAGTAAAGGGAATTGCACTCACACTAGCACCCAAATCAGATAAGCCATGATAACAATGATCTCCTATTTTAATAGAAATGATAGGCATGCCAACAACAGGTCTATGTTTATCTTTATTATCGGGTCTAGCAATTCTAGCAGCTTCATGACAGAAATAAATAACATGCCCATCAATATTTTCGACCAATAGATCTTTAACCATAGCAATACTAGGTTCAACTTTAATTTGCTCAGGGGTGTAGGTGTTCTAGTATAATTCTTACGAACCACAGCTGAAGCTTTAGCATGTTCCTTTATCCTAACAGGGAAAGGTGGTTTCTCAATATAAGCAGTAGGAATAACAGGATCAACATTATAAGTAATAGTTTCCTCTTTAGATTTAATAGGTTCTACTAGTTTTACTTCAATGAGAGGATGATATTTAAAATACTTCTCCTTAGGGAGATCAACATGAGTAGCAAACGATTCACAGAAAGAAGCTACTATCTCAGAGTCAAGTCCATATTTAGTGCTAAATTCACGAAAAGCATCGGTATCCATAAAAGATTTAACACAATCAAACTTAAGGTTTATACCTGACTCCTTACCTTCGTCGAGTTCCCAATCTTTAGAGTTGCATTTAATTCTTTCCAAGAGATCCCATTTGAATTCAATAGTCTTCTTCATAAAAGAACCAGTACAAGAAGTATCGAGCATGGATTGATCATTACGAGAAAGCCGAGCATAAAAGTTCTGAATAATAATTTCTCTTGAGAGCTCATGATTGGGGCATGAATACAACATTGACTTAAGCCTCCCCCAAGATTGAGCGATACTTTCTCCTTCACGAGGCCAAAAATTATATATATAATTCCGATCATGATGAACCAGATGCATAGGATAAAACTTCTGATGAAATTCCAATTTCAATCGGTTGTAATTCCAAGTCCCAATATCATCGCATAGCCTATACCATGTCAATGCCTTCTCCTTCAAAGATAAAGGGAAGACCTTCTTCTTGACTTCATCCTCGGGCAAACCTGCAAGCTTAAATAATCCACAAACTTCATCCACATAGATTAGATGCATATCAGGATGTAGTGTTCCATCTCCTGCATAAGGATTAGCTAGCAGTTTCTCTATCATACCCGAAGGAATTTCATAATAAATATTTTCAGTAGGTTTAGTAGGTTGAGGGGCAACTCTTTGCTCTTCCGGTCGGGGTGAAGATACCCCGAACAAACCCCTCAAAGGATGGTGTTCCAAAGTAACAAGTGACAGTAAATTTCAGCACGTAATATAAATGTTTCCTTACCAAATTCCACTTACCATTGGTGCTTCACTCCCCGACAACGGCGCCAGAAAAGAGTCTTGATGACCCACAAGTATAGGGGATCTATCATAGTCCTTTTGATAAGTAAGAGTGTCGAACCCAACGAGGAGCAGAAGGAAATGACAAGCGGTTTTCAGCAAGGTATTTTCTGCAAGCACTGAAATTATCGGTAACAGATAGTTTTGTGATAAGATAATTCGTAACGGGTAACAAGTAACAAGTGTAACTAAGGTGCAGCAAGGTGGACCAATCCTTTTTGTATCAAAGGACAAGCCTAGACAAACTCTTATATAAAGCAAAGCGCTCCCGAGGACACATGAGAATTCTTGTCAAGTTAGTTTTCATCATGCTCATATGATTCGCGTTCGTTACTTTGATAATTTGATATGTGGGTGGACCGGTGCTTGGGTGCTGTCCTTACATTGACAAGCCTCACACTTATGATTAACCCCTCTCGCAAGCATCCGCAACTATGAAAGAAAAATTAAGATAAATCTAACCATAGCATGAAACATGTGGATCCAAATCAGCCCCTTACGAAGGAACGCATAAACTAGGGTTTAAGCTTCTATCACTCTAGCAACCCATCATCTACTTATTACTTCCCAATGCCTTCCCCTAGGCCCAAATCATGGTGAAGTGTCATGTAGTCGACGTTCACATAACACCACTAGAGGAAAGACAACATACATCTCATCAAAATATCGAACGAATACCAAATTCACATGATTACTTAAAACAAGAATTCTCCCATGTCCTCAGGAACAAATGTAACTACTCATAAAGCATATTCATGTTCATAATCAGACGGGTAATAAATATCATTAAGGATCTGAACATATGATCTTCCACCGAATAAATCAACTAGCATCAACTACAAGGAGTAATCAACACTACTAGCAACCCATAGGTACCAATCTGATGTTTTGAGACAAAGATCAGATACAAGAGATGAACTAGGGTTTGGAGAGGAGATGGTGCTGGTGAAGATGTTGATGGAGATTGACCCCCTCTCGATGAGAGGATCGTTAGTGATGACGATGGCTTCGATTTCCCCCTCTCGGAGGGAAGTTTCCCCGGCAGAACAGCTCCACCAGAGCCCTAGATTGCTTCTGCCTAGGTTCCGCCTCGAGACTGCGGTGCTTCGTTCCGAAAGCTTCCTTCTAATTTTTTCCAGGTCAAAACCCTCCATATAGCAGAAGATGGGCACCGGAGACCTGCCAGGGGGCCCACAAGCCCTAGGGGCGCGCCCCCAGGCTTGTGGCCACCTTGTGGGTCCCCTCTAGTATTTTCTTCTCCCAATATTTTTAATATATTCCAAAATAATTCTCTGTAAATTTTCAGGACTTTTGGAGTTGTGTAGAATAGGTCTCTCAGATTTGCTCCTTTTCGGTCCAGAATTCCAGCTGCCGGCATTCTCCCTCTTTGTGTAAACCTTGTAAAATAAGAGAGAAAAGGCATAAGTATTGTACCATAATGTGTAATAACAGCCCATAATGCAATAAGTATCAATATAAAAGCATGATGCAAAATGGACGTATCAGCCAGCCTTGGGAAAAGTGTGGTGACCAAGCTGAAAGCCATTTACTGTTTAACAGAGAAGTTATATGCTGGCAGCCTTCTGATGCTTGTGGCTGCATCTAATGGCAAGAAGCCGCCACCACTCATGAAAACTGTGTTGGATCAATTATCCACAGTGCCGAAGCAAGTGGAGGAACTGAAACTGTCAGCCGCCCGTTCAGGAGCCATCACCGCACTAAGCCGGGCAAAAGCTTACCAATCGGAGCTGGACCCAACAGAGATGGCTGGCGGGTGTCCAGAATATAATGATGATGGGTCGGTCTTCAATGAAGCAGATTTTTCCAGATGTTTCAAAGAGATGCGGCCTTTGGCGTGTCAACTTGCACAAGAGCTAGATCTGACAAAGTATCAGCCAGCTTATGATAGCAATTGCATCACGTCGCCCTCCTTCGACATTGTGGATTTAACTCCTCAAAGGCGTAAGCATATTTTTGCCTCTGACATTGACCCTTCTCTTGTCCTGAATGATGAAGCAAACTTTGAGGCGTTAACTGGTATCGATTGGACGTCAGACAATCTTCATATTGCAAGCGACAAAGAGCTGGCATGAGATAACCCGAAAGATTCTACTGCAAGACGCCAGGATGACGTTAACCCGGCTGGTCATAACCCGGACGGCTCTGTAGCTGGTTCAAAGGAGTGATTTAACTCCTTTTAGACTTTATGATAAAACTTTTGGGCTATCTTGTAGCCTTGTAATAGTCGTAGCCTAAAAACAGTAAATTGTCTTGTCATGCCATCGTGCATGTTTTTTGAACTCATGATCAAACAACTGGGTGATCAAGCTTCTTTGTATGCCTGATGAAATTATATATGCAGCTTTGCTTTGCACCATCTTTGAATTCGGGTGTTGATTTGATATTTTGTCATATAAACTGGATGTAATCCATCAATACTTGTACTTGCGACTTAAAGTCAAATGCCAGGGCGGGTTAAAACCCAATGACTCATGGTCATGAAATATTTGAAAAGATCACTTGGCGGCTCATGGCCATAATAAGCTCAATTTTGAGCAACTGTTAACCCGGATTTTCTCTGATTCAGGGACTTACAACCTGCATATGAAAAAACATAAAATTTCTGTGAAGACAGAAACATGCATAATAAAATATTTATAAGTCGGTTTTGAAAACTCGACCGAAAAGACAGGCCGTTTTTAAGGCTCTAATCTTTGCTTTCATGAAGTGTGGCATTATAGCCTTGGTTTATCCTCGCTATCAGTAAGCTGGCCCTCACATGACTTTAAACCGTTGTTTTAACCTTGACTAGTTCAGGGTCATAAAAGATTGACTGTCAAGAGTATGGCGGGTCATCTTGTTCGGAGTAGCATCAAGCATACAGGCAGGTTTAACCAATAATGTGGCATTTCGCTGGGTCAAAAGGGTTTTGTAAGCTAAACTCAATGAGTTGGAAGCCCCCTAGTGCCCTTATGATCAATTAATCAAGACTCATGCTCAGCAAATATGAGATGAAACGACAGAGGCCCCGAAATTTGGGGATGCCAGCTTTATTATGTTGATCATAAAAAGATATATACATTGAAAAGGTATTTACAATGATGAGAGCCAGTGGCTCAAGTGTAGTAAGGCCGAAGATGAGCAATGTTCCAAGGCCTGTTGGTCTCCTCTTCAGAGGTACGTGATTTGTTGTGCTCACGTATGTCGATGAGATAATATGACCCATTGTTAAGGTTCTTGCTAACCACAAAAGGTCCTTCCCAAGGAGGGGAAAGCTTATGCATGCCTGTCTGATCTTGAATCAAACGGAGCACTAAGTCGTCCTCGTGGAACGTCCGGCTTCTGATTCTGCGGCTGTGATAGCGACGCAGGTCTTGTCGATAAATCGCCGAGCGAGCTGCCACAAGATCACGTCTTGATGCGCCTTCTCATTATCCGCTTCAACGTAAGCCGCCACCCTGGGCGAGTCATGACGAATATCGCTTGGGAGAACCGCATCTGCGTTGTAAACCATGAAGAATGGCATGTAACCTATTGATCTGTTGGGGTGGTCCTGATACTCCAAAGGACTGAAGGAAGCTCTTCAACCCAACAACCCGGCGTTCGTGCCAGGGGAACTAGAAGCCGGGGCTTGATCCCTCGTAATATCTCCTGGTTAGCACGTTCTGCCTAACCATTAGATTGTGGATGAGCAACCGAAGATACATCAAGGCGGATGTGCTCTCTCTCTCTCTCTCTCTGTGACAGAACTCCATCATAGCACCCTTAGACAGACTTGTGCCATTATCAGTGATGATACTATGAGGATAACCAAAGCGGAAGATAAGCTTTTTAACAAACTGAACTGCAGTTGCTGCTTCACAATTGCTAACTTGCTCTGCCAATCCACTTTGTAAACTTGTCAACCGCCACTAAAAGGTGGGTCTTCTTGTCTTTAGACCTTTTGAAAGGCCCAACCATATCAAGCCCCCAGACCGCAAACGGCCAAGTGATTGGGATCATCCGTAACTCCTGAGCCGGCACATGAGCTTGCCTTGCAAATTTCTGACATCCATCACACTTACCAACAATGTCCTCTGCATCAGCATGAGCCGTCAACCAGAAGAACCCATGACGAAAAGCCTTATCTACCAAGGATCATGACCCGGCATGATGCCCACAATCACCTGCATGAATTTCTTGTAAGATCTCACGGCCTTCTTCAGGGGACACACAAAATTGGAACACACCAGTAATACTGCATCTGTGTAACTCACCATTAACAATAGTCATGGACTTAGACCGCCTTGTGATCTGTCGAGCTATATTTTCATCTTCAGGTAACTCGCCCCGAGTTAGGTAAGCCAGATAAGGCATCGTCCAATCAAGGATGGCACAGACAGCCGCCACCAACTGTCCTTCCGAGTCGGGAATAGCAAGATCTTCCTCTGAAAGTAATTTAACAGAAGGATTGTGCAACACATCAAGGAACACATTGGGAGGCACCGGCTTACGTTAAGACCCAAGCCGGGATAACACATCAGCCGCCTCGTTTTTCCTCTGGTCTATGTGATCCACCTGGTAACCCTTAAAGTGACCAGCAATATTGTCGACTGCCTGACGATAAGCCGCCATAAGCGAGTCTTTAGAATCCCACTTCCCTGAAACCTGCTGTGCAACGAGATCCGAGTCACCCAGGCACCTAACCCGGCTCAAGTTCATCTCTTTGGCCATGTGAAGCCCACGTAACAAAGCCTCATACTCAGCTGCATTATTGGTACAGGGAAACATAAGCCTCAAAACATAACAGAACTTATCAACTCATGGAGATTCCAAAATAACTCCAGCCCCCGAGCCTTCCAACTGCCTGGACCCATCAAAATGTATAGTCCAATATGTATTATCAGGCTTCTCCTCAGGTGCTTGTAATTCTGTCTAGTCATTAATAAAATCCACCAAAGCTTGAGACTTGATGGATGTGTGAGGTACGTACTTCCGATAATGTGGCCCAAGTTCAATTGCCCACTTAGCAACTGATACGTCTCCAGCGTATCTATAGTTTTTGATTGTTCCATGCTATTATATTATCTGTTTTGGATGTTTTATATGCATCAATATGCTATTTTATATTATTTTTGGGACTAACCTATTAACCTAGAGCCCAGTGCCAGTTTATGTTTTTCCTTTTTTTGAGTTTTACAGAAAAGGAATATCAAACGGAGTCCAAACAGAATAAAACTTTACGATGATTTTTCTTGGACCAGAAGACATCAACGGAGCTTGCAGAGGGGGTCAGACGATGGCCGAGGAGGCCACAAGCCTCCTAAGCGTGCCCCAGGGGGGCGCCCTGAGGGCTTGTGGGCCCCTCGGGGGTCTCCTAACCCTAAATCTTGCTCTATAAATTCCCAAATATTCCCAAACCACTAGAGGCATCCACCAAAATACTTTTCCGCCGCCGCAAGCCTCTGTTCCCGTGAGATCCCATCTTGGGGCCTTTTCCTGCACCCTGCCGGAGGGGGATTCGATCATGGAGGGCCTCTACATCAACCTTGCTGCCCTTCCGATGATGCGTGAGTAGTTTACCACAGACCTACGGGTCCATAGCTAGTAGCTAGATGGCTTCTTCTCTCTCTTTGATCTTCAATACAATGTTCTCCTCGATGTTCTTGGAGATCTATTCGATGTAATACTTTTTTGAGGTGTGTTTGTTGAGATCCGATGAATTGTGGATTTATGATCAGATTATCTATGAATATTATTTGAATCTTCTCTAAACTCTTTTATGCATGATTAAGATATCTTTGTATTTCTCTTCGAACTATCGCTTTGGTTTGGCCAAGTAGATTGGTTTTTCTTGCAATGGGAGAGGTGCTTAGTTTTGGGTTCAATCTTGCGGTGTCCTCACCCAATGACAGAAGGGGTAGCGAGGCACGTATTGTATTGTTGCCATCGAGGATAAAAAGATGGGGTTTTCATCATATTGCTTGAGTTTATCCCTCTACATCATGTCATCTTACTTAAAGCATTGCTCTGTTCTTATGAACTTAATACTCTAGATGTAGGCAAGAGTCGGTCGATGTGTGGAGTAGTAGTAGTAGATGCAGAATCATTTCAGTCTACTTGTCACGGACGTGATGCCTATATTCATGATCATTGCCTTAGATATCGTCATAACCTTGCGCTTTTCTATCAATTGCTCAACAGTAATTTGTTCACCCACCGTATGCTATCTTCAAGAGAGAAGCCTGTAGTGAAACCTATGGCCCCCGGGTCTATTTTCCATCATATATTTTCAGATCTATAAACCAAAAAACCCAAAAATAATTTGCTGCAATTGATTTGTTTTTATTTTGTTTTACGTGTTAGTAATCTTCTATACCTATCTCCATTAGGTCTCACTCTTGTTAGAGACTGTGAAGGGATTGACAACCCCTTTTTCACATTGAGTGCAAGTGTTTGTTAGTTTGTGCAGGTGCATAGATTGGAGACCTGCTTGTGCCTCCTACTGGATTGATACCTTGGTTCTTAACTGAGCGAAATACTTATCTCCACATTGCTGCATCACCCTTTGCTCTTCAAGGGAAAAATCAACGCAAGCTCAAGAAGTAGCAGGAAGAATTTTTGGCGCTGTTGCTGGGGAGGTTCTACATCAAGCCTACCAAGTACCCATCATAAACTCTCATCTCTTGCATTACATTATTAGCCATTTTCCTCTCTTTTTTCCTCTCCCCCACTTCTAAAACATTTTCAGAAAAATACAAAAAGATTTGCCTTTTTATTCGCCCTTCTTTCGTTCGTCTTCTTTTTCGTTTGCTTTTTGTTCGCTCGTGTGCTAGATCGCTTGATTTGCTATCATGGCTAGTCTTTCTACCACTTGCTAGTACCCCTGAAAGTGAGGTTCTCAATTTTAAACAAAGGGAGGGAGAAAATTTAAAAGATGCTTGGTATAGAATTTGCAATGCTCAAAATAGATCTACTCGTAAGCAATCTACTACCGTTCTCCTCCGTAATTTTTATGTGGGTGTTACTACTTGGTATAGATATGTTCTAGATACCATTAATGGAGGTAATTTCTTGGGGAGCCATACCTTGGATGCTTATAATGTTATGATAGATTTGGTAGGCTCACCACCACTCATGGTTAATTTTTGCTTGTTCCATGCTATTATATTATCATTCTTGGATGTTTTGCAATCATTTTATAGCAACTTTATATCATTTTTAGGGACTAACCTATTGACATAGTGCCCAGTGCCAGTTGCTGTTTTTTGCTTTTTTTACTTCACAGAAAATCAAAACCAAACGGAGTCCAAACGCAGCGAAATTTTTTGGAGAATTTTTCTGGACCAGAAGACACCTGTTGGGCCAAAGAAGTACCAGAGGGAGGCTCCGAGGGGAGCATAACCCACCAGGGCGCGCTTGGGCCCCCAGGCGCGCCCAGGTGGGTTGTGCCCACCTTGGTAGCCTCCCGCACCACCTCTTCGCCCTATAAATACCCAGATATTCCAAAAACCATAGGGGAGTCGATGAAACACAATTCCAGCCGCCGCAAGTTCCAGAACCACGAGATCCGATCTAGACACCATCACGGAGGGGTTCATCATCCTCATTGGTGCCTCTCCGATGATGCGTGAGTAGTTCATTGTAGACCTATAGGTTCGTAGGCAGTAGCTAGATGGCTTCTTCTCTCTTTTTGATTCCCAATACAATGGTCTCTTGGAGATCTATCTGATGTAACTCTTTTTGCGGTGTGTTTGTTGGGATTAGATGAACTTTGAGTTTATGATCAGATATATATCCATGAAAGTTATTTGAGTTCTTTGATCTCTTTTATGCATGATTACTTATAGCCTCGTATTTCTTCTTCGAATCTTTGGTTTAGTTAGGCTAACTAGATCGATTTTTCTTGCCATGGGAAGAGGTGCTTTGTGATGGGTTCGATCGTGCGGTGTTCTTTCCCAGTGACAGAAGGGGCAGCAAGACACGCATGTATCATTGGTATTAAGGATAACAAGATGGGGGCTATTCCTACATGAATAGATCTCGTCTACATCATGTCATCGTTCTTATTGCATTACTCTGTTTCTCCATGAACTTAATACACTAGAGGCATGCTGGATAGCAGTCGATGTGTGGAGTAATAGTAGTAGATGCAGGCAGGAGTCGGTCTACTAATCTTGTACGTGATGCCTATATAATGATCATTGCCTCGATATCGTCATAATTATTTGATGTTCTATCAATTGCCCAACAGTAATTTGTTTACCCACCGTGTGCTATTTCTTGAGAGAAGCCACTAGTGAAATCTACGGCCCTCGGGTCTATTCTTCATCATATTTGCTTTGAGATCTATTTTTATTCTCTTTTATTTTCAGATCTATTATTCCAAAGACCCAAAAATACCTCGCTGCACTTTTTATTTACATCTTTTATTTCGTGTTTTATCGAGATCTATTTATCCAATCTATCACAATTTTATCCCATCAACTTGCCAATTTCTGGTGCCGTTACCCGAAGAAGGGATTGACAACCCCTTATACGCGTCGGGTTGCAAGTATTTGTTATTTGTGTGCAGGTACCGTTTACATAGTGTTGCTTGGTTCTCCTACTGGATTGATACCTTGGTTTCTTAACTGAGGAAAATACCTATCGTAGCTATGCTGCATCATCCCTTCCTATTTGGGGAAATACAGACGTAGTTCAAGCGACATCAAAAGGAATTTCTGGCGTCGTTGCCGGGGAGACATCATCAACATCTATCAGGTTCCTAATCACAAATCTCATCTCCTTGCAATTTACATTATTTGCCATTTGCCTCTCGTTTTCATATCCCCCACTTCACAAATATTTGTCTTTTTATTCGCCTTCTTTTCGTTTGCCTTTTTCTTGTTTGATCTTTTGTTTGCTTCCGTTGCCATGTGCCTTCTATATGCTTGCATCTTCGCTTGCTAAAAATCTATTGATATGGATCCCCATCCACTTGCTAATATTTTTAAAAGATCCAATCATGATGAACGAATTGCTAGTGATTTGAGTGCACTAGATTATCTTTATGAAGTTTTGCTTGAGATTCGTGAATCTGAAAATTGTGATGAAGAAAATTATGAAGTGATTTGTGATAGCTCCTTGAATGAAAAGCATGATTGCAATGATTTTACTATAAATTCTATTAATGTCAATTGTGCTAATAATATGCAAAACCCCAAGCTTGGGGATGCTAATTTTGCTATGTCCACTACTTATTGCAATGATCATGATTGGGGTGATTCTTCTTATGATCTTGAAAATTTATTTAAGCCTCATGATGAATATGATATTGATAATAATGCTTGCAATAATATTGAAAGTGGGTTTGGAAGAGCGTCAACTTTAGGTAAAAATAATCCCACATATTTGGAGAGTGTTCAATCTTGTGAAATTTTTGATAAAAGTGGGTTTGGAGAGGTCATGACTTTAGTTGATGTTAATCCCACTACCTTGGAAGATTGTAAAACTTTTATGCATGTGGATCATGGAGAGAAAATTTTATATGATAGCTATATTGTTGAATTTGATTATGATCCTATATGTAATTATTATGAGAGAGGAAAATATGGTTGTAGAAAATTTCATGTTACTAAATTACCTCTCGTTATGTTGGGATTGCTATTGTTTCTTTCTTCTTCCTTGCATATGGTAGTTTTTGATTGCCATGATAATTTGTTTTCTTATAAAATCCCTATGCATCGGAAGTATGTTAGACTTAAATGTGTTTGTCACATGTATTATGATGCTCTCTTTGTGTTTTAATTCTTGTCTTTTATGCGAGCATCATCAAAATTATTATGCCTAGCTAGGGGCATAAAACGATAGCGCTTGTTGGGAGGCAACCCAATGAATAAAATTTATTTTTGCCTTTTTCTTTCTGTTCTTGAGTGTTTACACAATTATGCCTTTGTTATGATTGTGTTTTTTATGTTTTAATTAGTGTTCGTGCCAAGTAAAGCCTTTGGGATAGCTTTGGTGATAGTTGATTTGATCCTGTTGAAAAATAGAAACTTTTGCGTCCAGTAACATAATTGTATAAATACACAAAAGCGACGAAAAATTCTGAATTTTTTACAAAAGATTGATATAAAAATTTCCTGTGTTCCTAATTTTTCAGAATTTTTGGAGTTACATAAGTATGATAACAATTCGCATCTTTACAGACTATTCTGTTTTTTACAGATTCTGTTTTCTTTGCATTGTGTGCTTATTTTGATGAATATATGGATTGTATCGGGGGGTATAAGCCATGGAAAAGTTAGAATACAGTAGATATAATGCAATAACAAAATTTGAATGGGTTTTCTACAGTACTTATAGTAAATATTGGTTTTCTTATACTAACGGATCTCACGAAGGTTTTGTTAAGTTTTGTGTGATTGAAGTTTTCAAGTTTTGGGTGAGATCACGATGGATGAAGGAATAAGGAGTAAGAAAAGCCTAAGCTTGGGGATGCCCCATGGCGCCCAAAGTTAATATTCAAGGATAACCAAGCAACTAAGCTTGGGGATGCCCCGGAAGGCATCCCCTCTTTCTTCTAACGACCATCGGTATTTTATTTGGAGCTATATTTTTATTCGTCACATATCATGAGTTTTGCTTGGAGCGTCTTGTATTATATGAGTCTTTGCTTGTTTTGCTTTTTAGTTTGTCACAAGTATCCTTGCTGGACACACCTATTTGAGAGAACCAAAATTAAGCTATGATTTGTTAGAATTGCTCTATATGCTTCACTTAAATTTTTTGAGCTATGGAATTGCTCTAGTGCTTCACTTATATCTTTTTTAGCATGGTGTGCTTTAATATTTTTGAAGAAATGCTCTCATGCTTCACTTAGATTTGTTTGAATGTTAGTAAATTTTTGAAGAAATTCTTTCATGCTTCACTTATATTATTTTGAGAGACGAAAAATTTTATGCTCATGTTCTTCACTTAGATTTGTTTGAGCTTGTCAAAAGCAATTGCAATATATGAAATTAGTCCCAAAGTGATAGATATTCAAGAGGGATATAATAAAAACTTTCATGAAGATCATTGGACAAAATAAACTTGATTCTTGGTAATAGTTTTGAGATATGATGATGGTGATATGTGAGTCATGTTGGTGAGTAATTATGCTTTAGTAAGAATATTGGTGTTAAGGTTTGTGATTCCGTATGCAAGCACGAAAGTCAATAGTTATGCAATGAAATTACATCCTACTTGTGGTGCATTATTCGGTGTTAGTTATGCTTAATGCTCGCTTATGTGATTTTTCATTTCTTGGTTGGTTGCTTCTCAATCTTTTTGCTAGCCTCCACTTGTACTAAGTAGAAATACTACTTGTGCATCCAAAATCTTTAAACCCAGTTTTGCCATATGAGTCCACCATACCTACCTATATGCGGTATTCTCGTGCCGTTCTAAGAAAATTTGTATGTGCCATCTCTAATTTTCAAAATGAATTTCCTTTTTGTGTGCTCATACCGCTCATGAAGCGGCAAGGGGTGGCCAGTATTTTCCATGCTAGATGTGTTATTATCAAGATGAGTGTTTATTCACTTGTCATTGCACAAGAGTGCGGCAGTAATAGGGATGCCCAGTCCCAAAATGAAAAAGAAATTTACTTTATGTTGTCAAATAATAAATTCCTTGGAAAGTGTTGGTATGGAGGGCACCCGTGGATACGGCTAGCCATGGATTGTGAAAGAATGTTGGAAAAAGGAATAAACTTTATTTTCTGTTTGGGAACCGCCTATGATATATCTAGCATGGAAAGTGTTGGGAATTACTCGGTCGTTTTCGTTGACGGGAAAAGTATGCCTCTAAAAAAATATCTCTCAATTTAAGCTTTGAGCTCTGGCACCTCTACAAATCCCTACTTCCCTCTACGAAGGGCCTATCTATTTACTTTATGCAAATTTTATTTTTATTTGAGTCTCCATCTTCTCTTATAAAGCACCAACTAAGGGGCACTATGATCGTACTTGAGCATTGGGTATAGCTAATATGCGAGTGTGTTTCATGAATGGATCAATGATTGAGCATGATGGGCTAGGGATAACTTTCTTTACTGTTGATATTTTGAAAGACATGGTTGCTTGTTGATATGCTTGAGTATTGAAATCTTCATGTCAAAACTAGACTATTGCTTTGAACCATATAAAAGTCCAAATGTCCATGCTATAAAGAAAAGAATATGTGATGAACATGTTAGGCAGCATTCCACATCAAAAATTCTGTTTTTATCATTTACCTACTCGAGGACTAGTAGGAATTAAGCTTGGGGATGCTGATACGTCTCCAACGTATCAATAATTTTTGCTTGTTCCCTGCTGTTATATTATCATTCCTGGATGTTTTACAATCATTTTATAGCAACTTTATATCATTTTTTGGGACTAACCTATTGACATAGTGCCCAGTGCCAGTTGCTGTTTTTGCTTGTTTTTTACTTCGTAGAAAACCAATACCAAATGGAGTCTAAACGCAGCGAAACTTTTTGGAGAACTTTTCTGGACCAGAAGACACCTGTTGGGCCAAAGATGTACCAGAGGGGGTCTCCGAGGGGAGCACAACGCACCAGGGCGCGCCTGGGGGGCCACGCGGGCCCAGGTGGGTTGCGCCCACCTCGGTGGCCTCCCGCACCGCCTCTTCGCCCTATAAATACCCAAATATTCCAAAAACCCTAGGGGAGTAGATGAAACACAATTCCAGCCGCCGCAAGTTCCAGAACCACGAGATCCAATCTAGACACCATCATGGAGGGGTTCATCATCCTCATTGGTGCCTCTCCGATGATGCGTGGGTAGTTCATTGTAGACCTACGGGTCCGTAGGCAGTAGCTAGATGGCTTCTTCGCTCTTTTTGATTCTCAATACAATGGTCTCTTGGAGATCTATTTGATGTAACTCTTTTTGTGGTGTGTTTGTTGGGATCCGATGAACTTTGAGTTTATGATCTGATCTATATCCATGAAAATTATTTGAGGTCTTTGATCTCTTTTATGCATGATTACTTATAGCCTCGTATTTCTTCTTCGAATCTTTGGTTTAGTTAGGCCAACTAGATCAATTTTTCTTGCCATGGGAAGAGGTGCTTTGTGATGGGTTCGATCGTGCGGTGTTCTTTCCCAGTGACAGAAGGGGCAGCAAGACACGCATGTATCGTTGCTATTAAGGATAACAAGATGGGAGCTATTCCTACATGAATAGATCTCGTCTACATCATGTCATCGTTCTTATTGCATTACTCCATTTCTCCATGAACTTAATACACTAGATGCATGCTGGATAGCGGTCGATGTGTGGAGTAATAGTAGTAGATGCAGGCAGGAGTCGGTCTACTAATCTTCGACGTGATGCCTATATAATGATCATTGCCTGGATATCGTCATAATTATTTGATGTTCTATTAATTGCCCAATAGTAATTTGTTTACCCACTGTGTGCTATTTCTTGAGAGAAGCCACTAGTGAAATCTACGGCCCCCGGGTCTATTCTTCATCATATTTGCTTTGAGATCTATTTTTATTCTCTTTTATTTTCAGATCTATTATTCCAAAAACCCAAAAATACCTCACTGCACTTTTTATTTGCATCTTTTATTTCGCATTTTATCGAGATCTATTTATCCAATCTATCACAATTTTATCCCATCAACTTGCCAATTTCTGGCGCCGTTACCCAAAGAAGGGATTGACAACCCCTTATACGCGTCGGGTTGCAAGTATTTGTTATTTGTGTGCAGGTATCGTTTACATAGTGTTGCTTGGTTCTCCTACTGGATTGATACCTTGGTTTATTAACTAAGGGAAATACCTACCGTAGTTGTGCTGCATCATCCCTTCCTCTTTGGGGAAATACCGACGTAGTTGAAGTGACATCAGTGCATAGATTGGAGACTTGCTTGTGCCTCCTACTGGATTGATACCTTGGTTCTTAACTGAGGGAAATACTTACCTCTACTTTGCTACATCACCCTTTCCTCTTCAAGGGAAAATCAACACAAGCTCAAGAAGTAGCCGCAACCCAGCCAGTAGCCTCTCTATTTTGAATTATGTCACCAAGTGGAGCTGAACTGACCACTGTGATCAGATGTCCAAGGAAATAATGTTTAATCTTGCGACTGGCCGTGAACACCCCAAACACTAGCTTCTGCCAATGTGGGTATCTTTGCTTGGACACCATGAGCACTTCACTAACGTAATAAACCGGCCGCTGGAATGGATATTCTTTACCCGCCTCCTTGCTCTCCACAACAACTGCCACGCTGACTTCTCTATTATTAGCCGCCACGTACAGGAGCAAAGGCTCTTTGTCTATGGGAGCAGCCAAGATGGGCGGCTCAGCCAACTGCTTCTTGAGCGCCTCAAACGCCTCATTAGCAACATCGCTCGAAACGAAGTGATCAGTTTTATTCATCATCGGATACAGGGGAATCGCCTTCTCTCCAAGGCGGCTTATAGACCGGCTCAGAGCTACAATATGACCCGCCAAACGTTGAACATCATTAATACACGCCGGCTTAGAGAGAGAGGTAATTTCCTCGATCTTCTCCGGGTTAGCTTCAATGCCCCGCTCTGAGACCAGAAAACCTAACAACTTGCCTGCTGGTACCCCAAAAACACACTTGGCCGGGTTAAGCATTATCTTGTACACCCTGAGATTGTCAAAGGTCTCCTTCAGGTCATCAAGTAGGGTTTCTTTCTTTCTTGACTTAACCACAATATCAACCACATTGGCATGAACATTTCGACCAATCTGCTTGTGAAAAAAATTCTGAACACAACGCTGGTAAGTCACCTGGGCACTCTTAAGCCCGAAAGGCATAGACACATAATAGAAAGCTCCAACGGGGGTGATAAAAGCTGACTTTTTCTGATCTTCCACTGCCATCTTGATCTGATGATAACCAAAATACACATCCAGGAAGCACAAGCTCTCGCAACCCGCCATGGCATCAATGATTTGGTCAATGCGAGGGAGAGCAAATGGGTCAGCTGGACATGCTTTGTTAAGATCTATGTAATCAACACACATACGCCAAGTGTCGTTCTTCTTAAGCATAAGCACCGGGTTAGCCAACCATTGAGGGTGGAACACCTCAACTATGAACCCGGCGGCTAGGAGCCGGGCCACTTCTTCTTCAATAGCCTTACATCTCTCTTCGTTAAAACGACGAAGGAATTGGCGAACAGGCTTCATCTTAGGATCAATATTAAGTCGGTGCTCAGCGAACTCTCTCGGTACACCTGGCATGTCAGAAGGCTTCCATGCAAAGATGTCCCAATTCTCACAGATGAATTCGATGAGCGCGCTTTCCTATTTAGGATCCATCCCTGTCCCAATGGTGAACTATTGAGAAGAATCACCAGGGACAAAATCAACTTGTTGTGTATCCTTCGCCGACTTAAACTTAAGTGGCGGGTCAGACTCTGTGGTGGATTTCTTCAGAGGGGTCATATCAGCCGGGTCAACATTGTCCTTATAGAACTTGAGTTCTGCAGTGGCACAAGCCGCTTCCGCATAAGCAGCATCGCCTTCCTCTGTGATGCCCCCGACTTAATCGTGCACTAATCATACACGCAAACATGCACGATCAAGCACAGGGACTCACGGGAAGATATCACAACACAACTCTAACACAAATTAACGGAGATCCACAATATTACAGACCAGGGATCCGAAGATCCGAATACATAAGCCAGTCATACAAATATTATCTGAGTACATACATAGTTAGACAAGTTTTGCCTTAAGAAGGCTAGCACAAACAATGACTCTAGATCGAAAGGCATAGGCCTCCTGCCTGGGAGCCTCCGATCCTACTCCTGGTCGGCTGGCTCGATCCAGTAGTACGTGCCGTCTGGACCCTCCTGGTAGTAAGCTCCTAAGGTGGCATCTGGCTCCGGGGCTCCATCGTCTGATGTATCATCAAAGTGGGGTATGGGGAAAAGAAGTAACAAAGCAACCATGAGTACTCATCCGAACTACTCAGCAAGCAAGGATCTACACTACATATGCAACATTATCAATGGAGAAAGGCTGTATATTTGGACTGGGCTGCAGAAATGCCAGAATAGAGAGAAGGCCTAGTCCTATCAAAGACAAGCATCTTCAAACATCTTCATGAGCCTCCATCTTGCAGCAATAGAAGAGAGTAGAATAGCATTTTATTTAGCAAACATGTTGGAGCAAGCCTAGAGATCCTTCCTCGACTCCCTACGAGAAAGTGATCCCGAAGCTTCAATTAAGTAACAAGTATTCAGTTCAAGTAGTAGATCGGGATACACAAACTGAGCGTCCTTTACCGTAGGACCGGCTATCGATAGATTATTCTTCCCTGCAGGGGTGCACTACTGTTACCGAACACGCTCGATCACCTCTGACCGGACACACTTGCTGGGTAATGCCCGGCCTCGGGTTATCAACACGAAGCAGCGCCCTACCTAGGCTCAGCAGAGAGGTCAGCACGCCGGACTAACCTATGCACCCAGAGGTCTTGGGCCATTGCCCTGGGCACCCTACGCGTTGCGTGGCTGGCCGGGGTGCAGGCGCGACACTGAACTCGTCAATGAAGTATCCAGCCCATTCCCGGTGATCAGCCCGCACGGTGAATCGTGACGTCTGATGAGCTTTCGGGAGAAACGTACATCACAGAGGGCCCCATAACCATTATCCCACGTGGTGGTAGTGCGTCTAGGGCACGTCGACCCACTCAGATCACAAACCCAAATCCAATAGGCTCATTTAGTATCACGCGGAGACAATCAGAGTTTCTGAAGCTCCGCCACAATATCACACTCGAGTGCCCTTCCGGCACACCCGACAACATAGATCCCCAACGGGTACCCACCAGGGTCGACCCGCCTGTAACAAAGGTCAAGGTAACCATGTGGTCATAAAATCAAGGAGGAAACCCCGAGGAATCACCCTCGGTGGATTCCACTCGATGAAAACAACAGGGTGAACATATGAGGCATCACCCTCGAGGTTCACCCTGAGGGGTTGCACGACAGAGTCGTAATGGAAGTGGAGAAGGAGGAATCACCCTCGGTGACCACGAGCGAATAGCTGCACTGCAGAGTATTCATCAGGAGTGCGTTACGAGGTATCACCCTCGGCACTCGATAGTAACTATGCAGAGTCGTAGAACTAAGGGGGGTGAGGTGATGTGTCGGTCTCTGGTCGACGACCACATTGATCGAGTCATCGACGATCAAGCAAGGGCAACAAGGGTAAGGTGGTGGGGTCACTGATGGTTCACTCCAACCTATACTAAACAGTTTATCATAGGCAGGTAAGGTAACAATGAACAGGTTACGAAAGCAGGCTATGCATCAGAATAGGAGCAAACATTAACAGTAGCAAAATCTAATGCAAGCAGGAGAAATGGAATGGGCGATATCTGGATGCTCAAGGGGGGGGGGCTTGCCTGGTTGCTCTGGCAAGAGGGAGGGATCGTCACCGGGCTGCTTGTCTGTAGCGTAGTCGTACCCAGCTGCAACGGCGTCGGTCTCGGCATCTATCGAGCGAGAAGGAGGGGGGGAGAGAAACAATAAAATCATGGCAAAAATGCAAACAAGATGCATGACATGACTAAATGATATGTCGGGGTGTTCTACTGCCTAACTAAATGATTTAGTTAATTTAGGAATTTATCCGGATTTATTTAATTAAAGTTGGGCACTATTCATTTATCAAAATCGGTCTAAAAGTTCCATGTTCATCTAGCTAGGGGCATCTGACAGGAATACGGAGGGCGTATTCAGATTCGTATCAAAATTCTGAGCGACTTTCATATATAAATTATTTTCATCGGAGTTACGGATTATTTTATATGATTTTCAAAGTTTTATTCATTTTCTGGAATTTATTTATTTATTTTAAATCAACATTATCCGAAACAGTGTATGCTGATGTCATCATGATGTCAGCATGACTTCAACAGTCAACACGGTGTTGACTGGGTCAAACTGACGTGTGGGTCCCACCTGTCAGTGTCTGTTTAGTCTAATTAGGGTTTAGTTAATCTAATTATTGTTTAATTAGACTAACTAATTAATTAGGTTAATTAAGCAGGATTAATTAAATTAATTAATTAACTAACTAATTATTAATTTTATTGATTTATTTTTATTTAAAATCATTCTGGGTCGTGGGCCCCGTTGACAGTGGCCCGAGCCGGACATGTCCGTCGGTGCCTGTTCGGGCGCCGGACACGTCCGGGGCTCGCACAGCGCGCGCGCGGGCAGCGGCAGGGCCGCCGCGCGGCGCAAGCGGGGCGGCGGCGCGGGGAGCTGGCGAGGCGATGCTAGCAGCGAAGGCCGGCGCGAGTGGGCGGAGCAGCGGCACGCGGGTGAGCGGAGGCAGGCGCAGCAGCGGGCGCCGTGAGCGGGAGTAGCGCGCGGACGGGGCTGGCGGTTGGGTCATGGCCCGGCGCGCAGCGAGCACGCACGAGGCGTGGCCAGAGCGCGTCGAGGCGTGGGCGTGTGCGACCGGGCACGGCTATGGGCGCGGTGAGCGGGCGAGCGCGCAGGCGCGGCAGGCGGAGGCCGCAGCGGGCAGAGAGGGAGGGGAGAGGCTAGAGCCCGAGGGCTCACCCGTGGTGGAGGGACGAGGGCGGCGAGGGTCGAGGGTGCCGGCGGGGAGGAGATGTGGACGGGGCGGTCCGGCGGGGAAGCGGTCGAGAAGGGGGGCGTTCGACGCGGGATGGGGCGTGGCGACGGGGTCCGGCGAGGTGGACGAGGCGGCGAGGTCCGGCGAGGGGCGGCGCCGGCGGGGGCCAAGGGCGACGACGGCGGGGCGAGCGCGAGCGCCCCGATCCGATCTGGATCGGGGAAAAGTGGGGGGGGATGGGGAGCGGGGTGGGTAGCTAGGGTTTCGGGGAAAACAGGGGAGGCCATATAGGCCATTTAGGTGGGCCGGCCGACTGGGCTATGGCCCAGTTGGGCCAGGGGGGTTGGTTTTTCTTTTATTTTTGTTTTGTTTCCTTTTTCTTATTTTCTTTTCATTTATTTTCTGTTTTGCAAAAAGTTAGGCCACCAAATGGCTTTAGCAAAATAGGTGATTTGTACCATTAAATGTTATGTATTATATGCTACTGCCAAAAATTGGTTTGGAGACAAATGGAGTTCACACAAATTTTATGTTAATTAAAATGTATTAATCCTTGCTGTTTTGGTAATATTAGAGCCACCTAATTAATTTATTAAATGTTGGTTACAATTTTAGCATTGTCTCTAGAATATTTGTCATCTAATGAACATTTTAGTTTCTGTTTTGAACCACTTTTATTTTCCACTTTAATTTAATTTGAATTTTGACTTAGGAGTTGAAATGCAATATGATGCAAATGATGATTTGGCACTGTTAATCATGCTGACTTGTCATTATCAAAAGTGATTATTGTGGCTAATGATATGGGGTGTTACAATTCTCCTCATCTATCAAGAATTCTCATCCCGAGAATTAAGAGGAAGACTGAAAGAAAGTGGGGTATTCTTCACGAAGACGATCCTCGCGTTCCCAAGTGGCTTCATTTTCAGAATGATTCGACCACTGAACTTTGAGGAATTTAATAACCTTCTGACGTGTCCAGCGTTCAGCTTGATCAAGGATACGGATGGGATGTTCTGGATAAGACAGATCTTCCCGCAATTCAAGCATTTCATGATCCACTGCTCAAATAGGATCCTTGAAGCAGCGACGGAGTTGGGATACATGAAAGACATCATGTACTTGTGAAAGATTTGGCGGCAATTGCAACTGATATGCCACTTCTCCTCGACGGGCAAGAATACGGAATGGGCCAATGTAGCGAGGAGCTAACTTGCCTTTGATTCCGAACCGATGAGTGCCTTTCAATGGAGTGACGCAAAGGTAAGCTTGCTCGCCAGGCTGATAGACCATTTCCTGGTGCTTTCGGTCATAGTTGCTCTTCTGATGAGACTGAGCAGTCTTCAGATGTTCACGGACAATGCGGACCTGTTCTTCAGCTTGCTGAACAATGTCCGGTCCGACGAGTGAGCATTCCCTAGTTTCCGACCAATTCAGAGGGGTTCGACACTTACGACCATAAAGAACTTCAAACGGTGCCATCTTCAGACTAGCTTGATAGCTATTGTTGTAAGAGAATTCGGCATACGGGAGAGATTCCTCCCACTTCTTACCGAAGGAGATGACGCAAGCTCGAAGCATATCTTCTAGCACTTGATTAACTCGTTCGACTTGACCCTAAGACTAAGGGTGAAAAGCGGTACTGAAGGACAGGTGAGTTCCCATAGCTTCTTGGAAACTATTCCAGAATCTGGAGGTGAAGAGGCTGCCATGATCAGAACTGATCTCCAAGGGAACACCGTGGAGTGACACAATTCGGGAAACATACAAGTCCGCTAACTGACTAGCAGTGATTGTCTCCTTAACTGGCAGAAAGTGAGCAACCTTTGAGAATCGGTCAATGACGACAAAAATAGCATCATGACCCTTCTGAGATCTGGGAAAACCAGTAATGAAATCCATTTGGACCTTGTCCCATTTCCATTCAGGAATATCAAGTGGTTGCAGAGTTCCAGCAGGCCTTTGATGTTCTGCTTTAATGCGGCGGCAAACGTCACACTCAGAAACATAACGAGCAATGTCTCGCTTCATATTAGGCCACCAGTATCTCTGACAAATGTCACAGTACATCTTTGTGCTACCAGGGTGAATAGACAAAGGAGTGTCATGAGCTTCTTTCATAACGTGTTCCCTCTCATCCTTGAACTTGGGTACGAAGAGACGGTGTTGGAAGAATAGGATCCCATCATCATCAAGATGGAATTCCGACGGTTTTCCTTTTTTGAGGTATCGCTTAATCCTTTCAACTTCAAAGTCATACCATTGCATAGTCTTGATGCTGTGCTCTAAATCTGGTTCAACAACCAGGGTATTGAGATAACCCTGTGGAACAATATGGAGGTTCAATTTGCGAAGCTCTTCATGGAGAAGAGGTTGCGTTTCCTGAACCATATGGTTGCTGCAATAAGCCTTGCGACTCAAAGCATCGGCCATTACATTAGCCTTGCCAGGGGTATATGAGATATTCATATCATAATCGGTAATTGTTTCGAGCCATCTTTGTTGACAAAGGTTCAGATCTGGTTGAGTATATGAATACTTCAAACTTTGGTGATCCGTGTATATCTCGCAACGATTACCGAGAAGGTAATGTCGCCATAGCTTTAGAGCATAAATAACCGCAGAAAGTTCAAGATCATGCACTGGATAATTTTCTTCATGAGGACGCAATTGTCGAGAGGCATAAGCAATCACTTTGCGCTCTTGCATTAGGACACAGCCTAATCCTTGACGAGATGCATCACAGTATATCACGAAATCCTTTTGGGAATCCGGGGGTGCTAGCACTGGGGCAGATGTCAACTTATCTTTTAGTGTCTGAAAGCTCTCTTGACATTTTTATGTCCACTCAAATTTAACACCTTTGTGGAGCAGATTCGTCAATGGTTTTGCAATCTTGGAAAAGTTCTCAACGAATCAACGGCAATAACTAGCGAGTCCGAGAAAACTTCTGACTTGCTTGACATTCTTCGGAGGAGTCCAATCAAGAATAGCCTGAACTCGCTCGGGGTTAACAGCAATTCCATCCTTGGAAATCACATGACCAAGGTAGGTGACTTCAGATAACCAGAACTCACACTTGGAGAATTTAGCATACAACTGATGTTCTCGTAGCTTCTCCAATACAAGCCGAAGATGTTCAGCATGTTCTTCTTCATTCTTGGAATATATAAGGATATCATCCAAATAAACCACGACAAATTTGTCGAGGTAATCCATGAAGATATAGTTCAACCGGGAGAAGGTTGATGGAGCATTTGTTAAGCCAAATGACATGACGGTGTACTCATAAGAGCCATATCGAGTAACAAAGGCCGTCTTTGGGATATCCTCTTTGCGAACACGGATCTGATGATAACCCAACCTCAAGTCGAGTTTCGAGAAGACAGAGGATCCAGCAAGCTGATCATAAAGATCATTGATCCGGGGTAGTGGGTATTTATTCTGGATTGTGGCTTGGTTAATGGGCCGATAATCCTGAACCAATCAGTTAGTTCCATCCTTCTTCCTAACGAAGAGTGAAGGTGCTCCCCAAGCAGAGGAACTGGGGCGGATGAAACCTTGCTTAAGTGACTTCTCGATTTCTTCCTTAAGCTCGAGAAGGTGGTGCAGAGGCATCTTATAAGGACGTTTTACAATAGGGACAGTGCCAGGTTTCAAGTCAATGACAAACTCGACAGCTCTAGCCGGGGGTATTCCTGGAAGTTCTTCTGGAAAAATGTCTGGAAAATCTCGAACGACAGGAATGCTCTCAATCCCTTCCAGAGGTGAGGCGTTCAAAGCATTCAGAACATATATCTGAGCTTCAGCGTCTCGAGCTGTAAGAAGAGGTCCACGTGTAGGTGTGTGACCTCCAACAGCAGGCCAATCAATACCAGCATACATCTGAGTCCTGTGCGGGTAAAGGATGTGCTTCGGATGTATCCCTGCATGAACAGCGGGTAGCAACTGTGTCATAGCATCGTAGAGACGTGCTCGAGTGGCAACCAACTCGACGGCAAGAGCCCGAACAGTGCGATCTAGAGCCTGAGTGCACTGAATCAGAACACGCGAGTCATAGCGAGGAGGCTCGTACGGGGCATAGATAGCTGTGTAGTATCCAGTAGCATCTCCAGCAGGGGCATAAGGAATGTATCGGAACTCTGAGTCATCCAAGATATCACTGAACTCTCCTCAGAGACGTGCGACGGCAGAGTAGGCGGCATCATGGACTGCCATCTCAATCGTCACGCCGATACCGTGGAAAAGGTGCAGTTCAGTGTCTGAGTCATCTTGCGGATCATAGATACGAACATCAGCATGGTACTGCTCCTGGTTGAACTCGCGGTAATCCTCGTAGACCATGTACTCGGGGTACCAGCGGTAGCCAAGTCTGGTCAGGAGGGCGATCAGAACAGCTGGAAACCCAGGGGCATCACAAGCCCAAGTGCGAAGCACAAGCTGTGTCATAGGACGCGGTGGAAACAAACGATCCATCTGAAACAGAGGAAATTCAGGTTTGTCAAACGACAATGAGAAGTTTAACACAACTTGGAGAGAAAGGTTAAACAAAACAATGGAAAGGAAAATGATTACCAGACTAATCAGATCAATGACAGGGAAATCGCACAGATATCCAGCTCTCCGGGTAGACGGGATTTACGAGATCCTAAGTGTCGGCGTTAGTAAAATTTATTTAACCCGAATAGAAGAGAGATCAGAGTCCCAGAGTATAGACAAGGAATAAAAGATCCTAATACCACCCAGTTGGCGACGTGGGCCCGTAAGCCACACAGCCAAGTTAGTAAATTAGTTTTTCGATGTCTAGACTCAACTTCGGCCAAGGAACTGGAAGGGGGCTTCCTACAGGCAGTCGGCTCTGATACCAACTTTTGACGCCCCCAACTCAATTGTGCACTAATCATACACGCAAACATGCACGATCAAGCACAGGGACTCACGGGAAGATATCGCAACACAACTCTAACACAAATTAACGGAGATCCACAATATTATAGACCAGGGATCCGAAGATCCGAATACATAAGTCAGTCATACAAATATTATCTGAGTACAGACATAGTTAGACAAGTTTTGCCTTAAGAAGGCTAGCACAAACAACGACTCTAGATCGAAAGGTGTAGGCCTCCTGCCTGGGAGCCTCCGATCCTACTCCTGGTCGGCTGGCTCGATCCAGTAGTACGTGCCGTCTGGACCCTCCTGGTAGTAAGCTCCTGAGGTGGCATCTGGCTCCGGGGCTCCATCGTCTGATGTATCATCAAAGTGGGGTATGGGGAAAATAAGTAACAAAGCAACCATGAGTACTCATCCGAAGTACTCAGCAAGCAAGGATCTACACTACATATGCAACATTATCAATGGAGAAAGGCTGTATATGTGGACTGGGCTGCAGAAATGCCAAAATAGAGAGAAGGCCTAGTCCTATCAAAGACTAACATCTTCAAACATCTTCACGAGCCTCCATCTTGCAGCAATAGAAGAGAGTAGAATAGCATTTTATTTAGCAAACATGTTGGAGCAAGCCTAGAGGTCCTTCCTCGACTCCCTGCGAGAAAGTGATCCCGAAGCTTCAATTAAGTAACAAGTATTCAGTTCAAGTAGTAGATCGGGATACACAAACTGAGCGTCCTTTACCGTAGGACCGGCTATCGATAGATTATTCTTCCCTGCAGGGGTGCACTACTGTTACCCAACACGCTCGATCACCTCTGGCCGGACACACTTGCTGGGTAATGCCCGGCCTCGGGAGATCAACAAGAAGCAACGCCCTACCTAGGCACAGCAGAGAGGTCAGCACGCCGGACTAACCTATGCACCCAGAGGTCTTGGGCCATCGCCCTGGGCACCCTGCGCGTTGCGTGGCTGGCCGGGGTGCAGGCGCGACACTGAACTCGTCAGTGAAGTATCCAGCCCATTCCCGGCGATCAGCCCGCACAGTGGATCATGACTTCTGATGAGCTTTTGGGAGAAACGTACATCGCAGAGGGCCCCATAACCATTATCCCGCGTGGTGGTAGTGCGTCTAGGGCACGTCGACCCACTCAGATCACAAACCCAAATCCAATAGGCTCATTTAGTATCACACGGAGACAATCAGAGTTTCTGAAGCTCCGCCACAATATCACACTCGAGTGCCCTTCCGGCACACCCGACAACATAGATCCCCAGCGGGTACCCACCAGGGTCGACCCGCCTATAACAAAGGTCAAGGTAACCGTGTGGTCATAACATCAAGGGGGAAACCCCGAGGAATCACCCTCGGTGGATTCCACTCGATGAAAACAACAGGGTGAACATATGAGGCATCACCCTCGAGGTTCACACTGAGGGGTTGCATGACAGAGTCGTATCAAAAGTGGAGAAGGAGGAATCACCCTCGGTGACCACGACCGAACAGCTGCACTGCAGAGTATTCATCAGGAGTGTGTTACGAGGTACCACCCTCGGCACTCGATAGTAACTATGCAGAGTCGTACAACTAAGGGGGGTGAGGTGATGTGTCGGTCTCTGGTCGACGATCACATTGATCGAGTCGTCGACGATCAAGCAGGGGCAACAAGGGTAAGGTGGTGGGGTCACTGATGGTTCACTCCAACCTATACTAAATAGTTTATCATAGGCAGGTAAGGTAACAATGAACAGGTTACGAAAGCAGGCTATGCATCAGAATAGGAGCAAACATTAACAGTAGCAAAATCTAATGCAAGCAGGGGAAATGGAATGGGCGATATCTGGATGCTCAAGGGGGGGCTTGCCTGGTTGCTCTGGCAAGAGGGAGGGATCGTCAACGGGCTGCTCGTCTGTAGCGTAGTCGTACCCAGCTGCAACGGCGTCGGTCTCGGCGTCTATCGAGAGAGAAGGAGGAGGGAGAGAAACAATAAATTCATGGCAAAAATGCAAACAAGATGCATGACATGACTAAATGATATGCCGGGGTGTTCTACTGCCTAACTAAATGATTTAGTTAATTTAGGAATTTATCCGGATTTATTTAATTAAAGTTAGACACTATTCATTTATCGAAATCGGTCTAAAAGTTCCATGTTTATCTAGCTAGGGGCATCTGACAGGAATACGGAGGGCGTATTCAGATTCGTATCAAAATTCTGAGCGACTTTCATATATAAATTATTTTCATCGGAGTTACGGATTATTTTATATGATTTTCAAAGTTTTATTCATTTTCTGGAATTCATTTATTTTTTTAAATCAACATTATCCGAAACAGTGTATGCTGATGTCAGCATGATGTCAGCAGTCAACAGGGCATTGACTGGGTCAAACTGACGTGTGGGTCCCACCTGTTAGTGTCTGTTTAGTCTAATTAGGGTTTAGTTAATCTAATTACTGTTTAATTAGACTAACTAATTAATTAGGCTAATTAAGCAGGATTAATTAAATTAATTAATTCACTAATTAATTAATTAATTCACTAATTATTAATTTTATTGATTTATTTTTATTTAAAATCATTCTGGGCTGTGGGCCCCGTTGACAGTGGCCCGAGCCGGACATCTCCGTCGGTGCCCGTTCGGGCGCCGGACACGTCTGAAGCTCGCACAGCGCGTGCGCGGGGGCAGCGCTAGGGCCGCCGTGGGGCGCAAGCGGGGTGGTGGCGCGGGGAGCCGGCGAGGCGAGGCTAGCAGCGGAGGCCGGCGCGAGCGGGCGGAGCAGCGGCACGCGGGTGAGCGGAGGCGGGCGCAGCAGCGGGCGCCGTGAGCGGGAGCATTGCGCGGACGGGGCTAGCGGTTGGGTCGTGGCCCGGTGCGCGGCGAGCATGCACGGGGCGTGGCCAAGGCCCGTCGAGGCGTGGGTGTGTGCGACCGGGCGCGGCTACGGGCGCGGTGAGCGGGCGAGCACGCAGGCGCGGTAGGCGGAGGCCGCAGCGGGCAGAGAGGGAGGGGAGAGGCCGGAGCCCGAGGGCTCACCCGCGGTGAAGGGACGAGGGCGGCGAGGGTCGAGGGGGCCGGCGGGGAGGAGATGTGGACGGGGTGGTCCGGCGGGAAAGCGGTCGAGGAGGGGGGCGTCCGACGCGGGACGGGGCGTGGCGACGGGGTCCGGCGAGGTGGATGAGGCGGCGAGGTCCGGCGATGGGCAGCGCCGGCGTGGGCCAAGGGCGACGACAGCGGGGCGAGCGCGAGCGCCCCGATCCGATCTGTATCGGGGAAAAGGGGGGGGAATGGGGAGCGGGGTGGGTAGCTAGGGTTTTGGGGAAAACAGGGGAGGCCATATAGGCCATTTAGGTGGGCCAGCCGACTGGGCTATGGCCCAGTTGGGCTAGGGGGGTTTAGTTTTTCTTTTATTTTTGTTTTGTTTCCTTTTTATCATTTTCTTTTCATTTATTTTCTGTTTTGCAAAAAGTTAGGCCACCAAATGGCTTTAGCAAAATAGGTGATTTGTACCATCAAATGTTATGCATTATATGCTACTGCCAAAAATTGGTTTGGAGACAAATGGAGTTCAAACAAATTTTATGTTAATTAAAATGTATTAATCCTTGCTGTTTTGGTAATGTTAGATCCACCTAATTAATTTATTAAACGTTGGTTACAATTTTAGCATTGTCTCTAGAATATTTGTCATCTAATGAACATTTTAGTTTCTGTTTTGAACCACTTTTGTTTTCCACTTTTATTTAATTTGAATTTTGACTTAGGAGTTGAAATGCAATATGATGCAAATGATGATTTGGCACTATTAATCATGCTGACTTGTCATTATCAAAAGTGATTACTGTGGCTAATGACATGGGGTGTTACATCCTCACACTCTAAAGCGACCTTCCAATCACCATGAACCGTAATTGTCCCCTTTGGCCCTGGCATCTTAAGCTGCAAATAGATATAACAAAGGTGGGCCACAAACCGAGCATAAGCCAGCCGTCCAAATAGGGCATGATACGGACTCTTGATTTTGACCACCTCGAACCACAATGTCTCTGCTATGTAATTGTACTCATCACCAAAAGCCACTTCAAGTGATATCTTTCCGACAAGGTAAGCTGACTTGCCAGGTACTACGCCATGGAACACTATGGAGGACGGCTTGAGATCCTTGTCAGTCAGATTCATCCGGCGAAAAGTATCATAGTATGGTATATTGATGCTGCTACCACCGTCCATAAGCACCTTGGTGAATTTATAACCACCCACCTGGGGGGCCACTACAAGGGCCAGATGACCCGGGTGATCAACCAGAGGCGGGTGATCCGCCCTGCTCCACGTTATCATGTGCTCAGACCATCTCAAATACTGCGGAACAGCCGGCCCTACTGCATGAACCGCTCGCTCATGAAACTTCTGATCACGTTTACAAAGACTCGTAGTGAAGACGTGGTATTGGCCACCATTGAGCTGCTTGGGGTTACTCTGATACCCAGACAGATTACCCTGCTGCTGATTCCCCTGACCAGACTGCTGATTTCCCTGTTTCTAATAATTGGAGCCTGAACCGCCACCACCAAAGCCGGCTCCCTGAGACCCGGGGCCTGACCCGCCGGGCGGCCCATTACCATTACCGTGATGCTGTTGAAACCCTTGATTCCTGAACTCCTTCATGATATAACAATCCTTCCAAGCATGTTTAGAAGGTTTATTTTGATAACTATGCTTGGGACAAGGGCCGTTGAGCATCTCCTCAATACTCTGTGACTTTCCTGCATTAAAGGGCGGCTTGCCATTGCCATCACGGCGTTGATTCTTGTACCCAGCGTTGGTGTTAGCAACCAGATCTGACCCGCTGTCAGGGTATTTTCGCTTACCACCATTACTCTGGTTACTGCCATTGTGCCCTGCCACATTCTGCTGCTGGCCCTTGCCACCACCATTTTTCTTACCCTTATTGGATTTATCATCATCTGAACTCGGGTCCTTTGTACTATCAGAGTCCGCATATTTGGTGAGAGCACTCATGAGGTCACCCATATCCTGGCACTTACGCTTGAGCCGCCCGAGCTTCTGCTTAAGAGGCAAGAAATGACAGTTCTTCTCTAGAATCAGAACAGCCTGAGCTGCCATGATATTGTCTGACGAATGGATGATAGCTGAAACACGCCGGACCCAATGATGGTCCAACTCATCTTCACGCTGCACACAGTGATCCAAATCAACAATCGTCAGCGGCTGCTTGCATGTTCCTTAATTTTTTTTGATAAAACGCGCCTTTACTCAGCCCATGAGTTAATAGAATTAGGAGGCAGGCCTTTCAACCACGAGTGCACCGGTCCTTCCAACATCATGGTGAAATATTTGGCACATACTGCATGGCTGACCTCTAACATATCCATGGCTAGCTCATAACTCTCAATCCAACTTGCGGGCTCCATATCAGCTGTATAATTAGGTATCTTACATAACATCATGGTGTAGGGTCGACACTAGACACAACACTCCAAGACTTCTAGTGCTTAACCCGACTTCTGTTGAAGGAATCACAGGAGGCGAGTCATAAGCCCCCTGGTTTGTTGCCTCCGCCTCTCGACAGGCCCTCGCACTGTCCATGAGTGCTTGAGTAGCGCCCCAGGGATTGGGCGGGTTTCGGCGCCGTTCATTGCTGGAGACTGCGGGCGACTCAATACACCGGCTGTAACTGCGGCTCGGGAGAGGATTTGAGTGCACACGATCACAACAGTATGAATAGGTGGCCTACTGAGCAATGGCTGTTTGTAGGAGCTCAACTACGTTCCGGGTTTCCACCGCAACTGGTGACTCGCCAGTATAGGAATCGCCGCCAGCCGGGTCGCTGCTGCTACCATGTGTTGGGAAACGTTGCATGGAAAACAAAAAAAATTCTACGCACACGTAAGATCTATCAAGGAGATGCATAGCAATGAGAGGTGAGAGTGTGTCTACATACCCTCATAGACCGTAAGCGGAAGCATTTAGTAACGCGGTTGATGTAGTCGAACTTCTTCGCGATCCAACCGATCGAGTACCGAACGTATGTCACCTTTGTGTTCAGCACACGTTCAGCTCGGTGACATCCTCCACCTTCTTGATCCAGCAAGATGGCGAGGTAGTGGATGAGTTCTCACAGCACGACGGTGTGGTGACGGTGATGGTGATGCTATCTCCGCAGAGCTTCGCCTAAGCACTACGAAAATATGACCGAGGGTGTAAACGGTGGAGGGGGGTGCCGCACCCGGCTAACCAATTGTCGTAGTTATGTGTGGCGCCCCCTCCCACAAATATATAGGTGGAGGGAGAGGGGAGAGGCCAAGGGGCGCCCCAAGTAGGGCCGAATCCTACTTGGGCTCCTGCCCTTGGCCGCGCCCCCTTCCATATTTGTCGGAGGGGGGAAGGAAAGGGGGGAGAGGAAAGGAAGGGGGAGGCTGACTCCCCCCTTTCCTTCTCTCCACAAGGGCTGCAGCCAAGGACGGGCGCGCCAGCCCCTTGTGGGCTCGTGTGTTCCCCCCTTTTGGCCCATATGGCCCATTAACCTCCCGGGGTGTCCGGAACCCCTTCCGGTGACCCGATTTCTACCCGGTACGTCCTGAAACTCTTCCGGTGTCCAGATATCATCGTCCTATATATCGATCTTTACCTCCGGACCATTCCGGAGCTCCTCGTCATGTCCGTGATCATATCCGGGACACCGAACAACATTCGGTCACCAAATCATATAACTAATATAACACTATATTGTCAATGAACGTTAAGCATGCGGACCCTACGGGTTCGAGAACTATGTAGACATGACCGAGACACCTCTCCGGTCAATAACCAATAGCAGGACATGGATGCCCATATTGGCTCCTACATATTCTACGAAGATCTTTATCGGTCGAACCTTATGACAACATACGTAATTCCCTTTGTCCATCGGTATGTTACTTGCCCGAGATTCGATCGTCGATATCTTCATACCTAGTTCAGTCTCGTTACCGCCAAGTCTCTTTACTAGTTCTGTAATACATCATCTTGCAACTAACTCCTTAGTCACTTTGCTTGCAAGGCTTCTTATGATGTGTATTACCGAGAGGGCCTAGAGATACCTCTCCGATACTCGGAGTGACAAATCCTAATCTCGATCTATGCCAACTCAACAAACACCTTCAGAGATACCTGTAGAGCATCTTTATGATCACCCAGTTATGTTGTGATGTTTGATAGCACACAAGGTATTCCTCCGGTATTCGGGAGTTGCATAATCTCATAGTCGAAGGAATATGTATTTGTCATCAAGAAAGCAATAGCAATAAACTTAACGATCAATATGCTAACCTAACGGATGGGTCTTATCCATCACATCGTTCTCCTAATGATGTGATCCCATTATCAAATGACAACACATGTCTATGGTTAGGAAACCTTAACCATCTTTGATCAACGAGCTAGTCTAGTAGAGGCTTACTAGGGACACGGTATTTGTTTATGTATTCACACATGTATTTAAGTTTCCGATCAATACAATTCTAGCATGAATAATAAACCTTTATCATGATTTAGGAAATATAATAATAACCATTTTATTATTGCCTCTAGGGCATATTTCCATCAGTCTCCTACTTGCACTAGAGTCAATAATCTAGTTCACATCGCCATGTGATTAGCACCCATAGTTCACATCGCCATGTGACCAACACCCAAAGAGTTTACTAGAGTAAATAATCTAGTTCACATCGCCATGTGATTAACACCCATAGTTCACATCGCCATGTGACCAACACCCAAAGAGTTTACTAGAGTCAATAATCTAGTTCACATCGCCATGTGATTAACACCCAAAGAGTACTAAGGTGTGATCATGTTTTGCTTGTGAGAGAAGTTTAGTCAACGGGTCTGTCACATTCAGATCCGTATGTATTTTGCAAATTTCTATGTCTACAATGCTCTGCATGGAGCTACTCTAGCTAATTGCTCCCACTTTCAATATGTATCCAGATTGAGACTCAGGTGTCATCCGAATCAGTGTCAAAGCTTGCATCGACATAACTCTTTACAACGAACTCTTTATTACCTCCATAACTGAGAAATATTTCCTTAGTCCTCTTAGGTAACTAAAGATAATTTTGACCGCTGTCCAGTGATCTACTACTGGATCACTATTGTACCCCCTTGCCAAACTCATGGCAAGGTACACAATAGGTCTGGTACACAGCATGGCATACTTTATAGAACATATGGCTGAGGCATAGGGAATGACTTTCATTCTCTCTCTATCTTCTGCCGTGGTCAGGCTTTGAGTCTTACTCAACTTCACACCTTGCAACATAGGCAAGAACCCTTTCTTTGACTGATCCATTTTGAACTTCTTCAAATCTTTGTCAAGGTATGTGCTTTGTGAAAGTCCTATTAAGCGTCTCGATCTATCTCTATAGATCTTGATGCCCAATATATAAGTAGCTTCACCAAGGTATTCATTAAAAATTTCTTATTCAAGTATCCTTTTATGCTATTCAGAAATTCTATATCATTGCCAATCAACAATATGTCATCCACATATAATATCAGAAATGCTACAGAGCTCCCACTCACTTTCTTGTAAATACAGGCTTCACCGTAAGTCTCTACAAAACCATATGCTTTGATCACCTCATCAAAGCGTATATTCCAACTTCGAGATGCTTGCACCAGTCCATAGATGGATCGCTGGAGCTTGCACACTTTGTTAGCACCTTTAGGATCTACAAAACCTTCTGGTTGCATCATATACAACTCTTCTTTAAGAAATCCATTAAGGAATGCAGTTTTGACGTCCTTTTGCCAGATTTCATAAAATGCAGCAATTGCTAACATGATTCGGACAGACTTAAGCATCGCTACGGGTGAGAAAGTCTCATCATAGTCAACTCCTTGAACTTGTCGAAAACCTTTTGCGACAAGTCGAGCTTTGTAGACAGTAACATTACCATCAGCGTCAGTCTTCTTCTTCAAGATGCATTTATTTTCTATGGCTTGCTGATCATCTGGCAAGTCCACCAAAGTCCACACTTTGTTCTCATACATGGATCCTATCTCAGATTTCATGGCCTCAAGCCATTTATCAGAATCTGGGCTTATCATAGCTTCTTCATAGTTCGTAGGTTCGCCATAGTCTAATAACATAACTTCCAGAACAGGATTACCGTACCACTCTGTAGCGGAACGTGCTCTGTTCGACCTACGAGGTCCAGTATTAACTTGATCTGAAGTTTCATGATCATCATCATTAGCTTCCTCTCTAGTTGGTGTAGGCATCACGGGAACGAATTTCTCTGATGTGCTACTTTCCAATTTGAGAGAAGCTACAATTACCTCATCAAGTTCTACTTTCCTCCCACTCACTTCTTTCGAGAGAAACTCCTTCTCTAGAAAGGATCCATTCTTAGCAATAAAAATCTTGCCTTCGGATCTGTGGTAGAAGGTGTACCCAATAGTTTCGAAGGTGTATGCCAACTCAACAAACACCTTCGGAGATACATGTAGAGCATCTTTATGATCACCCAGTTATGTTGTGATGTTTGATAGCACACAAGGTATTCCTTCGGTATCCGGGAGTTGCATAATCTCATAGTCGAAGGAATATGTATTTGTCATCAAGAAAGCAATAGCAATAAACTTAACGATCAATATGCTAAGCTAACAGATGGGTCTTGTCCATCACATCATTCTCCTAATGATGTGATCCCATTATCAAATGACAACACATGTCTATGGTTAGGAAACTTTAACCATCTTTGATCAACGAGCTAGTCTAGTAGAGGCTTACTAGGGACACGGTATTTGTTTATGTATTCACACATGTATTTAAGTTTCCGATCAATACAATTCTAGCATGAATAATAAACCTTTATCATAATTTATGAAATATAATAATAACCATTTTATTATTACCTCTAGGGCATATTTCCATCGCCATGTTATCCATCTGGTTAGAAAAGTGCCCCGGTGGCGTCAGAAAACGTTGTGGCGGTGTCTGATTGGGGGGCGTGTTGGGCGCTAGCTCTTCCCTCCGTCCCAGCTCAGGCTACCGAGGTTGAGCCGCCGCCCGATTTCCTGGCATATCCGGGTTTAACTAGGGGTTCACCCGGGCATCTGGAGTACTTGGTCCTGCTCTGGGAGTATCAAACAAGCGCCTCGGGTCATACGTCAATGGTAGACGACTCTGGTGCCTTCTCTGGAATACTGCATTGGATGTGTTTTGGTCCAGATTTAAGCGCCAAGCCTCTGCCTTCACACGCTCTGCCTCTGTGTCAACTTGAGCCTTCAGTACAGCTGTCTGGATGTTCTCAGCTACGATATCCTCTTGGGCCTTGGTTATCTCCTCGCGAATCTTCGCAATCTTCGTGTTGCGTTCTGCCTTGAGAAACTTGCGCTTGATCCAATTGTCATCCATATCCTTGCTCCCATGGTCTTGGAGAGCAAGCACAAGAGTTGTGAACCTCCGGTAGAGATCACACAGATCCTCATCTTCTAGCATCACCAATTCATCGGCCTCATCAAGGACCACTTCAAAGTTGGATCGTTGGATGCTTGAGCTCCCCTTGTACAAATATATGATGTGTTCCCAATAATCCTTTGCTCGAATGAAGGGGCGCAAATGAGATAGATCTTCGGGAGGAACGCGGCTTGAAGGATGAACAAGGCAGAGTGATTGTATTGATTGCCCGCCTCTTCTCTTGGGGTGAAATTGTTTGGATCATGCGGGTAGAAGCCTTGCTCGATGATTCTCCAAAGATTTGTTGAGCTATGATTCAAATGAGACTTGATGCAAAAAACCCAATTAGCAAAATCACCTTCTACAATCTTAGGAGGAGGACCAAGGTTGTTAATATGCGGTGTAGGGACCGGTCCACCATATACCGGGGGAGGGGGAACCGAGGCAAAGGTTTCCGTCCCATTCTTGTTATGAGGGGAAGAAGTTTGAGTACCTTTAGCCACTTCCTTGCCGGAATTGTCCTCCGACTCCGATGCGGTGGGATTAACCACAAGCAATGGATCGGGAGTAGATTTAAACCCCTCAAGCAATTCTTTAAGCATGGATTTAACTTCAGTCATCATAGACGTCTTAAGTCAAGCCATAGCTTCATTTAAGTCGTCTCGTGTGATCGAAGTCAACTCCATGGCCTCAGGCACTTCCTCCCGGTGTCAACCATACTCTTCGAGTGGTGAAACCCTTAATAAAGAGACGAGGCTCTGATACCAATTGAAAGGATCGATATGGTTGACTAGAGGGCGGTGAATAGGCAACAACTATTTTTTTTAGCTTTTCTTAATAAAATAAGGTTAGCAACAAATAGGTTGTCTAGATGTGCAACTAGGTGAGCAAACTATATGATGGTAACAACAACAACAACAACAACAAGAGCAAGCAAAAGATACAACACAATCGAAGCTTGCACAAAGTAAAGGTAAGAGATAACCACAAGTGGAGACGGTGAAGACGAGGATGTGTTACCGAAGTTCCTTCCCTCTGAGAGGAAGTACGTCTCCGTTGGAGAGGTGTGGAGGCACAATGCTCCCCAAGAAGCCACTAGGGCCACCGTATTCTCCTCACGCCCTCACACAATGCAAGATGTCATGATTCCACTAGTGGTGCCCTTGAAGGCGGCGACCGGACCTTTACAAAAAAAGTTGGGCTCTCTCCATGACCGAATTGGAGGCTCCCAACGATACCAAGGAGCTTCACCACAATGGAATGTGGCTCCGAGGTGACCTCAACCGTCTAGAGTGCTCAAACACCCAAGAGTAACAAAATCCACACAAGAAAGTATGGGGGAATCAAATTTTCTTTGGTGGAAGTGTAGATCTAGGTCTCCTCCTTCAATCCCTAGAAAATCAACAAGTTTGAGTGGCTAGGGAGAGAGATCGGGCAAGAAAGCTTGAAGGGCATTAATGGAGGAGAGAGAGGCAAGAGGTGAGGTGGAAGGTGGAAAAACCCCCCTCCTTTATATAGGGACCCCCATTTTCCAACCGTTACAGCAGTTTTTACACTGCTGCGGGACTATCGCTCATGACCCCGGTACAACCGGGATTCACGGGTATGTTGTAGAAACCCTAACAAGCGGTACAACCGGGGGTCGGAGGGGTAGTACCAGTTTACAATGAGTAACCGGACTAACCGCTCGCCTACCGCCCAACAACCGCCTCAAAACAGGAGGGAGTCACCCCTATGGCGGTGGTCGAGCGGTAGTTGCACCGGAACTACCGCCTGGCCCAAGATACAGAGGCGACTATGTCCAGAGCAGTAGAACCGCTCCGGTCACCGGTAGTACCGGTTAGCAGAGCATAACCGGGACAACCGGGCCACCACCGCCCAAGGACCGCCCCATCATAGAACAGAGTCCGGTGGTTGGGCGGTACCTGGCCGGTACAACCGCCCATGAAGCACCCCCTAGGTTTTCCCAGAGTTGAGGCGGTACCACCACCCAGGGGCAGCGGTACAACCGATGGGCATGTACCTGGGAGTAGCAACCCCAGGGTATGCTACTACTTGAGCTTGCGTTAGTTTTTCCCTTGAAGAGGAAAGGGTGATGCAGCACAGTAGAGGTAAGTATTTCCCTCAGTTAAGAACCAAGGTATCAATCCAGTAGGAGAAGAACACACAAATCACCAACACCTGCACAAACAATCAAACACTTGCATCCAACGCGATAAAGGGGTTGTCAATCCCTTGACGTTCACTTGCAAAGGTGAGATCTGATAGAGATAGATAAACAAAAGATAAAATATTTTTGGGTTTTTTGGTATATAGATCTGAAAATAAAAGATTGCAAAATAGTAGATCGGAAAGTAATATGATGGAAAATAGACCCGGGGGCCATAGGTTTCACTAGAGGCTTCTCTCATGAAGGCAAAGAATACGGTGGGTGAACAAATTACTGTCGAGCAATTGATAGAAAAGCGCAAAGTTATGACGATATCCAAGGCAATGATTATGCATATAGGCATCACGTCCGTGTCTAGTAGACCGACTCCTGCCTGCATCTACTACTATTACTCCACACATCGACCGCTATCCAGCATGCATCTAGAGTATTAAGTTCATAAAGAACGGAGTAACGCTTTAAGTAAGATGACATGATGTAGAGGAATTAACTCAAGCAATATGATGAAAACCCCATCTTTTTATCCTCGATGGCAACAATGCAATACGTGTCTCGCTACCCCTACTTTGTCACTGGGTGAAAGCACGCAAGATTGAACCCAAAGCTAAGCACCTCTCCCATTGCAAGAAAAACCAATCTAGTTGGCCAAACCAAACCGATAATTCGAAGAGAAATACAAAGATATTAAATCATGCATAAAAGAATTCAGAGAAGATTCAAATAATATTCATAGATAAGCTGATCATAAATCCACAATTCATCGGATCTCGACAAACACACCGCAAAAGAAGATTACATCGGATAGATCTCTAAGAACATCAAGGAGAACGTTGTATTGAGAATCAAAGAGAGAGAAGAAGCCATCTAGCTACTAGCTATGGACCCGTAGGTCTGAGGTAAACTACTCATGCATCATCGGAAGGGCAATGGAGTTGATGTAGAAGCCCTCCGTGATCGATTCCCCCTCCGGCAGGATGCCGGAAAAGGCCCCAAGATGGGATCTCACGGGAACAGAAGGTTGCGGCGGTGAAAAAGTGTTTTCGTGGATGCCTCTGGTGGTTCTGGAATATATGTGAATATATAGGAGGAAGAGCTAGGTCAAGGGAGCCCCGAGGGGCCCACAAGGTAGGGGGCGCGCCCTCCACCCTTGTCGCCGCCTCGTGGCTCTTCTGACTTGGACTCCAAGTCCCCTGGGTGTCTTTTGGTCCAAGAAAAATCATCGTGAAGTTTTATTCTGGTTGGACTCCGTTTGGTATTCCTTTTGTGCGAGGCTCAAAAACAAGGAAAAACAGAAACTGGCACTGGGCTCTAGGTTAATAGGTTAGTCCCAAAAATAATATAAAATAGCATATTAATGCATATAAAACATCCAAAACAGATAATATAATAGCATGGAACAATCAAAGATTATAGATACGTTGGAGACGTATCAGGGTATCACCCCCGGGGCGGTGGTTGTGCCGGTTTAACTGGGCAGGCGGTACAACCGCCCATACGGGTGGTACAACCGCTTGGAGATTAAACCACTGGTTTGGAAGGAAAAGGGGACCTCTCTCTACTCAAACGGAAGGGAACGATGGGCGAAGAGAGATGTGTACGTGCATTGATTCACCCAATACCTTTCGATGTGGATTCCCTCTTAATAGTACGGGTTTCCTATGACCAAAGAAATAAACACGCAGAGAACACTGTCTTCGATCTTTTCCGTCCGGAGGGAATGCCTAATCGTCTTGTACCCAATCATAGAGTACCTGAAGGACTTGGCACACGATTAGACCACAAAGAGATTGTCATCATCACCAAAACACAAAGACGAGAAATGCCCTAACAACTTCACATACTGCTATGGCTTCAAGCGTTGTAGAGTGCTGAGCTCCTGCGATAGTGATTGCAGAAGCTCCAATGTAATTTCCAAGGTGCTCTCTGCACACGGCGGACACCGCCGCTGCTGAACCACTCCTCATAAGAGTTGCGTCGACGTTGATCTCGCACATGTTTTCAGGTGGTGCAACCCACTGGTCTGACCTTGTAGGAAGAGATCGTGATTGTGTACTATTTGATGGTTTTGCCCAAACCTCGAGATTAGATATAAAGGAGTTCACAAATCCGTGGGTAGCGGTTGGGGACTGGAAGATCTCTTCATGTATTACTTTCCTCCTCGCACTCCATATTGCCCACAAAGTAACACGCAACCTCGTGAACTCCTCATGCAATAATAGATCTTGCATGTTAAAGAGACAATCTCTCACATTTGGGGTTCTGGTCAAGCGAATGTTCCACCAAAGTCTCGGGGGATAGGATCCACATGCTTCTTGACATTGCGCATTAAAGCAAGGCATGCCGCCACGAGTCGGGGACACCACAAAGTGGGCATGCGGGTGATGATGTCATGTTTCAGTGGTGCAGAACTTCCCCTTAAGGAACGGATGCTCGCGCGAGGCGCCATAAGAAGACTCGGATTTTGTTCGGCACCTGGATTCTCCACAATGATGACCATCCATTGCTTTCAGACTCGGAGTCTGAAGCTCCTCCTGTTTCATATAACCAACTCTCCCTCTGCAACTTTGTTAACCGTATCATCCTATATGTAGAGCAGACGGTGAAATTGCCACGGGTTTCTCTGCACCAAGCCCAGAAATCCTCTACTCTCATGGTGCATAGTGGGATCCTCATAATAGCTCCTGCGTCAATATGAATGAAAATTGACCGGATTAGTTCCTCCTTTTCATGAAGAAGTTGTTTGATCTATGAGCTCTGAAACTAGCCTCGGAGGATTAGCCACCAGCGAAGTTCTTGGGCTTGGTATGTCTCCTCTCGGGATCCAGTTACTCCCAAATGAGGGTGTTCTCCCCGGTGCCGATTCTCATGATAGCCCCTTGTTGCATTGTGTCTCTTCCAATTATTGCTCGCCATATTTGGGATGGGTGTGATCCTAGCTCTGCCTTTATGATCCTTGGGCTTAATGACTGGGATGTGCAACAATCTCCAAGCTTGGCTGGCCAGAAGGGCTAAATTAAAAATCTCAAGATCACGAAAATCAAGACCACCCAAGTGTTTTTGGTCTGGTCATAATATCGCATGCCACCCAAGCTGGCTTCCGCTTTCCTTGTTTGCTGCCCCGTCAGAATTTTCAAATAATATACGCGACGCTAGTCTTCCATAGATGAACCTTGCAACAAACAACCCAACCCCAAAGCATGATATTTTGTTGGGCCCCGTCCTCACTTTTCCGCCCGAAGCCCGTCCAAAAACCCAAAATGAGCTATCTTACCCATTTAAAAGTACGATGCCTCATTATTTTATTACAGAAATAATTCACTCACTTTTACATTTAAAATGGAAATATGTTCACTTTTTATGTTGTACAGCCGGGCCTGACCAGGCCCGGGCTTTTCATCTTGGGGTCGGCTATGCGGAGCCCGGCCCGGCCCTGGTTCTCCCTAGGTTTAGTTTTTGTTTGGGTCACGAGCAACCTAGGTCGGCCCACGCGTCGGTGCACATACCCGTGGCCACCCACCCCCCACCGGTCGCCACACAAACGCGCACCCAAGCCAAGCCAAGCGATCGACCTTTACCCCGTCCCGTCTACTACTACTCGTCTAGGTCTAGCCGTCTCCATCCTCGCAGCCGCACCCCCAATCAACCCCCCGTCCGGCCGCGCCGCGACCCAATCCACCACAGATCGACCCCCACCACGTCTCGTCTCGTGCTCGTGCTCGCCTCGCCTCCCAGAGAGAGGTCGGGGCCGGGGCTCGCTCGGCTCGATCCATGGCCTCGGACCAAACCCTCCCACTCCCACCGCTACTCCCGTCCAACCCCAACCAGATCCCCACCCCGGCCCCGACCGCACCGCACCCGACCCCGTCCCCCGCCTCCGCCGCGCGGAAGCTCCCCATCAAGCGCCGCTCCCCGCCGCGCCCCTCCTCCTCGCCCTCCTCCTCCGCCGGCGCCGCCTCCTCCGGCGACCCCCTCAAGTCCGGCCACGGCCAGAACCCGCCCTTCAAGTTCCAGCGCATCTGGTCCGAGTCCGATGAGCTGCGCTTCCTGCAGGGCCTCCTCGGCTGCGGCGCGCAGGGCCTCGTCTTCCCGCGCGACCTCAACGTCTTCTACGACCGCTTCTCCGAGTCCATGCCGCAGCCCTACACCCGCTCCCAGCTCTCCGAGAAGCTCCGCCGCCTCAAGAACAAGCATCGCAACGTCTCCTCCCGCGTCGCCAGGGGCCTCGACCCCGCCCGCCTCGCCCCGCACGACCGCGACGTCCTCCACCTCTGCTCCCGCCTCTGGGACCCCGCCAACGCCGCCACCTCGCCCTTCGCCGCCGCCGCCGCGCCCGCAGGCTCCTCGGGGAACAAGCGCCGCCGCGCCAACCCTGGCGTCGTGCCACCGCCGCTCGACGTCCCGGCCCCCTCGGGGGACAGCAACTCCCATGGCTACAATGGGATCGGTTCCTCCACCCCCGGTGCCGCCTTCCCGGACGAGAACGGCGGCGAGGATGTGATGTATCTCGAGCAGGAGAGCGGCCACCACCTCTATTTTGACGAAGGTGCCGCCTTTGTTGCTGACGGCAACCTTGATGGGATTACCTTGGACGGGATTGCGCTGGAGCAGGCTGAGACCATGGCTGTTCTCACCGATGTCGGTGACAATGGAGTTGTTGGCAACGATGCAGCTCCTCAAAATGCTGTGAACAATGGAGGTAACAGTCAGAACGGTAACTGCAATGTATTGCTGCCACGTAGCAGCGAGCATCGCATGGCAAGTGCCGTGCTGGATGTATTTGAGGAGTGTTTGAGAGAGGCAAAGGCCGATGGAGTAGTCAACGGTGGCAATGCCCAGGAAAGCGAACTCGCCAGGCGATGGAGGGCGCAGAGGATTGATGAGCTTGATGTGTTGAGCCGAAGGCTCAGGTTGATCATTGAGGATGCTACTGCCGCTGGGCACTAAATGAGATGTATCCGATGACGTGCTTCCACCCTTTGCCGCCATGTATAGAAATCAGGTTATTATGCATGCTATGTTTTTGTAGCGCATTGCTCAGCTTGAGCCTTGCTTTAGCCGCTCTAGTTACAATTTATGCCTATGTAACATTGCTATGGATATTGTTGTTTCGTTTAATAATTTAATCACTCGATCGTCGTAATAATGCCTTATGATTCCAGCATTGTTGTTCATATAGCGTGCTTCTGCCACTATCATTTTCAGTTGATGCTAATGAGTAATCAGTAGTTCATGTAGCTTCAGCCCTCCACTATTAAATGTTGTTCTAACTGCGCAAATAGCCTAGGGTTCGACCACTGTGGGTCAGATTAAATCTCATTGATCTATTTTGCGGGGCAAATAAACCATTGTATCTTGTTTTCTTCTTAATTATGTGCTGGGGGTTGCTTGTACCCTTGGTCTCATTATTTTGAACCTACAAACTGTGAAAGATGAATATGCTGTTTCCCCACGGACCAATTTTATTCTGGTTGCTTTTTGTTGACTCATTTCCATGCTATTGCAAACATTGTATTTCAAACAATGCTTTAGGTTGTCACGAGGTGCCACGGTATAGGAAATATCAACCCTATGTATGGACTAGGAATGTATGTTATCCTGCTTTAGACTCAGCAGATTTATTGTGCAATTTTGGTGTCACTGGGATTGGGTAGAATAGGTGCGGTAATGGTATTACATTGGTACTGTCTGTTTTATTCAGATGAAGATTTGTATTTGAACCTAATTGACCATTTAAGACATCCATTGGTACCCAATTCAAGCCAAATTTGAATTTCCATTAGCTGATTATAGGATAACAATGTAGAAAAGTATCCTGGTTTTGTGATTCTGACCTTGACCAAGTGATGTGTTGGTTGGAGTATTAGATAACTTGTCAGATGGCATCCTTTTGTGCAATTTGAGACCTTTGTTCTTTTTAATCAACTATAATCATTCCGCATTCTGCAGCAGGCCTATCCCAGCTGTATGTTGTTTGCTTATGTTGCCATCTTCTCATAACGAGCTTATTTATAGAAGTAAATTGTATTTTTCAGTGAGAGCATTATGTCTCTATGCCCTGGTGCTTCGTGATATGATGCTGGTGGTGATTCTCTGCATACCTGATAGGGTTCTAGATCTACTTGAATTAGTTGCATTGCTGCCGAGACTATTTTGCTCAACAAAATATCTGGTCAGCATAACCAAATAATATAAGTGATGTAAATTGATGTCTGTGAATCCCATTAAGATTTACATCCAACATCGGGATGCCTGTTTATTAGTTGTTACACTGTCTAACATGGTTACGTTCTCTCTCAAATAAAAGAATGGCTACTGTTTTGAATTATCTTCTTTAAGCTGAAGTATATGACATAGCACATAAGAAGCCTCAATCTGATTTTTTTTGTTTCATTTGAGGACATATGTTAGATAATGCTGTCCTCATTTGCATATATAGGAATGCTGGAGCAAACATGATGTCTGTTTGCGTGAGAATATTCTTTTTGTAATGTTATTGTGGAATGTAATGTTTTGTATCGATTCTTCCATTTAACTTGTGCTCAGTGATAGCCAAATTTTCCAGGTGACTAGTGTAGTGCATGTACAGTTTTTCTGGAGATCTCTTAACCATTCATTTTTTTCAGAGGATCATTTATTCATTTAACTGTTCGGATTGCATGAGGATTGTGCATCTCCACATTCTCAACTGAATGTTTTTCCTTTGTTTCTTCATAATGTGTTTCGGCATTTTTCTTGGATTCCTGTATAGATACAGCCCAGTGGTAGGTGCCTAGGTCATGACTTGTCTTCAGGTCCAAATTCAACTTCTTGCCCTAGTACTGGTTATCTTTTAGCAATGTATTTGGCTCTCCATTCTGATCAAAGGAATCACCAGCCTGCAGCTTTCGCTTGCCGATCTTTTTCAATGCACGATATCACCAGCTTGCGAGTGTCATTGATCGAACTGATCCGTGTATTTTGAACCCTGCTGATCTTGTCACATCTGTTTTTCTGCTGTCTGTAGTCTTTGGCCGTGGCACAAATCAAACGAGTAGATCTCTATACCTTTTGCAGCTGGTGTATCTTTGCCCATACCACTTCATTACCAAATGAGTGGATCGCTTTAGTTTCCGCAGTTCGTATCATCTTGGGAATGATTGACTTGTTATCTGCCTGCCAGCTATGAGAGTTACCCCCAAACAAGCACATGATGAGTAGCTGGTAAATTGCTAATAACTTGGCTTCCATGAGCAGAATGCAGACGACACTGGTCTTGGTTGTCTCTTTCGGTTTTGCTAGAAGTCAGGGCCCAAAAATCCGACTAAATCTAATTTTGTTTTTCGGTTAACCGATGAATAGGGGGTCCCTATCTTTATCTCAAAACTGTTTTGCGATGTACATGGTCATAGCCTCACCCTTTTGCTGCTCACAGTGGCTGGACGGCAGCTGAGCACATCGCTTGATTCACTGGACTTGAAAACAGCAGGCTATCGTCAAAGAAAAGAAGATGGTTCACTCCCGAAGCGGTGGGAGCCATCACAATACCTTGTAAGTTTGCTGATTCACTTCTGAGTTTTAGGAGGTACGACAGACCCTCTGTTTCTAACAAGAATGAGTATGGAGAGATTGGATCTACCTGGCGTAGTCCCCAAAACCCTACTTGACTTGGTTCAATCCTCCTTCAAGGATATATCTGAGGTTGGGTATGAACCAAAAGAAAGAGCTCCAACGGGCTAAAAGATTTTAGCTCCTTGTACCGTTTAAGCTTTCCGACATGAAAGCTGGAAGCGGAATCATGTGTGTTAAAGACACTGTACAACCTTAGTTCCAATTATGAAGCACTAAACACCGGAAATTCAGGAGCTGGATCATGCCTCTTTGTCGATTGGCATAATTGCTTGCTTGGGTTTCTTGATACGTACTGGATATCCTCTCTCTGCCTGGGCTTACACGTGCATGCCTGTGGTTGTGATCATGCCTTCTCTCGCGTCGACGACGGCGGGTCTCGGCGGCATGGAGCAGCGGGGTCTCACCGGTGGGCGTGTGATGATGGATGAGCACAGGATGGTGGCGTTGTCTGGCGTCGTGGTGGCGTCGACGGCAGCTAGACCGTGCAAGGTAGATGCAGCAGTACATCACTGAAGATGGATTGGTGGCAGGTGGCTGCGGCGGCCTCATACCCGGCAGGCATCCTGGTTGAGAAGTGCGCCGGACTGGTGGGTGCCTCATACCCGGAAGGCGTCCTGGTTGGGTCCTCGGGTCTTAGATATTAGGTTTGGCTGCAAGGTCTGTTTGGTATTAGACCCAGACTATCAGCATCCCTACATCAACTGGATAGGAGTAGCGACAGATGTTGCCTAGACGGTGGCTTTAGTCTTACTGTTGTATGACTTTGTAAGGTCTTGTGTGAATAATTAATAAAGTGGCTGCACGCATCGTCCAGATGCAGAGACCGGGGGTCCTCCTTTTCTAAAAAAAAATGTCCCAAGATGAATATTGCTCCTAGAGATGGAAACGTAGGCTGTGTTTGGTTCGGCTTCGGAAGCCAACTTCTGCTTTGGAAAGCCAGAATCTGAACCAAAGGCAAAAACTAGGCAGCTAAAATTTCAGAATCCACGACTTCAGCGTAGTGCAATTCTCGCAGCAGGCGAACCAGCGATTCCCAGCGATTTTCAGCTTCTAAACCGACCAGTTATCTATGTTCCCTAGAAGTTCATGGGTAATTACCCACCATGCCACTGGGAAGTGGCATACCGGTTCGCTCTTTCCCTGCGTACGAAACGAACAGACGCAGCTCGAACGAACGAACAGAGGAGCGCACGAACGAGCGAACAGAGGAGCGCAACCGGATGCAGGGCTAGGGTTCGCCACCGCCGCCACTGTAGCCGGCCCTCCAGCCGCCGCCGCCGCCCAGAGTCCCACCTCTGCCGGCCCAGGTAGTCCCTCCTCCCTCCTCCCCCTTCCTCCCTGTTTCTCCCCCTTCTTCCCTCTTCTAGGCAGGGCCATGGTCGAGCCAGCCGGCCGGCGCCGCCGGCCGTGTTAGCCGCTCCTCCGAGGCCGCCGGCCTGATCTGGCCGCCGCCACCTGGAGTCCCCTCTCTGCCGGCCAGATGTCCGGCTGGTCGGAGCACTGCCGGCTGGCCAGAGTCCCACCTCTGCCGGCCCAGATGTCCGGCTAGCCGGAGCACTGCCGGCTGGCCGCCGGCGCAGCCGAAGCTGCGTCCCTCCTTGACCCCCCACCCTAGTGCCTCCTCCCTCCTTCCTCGGTCCTCCCTCTCTCTCTCTTCCAGAAATTGCTTCTGTGGAGGTCTGCATTTCTGAAGGCACAAAAGGAGCCAGCGGTAGCAGGAGAAACAAGTAGCATTATGCTGCAAACTTCAGTAATTGAAACATATATATAATCGTCGTTTTGAAAAGAGAAACATATATAGGTTCAGATGCTGCACGTTCAGATAATTATTCATCAATATATAGGCTGTGTTTGGTTGAGCCAGATCTGGGCATCCCCTGTTTTGTTAATTCCTAGATGAGTAGGTTATGTAATGTGGCTATTTTGTGAGTAGGAAGATGGTTATTTGATAGTATTGCTGCATATTGCTTGTCATATTGGTTAGTAGTGCTGAACAATGGATGTTTTTTTGGTTAATATTGATGCATATATGCTGGACATATTGGTGAGTAGTACTGATTTGAGCTGGCTGCATATTTTTTTTGCTGCATATTGCTATGTGGTATGGTACTGTCCAGTGCTATATATTGATCTATTGCTATGTCATTATTTTGCTCGATTGAAGAATGGCTGAAAAAGCCGTGTGGGATGATGCATGTTTGAAGAAACTCATAGAGATATTCAAAGAAGAGGTTGAAAATGGGAATAGGCCCTTAGGTCATTTTACTAAGAAGGGTTGGAATAATGTTATCGAGAAATGGGAAGCAAGAATGGGAAAGAAATATCCCAAGGATAAATTCAAGAATAAATGGGATGCAATAAAAAATGACTATGTGTTTTTCATGGAGCTGAAAAATGAAGCTACCGGGCTTGGATGGGATGATGCAAAGAGAACCGTTGTTTGCTCTCAAGAATGGTGGGATGAACATGTTGGGGTAAGTGTAGCAACCATTTTTTTTTGGCATGCTTTTGAATGATTGCATTATCTGATTTGTATTTTCAACTTTTCAGAGATGCCAAGAGAAGACAGGGAAGAAATGCAATCATTTGAAGTTCAAACGACAGGGTCCGAAGCACCTTGATGATTTACACGTCATATTTGACAAAGTGCATGTCACAGGGGCTAGTGCTTCTTCTGCTGCAGACATATCCTCTGATGAATCAAGTGATGATAATGTGGCTCTTTTGGAGAAACCCGATGCTAGTGATGAAATGAAGTTGGCATCTTTGAAGTAACCAAAAACAAGCAAGAAGCGCAAGCAACCTTCAATGAAAAATGAGGAGAAGGATGAGAAGAGTCCTTTCTTACGATTGTACAAGCAGACATGCGAGAAGATAGAAAGTGGAGTGGAGAAGATAACCTCTAGTGTTCAAGCATCATCAGCTCCTCCTGCAACCAACCTTGTCCCTACCATTTCAGAGGTCATGAAGTTGGTGAAAGATTATGGTGTGAAAGAAAAAACTGCTCTCATGCACACAACCCTCACTCTTATAATGAAGCCTGAGTTTAGGGAAATCTTCAATCTTCTTGAAACAAATGAAGGGAGATTTGATTTTCTGGAGAGGGAGCATGAGGAGATGTTGAAGCGCGTGTTGTGAACCTTATTTTCTCATGTTGTAGAACTACATTTGCTTGCATTGTAAAACCTTATTTGCTTATGTTGTGAACCTTATTTGCTTATATCAATCATATTTGCTTGTGTTGTGAACTAAAATGTTGTGCCAAATATCTATGTTGTGCCAAATATTGTGCCAAATATCTATGTTGTGCCAAATATTTTTCTATATTGTTGACGATGAATGTGTTAACATTATTACATTCTTGTGTAGATGGATGCAAGGATGGAAGAAGTGGTCAGAAAGGGACAAGAGGGAATGAAACTTCTTGCTGAACTTGCACATCAGGCTGCTATCATGGGAAATCTAGGTAACCTCTATGTTCAGCGGTACTTGAACAAAACATACAGAGATGCCAAGCAAACTGGACTAGAATGGGTCATGGAGTGTTATGGTCGGCCTAGGTACTTCTATAAAATGTTTCGTATGAATCCGAAAGTTTTCATGGCACTTCATGATTTGCTTGTTTCTACATATGGTTTGACATCAACTAGTAATGTCTCATCAATTGAGTCACTGGCCATGTTCTTATGGATTGTTGGAGGCCCTCAAGCATTTGCTCAAGCTGAAAACCGTTTTGTACGCTCGCTTTGGACGGTTCACACTAAGTTCAAGGAAGTTTTGTTATGTTTGCGCAAGTTGGCGAAAGATAACATCAAACCAAGAGATCCTACATATAGCTATGAGCATGAAAAGATTAGAGAAGAACGTTTTTGGCCTCATTTCAAAGGCGCTATTGGTGCCATAGATGGATCACATGTGCAAGTGACAGTGCTAGCAGATGACGCGGTTAACCATAGATGTCGGCATGGTTTTACATCACAGAATGTGCTTGCAATATGTGACTTTGATATGAGGTTTACCTTTGTGGTTGCGGGTTGGCCGGGCTCTGCACATGACTCAAGGATCCTAAATCATGCATTGGCACACTTCTCTTCATTTCCTGTACCTCCCAAAGGTATAACATCACAACCTATGTCATCGTTCATTATATTATTATGTGAGATGCACACTTGCTGATTTGATTTTCGTTTTTAGGGAAGTACTATCTTGTGGACTCTGGATATGCAAACCGAATAGGTTATCTTGCTCCTTTTAAGGGGAGTACGTACCATATACCAGAATTTCGACTTCGTCGTCACCGTCCACCTCAAGGGAAGTATGAGTTGTTCAACTTTTCACATTCCTCCCTTCGCAATGTCATTGAGCGTGCTTTTGGGGTGCTCAAGCAGAAATGACGCATATTAAAAGGGGTCCCAAGTTTCTCACCTCGTACGCAAAAGCATATCATCATTGCTTGCATGGCATTGCACAACTTCATTCGTGATAGCAAGTTGAGTGACAAATTTTTTGATAAATGTGATGCCGATGATGAGTATGTACCTCCAGTTCTACGACAGGAAGTAACACCAACACAAGCGGATCCCGTTGAAGAGGAGGAGAATGAAGATACCATGGATACTATTCGTAGTAGGATAGCGGATGCTTGTCTTGCGATAGCAACATAGGTTAGCTATCTTTGATGGAGGTTTTGATCATGTGAACCATAAGTATATTCTATGGTGCATGTCTTTTGTAATATTATTATGGGATCAATATGTATATATATGTAATATGCAACATGAAAGTATAATCGTTGAATCTCAATTGTCGTAATTTTTATTTGCAAAACGTCGTTCTATTGCCTACCAATGTAAATATCATCATTTTACGGTCAAGTTGCACATAACCATTTTGACTCATTACCTAGGGTCATTACAGACAATTCACAGTCAAATCTACAGTTTCACAGCTGTTTCAGCCAAACAACTTCCAGCTTCTCCACAGCTGAAAGTTCACAGTAGCTTTTTCACAGCTCACAGCTCACAGCAGCTTTTATAGAATCTACAGCTCAACCAAACACAACCGTAGTCTCTCTCGAATCATTCCGTGCCCAAAAGCCTAGAACAATGCGGGTTCTTCCCTTCTCGTCACTGGGACATTGATGCCTTGAGGAATTTATTAGTGGACATACTTACGTGCGAGCAAAGTGAAGAGAGTTATCTGTACTATACTTAAAAGAAAAACATAAGGTTCTCATTGCACTTCTCTTTCGTCCAATCTTCCTTATATACTCTCTCCGTTTCTTTTTAGTCTGCATATAAGATCTAGTCAAAGTCAAACTTTGTAAAGTTTGACCAACATTGTAGAAAAAATTATCAACATCTACAATACTAAAGTTATATGGTATGAAAATTAATTTCATGATGCATCTAACAATATTGATTCCATATTGTGAATCTTGATATTTTTTTCTCTATAAACTTAGTCAAAGTTAAAAAAAATTGACTTTGACCAAATCTTATATGCAGACTAAAAAGAAATGGAGGGAGTATGTTCCACTATTTCCTTCTCCTCTTTAATTTTTTCCTACCATCCATTCTCCCTAAAATAGAATCAATTGTCTCATGTTTTATTAACTTATCAAAATAAAAACATATTTTATTTGGTAAGTCATTAAATTCTTACCAACTAAGTGCTTAACAATAAAATGGAATGTAAATCATGGCGATTGCATACAAGAATTTGCTAAGATTTTAGCGCATCAATATAATAATAGACGTGCAGTCACGGGCTAATTTACTAGAATGTTTATTATACCCCGTTGCAACGCACGGTCAATTGTTAAACGTTCGAGGGTCTACTACACCCGAAAGCCAAAGTCATTCCGTCATTCCATTGCGTTCTAGCCAGACCGGCATAATCTCCATTGAGGCTATTTTTTGACCGACCATTTGTTATTCGCACGGGAACATTTATTCATTTAGCTGCTTGGGTATTTGCACGAGGATTGTGCATCTCCACATGCTCAACTGAATGTTTTTTCTTTTCTTATGTTTCTTCGTAATGTGTTTCGGCATTTTTGGATTCCTGTATCTGTATAGATACATCCCCGTGACTAGTCAAATTCAACTTCTTGCTCTAGTACTGGTCATCTTTCACCGATGTGTATGCTCAGAACACCTTTGGGTCTCCGTTCTGATCAATGGAATCACCAGCTTGCAGCTTTTGCTTGCTGATCTTTTCAAGGAGGTAATTATACCAATGGTGCCTAAACTTGCCACCAATGTTCAGTTTGATGCACGAACTTGAAGAATACACCGATTTGGTGCAAAAACTTGGCTCTTTGGTACAAATACGGTTCGAATCACGTTTTCATACGTCCGCGCTGCTGACTAGGATGCCAGCGTGGTCGTGGGACCCAATGTCAGCTACTGCCATCGCGCACAGTGGCGTGTGGCCGCGCGGCTGGGTGAAATATTACGGAAACCCCCTTCGTTCTGTTTATTTTTCGCACATAAGCCCCTGACCCCGTGGGACACAGCAGCCCGCCCCTGCCCCCCTCCCAAATCCCTAACCCTCGATCCCCTTTCCACCGCGGCGGCGCGCTCAAGTAGGACGGCGGCGAGGGCCTCATCCGTGACTGTGTTCTTCACCAGGCACACCAGCTGCGCGGCCGGCACGCCCTGCCGCGGTGCTCGAGGCACGCCGCGTTGAAGCCGTCCGTGCCCAGCGCCAGCGCGTCCGGGAGCATGTCCGCCGGCTGCCACAGCTCGTCCGCCGGCTTGAGCAGAGGCAGCACGTGCGCCTTTGCCCACGGCTCCAGTTGCTGCAGTACCTCCACCCTCTACGGCGCAAGGTACCTCCTCCGTTCCTCCTCATCCTCCCGCCGCTCGGCCATTGGTCCTCCTCTGCTACTCACAGCGCTCCTACACCTCCTGTCCCAAGGGCGACTTGTGTGGGCATAGAGATGCGACTGCTCGATGTGTATGCAATGAAGGTGTGACACAGGGCCATGGTTTTTGGTGTGACAGTATGAGGTAACATTGGGTCTGAATTCAGGAGGTCCTCTTAATTCTGTGGTTTGTGATAATTTGAGTAGATCACATCAGTTATTACTGGAGCCTCTTATTAGTGTGTGAATTGTTTATTAACAGGATGAGAGGACTTGTGGTTATGCCAAATGGATCGACAAACCATGGCAGGGAAGGGAGAGAAGTGTGATTGCTAATCTTGCTAGCAAGAAAGAGGTTCTGGAGAAGAAGCTGAAGGAGAAAGATGGTGACATAGAAGCTGTGAAGGAGAAGCAGAGAATGGAGAAGAGAATGATTGCAATGGAGATCAGTTGCTATCCAGAGATAGGATGATAATGTTTTGCTATATTAATGTATTTTGGTTTAGTCGTAATCATGTTTGCAATGGCTGGCAGGTCCTGATGCATTTTGTTTTAATGTATTTTGGTTTAGTTGAGACAAAATTAGTATTTTGATGAACTCAATGAGATGTACTACTGAAATGCTTGGTCTGTGTACTGAAAGAAAATGGCAATTCGAGATGTTTTGTTTCCTGTACTGCAGTTTCAGATTAATGTCAATTTCATGTACAACAATCTCCTGTACCGAATCGAAATTATTGTTTCATGTACCTGTACATCAAACATGATTTGAATCGAATGATTCATGTACCACAACCTGATGATGATCCTTCCCCAAATAACCTACTTCCCCTCCTATCATTTGGCACACTTCTTTCCTCATCCTGGATATTTTTATCATTTAGCATAATGTCATCTCTCATAACTCTGTTAAGTGTCTCTCCATGGTCTACAATCAGCAACAAATTCTTGTGCTCTGTAGTTGCTGCTATCATTGCAAGGATGTCGGCATCACACTTTATCTCTCTTGGTCCATCACCCAATGTCTTTCCCGGCTGACACCAAAACACATCAACCTTTACACTCTTTCTGTCATACCCTAGCTGCTGCAGAAAATCATCAATCCATAAAATGGACCAAGTATCACTGTCACAGTTGTCAAAGCAGTCAACTTCATAATCCTTGTATGTGTTGTTGCTGTCAGTTCCACAAAAGAAGCCTCTGTGGTGAATCTGAACTGAGAAAAGACCATCAAAAGCACCTGCAATGCAAATAAGAAGTAATTAGTTCACTCTTACTTCAGCTTACAACACACAATTTAGTAAACAAAACAAAATTCAGTTAACTCTGAATGATGTTAACTTTAGTTAATAATTCATTTAGCATCAGTAAATATGGATAAATAAGTGGTAAGAACATTATCTTAACAGCATAGAATTCACTTCATAAAACACTTGCAGTAAACAACCCAAAATTTATAAAACAAACAAATTATTGGCAGAGAGTCTCCCGCTGTGTTGGTACGATAGAAACACACACGCACACAGGTTGCTCGGTGGAATTTCTGGAAGAAACAAGGAAGATCTAGCAGAGTAAGAAACAGAGCACACATGCACACGAGCAACCTTTGGTATGAATGCCCTTCGCTTTTTTCTGCCTACCAACTAATGGTTAGGGTCTGGGCCGGAAGAGATTCAGCTCGTCTATCAGGATGATTTTATGCCCCATGTCAATGAATGAAAGTCCGTTCTTTCGCAGAAAAAGAAAAAGAAAAAAGTGCAAGAGGATGGATGGCTGTCATGGGGAGGGAGAGGTTCCTAGTGGTTCAGACGAGCTCTTGTCTTTACAGAGCAGAGTTGGGACATCTGAAGGCTGAGTGGCTCTGCAGCTATGAGCTACGGGTGTGATAAATTAAGGTAAGGCTCAATTGCATAATGCACACCAAAGATCTCTGTAAGCAGATGCCAGGAGTTAATCTTCCATCATATAAAGAATGTGTACCAAAGATTTGAAGGCAACATCGTACCAAATTGTCCCTAGAAAAGAATAAAGAATACTAGTGTGTATGTCTGCTCTGTTTCTTACAAAATTGTCCAGGCAACAAATGCCCTTCGCTTGTTGGCTGCTTACAGAAACTCACCCAACAAGTACTGACTAGCTTACACTATGCACGTACATACATGGTCACTGATCAAAATTGAGTGTGCACCTACTAGTCAAAATTCAGTTAAGCAAGTGTCATAAAATTCAGTTAAGCGTCCAACATTCAGTTAAGCATCTGTCAAAAAGTTCAAGAATGCTACTGTCATCAAGTTCAGTAATGCTACTGTTAAATTTTCAGTATACCTACTTCCTATTTCTAATAAAATAAAATCCACCATCCTCTATGTCATCAAATCTGCATTTTTTGTCCATCACAAATACCAAAAAAGAGGTGCCTTTCTAACCCACGCATTACCTAAGAACAAACATCAGTTTCAAATCCTAAAGTGTCATTGCGCATTAGGGGAATAACCTAAACACAACTAAGAATCATCACAGCAGCACCACGACATACAGATCCTAGTTCCTGTCGCGCCACACATACATCTAAAACCCTACAGAAACCAGGAGACAGAGGGGCAGAGGAGACGACGTAATTCTCACCATATGGAGGAGCTGCATCGCCGGGAGCTCGCCGACGAGGCGCCGCCATTCGTGCCCGCGACGATCAATGGTGTCGTCACGATCCACCCAGGCGGCGGCACCGAACGATCGAACTAGGAGAGAGACGAAGAGAAGAGCCCGAGGCAGATCATGACACAGGCGGGATGTTAGGATATGGGCGGGCTGCTGTGTCCCACCGGCTCAGGGGCTTATGTGCGAACAATAAACAGAACGAAGGGGTTTTTCGTAATATTTCACCCAGCCACAGGCCTGTGTGCGCGATGGCACTCGCTGACATTGGGTCCCGCAGCCACGCTGGCATCTAGTCAGCAGCGCGGAGGTATGAAAACATGATTCGAACCGTATTTGCACCAGAAAGCCAAGTTTTCGCACCAAATCGGTGTATTCTTCAAGTTCATGCACCAAACTGAACATTGATGGCAAGTTAGGCACCATTGGTGTAATTACCTCCTTTTCAAGGCACGATATAACAGAAAAGAAAGGGGGGAAATCAAGCAAAAAATAAACAGTGTCTGATCGAGCTGATCCGTGTATTTTGAACCATGCTGACCTTATCATATCTGTTTTTCTGCTGCTTGTAATCTTTGGCCGTGGTACAAATCAAACGAGTAGATCTCTCCACTTTTGGCAGCTGGTGTATCTTTGGCCATACCACTTATGTATATCAAATGAGTGGATTGCTTTTAGTCTCCGTAGTTCGTATCATCTTGGGAATCATTGACTTGTTTCTGCCTGCCAGTTATGAATAATAACTTGGCTTTCATGAGCAGAACGCAGACGACACGGGTCCTGTTTTGCTAAATGTCAGGTGCGTGTGAAAAAAAATCTAGTTGCAGTCGAATTTCTGCTTCGCGCGAGACTGAAGGTGGATCCAACGTGAGGACCGCAGCGCGAGCATCCGGTGGGGTGGGGGGGGGGGGGGGGGGGGGTGGGGTGGTGGTAGACCTTAGAGGGCCCGAAAGCACATCTGGGGGGCGTTGAGGGGAGGCCGGGGCAACGAGGCGGCCGCGGGTGGCGGAGGCTGGCGGTTAGGGAAAAAAAATGAAGAGTGGCGGCGCGATCTCGACCGTTGGATGGAGATTTGATGGCCCAAAAATTTGAATTTATTTTTCTGTTAACTGATGAATAGGCGGTCCCTATCTTTATCTCAAAAAACTGTTTTGCGATGTACATGACCGTAGCCTCACCCCTTGCTGCTGACAGTGGCTTGACGGCGGCTGACCCACATCCATTTAAACTTTGGAAGCGGCATCATGTGTGTTAGAGAGATAGTACTAGTAGTACAACCTTAGTTCCAATTATTATGAAGCACTAAACACCGGAAATTCAGGAGCTGGATCATGCCAGCCTCTTTGTTCATTGGCATAATTGCTTTGCTTGGGTTTCATGGCTGAATCCAGAAACAAGAGAAGAAGGGGGCTACAAGCTCTCTCAGAGCTTAGCGACTCTCGGCCGTCGGATCGAACTGCTTGATGCGATTCTGAGCGTCAGATCAAGCCGCTGGACAACCTGGGCCGTCGGATTTTCGTCCCCTCATGTATCAATGAATAGTCAGCGTTCCCTCCTGGTCTCGCTCACTCCGCGGCTTTGACCGGATCTCGCTGACGTGCGGGTCCCCCCGCGTGTGGGTCGCCTTTGTCAGTCACCGTGGCTGGGAGTCTGGCCTGTGCGGCCCGTGGCGCCCTTCGGCGGGCAAATATGCCGTGCCACCGCATGTAATACCATGCCCCCGCCGAAGGCAATTTTGGTATTTCGTGTGGTTGGTCGCTACGTGCTCGCCGCTGTTTGGCTTATGGCGAGGGAGAGCAACCAGTCCCGCAAAAGAAACCTAGCCGTCGCATTTCCCCATCTCAACTTTCTCTCTCTCCCCCTCTCCAAAACCTAGCCGCCCACACACCACCTGCCGCCGCGCCGCCGTCGCTGGCGCTCGCCCCGGCCCATCCTCGACCCTCACGGCACCCAGCGTCTCCTCCCCACCCCTCAGCACTTGGTAGGAGGAGCACAAGAAGCTCGTGGGTCGCCTCCCTCCTCCTCCTCCTCCTCCCCATCGGGACGGGCAGGAGGATGAGCGCCTCCCTCGCGACGGCCTCAACGGGGAGGGGCTGCCGCCGTCGGTGCTGACCAGGACATCTACTGCGCCCGTCCTTCTACTCCTGCATCCCCTCACCTCGTGGCGCAGCTCGTCCACGCTGGTACGTGCGCCCCATCCACCCCGCCTCTCATGGTATTCGGTTTGATCGATTTTCCTCTCTCGATCTGCCCCGTTTTTCTTTCTTTAGATTAAATCTTGTGGACGGTAGTGCTCTTCTTCTTGCACCGGATTTGTTACTGCTCTTTGAGGATAGGTCACGTTGCTCATCGTGCAGGTGCTTGTCTTTTTTCGAATCGTACTGGTGGATTTGATCTCCCACGAATCTTTTTGCGTTTGGATCCTTTTGCATCTCCTGTTCCTCTTTTGGTTTCTTCTTCTTGCCTCTGCCGTTCCTTTGGATTTTTTTTTCTTGGGCTAATTTGGCTGTTTGTCGAGCGTTTGTTTCTTGGATTTTAGCCTTTCACTTTCATTCTCTTCCGCTTCCTTTCATTTTTTTTGTGTTTTCCTCTTCGCTTGGTTGATACTGTATTGTCTATGTTCTTCCTAATTTGTTTTGCAGGCACTGGCCGGGCTTGGCATGGATTGGTGTCTCGTATGTTTGGCAGGCACATATTCGGTTGGTTACAGGTTTCTTGCGTATTCAGGTAGCCGATTTACCCCATATATAACTTATTTTACTTAGGTTTGATGCTGTGTGGTTCCCTTTAAAGCGGTTCTTTTTGGTGCCTCATGTTCTTCCAGTTGCTTGGTTTGTTAGGACTGTTCAGAGAGCCCTATTACATGTAGTTATGAGAGGAGGCCCTTGACAGATAGGGATTCAGACGAAGCAATTGCTAGACAGGAATGACCGTTGCATGTATAAAAAGAAAATTTCTCTGTAGGCTTCAGACTTTTTCTTGGGTTTATGAAGTGAAAGAGCCATGGTAGCCATCCAGTTTTTTTTTTGTGTTTGCACATGAATCCTACATCTTCCATGGGATTTTTAGGCCTCATTTTTGTTTGTATCAAAGTTATAATAGGGGTTTGGTTATTGCAACAGGTAGCTTATTTACCCCCCTAATTTCCTTTACTTTTGTTTGATATTGTGTACATATTAATGTTTAGTGTCACTTGAATTCAGAACAAAGAGCTGGTACACCGGACACAAAAGAAAGGAGTAGACAGATATACATATTCAAATGCTATAGTTTCTATAAATGCGAAGTAGAAAAGTTCTAGGTAAAAGTAAATTGATGGTCGGAATTGCTGGCACATTGTCACCGGTCTGCTGTGTCTGTAATCACACATTCAACATGTAGTTTAGCAAGTCTGCATGTTGTTTCATACTAGGTTTTGAATATTTGGGTTTCTTCTACTTTGGATGAAATTATGATTTTATAGGCCTAGGAATTTTACTTCTGGATTCTCAGCTGTCCAAACACCCAGAAACCTTGAGGTGGGATTTCTCTTAATTTCTTTTTAGAGGTGCACTTATTTAGAGCACGGATGTCTTCGTCTCACATGATACCTACAAGAAGTGAGTTTCTCTTAATTACATGAGAGTAAACAACAGATGACCAGATACATGGTTGAGTATGGTTGTAATCAAACTGTATATTCGCTTGAGCTTTTAATGCAGGCAAAAATGTTAATTCTTTTCTTGAGTTACTCTACAAAACAGTCCTCTTGATCTATGTATTGATATCTCCAGTTCTACATTAGAGTATTAAATGTATGTCTGTTACACAACGAGTACTGCTTCACAACCCCCTCTTTTTATTCACTCGACTGCCTTAAGTGTGTGTTATTGCATCAATTGATTACAGCGTGTGGTAGCCTGATAAGTAGTTGGCTTGGTGTCGTATTTATATTGGTTTCGTATGATATTTGTTATATAATATACTGGGTAAGCATGCATTTTCCTCGTGCGGAGCATATCTGGTGAAAAATCACAAAACTGGCCCTTTGGCCAAAGTTCAGCACAAAATGGCCCTCTTTTGAAAATATTTCACGAAATGGCCCTACCCGCATGACGCCCACTCCCGGGGCGCCATGATAGGTACCATAACGCCCCGGTCAAAGGCGCCATGCGCGTCGGTGCTGACTACCACGTAGGCCTGGCCTTGGGCCCATGACGCCTCGGCCCAGGGCGCCATGGGCTGCACCACGACGCCCCGGCCTGGGGCGCCATACCCCTTCATATCGCCATCCGAGCCCCTCTGCTCTCTGTTCGTTCTTTCTCTCCTCTCTCTCTGTTCTTTCCCCACACCGGCGCCCCTCAAATCGCCCCTCCCTCTCCCCACTCAAATGCTGCGGATCTGAGCCAAAAATCAGTGGATCCGGTTGCCCTTCGAATCCTCAAGGTATTCTCCCCCCTTTCCCCTCTTTCTATTGGTTGAAATCTCTACATTTGATTGATTTGGGTGAAACCCTAGTTCATCCTTTTCTTGAAATGGATAGTGGATTTTGGTGTGATAATGTAGGGATTAGTGTGATTTAGGATATGTATGGCTTAGAATATGTATGGCTTAGAATATGTATGATATAGGATTTTTATGAAAGTGCTATGAATTTGGTTAGGATATGTACGCACATATATGGTGTATGGAAGAATTAGTGCAAATATATGGTGTATGGAAGAATTAGTGCAAATATATGGTGTATGGAAGAAGAATTAGTGTAGAAATTTTGCACATGTATGTATGTTTTTGCACTAGTGCAGATATTTGCAAATGACAACGGGGCTTACCATATACATTTGTAATTTGCAGGATGGCCTCTCTTATCAATCCATCGTACGATCAATTGCATCGTGGACGGTTCATGGCAGAAGAAGGAAGGGTTTTTGATCAGCTTCACCTGAGGTCCGGTTCGGTTCATGACAAAATGGAGTATGACGAGCGATACACGGAGTATATCCGGAAGACCGGGCTTCTCCCTTTCATCTCACTCGTGTCTCGTTCGATGCCGAAGATGAACCCTTGTGCGATCACAGCACTCGTTGACCGATGGCGCCCTGAGACACATACTTTTCACTTCTATGCTGGGGAGATGACGGTCACTTTGCAGGATGTGTCTCTGATCACTGGACTTCCCATCAAAGGAGAGCCTATTTGTTTTAGCATAGATTCTGATGGATGGCGTGAGATTATGGTTGGACTCATAGGGAGGGAGCCAGGGGTACAAGGGAAGTCCGCCGGTGCAAGTTATCATTGGATTGCTGAACACTTTGGGGAATGTCCGGCTGATGCGGACGATGAAACAGTGCAGCAGTATACCAGGGCATACTTGTGGTATGTAGTCAGCCGGACTCTTTTCTCTGACGGCACTGGCGTGAACGCTTCCTTTATGTGGCTTAAGCTGTTTGCTGGGTGGGAGCATGGACTCAGTTGGGGTACGGCGGCGTTGGCTTATTTGTATCGTCAGGTAAGTAGTTTTGCTTATAATAGTGTGTTCACCATGTAGAAATTTTCTTTAGTTTATAATGACATATTTCTTGTTTGTGTGTAGCTGGACGAGGCGTGCCGTAGGGGCGCGAATCCAAGAAACGTCGTAGAGTTAAAGGAAGCGAACATCGGTGGTCCGATGCTTCTATTATTGATCTGGAGTTGGGAGCACTTGCCAGTGGGGCGGCCGACACCAAAGGGTTACGATCCGTGGGATGATCATCATGACCCAGACCGTATGCCTACATGGGCGTATAAGTGGGACAAGGTTGAAGGTTTTGTTGGCAATTCAAAGACCATGTATTTGCACTACTGCAACGGGCTTGACATCATGACCCCGGAGCAGGTTATCTTAGTAGCTTCTTGCTTTGTCTCTTCGGTTTTCCAAAAATCATACTAACAATGTAGTTTTTACTTAATCTTTATTTATAGGTTACTTGGGAACCGTACGGAACAGAGGGCAACATTGGTAGGGGAGCTGGTTTTATTACTTTCAGACTTAACCCAAAGTGTCTACAGGAAGCACACTTATGGCGGATGCGTTGCCCGTTGATTTGTTATTATGCTGTTGAGTTTTATCAGCCACAACGAGTTATGACACAGTTTGGCTTATTTCAAGAGACCCCGCCGAAGTACAAGGACACTTCGCTACATTTGCATAGGTAAGTGCTTAGCACTTCAAATGCTTTCTCCATTGTTTTGAAGATAGTAACGAAAATGCATTGCCAAATGCTATGCAATCTCGACAAGATGAAGCAGAAGAGTATAAAAAAATGGGATCGAGAGCATGACATGTATATCCAGGAGTTCAAGCAAAAGCTCAATAAGATTGAGCTTTCATTGCGTCAACCCACTTCTAAGCCTCCCCCACGGCCTTTTGATACGGAAGCATTCAACAATTATCTTGTGTGGTTTCGTTCCGTTGCACGTACTCAACTTAACGCACCCGCATTTCAGCCAGGGGACATATTACATGAACCCAATCCAGGTTTTGATCAGATGGCCAATATTGAGTACAACAGGCTTATTAGAGATGGTAGACGGTATGAATCGGCGCCAACTATCCGCTTTGTGGTAAGTTACCGTTATATCTATATGCTTGCCTACATTGTGTCAAAATGATTTGTCCTATTGTGTCCAATAGCAAAACGAGCTCTCGAAGCATGTCAACGACGCCGGCGAGGCACTCAAGTACCCTCCAGGTGAAGAGTCGTACAACAAGCTTAAAGCTTTTGTTGAGGTATGACATTTGATAATTTGCTTTCCATACACATTTTTTAGGTATATCTCCTAACTTCATGATATGTCAATTTCATAGCGGAGCAAGTCTTGGGCACGTGGCCTTGGTGCTCTACTAGGCTGCCGCTCCACCGATGTCGCAGTCCCTACTGCTTTGAGGTCGAGATCATCATCAAGCTTCACCCAGCAGCAAGGCGACGAATCGGCTGATGACGAGGGCGAGGAGGGGGATGAACAGACGCATGATGAGATTAACACCTCGCAGATGCCCGATGCGCCTCAGCCTAGTCAAAGGCGTGGAAAGTATACTCCGGGCAAATATGCAAGGAAGGCACGTAAGGACCCGGTGATCGAGGCCGCCTCAGAGGAGGAGGAAGAGGAGGTGCCGCAGCTCCAGAGGAGAAGGCGCTTAGTGAAGGGGAAGGATGCTGCACCGGCTAAGAGGGGGAAAGGAAGGAAATGATGCATTTGTCGTCAAGTTGATGTAGTATTTGTCCAAAACTAGATGTCGTGAACTTATGGTTGTCGAGGACTTGTAGTATTTGTCCAAAACTAGATGTCGTGAACTTATGGTTGTCGAGGACTTGTAGTATTTGTCCAAAACTAGATGTCGTGAACTTATGGTTGTCGAGCACTTGTAGTATTTGTCCAAAACTTGATGTCCTGAAATTATTTGTTGGAAACTTTGATGTGTGTCATTTATGTCTGTCAACACTTATTGTCGGAAACTTTGTAGCTATCTCATCAAAATCAAAAACAGAAACAGAAAAAGAAGAAGAAACAGAACTTGACAGCATGGCGCCCCAGATCAAGGCGCCATGGTCTACAGAACGGCGCCCCAGCCCAGGGCGCCATGGTCGTGTAGATGGCAAGTCTTAAGATTTTAAGCTCCTGATGTTGGGGGTGCCATGCATTTTTTCTGGGCGCCATGTATGACGCCCTATCCCAGGGCGCCATGGTCGTCGAAAATGGCTAAGTCCTAAGATTGTAAGCTCCTGATGTTGGGGGCGCCATGCATTTTTTCTGGGCGCCATGTATGACACCCTATCCCAGGGCGCCATGGTCGTCGAAAATGGCTAAGTCCTAAGATTGTAAGCTCCTGATGTTGGGGGCGCCATGCATTTTTTCTGGGCGCCATGTATGACGCCCTGGCACAGGGCGCCGTACTTACTAACATGGCGCCCTAAGTTAGGGCGCCATGACAATCACTTCTCTTTTTTTTGTAACTTATGTGGTTTTTGTTTTTTTGTAACTTACATAGTTTCAGTTTTCATCATAACTTCCACACATACATAAGTTCAACCACCACATACATTGATTCCACACATACATAAGTTCAGGACTTACATTAGTTCTACACATACATAGTTCAACCACCCAAAAGATTCACGACATACATAAGTTCGGCCACCCAAAAGATTCACGACATACATAAGTTCCACACATACATTAGTTTCACACCCCAAGCCAATAAGTGAAGCCTCGACCACCACCATCACCACGGCCACGTCCTCGAGCACCACCATCACCACGGCCACGTCCTCGAGCTCCACCGTCACCACGGCCACGTCCTCGAGTTTGACTTCTCCACAAAGAATGGCCGATGAAACTTAACCGCGTAGTCCTTGGCCCATATTTGAAGTTCTGCCAAGCTTTCAAAGATTGTTCCTTCACTAACACCATACACACTTGCTTTGGTATCTCGCTTTGAAGTTAACCTTGGTGCAAGAATTTTACTTGTCCCACCATCAACAATCGTCTTATCGGCTAGGCTTAGATCACGAAACAATGATGTCTTGTGACTACGGCCTATTACCTTCTTGAATGCATTGGCTTCTTTAGCCGTCAAACCATCCTCATCTATTTCTTCATCCGGGCCTTCATCCTCCGAGTCCCACGCATAAGCCCTATTGTATGGAATCTCATGGTCCATGTCCTCTTCCATGCAATTTGCCTCAACATCACCAACATAATTGTCATGAAGATAAGCCTCCGATTCATCACCCTCAAACTCACCACCATCCATGTGCAAGTCTTCATTATCAACTTGGTCATTCCCGACGGGGCTCAAACATTGGGTCATTGGAGGTTGGTTCATTGTTGTGTCATGCACATCCGGAGTGACATGTGTTGAATCTCGAACCGGGCTTCTAACATCATATGAAGATGCACACCGATTCAAATCAATGTGCAACCGAGCACGAACAACCTTTGTGGCAAATAACTCAAATGATTTATCTTGTGAGGCCAACACACTCTCTTTATATGCTTCCCAATGAAACTCGGAATCAAGAGGCATTATCTTCCAACGAATATGTTGCCCATACCCAACATTATACCTTCCGATTAAGTCTACTCCATCGCTTTCTTCCATCCAATTCAACCTTCTTCGAAGCTCAACCAAAACCTCCTCAAGGCTAGGACTTGTGGGAAACACCATCACTACCGGCTTCTTCTTCGGGTCACATACTCCCGTCTCCCTTCTCAAAGGAGACAAAGTCCACATGATGCACATTGACGATCCTCGCCATCTAAATCATAAACACCAAATGCATCAACAAAAATAGCAAAATTGGATGACCTAGGGTTCCCCCAAATCCCCACAATGTGGAGATTTCAAACCAAAAAAAGAGGAATGATGGAGAATACCTGAGGGGTCGAAGGGAAGGATAAATCACCGATTTGGAGCTCCGATCCACGAAATTTGTGGGCATTAGGAAGGGCATGAGTGGGGCGGGCCGGGGGGGGGGGGGGAGAAGGGAAAAGAGATTGGGGTGGGAAACAGGGGAAGTGCTCTGTTTTATGCAAGGGGCATGGCGCCCTGGGCAGGGGCGTCATGGTGGTGTGCATGGCGCCCTGGGCGGGGGCACCATGGTGTCCTGCCCTGCCAGCGTGGCAAGTCATCGGCGACCCATATAGCGCCTTTGAACAGGGCGTCGTGATGTTTAGCATGGCGCCCCGAATGCGGGCGTCATGCAGGTAGGGCCATTTTGTGAAAAGTTTTAAAAACGGGGCCATTTTGTGCTGAACTTTGGCCAAAGGGCCAGTTTTGTGATTTTTCACGCATATCTGTATAGATGTGGTTTTGTATATTTCGTTTTGTTTTCACTGAGAAAACCACATACTGCTGGAGAAGTATTTATATATGCTCTTACTTTAGATGTTCTTATATTGCAGTGTAAACTGCTAGCAAAGCTCCGCTGCAGAGTACAGAGTTGATATGAAGCTCTGCTAAGTTCAATATATGATTCTTTCTGTGTCAGTGTTCTTCCTTGAAAACAATCAATGATCAAAGCATCTTCTTATGTATTTATTTTTCTTTCTCATGTTAAGTTAGCATTTTGGTGTTGTGTATTTCTAGATTGTGCTCCCACTAACTTATTTGGCCCATGTACTAAAGATGCGCGGCTTGATTTTAAAATTATGGTTATGAACACAAAGCTAATTGGTACTCTGTTCTACACTACTGTCCCTTGGACCATGATCTTGCAAAAGAGAGGAAGCCAAACACAGGTACAAGTGTTTTCCTTCGCCCAATCCAATGGATTTTTCTTAGGGCAGTTGACTACATCATTTAACCCCACATAAATGGTTGTGAACCAGATAAAACTAATTTCATTTCTCTTTTTATCACTATTCTTATGTTATCTGGAAAAGCTGGAGCGCATAACACTTTTAGTTTAGCCACAGGGTGCTTGATGCTTCAGCCACAGGAAGAAATCGAGGCCCTTTTAGTTTATCAGCAAGCCGCTTTCATGTAGTTTATGCTCTTCTTCCCTTTTTCTTATTATACATAAACCAATTACTCGCTTATTTTCATTCCCCTAATTACTTTGAGATATTCCATACCATGTTATCTGAAAACATTAGCGAGTTGCTTTAATTCCTTTTTGTTCTGCTATGTCCTTTCACCCGATTCAATAGCTTTCTTATAACTTTCTTTATTTTATCCTATTAGATTCCAAATCTGACTTTGGGCGATTGCTTGAGGGAGTTTCCACTTCTCTTTTTGTGTGTGATTCTTGCTATAATGGCCAAATTGGTCCTGTTGTGTGCATACTACTGAAGCACCTATTGAGTTTAATCATCTGAAGAATGGGACAGAAGTGATGATAATAAGATAACAGTATTTCTTAAGCCTATATTTAGTTTTTCCTTCCTCTTACACTAAAATGTGTACTAACATTTCTTGAGAACAAAACTAGGGCAGTGCACATATACGATTTATTTATTCTTCTTTCATATTGGAGAGAGTGGCAGTACCTTGCCGATTACACTAATTTTGTCCTATAGAGGGTTCTGTATATTCTCTAGCTACTTAATGATTTCTTTCTTGGCTGTGATTTATTTGGTATTTGAGGTGCTAACAAATAGGAGTTGGGACAGAAAAATGTCGTTTTATTTGCTCTCATGTGACAAGCCAGTTTTGGGCGTTCATTTCATGCCCAGAGTCTTGCGAGTTATACCCATGTTGAGATATGCTATGGTTTATTATGTCTTTGTTTCATGTTTATTTCAGGCTTGCTTTGTGGCCTCAAATCCAATGTATCCTTGATTATGTATTTATTGAATAAATGTCTGCATTCTGTGCTTAGTTCTGTAACATAGAAATTTGGCGTGCTCCTCTTCATCTCCAGCCAACTGGTCCACTATTTCTCTGGTTTAATAAAAAGGAAAATATTGTTCTTTTTGTAGCTCAGTGGCACTTATTGCCTTACAGGAGGCTGATTCTTAAATTGCCTAATTAACAGCAACACTTAAATGTAGATGGTTATCCTTTGCCACTCTTTAGTAATATATCTGATTTTCCCATATCCTGTTCATGACAAAGATGTGTATTTGTGTGGACGTGTGTGTGTGTGTGCCATTGAATTAGGATTTAAAGTTTGGGTCTCCTCTGATTTAGTTACATGCATATCTTCCACTACCTGATCTTTCCCTATCCTACAGACCATATAAATGTGTGCTCGACCTCTATCTGAAAGATCAAACATTTACTTCCTCCTCCTATTCTAATGCTGATGCTTTGCTTTTGTGATTGCAGATCGACTTGCAATGTTGAGCAGATCACCATGTTAAAAGATGAGCATTCAGAGAAGTGTGTGCTCGCCAAGGACCCAATGGGTTTCTGAAGAGTTGGTTGCACACTGTTGGTGTCCGATGCACTAACAGGTACACATGAGATCTGCTCCTGGTTTTACCTTGGTCTTGTAGTTAGCAAATCAATTTTTTTTGGAATGTTCGACTTTAATTACATTTAGTTAGTCTTTCATCCATCCATATCTTTGAGATCTGAGACCAGGGTGCACGTCACAAATATGTCAACCATGGTGTCAGGAGCCCCTTAATTTCCTCTTCCTTTTGGGTGTGAGCATCGTTGATTGCTAATAGCAAAGAAATTTGAAAAAAAATGAAGAATATAAAAGTAACTTCATTTTTTTAACATGGCTTGATTTAAATTTTTGTGTACATGTTCTGTGATGAGATAGTCTCCTATGTCTGCCAGGTCCAGTACTAGATTTTTTTTTACTCAGAACCAACAACCCTAATTTAAATGAAATATAGATACACACAATATTTGTAAGCTACTACGGGAATTTAGAGGTGGTCATAGATATCTTGGTCAAACCAAATAGATAAAGAACACACATGAATCCAGGCTTGTGCTCTGTTTTGTATTTCTCATGTACGAGTAGAGTCTGTGTGTATATGTTGTAAGCTATAACAGTTTGTACACACCAGAACCTATCTGTGTGTACGAGCAGAGTCAGTGTGTATATGTTGTAAGCTAGAACGGGTTGTATCCACCAAAACCTATATGTGTGCCTCTACTCCTGTCATGCATGCATTTTGCAAGTCATGCATGAATTTTTTATCAGACAAGATTATTTTTTTCAGATGTATAATCCTATTTTTTTCAGATATATATTTCTTCTTGCTCATTCTTTTCGGCTTCACGAATAATCAGAATATACCTGTAGTGTTTGTACTATATGCATACACTTTAGCTCAAAATAATAATGCACTTCCTATTACTTGATCTGTTTTGATAAAATGTATGTACATCAGTTGTGATATATAATTGGTAGCAGATAAAACAATACGTATTAGTTATCCAGTGAAAGATTTTAGATTCTTGCAGGGTTGCTGCCTGCTGAAACATGTATTTGTGAATAGCTTATGAAAAATGTATTTGTGAAATAATACATAATGAAAAGAAACTGGTTACTTTACCTCAACCCGTAGAGGTACTTGTATTGTAGTATACATGTGTACTTTCAGTTATGACATGATTGGATTTTTTTTGTTACTTCATAATATCTGATTTCAGCGCGAGAGCAAGTTGCATGTTGTATGAACTAAGGGCAAATTCATATTGGTAGGTTTAGTGGGTCGCTTGCATTGACAGTCGACTGTATGTAGGTGGGTGTTGCCATATCTGAGGCTATGGTACAACATTTTGTATTTCTCATGGAAGGATATGCTGGTGGTCCTTAAGGATGTGGTTCACGAGGTTTGACTGTCAAATCAAAGTTCCCAGGTGAACTTCTGCTACTTTTGGTCTTATCCCTCTACGTGTCCCCTTACAATGATTCATCTTTTTCTGCCTCCATTTTGTTTCTACACGCGATGAATTATCTCTTTGCCATATTGATGCTCCATCCCTGGTGAGCTCATTCCTTTTTGAGAGATGTCTTCCTTCTTTGATTTCGTTGTACTATTTATATACCTATACGCACTGGATTATCATGTGCTAGATGCTTTCATGTATTTTGTAGAATCGGGGAGAGAGAGTACCTACAGACTCCTTGAGCCTTCTCTCGGGTTTTCTGCGTGAGTACCCTGTGTGTGTGACAGCTCACTCACCAGGGAGGACTGGGAGCTCCTCTTTCTAGGTCATCACAAGGGGAGCCTTGTGGGCTTAAGTGAGATGGGCCAGACAGCCCATACCGGTTCAACACTCCCCCTCAAGATGGGTGGTAGATATCTATCATCCCCATCTTGTCACATGCCAAGTTACAGTCCTTTGTTCCCAGTCCCTTTGTCAAGCAATCTGCAAACTGCTGCCCAGAGCTGACATGAGTAAGACTGATGATTCCAGCATCAAGTTTCTCCTTAATGAAGAAGCGATCAATTTCCACATGTTTTGTCCTGTCATGTTGAACTGGATTATTAGCAATGGCTATAGCTGACTGATTGTCACACCATACCTTCAAGGGTCCCTTCCTCAGAAGTTTCAACTCGCTCAGTACGTACTTCACCCAGAGCATCTCACACAACCCTTGAGATAATGCTCTATACTCAGCTTCTGCTGTTGATCTAGATACAACAGGTTGTTTCTTGCTTCTCCATGACACCAAATTTCCACCCACAAACACACAGTAGCCAGAAGTTGATCTTCTATCATCTTGACAACTGGCCCAATCAGAGTCACTATAGCCATCCACCTCAAGATGTCCACTCCTCGCAAACCACAACCCTTTACCTGGAGTCCCCTTCAAGTATCTCAGAATTCTATGCACAATATCAAGATGCCCACTCCTTGGTTCATGCATGTATCTGCTCACCACACCCACGGCATACGTAATGTCAGGCCTGGTATGACACAAGTACAATAACCTCCCAACCAGTTTCTGATAATCTTCCTTACTCACCAACTCTCCTGATTATGCTGTCACTTGATGATTTTGTTTAATCGGAGTAGCGTTAGCACGGCATCCCATCATGCCCATGTCACTCAAGAGATCCAAGGTGTATTTCCGTTGGCACAAAGATATCCCCTTCTCTGTCCGAGCCACTTCAATGCCAAGGAAGTATTTTAGGTTGCCCAAATCCTTTACCTCAAACTCCTTGCTCAGACAACCCTTCAATCTCTCTATTTCCTCCTTATCATCTCCAGTGATGATAATGTCATCCACATACACAGCAAGAATGGTGATCTTCCGATCGGAGTGCCTGTAGAACATCGTGTGGTCACCGTTACACTGACCATACCCCATACCACGGACAGCATGTCTGAATCTACCAAACCATGCCCTCGGTGATTGTTTCAGTCCATACAAGGATTTCTTTAGCCTGCATACCTTCCCCGTGGTCTCTGACGTACCAAAACCTGGTGGTATCTCCATGTACACTTCTTCCTTCAACTCACCATGCAAGAAGGCATTCTTGACATCTAATTGATGCAATTTCCACCCAAAGTTTGCAGCATAGGAGACCAATATCCTTACTGTGTTCATCTTTGCCACTGGAGCAAACGTCTCATCATAGTCAATTCCATAAGTTTGACTATATCCTCTGGCGACCAATCTGGCCTTATACCATTCCACCTTCCCCTCGGGATTCTGCTTCACGGTGTATACCCACTTGCAGCTGACTGCTTTCTTTTCTGGTGGTAATGTGGTTAGCACCCACGTCTTGTTTTTCTTTAGTGCTTCCAACTCCTCTATCATTGCTTCACGCCACTTCGGATCTTGCTTTGCAGCCTTCCAATCCTTTGGGACTGACACAGTTTGTAGAGAGGCAACAAACGCTCTATAGGAAGGAGACAAAGCCTCATAGGACACAAAATTGCCAATGTCATGATCATCAAAACCATCCTGTGGTAGAGCCTTCCTTGCCGCTTCACGTGTCCCCTTTCGCAACGCAATAGGCAGTTCCACTGTGTCAGATGAACTTGCATCACCACTGCCTTGCTGCTCTCCCTGCACTGACTGCTCCCCCTGCACATGTGGCTGCCGCCGTGAATATACCAGACGTGTGTCAGATGAGTTGTGCACTTGTGGCACTTGTGGCTGCCGTCGTGAGTACACCAGGGGAATCTTCTGCCACCGATCCCGAATAGGAACCTCAAGAGTACCAATCGTCATTGTTGGCTGGACTTGAACCTGCACATCATCATCAGTGAGAGTACCAGCCGGAATGGTACCCACTATTGGCTGGACACGAGCCTGCACATCACCATCAGTGTTAGTACCCTCAGAATCACCATGAGTGGCCTGCTCCCCCTCTTGACCATCTTCCATAGGGTGTAGGTGCTCAAGCTCTGCAAACAACAGACTTAGGTCTGTTGGCTCACCATAGAATGGCTCAGATTCCCTGAAAGTGACATCCATACTTACAAATCTGCGTTTCTCAGAGGGACACCAACATTTGTACCCCTGCTGACTAGAAGCATAGCCCAGAAAAACACACTTCACTGCCCGCGGATCTAGCTTCCCAACAGAAGGTCGGTGATCACGAACAAAGCAGGTACTGCCAAACAACTTTGGGGGAACAACAAACTTATTGTCTCCAAGCAGCAACTCACACGGAGATTTCATGCCGAGTATCCTTGAGGGTGTCCGGTTGATCAGGTATGTGGCTGTCATAACTGCTTCACTCCACAAGAACTTGGGCACATTCGTGGTAAACATCAATGACCGAGCAACCTCAAGTATATGTCGATTCTTCCTTTCTGCCACTCCATTCTGAGGGGGGGTGTCCAGATAGGAAGTTTGATGAAGAATCCCTTGGTCAGACAAGAAGGCCCCAAAGGTGTTGTTCACATACTCTGTGCCATTGTCAGTCCTGATCACCTGCACCTTAAACTGATTCTTCACCAAGGCATGGAAATCCTGAAAACAGCTAAACATCTCATCCTTGTGACGCATCAAATAGATCCAGGTCATACGAGTATAGCAGTCGATAAAGGTAACAAAGTACTTCATTCCATGCATTGAGACAACTGGGATTTTCCATACATCTGAATGAACAAGCATAAAAGGAGATATACTCCTAAATCCCTTACTCACATAGGAGGCTCTTGTGTGTTTAGCATATTCGCAAGCATCACATGTCAACTTGCCCTTGCCTATGCCACACATAACATCCGGAAATATTCTACTCATCTTATCAAAATATACATGCCCCATCCTACAGTGATGAATCATCGCCTGCTTCTCCTTGTCCTCTATGGTCACAGCACACACCAAGTCCGGCTGCACCTCTTGGTCCATATACCAGAGCCCCCTACGCCTGGTGACAGTCCCAACCGTCTGCCTCGTCTGTCGCTCTTCAATCAAGCAACCAAACTTGTCAAGAATCACACGACAGTCTATTTGATCAATGAGAGCACTCATCGAGACCAAGTTGACAGGAAAAGCTGGCACATGTAAAACTGAGGATAGGGAGATGCTCGAAGTACATTGTACTGTGCCAACCCCTATGACAGGCTGCTTTGTACCATCGGCAGTTTGTATAGTGCCCTTGTGAGTAGGAGGATGATTATTGTAAGACTCAAACACACCGGATTTACCCGCAACATGCTTAGATGCTCCAGAGTCTAGAACCCATTCTGGACCATTCTCATTAGTGGCAAGAGATGCCTTTTCTTGATTATCTTCATCAGCGGAGGCCCAATGAGCACAATCTCCATAGGCACATCATCTACTCCTCTGCCTCTGCCTCCTCCAAATTTCATGCGTGATATGAAAGCATGGAGCTCCTCGAACTCAGCCCTCAACTTAACAGCCTGAGCATCCTTCTCGCGTGTCACCCGCTCGGTTGTTTTCTTGTCAGCCTGGATTTCCTCCACCTTCCTCTTGAGGCTCTCCAATTCCTTCACCATTTCAGTCTTCTCAGTTTCTGCCACAGACATGCTGTATTTCTCCTCTACTACTGCAACCACCTCCAGTCGCTGCCGCTTTTTCCCTCTCTTTTCTGCTTCTTCAACCACCTCCAGTCGCTGCCTCTTTCTCCCTCTCATTTCAGTTACGGTCCCCTTCTTTTTCTCCCCCTGGCTGGCAGCAGCACCTAGCAACAACAGCAGCAGTGTTGCCTCCTTCACCTTCAGCAATTAGCAGCAGCTCACACCCCCTGGCTAGCGGCAGCACCCAGCAGCAGCAGCAGCACACAGCAACACGCAAGTGCAAGCAGCAACAACAGGCTCTTCCTCCTTCCTCTGTGAACAACAACAATTCCAGAGGATCTTGGCCTCCAACAGCAGCCAACCCAGCAGCTCTCCAGCTCCCGGTCCCCTGCACACACACTGCACCACTTCTCCTTCCTCAGCAGCAGGACAGCAGACCAACAGCAAACTCAGCTTCAGTCTCCTCTGCCACAACACCATAGCAGCCCACAGCAGCAAGCAGCAGTAGTCAGCAGAGCACGCAGCACCTCCTCTTCCTTCTCTAACCCAGCAGCACCAGCACCTGCGACCTACTCCTTGGGCAAACAGCAGCAGCAACTGACCCAGATGCAGTTGCCCTTCTTCCTCCTCCCGTAGCTACCTTCCCTGCTCTTCCTCCTCTCTCCTCTTTCCTCCTTGAGAAGCAGCAGCTGCTCCAGATGCAGCTGCCTTTCTTCCTCCTCCAAAACGAAGCAGAACAGAGGGGGAGAAGAGGTCCGGGCAGCAAGAACCAGTCCTAGCCGTCGCCCGCTCAGCCTCTTCGCGAGCGAGGCTCTTCCAGATCCGCGCCACCACCTTGCTGGACCCCGCCGGCCGCGTCGCTGTCGCCGTCGCCACCTCAGGCCCCGCCGTGCCAGGCCTCTGATACCATGTATAATCGGGGAGAGAGAGTACCTACAGACTCCTTGAGCCTTCTCTCTGGTTCTTTGTGTGAGTACCATGTGTGTGTGACGGCTCACTCACCAGGGAGGACTGGGAGCTCCTCTTTCTAGGTCATCACAAGGGCTGGGCCTTGTGGGCTTAAGTGAGATGGGCCAGACAGCCCATACCGGTTCAACATATTTTTAGTGTCCTGTATTGCTCATTCTTAATCTGGAGAATGCTAGATCCAAAACTTGAATTTTTATAGCCTCTGTTAGCAGCCATTTTCCTTGAATCTTTAATGCCACCAAATTAAATTCCATCATTTCCAATGTGTGTGTGTGTCAGTGACAATGAAGATAAAACTCGAATATAGCCTCCTGCCCATATTATTTTCCTACTCATTGATATGCACATTGTTACAACTACTATACTAATTACATGGATATCCTGAAATTTGGTTTGCATCTATAGGTCCAATTATGATGTACGATTGGTAGACTCTTCCACTAAATATGACCACATTCAAAATCAAATGCACATAAAATTTATGAGAATGATCCATCTTTTAATTTTGTTGGGACCATTCTCTCTAGGCCTGCACTGATCCCACTCTTTTGCATTTTTACTTTCACATAGGACACATAGGACCACTGGTGCACTGCTGCTGTGAACTCATCCATGCCGACAGCCGCCTCCATGCTACAGCTGCCGCAGCCTGCAGTTAGCATCTCTATTCTTCTTTGTTCTCTACCTTAGTTTGCGCTTCCTTTGTTCCATTGTTCACAGCTTGATAACCAATGTTTGGGGAAAGCCTCTAAACTGTATTTGATATATTGGCGATGAGGATTTTATGGCCCACTCCCTCTCTAAAGCGTCATCAAATAAGTCTATTATTCTCCAGCATCCTTGCTACCAGACAAATCTTCTATGTTTAAGATATAAATCTTTGTCTTGTGTTGTGTACCACTTCTTTCAGAATATGACCTTATTTATTTCCTTTTAGTTTGCATGGATTATTTCTTTGCCTGAGCGACGGTTTAGATGTTTCCCTTAAAGAAATAGTTTTAGATACTTGCTCCATTGTCAGGTAAGTTAACATGTTGAATGTTTCTTGCTAAACCATAGAAAGCAAAATTCACAAGTTTTGAGCAGCAAACATGGCTTACAACCATTTTGTTTATAACTACCCGTAAATGATATTGATGTTGGTCTCTCTCAGCATAAAAAATGTCTTACAAGCATAGATCTCCTGTTCCAATAGGTTCAAAATTCAACCTGTTTTGCTATGAATGGCCTCCCACACCGTTGTGTACAAAGCTGAAGTGGGTCCACATTAAAAGGTATCACCCTTTGCTGAATTATCAGTTAAACTACCAATTTCAGTACTTTTTTTATTTAATGTTAATTACACCAATGCAATCAACATGCAGAAGTTATACTTGCAAAGGTGGATTGGACAGGAAGGTGTCGATGCTAAAGCCATGTGATGAAGTGGAGCAAGAAGAGTGAATCGGGAAAACTGAGAACATGCCTATTTTGTATGACTTGTCCTTAGGCATTTGTTGTGGCAAATTGACCAGGTTCCCTTACCGTTGTCAATAATGGCCATTGATGAATCATTGAGAAATGTTGAACTGTTTAGAGTTTAATTTAAGGTCTACCAGTCATATAAGAAGAAAGTTGTGGTGTGTTGTTAATTTAGTTATCTGACGAACAAATGAGACCACCAATAATTTTTTAGACAACATATTACCATTAATTTGAATTTCTCATATACTGATCAAGTTGTCAGTGTGATATATACCAGAAAATTAGTTTTCCTGTTGAGTACATGTGCCTTCTTACTTATGCATCATGTCATCTGATCTTTACTTGCTTAGCCATGCTGTTTGGACAGGCACCCTCGCGCCGAGGCGCGTTTCGGATTAAATCCATGGTCAGCTATCAACCAGGGTTGTGTATTTTGTTTTCGTCGGCGATGCTGCATATGCATTTGAGTGGCAATGATGATATAGTTTATAGAGACGATTTGATCACTTTCTTAAACTACTACATGCTGTCATATGCTCTATGCTTAGGATATTTGCCACTAAACCAATAATGAAGTGTACTTTTTATGTTTATATATTGTTGCGTGGCTTCTCAATTTGTTTATGCAAACAAACTTTGCTTTCGAGTGACTCTTTGTTAGTTTCTTGTGTTTATCATGGTTGATGGAATAATGAGTGCAAAGATAACTTTCCTTAGATTTGGTTGCTCGGCTGACAAGAATATGCATTCCTCCGTGTATCACCTTACCTCTCCTGTGATGCTTTCTAGTTGTGGATTCCCTGTATTAGATAAGGGCCAGTGCTTACTTGGACCATTTTGATTCTGATTAGCCTATTGTTAAAGTTCAAGATAGTAGGGTTGATGCTTGAGTACACAAATCATTGTATTCCATATGTCTCACAATTTATTTGTATCAGGTTCATGTGAGGTGGTGCCTATGAAGTACATAGACAAGGCAGATGAATTATGCCACTTATTAGCATGCTTAGTGGTTATGGCTCCGTAGTTGGCTCTTCTTTCTTATGTTCCTGTTCTTATTACCTCCTCTTATGTATTCTCACTTTTGGTATCGAACTTCATGTCGAGTGGCTATCTTTTGTGGTCCTATGAACGCACTGAGATTGATCCTGCCTTATAATCTGATGTCGATATTGAGCTTCATTGTGTTTTACTTCTATCACAATTGAATGTTTCTTTGCTTTATTGTTGTCCTGTATAAGTGCAAATGCTATACCTGGGTTCCCACTAACATAGTGTTACATGCTTCAACAAAACGTTGGGACCGACACCCTCGCGCGATTCCGATCTAGTTTTTATGAAACTAGACTCTGTCGAATCATTCCTTCCGCAGCCTAGAACAAACAATGCGGGTTCTCTTCTCATCACTCGGACATGATGCCTTGAGGAATTTCTTATTAGTGGGCATGCGTACGTGCGAGCAAAGTGAAGGGAAGCTTTAGAGAGTTATAATTAACGTTCGAGGGTCTACTAGAGCCGAAAGCAAGTCATTCCATCACACTCCACTTCTGTTGGGTTCAAGCCAGACCGGCAGAATCTCCATCGAGGCTTTTTTGACCAATTATTTGTTAGTCGCATGGAAAAGTTTGCTTTTCTGTCCATCCTCATCCGCCCGCCGTTGCCTTTCAATGTTGCCCTTCGCCGACCCGTCCGCTGAACCATAACCCGTGGTCGATGTTTCTTTTTCGACAAATGATGAATTTTATTGGCTTAAAATGGAACATCATGGCCGACGTTTCTGCCGCGCTGCCTCGCCGGGGCCGCCCTATTTGAGTCCTCCCCACCTCGGCACTGAGGCTCTGACCGTCCCTCTAAAGTTACTGTCCCCTTCTTTAGGGTCGACAAGCCTTCTCTCCCCTCCTCCCGCGCACCTCTGCACCTGCATCCATCAACCTGCGTCATTGCCCTTCGTCAAACCGCCGACCGCCACCTGCCAAACTGCCACCCGTGGTGGGCGTTGCTACTACGATGTCGCCTCGTCGTCCCACCCTATCCGAGTCGCTGCCTCCACCTCGCCGTTGCGGACTCAAGCCCCCGACCATCCCTCTAAAGCCTGTCTTCGGGACCGGCGAGCCCCCGACCATCCCTCTAAAGCCTTTGTCCCCTTCTTTGGGGCCGGCGAGCCCCACCCACCCTCGTACCCTTGCACCTCCACATGTCAACCTCCGCCTGCCTCTGCCGGCGACGCAACGTCGTCCCGCCTCTGGCTCGTTACCTGCTCACCCTCAGTCGGTCATTGCATGCCAAAAATCAATTGAAATCGAAGACTAGCAAATGTGCTATTTTTTTTTAAAAAAAAACCTCTTGTGAGGATATCATATTGGACTATTGAAGACAATAAAAGTACTAAGAAAATGTCATATTGGATTAAACACTTCACTTCACATCCTCTCTCCCCGATTTTCTTCCAACCACTATTATTAAACTTTCTTCATTTATGTGTACTTCCCCCTTTCCTCCATATACGCCGCCTTCATCCAATGAACCCAAACTTCCGTCCCCCGCCATTGATTTGTCGTCATTAGCTCGTTGCATGGCGTGCATTTCCATTGAATGTGCGCTTGAATAGCTGGCTCAGTTACATGAATATATCATCATCGTCATATGAGATGTACGATGGACGATGCCATGCCTCCCTTGTGGTCTACATGAATAGTGTCACATACGTACGTAGCAGTACTGCAAACTAATAGAGACCGGTGACAACACAGATGAGCCTGAAAATGATGTACCAGCAGCAGATATGGGGCATCATGATCACATGGTTCAAACGAGTTGGCAGGTCGGTGGTACAGCTACAAACCATGCTGCATTTGTCAATTACCAGAGCATCTCTGTCCCTCTAAGCCGTGCCGCCATTACTCGGCGACCGCGCTGTGAGGATCTTTTCGGGCATGTAAGAGCATCTACAACCGGACCTGTCAAACTCACCTTATACAGCCGGGCGGGTCGCCCGGTCACTGGTCGATCATGATTTTTTGACCCAGACGGACGCCTCAAACGACTCTCAAACGTTCGGGCTGACCGGCACCCCATATCCAGCCCAAACATGGGGCGGATATGGGGCGCCCGGGCGCGCCCATCACGTCGGCCTGGTGGCGTGGCCCCACACGGAAACACCCGGAAACCCAGCGGTCCGACGAACGCTGCGCCCGTCGCCGCGGTGTGAACGCCGCGGGGCGCCGCTCCGGCTCGCCGCCCAAGGCCGTAGCCAGCTATTTAAGCCGGACGGCGCCACCAGCCCTAACACATCCGCCTCTTCCCTCCCTCCGCCGTCACTCAAGCCTAGCCATGCTCCCACGCCACCGTTACTACACGATCCAGCACCGTCTCTTCCTCCTTGAGCAGGTCCGGATCCGTAGGGAAGCGAGGCTACCTCAGGAACCGGAGGAGGATTTCGAGGAGGTTGAGGAGGAGGTGCCGGGGGAGGAGGAAGAGGAGCAGGAGCAGGAGCCGACGGAGGAGGAGCAGGATCCGGCAGAGGAAGAGCAGGAGGCGCCACCGCTGGATGTGGGGGAGGAGGAGGTGCCGGCGATGGAGGAGGACGTGGGCGTGTGGCCAGAGCAACACGCCATCCTGAACTCCATCCGCTCGGAGTCGGCTGAGGAGGCCAGGCGTCGTCGTCGGCAACAAATGGAGGCGGTGCAGGCTCTGGCGCAGGCGGCTCCGGCTCCGGCCATCACCGACAACGACGAAATTTGAGTAGTATAGAATGTAGTACATAGTGCATGCTTTTGTATGGATTTAGAGGATGCGTATGAAAGGCTTGTATGTGAAAAAGGAAATATGAGGAGTGTCCGATCAATGCCCGCGGACGCATCCACGTGCGTTTGAGAGGCCGGATTTACAAAGTCTATAGATGCTCTAAGGCACCTCCGTTCCCACGGATGACCACAGGTCTTTATCTTGTTGCGCCGACCATGTGTGTGTACGTACGTCTGCCTAGGTCGTTTGCGTAGGTACCAGATTATAGTATCCCAAGGGCATATGTAGGCTTTCCAAAAATCAAGACGAATGGTATCCATGCACTGCTCTCCTCTCAGGCAAGATTGAATATTAAAAAAGGTTCATGGTCGGCACGTATAAGAAAGAAGAAGCCAGAGCATCTACAACCGAACCCCTCAAATCCGTCTCAAACATCCGGGCAGGCCGCTCGGTCGCTGTCCGGTCATGATTTTTTGACCCAGACGGGCCTCTCAAACGGTCCTTGATACGTCCATTTTGTATCATGCTTTTATATCATCATTTATTGCATTATGGACTGTTATTTCACTTTATGTTACAATACTTAAGCCTTTTCTCTCTTATTTTACAAGATTTACATGAAAAGGGAGAATGCCGGCAGCTGGAATTCTTGACTAGAAATGAGCAAATCTGAGAGACCTATTCTGAACAACTCTAAAAGTCTTGAAAATTTACGGAGAATTATTTTAGAATAAATAAAAAATATTGGTCCAAGAAAATACCAGAGGGGGCCCACCAGGTGGCCACAAGTCTGGGGGCGCGCCCTGCCCCCCTAGGCGCGCCTCTAGGGCTTGTGGGCCCCCTGTCAGGACTCCGGTGCCCCTCTTCTGCTATATGGTATCTTTTGACCTGAAAAAAATCATAAGGAAGCTTTCGGGACGAAGCGCCGCCGTCTCGAGGCGGAACCTGGGCAGAACCAATCTAGAGCTCCGGCGGAGCTGTTCTGCCGGGGAAACTTCCCTCCCGGAGGGGGGAATCGAAGCCATCGTCATCACCAACAATCCTCTCATCGAGAGGGGGTCAATCTCCATCAGCATCTTTACCAGCACCATCTCTTCTCAATCCCTAGTTCATCTCTTGTATCCGATCTTTGTCTCAAAACCTCAGATTGGTACCTGTTGGTTGCTAGTAGTGTTGAATACTCCTTATAGTTGATGCTAGTTGGTTTATTTGGTGAAAGATCATATGTTCAGATCCTTAATGATAATTAATACCCTTCTGATCTTGAACATGAATATGCTTTGTGAGTAGTTACGTTTGTTCCTGAGGACATGGGAGAAGTCTTGTTATAAGTAATCATGTGAATTTTGTATTCGTTCGATATTTTGATGAGATGTATGTTGTCTTTCCTCTAGTGGTGTTATGTAAACATCGACTACATGACACTTCACCATTGTTTAGGCCTAGGGGAAGGCATTGGGAAGTAATAAGTAGATGATGGGTTGCTAGAGTGACAGAAGCTTAAATCCTAGTTTATGCGTTGCTTCGTAAGGGACTGATTTGGAGCCATATGTTTCATGCTATGGTTAGATTTATCTTAATTCTTCTTTCATAGTTGCGGATGCTTGCGAGAGGGGTTAATCATAAGTGGGAGGCTTGTCCAAGTAAGAACATCACCCAAGCACCGGTCCACCCACATATCAAATTATCAAAGTAATGCACGTGAATCATATGAGCATGATGAAAACTAACTTGACAGTAATTCCCATGTGTCCTCGGGAGCGCTTTGCTTTATATAAGAGTTCGTCCAGGCTTGTACTTTGCTATAAAAAGGATTGAGCCACCTTGCTGCACCATTGCTACACTTGTTACTTGTTACCCGTTACGAAATATCTTATCACAAAACTATTTGTTACCGATAATTTCAGTGCTTGCAGAAAATACCTTGCTGAAAACCGCTTGTCATTTCCTTCTGCTTCTCGTTGGGTTCGACACTCTTACTTATCGAAAGGACTACGATAGATCCCCTGTACTTGTGGGTCATCAGATCCCATCTACTTCTCCTCTCCCTCTTGCTGGATCAAGAAGGAGGAGACATCATCGAGCCTCACGTGTGCTAAACTCGGAGGTGCCGTCCGTTCGGCACTAGATTGGTTGGATCGTGATCGGATCACGAAGAGTACGACTTCATCAACCGCGTGATAAACGCTTCCGCTTAGTGATTTACAAGGGTATGTAGATGCTCTCCCCCTCTCGTAGCTATGCATCTCCATGGATAGATCTTGCGTGTGCGTATAAATTTTTTGTTTTCCATGCAACGTTCCCCAATAGTGGCATCATGAGCTAGGTCTATGTGTAGATGATATGCATGAGTAGAACACAAAGAAGTTGTGGGCGGTGATGGTCATACTGCTTACCACCAACGTCTTATTTCAATTCGGCGGTATTGTGGGATGAAGCGGCCCGGACCAACTTTACATGTCCACGCACATGAGACCGGTTCCACCGACTGACATGCAACTTGTTTTGCATAAAAGTGGCTGTCGGGTGTCTGTTTCTCCTACTTTAGTTGAATCGAATTTGACTACGGCCGGTCCTTGAAGAAGGTTAAAACAACAAACTTGATAATCACCGTTGTGGTTTTTGCGTAGGTAAGAATGGTTCTTGCTAGTTGCCCGTAGCATCCACGTAAAACTTGCAACAACAAAGTAGAGGACGTCTAACTTGTTTTTGCAGGGTATGTTGTGATGTGATATGGTCAAGACGTGATGTGATATACGTTGTTGTATGAGATGATCATGTTTTGTAATATCAACAATCAGCAGGAGCCTTAGGGTTGTCTTTTAATTATTGTATGAAATGCAAGCGCCATGTAATTGCTTTACTTTATCGCTATGCGTTAGCAATAGTTGTAGAAGCAATAGTTGGAGAGACGACCCCAACGCAACAATGGAGATCAAGGTGTCGAGCTGGTGACGATGGAGATCATGCCGATGCTTTGGAGATGGAGATCAAAAGCACAAGATGATGATGGCCATATCATGTCACATATTTTGATTGCATGTGATGTTTATCCTTTATGCATCTTATTTTGCTTAGAACGATGGTAGCATTATAAATGATCCCTTCACTTAATTTCAAGATAAAAGTGTTCTCCCTAAGTATGCACCGTTGCCAAAGTTCGTCGTTTCGAAGCACCACGTGATGATCGGGTGTGATAGACTCTACGTTCACATACAACGGGTGTAAACCAGATTTACACACGCGGAATACTTGGGTTAAACTTGACGAGCCTAGCATGTACAGACATGGTCTCGGAACACTGGAGACCGAAAGGTCGAACATGAGTCATATAGTAGATATGATCAACATGAAGATATTCACCATTGATGACTACCCCATCTCATGTGATGATCGGATATGGGTTAGTTGATTTGGATCATGTATCACTTAGACAACTTAAGGGATGTTGATTTAAGTGGGAGTTCATTAGTAATTTGATTAATTGAACTAAGATTTATCATGAACATAGTCAAAATGTCTTTGCAAATTATGTTGTAGTTCAATAGCTCGCGATGTAGCTTCCCCATTTTTTGATACGTTCCTAGAGAAAACTAAGTTGAAAGTTGATGGTAGCAATAATGCGGACTGGGTCCGTGATACACAGAAGAATTATGTCCTTGATGCACCGCTAGGTGACAGACCTGTTGCAGGAGCTGATGCAGATGTTATGAACGTTTGGCAAAGCTCGATCTGATGAGTACTTGATAGTTTAGTGCGCCATGCTTTACGGCTTAGAATCGGGGCTCCAAAAATGTTTTGAACGCCATGGAACATATGAGATGTTCCAAGAGCTGAAATTGGTATTTCAGGCTCATGCCCATGTTGAGAGGTATGAGACCTCTGACAAGTACTTTGCCTACAAGATGGAGGAGAATAGCTCAGCCAGTGAGCATGTGTTCAGAATGTCTGGGTACTACAATCGCTTGAATCAAGTGGGAGTTAATCTTCCAGATAAGATTGACAGAATTCTCCAGTCACTATCACCAAGCTACTAGAGCTTCGTGATGAACTATAATATGCAAGGGATAACGAAAATGATTCCCGAGCTCTTCGCGATGCTGAAATCAGCGGAGGTAGAAATCAAGAAGGAGCATCAAGTGTTGATGGTTACAAGACCACTAGTTTCAAGAAAAAGGGCAAGGGAAAGAAAGGGAACTTTAAGAAGAATGGCAAGCAAGTTGCAGCTCCCGTGAAGAAGCCCAAAGCTGGACCCAATCCTGAAACTGAGTGCTTCTACTGCAAGGGAAATGAACACTGGAAGCAGAACTGCCCCAAATACTTGGCGGATAAGAAGGATGGCAAAGTAAACAAAGTTATATTTGATATGCATGTTATTGATGTGTACCTTACTGGTGCTCATAGTAGCCCCTGGGTATTTGATACCGGTTCAGATGCTAAGATTAGTAACTCGAAACAGGAGTTGCAGAATAAACAGAGACTAGTTAAGGGCGAGGTGACGATGTGTGTTGGAAGTGTTTCCAAGATTGATATGATAACCATCGCACACTCCCTCTACCTTCGGGATTAGTGTTGAGCCTGAATAAATGTTATTTGGTGTTTGCGTTGAGCATGAACAAGATTAGATCGTGTTTATTGCAATACGGTTATTCATTTAAGTCACGAAATAATTGTTGTTCTGTTTACATGAATAAAACCTTCTATGGTCATACACCCAATGTGAATGGTTTATTGAATCTCGATCGTAGTGATACATATATCCATAATATTGATGCCAAAAGATGCAAAGTTGATAATGATAGTGCAATATACTTGTGGCACTGCCATTTAGGTCATATATTGGTGTAAAGCGAATGAAGAAACTCCATGCGGATGGACTTTTGGAATCACTTGATTATGAATCATTTGATACTTGCGAACCATGCCTCATGGGCAAGATGACTAAAACTCCATTTTCCAGAACAATGGAGCGAGCTAATAACTTATTGAAAATAATACATACCGATGTATGCGGTCCGATGAGTGTTGAGGCATGCAGCGGGTATCGTTATTTTCTAACCTTCATAGATGATTTGAGTAGATATGGGTATATCTACTTAATGAAACACAAATCTGAAAGATTTGAAAAGTTCAAAGAATTTCAGAGTGAAATAGAGAATCATCGTAACAAGAAAATAAAGTTTCTACGATCTAATCATGGAGGTGAATATTGGAGTTACGAGTTTGGCCTTCATTTAAAACAATGTGGAATTGTTTCACAACTCACGCCACCTGGAACACCACAGCGTAATGGTGTGTCCGAACATCGTAACCGTACTTTATTAGATATGGTGCGTTCTATGATGTCTCTTACCGATTTGCCTTTATCATTTTGGGATTATGCATTAGAGACAGCAGCATTCATGTTAAATAGGGCACCGTCTAAATCTGTTGAGACGACACTGTATGAACTATGGTTTGGCAAGAAACCTAAAGCTGTCATTTCTTAAAGTTTGGGGATGCGATGCTTATGTCAAAAGACTTCAGCCTGATAAGCTCGAACCCAAATCGAAGAAGTGCGTCTTCATAGGATACCCTAAGGAAACTATTGGGTACACTTTCTACCACAGATCTGAAGGCAAGATCTTTGTTGCCGAGAATGGGTCCTTTCTAGAGAAGGAGTTTCTCTCGAAAGAAGTGAGTGGGAGGAAAGTAGAACTTGACGAGGTAGTTGTACCTTCTCTCGAATTGGAAAGTAGCTCACCAGGGAAAAATGTTTCCGTGATGCCTACGCCAACTAGAGAGGAAGCTAATGATGATGATCATGAAACTTCAGATCAAGTTACTACTGAACTTCATAGGTCAACCAGAACACGTTCTGCACCAGAGTGGTAATCCTGTCCTGGAAGTCATGTTGTTAGATAATAGCGAACCTACGAACTATGAAGAAGATATGATGAGCCCAGATTCCGACAAATGGCTTGAGGCCATGAAATTTGAGATAGGATCCGTGTATGAGAACAAAGTGTGGACTTTGGAGGACTTGCCTGATGATCGGCAGGCCATTGAAAATAAATGGATCTTCAAGAGGAAGATGGGCGCTGATGGTAATATCACAATCTACAAAGCTCGACTTGTTGCAAAAGGTTTTCGACAAGTTCAAGGGGTTGACTATGATGAGACTTTCTCACCCGTAGCGATGCTTAAGTCTGTCCAAATCATGTTAGCAATTACCGCATTTTATGTTTATGAAATCTGGTAGATCGATGTCAAAAACTGCATTCCTTAACGAGTTTCTTAAGGAAGAGTTGTATATGATGCAATCAGAAGGTTTTGTCGATCCTAAAGGAGCTAACAAAGTGTGCAAGCTCCAGCGATCTATTTTATGGACTGGTGCAAGCATCTCGGAGTTGGAATATAAGCTTTGATGATGTGATCAAAGCATAGGGTTTTATATAGACTTACGGAGAAGCATGTATTTACAAGAAAGTGAGTGGGAGCTGTGTAGCATTTCTGGTGTTATATGTGGATGACTGATACGTCTCCAACGTATCTATAATTTTTGATTGTTCCATGCTATTATATTATCTATTTTGGATGTTTTATATGCATTAATATGCTACTTTATATTATTTTTGGGACTAACCTATTAACCTAGAGCCCAGTGCCAGTTTCTGTTTTTTCCTTGTTTTTGAGCCTCGCAGAAAAGGAATACCAAACGGAGTCCAAACGAAATAAACTTCACGATGATTTTTCTTGGACCAGAAGACACCCAGGGAACTTGGAGTCCCAAGTCAGAAGAGCCACGAGGCGGCGACAAGGGTGGAGGGCGTGCCCTAGGGGGGCGCACTACTGCAGGATGCTGGTAATGCGACACTACGATCAGAGACCCTTCGACGAAACTGTGTGCGATGCAATAATCGCAAACGGTGGTGTAAAAAAAACCGTCAAAAAAGGTGCAAAACATTTGCGATGACGGATGCATCAAACACAGTTCAGATTTTAGTTGCGTGTGCGATGCAGGGCATACAACTCAGTTCAATTAACTGTTTGCAATGAGGAGGAACAAAAGAAACGGGCAGCCAGATGAAGGTGTGTGCGATATACAGCATACGGTTCACTCGGATGAACTGTTTGTGATTAGGCAACACAAAAGAAACGGTCAGCCAGATCAAGGTGTGTGCGATATACGGCATGCGGTTCACTCGGATGAACTGTTTGCGTTGAGACAAGAGAACAGAAACGGTTCAATATAACAAGATGTGTGTGATACGTGGCAAACAGGTCTGTAATCAGAAATGTGTGCGAAGACCGATAATAACACAGACGATTGCTGCTAATAAGACGTGTGTGTTGTGCAATGGGATTGCATACAGAACAACAACATATATATATACACACTTATAAGGACATGGTTGCATAACCAAATTAAACATCCAATTACATAGGTGGCTACTACAACCATGGCATTTGCAAACACCAAAGTAAACTATTACATGCATAATTACATAGGTGGCTACTACACACATGACGTTTCCACACACCAAAGTAAACTATATATTACATGCATGAATAACTAGGATAAATGATCATCTGATCATCATCTACTTCTTGTGACGCTTGCCGCTACTGCTCTGCTTGTGGCTCGATCCGGCCTCGTCGATTTCGGTAATGAGGCACTTCCTCATGTCAACGATCCACCTGTGCATCTCGTAGCATGTGTACACGCTCTTGGCCGCGAACCTGAGGTGAGGTTCATCCAGTTGCCGCATCCAGGTCCCGTGCCAGGATACGGAACGTGTTCTGTTGGCATCCTGCTTCATCCTTTCGTAGTATGGGTCGATGATGGCCGAGGCGAGTTCAACCAGGGAGTCCTTCTTCGTGCTACCCCAGACCCTGTAGTGCTCACGGATTTCGACAAGGTTCTTGCAGGCCAAGCCCGTAATCCTGAGCGCTTTTACATCGTCGATGGTTTCCACCGTAGCGAACTTGTAGTCGGTGCTGTTGACAAACCTGGCGAAACGGTCGGAAGGCTCTGTGGCCAGACAGTAGTGGTAGATGAGGACATGATGGCGCACACACAACTGGGCGACGACAACCTTCTGATCTATGTTGGGACGACCAGCAGTGTACTAGAGGTCGATGCCGATCACCTTGTACTTGTCTCGAGCAAGCAATTGCTCAACGGTGTTGATGTAGTCGTCCACCTCGGCCGGTGTGACGCCCCCGGCTCAATCATGCACTAATCATACACGCAAATGCACACGATCAAGCCTAAGGACTCACGGGAAGATATCACAACACAACTCTAAAACATAAATAAAGTCATACAAACTTTATATTACAAGCCAGGGGCCTCGAGGGCTCGAATACATAAGCTTGCGTACAAGCGTCAGCGGAAGCATCAGATATCTGAGTACAGATATAAAAGAAAACACAGAAAGACCCCTAGAAGGCGGGGCAAAACAAAAGCTACGATCGAAAGGCGCAGGGCTCCTGCCTGGGACCCTCCGAACCTACTCCTGGTCGTCCATCAACTCGTAGTAGTATCCACCCTCGGGGTAGTAGTAGCGATCGTCGGCGGGGGCAGCTGTCTTAGGGGCTCCGTCATCTGGTCGCATCAAAAAGGATATGGGGGAAAAAGAAAGCAAAGCAACCGTGAGTACTCATCCGAAGTACTCAGCAAGCAAGGATCTACACTACATATGCAACATTATCCAAGGAAGGCTGTATATGTGGACTGGGCTGCAGAAATGCCAGAATAGAGAGGAGGCCTAGTCCTATCAAAGACTAGCATCTTCAGAGGTCTTGCAGCATTAGAAGAGTGTAGATTAGTACAGTATAAAGTAGTAGTATCATCAAGTCACAACCTCACCCAGAGATCCTTTCTCGACTCCCTGCGAGAAAGCAATCCCAGAGCCATACAGTCATCAACCTCGTCCGGAGATCCCTTCTCGACTCCCTGCGAGAAGCAATCCCAGAGCCATAGTATCCAATTCTAGCTCTATCGATCGGGATACAACTCCGAGTGTCCGTTACCGAGGATCCGGCTATGCATAGATTAGTTCTTCCCTGCAGGGGTGCACCAACTTACCCAACATGCTCGATTAACTCCGGCCGGACACACTTTCCTGGGTCATGCCCAGCCTCGGCCAAACGATACACCACAGCCCTACCTACAGCTCAGCAGAGAGGTCCCCGCCGGTCTACATCCTAAGCGCTCAGGGGTCTTGGGCCGTCGCCCTGTGCACTCCGGGTCGTTGCGAGCAGGGTGGATACCAGCGCCAACGGCACGATCCGACCCGGCCGCAATGCTGAACTGGACGTCTGTCAGAGCTTTCGGCTGATGCTACGATGCAGAACGCCCATACTATGCCCACGTGATGGTTAGTGCTATCGGGCCAGAGGCCCACTCAGATCACATATCCAAACCGTTAGTACCTTGGGGGTGCGGCAACGAGCAGAGACTCACGATCGATGTGACCCCGTCGCCTCGTCTCGAGGACTTGCGGCAAGGGCTAAGAATGCCCGGCCACGCCTCGTATTCTCACTCGGGCACCATACAGGCAACCCGTCTTCACATCACACGCGGGTACCCCTCAGGGTTGACCCGCCTTTCCAAGTAATAATAGTACAGTTCAAATATCCATGTGTCCATAACATCAGGGGAATCCGAGGTATCACCCTCGTTGGATTCCTACTCGATGTAACCGTCAAAGTGAACTCGGAGGAATCACCCTCGCTGGGTTCACACTTGAGGTGTTGTACGACGGCGTCGTTATCGGAAGCGGTGAAGGAGGAATCACCCTCGATGACCACAACCGATTAGCTACTCTACAGAGTTAACATCAGAAGTGCTACAAGAGGTTTCACCCTCGGCACTCGATAGTAACACTGCAGTGTCGCTACAACTAAGGGGGGTGATGTGCGGTGTCGGGGCCTGGTCTTCAATCCCGTTGATCGAGTCTTCGGATAATCCAGCGGGGCAGTCAGGATAAGTGGGGTCACTGATAGGTCTCTACCCAGCCTATACTAAGTAGTTTAGGATAAGCAGATAAGGTTTCAATAGCAGGTTACAATAAACAGGCTATGCATCAGAATAGGTAAAGCAGTAGCAGCAGCAATTCTAATGCAAGCATGAGAAAATAGAATGGGCGATATCGGGATGATCAAAGGGGGGGGGCTTGCCTGGTTGCTCGGCAGCAAAGGCAAGGTCCTCAACGGTGGCGTCGGGCTCCTGAGTTGCGTCGGTCTCGGGGACGACGTCGGTGTCAGGGTAGCGGGGACGCACGATGGTCCGGCGATAGGTTTAGGAGCCGCAGCGTAGCGGTTCGTCGCCGGCGAGGTTCGGTGGCCGGAGCATTGGCGGAGTCGATCCAGTCGACGTGCTTCTCCCCGGCTCGAGCTAGTGGTCGAGGAAGAGGAGGGAGAGGCCGGCGCACCTCCCGGACAGCGCGGCCGGACGCGGGGCCGCCAGTGGCCGCGGGATCGACGGGGTGCGGCGACGAGCGCATACGGGAGAGGAGGAGGGCGAGGAAGAGAGAGAGTGAGCGAGGGGGGGCAGAGGAGCACAGGGGCTGCGGCTTTAACCTCGACGGGAGGGCGTCGGCGCGTTGTTGACCGCGGGGCAGGGGGGCCGGCGCGGCGGGTGCGGGCGAGGCGACAGCGCGCGGGAGGAGCAGTCCGGGGGTAGGGGAAAGGGGCTACGCGGGCTGGGCCGGGCACTGTGGCCACTTAGGCCCAGTGCTGTGGGCCTTTTTCTTTTTCTTATTTATTTTCTGTTTTCTCCTTTGTTTTCTGTTTTGTCTTTTGTTTTTATTTCAAACCACTTTTGTAAAATATGAGACTTGCCCAAATATTTACAGTGTAATATTAGACATTGTTAGAAAATGGTTTGGAGTACAAATGATTTCATTTGGATTTTATTTAAATAAAAAGGTATTAACCAACTCTGTTTTCCTACTGTTAGGGTCACTTAGTTAATTTATTAATTGTTGAATATAATTTTATAACAGTCTCTGGATTATTTACAATATTATGAACAATTTAGTTTTTCAAATTTGAACAACTTTTATTTTCACTTTCAGTTTAATTTCCATTTGAATTTGAAAAGAGATATGATACTAATGATGATTAAGCACTGTTGATCATGATGACATGGCATAATCAAAAGGGATTACTGTAGTTAACCACTGGGGGTGTTACAAATCTCCTCTACTAACAAGAATTCTCATCCCGAGAATTAAGAGGTAGAAGGAAAAAGTTCGGGGTATTCCGCACGAAGATTATCCTCGCGTTCCCAAGTGGCTTCATCTTCAGTATGATTTGACCACTGCACCTTCAGGAACTTGGTAACCTTCTGTCGGGTTCGACGTTCAGCTTCATCGAGAATGCGGATCAGATGCTCCTTATAAGATAGATCATCTTGCAATTCGAGCATCTCGTGATCCACTGCGCAGTGTGGAGATTCCTTGAAGCAACGACGAAGTTGCGACACATGGAAGACGTCGTGGATATGAGAGAATTGCGGCGGCAACTCCAATTTATATGCCACCTGACCACGTCTAGCAACAATGTGGAAAGGACCAATGTAGCGCGGAGCTAGCTTGCCCTTGATTCCAAAACGGTGAGTGCCCTTCATAGGAGTGACACGCAGATAAGCTTGATCACCAGGTTGATAAGTCAAACCCCATCGTTTGCGATCGTAGTTGCTCTTCTGGCGGTCCTGAGCCGCCTTGAGATTTTCCCAGACAATACGAACTTGTTCTTCGGCGTGTTGAATAATATCCGGACCCACGAGCGGTCGTTCCACAGTTTCTGACCAATTCAGAGGGGTTCGACACTTACGTCCATATAGAACTTCGAAGGGGGTCATTTTCAAGCTGGCTTGATAGCTATTGTTATAAGATAACTCGACATACGGGAGAGATTCTTCCCACTTCTTACCGAAAGAAATAACACAAGCTCGCAGCATGTCTTCAAGCACTTGATTGACTCGCTCAACTTGGCCTTGGGATTGGGGGTGATAAGCTGAACTCCAGGAAATATGAGTTCCCATAGCTCCTTGGAAACTTTCCCAGAACTTTGAGGTGAAAAGACCGCCACGGTCCGAACTGATCTTCTTCGAAATACCGTGGAGTGAAACAATTCTGGAGATATATAACTCTGCTAGCTGACTAGCAGTGATCGTCTCCTTGACAGGCAGAAAGTGTGCAACTTTAGAAAGTTGGTCGACGATGACAAGAATAGCATCGTGACCCTTCTGTGACCTGGGAAGTCCTGTAATGAAATCCATCTCAACCTTATCCCATTTCCATAGAGGAATAGGCAACGGTTGCAGAATTCCAGCAGGCTTCTGATGTTCTGCTTTAATGCGACGGCGCACATCACATTCAGCAACATATCGGGCAATATCCTGCTTCATTCTAGACCACCAGTACCTTTGACGGAGATCACGATACATCTTGGTGCTACCCGGATGAATAGACAGCGGGGTATCATGTGCCTCCTTCATGACTTTGTCAGTCATAAGCTCGAAGCGAGGTACCACAATGCGGTTTCTGAAATACAAGGTTCCATCTTCAGACAGCGAGAAATCCCTGTACTTTTCAAGGTGAAGATTTTTCTTCATCAGATCAATTTCAGCATCTTTAGTTTGCGCATTCTTAACAGCTTTCTCAAGATCTGGTTGTATCACAAGGTTATTAAGAGAACCCTATGGAACAATACACAGATTCAGCTTGCACAGTTCTTCAAAATGACGAGGTTGAGCTCGCCTAACCATGAGGTTGTCGCAATAGGACTTGCGGTTTAAGGCATCAGCCATCACGTTAGCCTTGCCAGGGGTATAGGATATACCCAAATCATAGTCCGCAATGGCCTCCATCCATCTTTGCTGACGGAGGTTTAGAGATGGTTGAGTGAACAAGTACTTCAGACTGTTATGATCCGTGTAGATCTCGCAATGATTACTGAGAAGGTAATGTCGCCACAACTGCAGTGCATAGATGACAGCAGCTAGTTCTAGATCATGTACCGGATAATTCTCTTCATGTGGGCACAACTGACGAGAGCCATAAGCAATCACTTTACGCTCTTGCATTAGGACACAACCTAATCCTTCACGGGATGCGTCACAATAAATCACAAAATCTTTGCGAGAATCTGGAGGAGCAAGTACTGGGGCAGATGTTAGCTTGTCCTTGAGTGTTTGGAAACTTTCTTGACATTTGTCTGTCCATTCAAACTTAACGCCCTTGTGAAGCGGATCAGTCAAAGGCTTAGCAATCTTGGAAAAGTTCTCGACAAATCCACGGCAATAGCTTGCAAGGCCGAGAAAACTTCTCACTTGCTTGACGTTCTTCGGAGGAGTCCAGTCAAGAATAGCCTGAACTCGTTCCGGGTTAACAGCAATTCCATCCTTGGAAATCACATGACCAAGGTACGTTACTTCAGAAAGCCATAATTCACATTTGGAGTATTTGGCATACAACTGGTGTTCTCGGAGCCTTTCCAGTACAAGACGGAGGTGTTCGGCATGTTCTTCCTTATTCTTCGAATAGACCAGAATATCATCCAGATATACCACGACAAATTTGTCGAGATAATCCATGAAGATGTAATTCATCAGACGGGAGAATGTGGCTGGAGCATTGGTTAAGCCAAAAGACATTACAGTGTACTCATAAGAGCCATAGCGAGTAATAAATGCAGTCTTCGGAATATCCTCTTCACGAACACGGATCTGATGGTAACCCAACCTCAAGTCGAGTTTAGAAAACACCGATGATCCAGCAAGTTGATCATACAAATCATTGATCCGAGGAAGCGGATATTTGTTCTGGATTGTGGCTTGGTTAATGGGCCGATAATCCTGAACCAATCGGTTAGTTCCATCCTTCTTCTTAACGAAGAGTGAAGGTGCTCCCCAAGCAGAGGAACTGGGGCGGATGAAACCTTTCTTAAGTGACGTGTCGATTTCTTCCTTAAGCTCGAGAAGATGATGCGGGGGCATCTTATAAGGACGCTTCGCAATAGGGGTAGTGCCGGGCTTCAAGTCGATGACGAATTCAACCGCTCTAGCAGGGGGTATTCCTGGAAGTTCCTCTGGAAATACATCTTGAAAATCACGAACCACTGGAACATTCTCGATGCCTTCAAGAGGTGAAGCATTCAATGCATTCAGAACATATATTTGAGTCTCAGCATCCTGAGCTATTCGGGCTGAGTATTTGACTGTTTGGCCAGAAGGATGGGTAAGTTGGACTTTCTTAGCGGCACAGTCAATCAAAGCATTGTGGGCGGTCAACCAGTCCATACCGAGAATGATGTCTATGTCGGAAGGTCCAAGAGCAATAAGGGAAGCAGAGAACATCAACCCTTCAATTCTGATCTAATTGTTGTGACTTATCATTTTGGTTTGCCACCTGGAACGGGGAGTGATGATTTCTAAGGGAGTGGGTAATGAGCTCATAGCTAACCCATGCAATTGTGCAAATTGCTGGGACACGAAGGAATGTGATGCACCTGAATCAAACAGCACAGAAGCTGGCACTGAATTCACAGAGAGTGTTCCCAACACGATAGTCGGTTCCTTCTGAGCCTTTTCAGCATTGACGTGATTGGCATGGCCAAGTACAACAGCAGATGGTATGACATTACGGTTTCTGAATCGGCAGTTTCGACAATTCTTCTTACGACCAATAGGAGGACGTGGCGCAACCTGAGGAGTTGCCATAGCATCAGGCGGTCCATCATGAACCGTTAGCTTTCTCGGCGGTGAAGGCAGACGAGGTGCAACATATGATGGCCTTGGTGTTGGAGCAGGTCGGTGGTAAACATTGTGGGGAATCCAGACTTGACGTTTCTGAACAGGTTGACCCGAAGATGAGCTGACATCTCGAGTACGCTTGAGCGACTCCTGGTATTTAGTCAGAGTTGTTTCAACTTGGAAAGATTTGCTGACAAGCGTTGCGAAGTCTGTGCAATCATGGACAGTAAGTGCAAGGTTTATATCAGTACGCAGTCCTTCACGGAATTTCTCCTACTTGCGTGCGTCGGTGCAGACGTCATCTTCAGCATAGCGGGACAATTCAAGAAATTTCCTCTAATATTCATCCACAGTCATTGTGCCCTGAGAGAGTTTGCGGAACTCCTGTTTCTTCTGGTCCGTCAGACCTTGAGGAATGTACCGTGCATGAAAAGCTGACTGAAATTGCTGCCAAGTGGTTACTGTTTCAGCAGGCAACATACCCTTGTGGCTTTCCCACCATTGAGCAGCTGAGCCCCTCAGGTGATACGTCGCATAGGTGACGTAACTGTCAGGGATAACATTGGCCGACTTCATTTGGAAGGCAATGTCACGGAGCCAATCATCAGCATCCATTGGATCAGTCGAGCTGCGAAAAGTGGACGGATTGAGGCACATGAATTCCGGCAGAGTTATTGGAGCAGACTGTTGCTGAGTATTCTGGTTTGGGAACTGAGCCAATAGTCCGGTCATAAACTGACGGTTGAGTTCAAAATGCTGACGGTTGAGTTCAAACTGTTGCATCATTGCGGCAATATAGGGTGGAGGTGGAGGATCGTCAGCCATCCTGTCAATCCAACAGGGGCAGTTTAGCAAGTAAAACTGCAGGTGTATGGAGTTATTCATGATGTAACACGGGAAAGAATGGGAAAGGCATTAGATATATAATAGTAGTCGTCAAAGACATACCAATCCATGCACAGAGTTAGACTCAAACGGATAGTACGCGTTCGGGAACGCTCGCAGCTAGACAAACTAGGCGGCGCGCAGGCACGCGGTGAGGATTACAACAACATGACATAGAAAAGGCAACATCATGTCGGAGAAAACTGGTAGAGCGAGGAATCTGCAAGTGACAACACAGGGTGCCCTCGATAAGAGGATCCTGCAAGCAGAACCTGGCCCGAAATCTTGAAGGAAGAGGGAAATTTTCAGAACACCGGGTGGATGTGATCACGAGAACCTAATGTTGGTGTTAGTAAAATTTTAACCCGAGTAGAAGAGAGATCAGAGTCCCATAGTAAAGGTCGAGGAGTAAAAGATCCTAATACCACCCAATTGGCGACGTGGGCCTGTAAGCCACACAGCCAAGTTAGTAAAACAATTTTTGGTTACTAGACTCAACTTCTGCCAAGGAGTTGGAAAGGGGGGTTCCTACAGTCAGTCGGCTCTGATACCAACTTGTGACGCCCCCGGCTCAATCGTGCACTAATCATACACGCAAATGCACACGATCAAGCCTAAGGACTCACGGGAAGATATCACAACACAACTCTAAAACATAAATAAAGTCATACAAGCTTTATATTACAAGCCAGGGGCCTCGAGGGCTCGAATACATAAGCTTGCGTACAAGCGTCAGCGGAAGCATCAGATATCTGAGTACAGATATAAAAGAAAACACAGAAAGACCCCTAGAAGGTGGGGCAAAACAAAAGCTACGATCGAAAGGCGCAGGCCTCCTGCCTGGGACCCTCTGAACCTACTCCTGGTCGTCCATCAACTCGTAGTAGTATCCACCCTCGGGGTAGTAGTAGCGATCATCGGCGGGGGCAGCTGTCTCAGGGGCTCTGTCATCTGGTCGCATGAAAAAGGATATGGGGGAAAAAGAAAGCAAAGCAACCGTGAGTACTCATCCGAAGTACTCAGCAAGCAAGGATCTACACTACATATGCAACATTATCAAAGAAGGCTGTATATGTGGACTGGGCTGCAGAAATGCCAGAATAGAGAGGAGGCCTAGTCCTATCGAAGACTAGCATCTTTAGAGGTCTTGCAGCATTAGAAGAGTGTAGATTAGTACCGTATAAAGTAGTAGTATCATCAAGTCTCAACCTCACCCAGAGATCCTTTCTCGACTCCCTGCGAGAAAGCAATCCCAGATCCATACAGTCATCAACCTCGTCCGGAGATCCCTTCTCGACTCCCTGCGAGAAGCAATCCCAGAGCCATAGTATCCAATTCTAGCTGTATCGATCGGGATACAACTCCGAGTGTCCGTTACCGAGGATCCGTCTATGCATAGATTAGTTCTTCCCTGCAGGGGTGCACCAACTTACCCAACACGCTCGATTAACTCCGGACGGACACACTTTCCTGGGTCATGCCCGGCCTCGGCCAAACGATACACCGCAGCCCTACCTACAGCTTAGCAGAGAGGTCCCCGCTGGTCTACATCCTAAGCGCTCAGGGGTCTTGGGCCGTCGCCCTGTGCACTCCGGGTCGTTGCGAGCAGGGTGGATACCAGCGCCATCGGCACGATCCGACCCGGCCGCAATGCTGAACTGGACGTCTGTCAGAGCTTTCGGCTGATGCTACGATCCAGAACGCCCATACTATGCCCATGTGATGGTTAGTGCTATCGGGCTAGAGGCCCATTCAGATCACATATCCAAACCGTTAGTACCTTGGGGTGCGGCAACGAGCAGAGACTCACGATCGATGTGACCCCATCGCCCCGTCTCGAGGACTTGTGGCAAGGGCTAAGAATGCCCGGCCATGCCTCGTATTCTCACTCGGGCACCATACAGGCAACCCGTCTTCACATCACACGCGGGTACCCCTCAGGGTCGACCCGCCTTTCCAAGTAATAATAGTACAGTTCAAATATCCGTGTGTCCATAACATCAGGGGAATCCGAGGTATCATCCTCGTTGGATTCCTACTCGATGTAACCGTCAAGGTGAACTCGAAGGAATCACCCTCGCTGGGTTCACACTTGAGGTGTTGTACGACGGCGTCGTTATCGGAAGCAGTGAAGGAGGAATCACCCTCGATGACCACGACCGAATAGGTACTCTACAAAGTTAACATCAGAAGTGCTACAAGAGGTTTCACCCTCGGCACTCGATAGTAACACTGCAGTGTCGCTACAACTAAGGGGGGGGGGTGATGTGCGGTGCCGGGGCCTGGTCTTCAATCCCGTTGATCGGGTCTTCGGATAATCCAGCGGGGCAGTCGGGATAAGTGGGGTCTCTGATAGGTCTCTACCCAGCCTGTACTAAGCCGTTTAGGATAAGCAGATAAGGTTTCAATAGCAGGTTACAATAAACAGGCTATGCATCAGAATAGGTAAAGCAGTAGCAGCAGCAATTCTAATGCAAGCATGAGAAAATAGAATGGGCGATATCGGGATGATCAAAGGGGGGGGGGGGCTTGCCTGGTTGCTCGGCGACAAAGGCAAGGTCGTCAATGGTGGCGTCGGGCTCCTGAGTTGCATCGGTCTCGGGGACAACGTCGTTGTCAGGGTAGCGGGGACGCACGATGGCCCGGCGATAGGTTTAGGAGCCACAGCGTAGCGATTCGTCACCGGCGAGGTTTGGTGGCCGGAGCGTTGGCGGAGTCGATCCAGTCGACGTGCTTCTCCCCGGCTCGAGCTAGTGGTCGAGGAAGAGGAGGGAGAGGCCGGCGCACCTCCCGGACAGCGCGGCCGGACGCGGGGCCGCTGGTGGCCGCGGGATCGACGGGGTGCGGCGACTTACGCGTACGGGAGAGGAGGAGGGCGAGGGAAAGAGAGTGAGCGAGGGGGGGGGCAGGGGAGCACGGGGGCTGCGACTTTAACCTCGACGGGCGGGCGTCGGCGCGTTGTCGACCGCGGGGCAGGGGGCCGGCGCGGCTGGTGCGGGCGAGGCGACAGCGCGCGGGAGGAGCAGTGCGGGGGTAGGGGAAAGGCGCTGCGCGGGCTGGGCCGGGCACTGTGGCCATTTAGGCCCAGTGCTGTGGGCCTTTTTCTTTTTCTTATTTATTTTCTGTTTTCTCCTTTCTTTTCTGTTTTGTCTTTTGTTTTTATTTCAAACCACTTTTGTAAAATATGAGACTTGCCCAAATATTTACAGTGCAATATTAGACATTGTTAGAAAATGGTTTGGAGTACAAATGATTTCATTTGGATTTTATTTAAATAAAAAGGTATTAACCAACTCTGTTTTCCTACTGTTAGGGTCACTTAGTTAATTAATTAATTGTTGAATATAATTTTATAACAGTCTCTGGATTATTTACAATATTATGAACAATTTAGTTTTTCAAATTTGAACAACTTTTATTTTCACTTTCAGTTTAATTTCCATTTGAATTTGAATTTGAAAAGAGATATGATACTAATGATGATTAAGCACTGTTGATCATGATGACATGGCATAATCAAAAGGGGATTACTGTAGTTAACCACTGGGGGTGTTACAGCCGGGTCGATGGTGTGCACCACCGAGAGATCCGTCTCCCTCGCGTGGGTCTCCACTTTATGCTCGCCGAACTCCATTGGAGCGCCGCTAGACATCCCCTCTCTATGTGTCATCATGGGTGTGCTTGTTGTGTTGTGGGGCACGATCGAAAGGTTGAAGAGACTAAGGTTGTAATGGCCGCGGGAATTAAAGGGGAAGCCGAACGGCCTGGAATATCGGCACGCCCTGATGGCAGTTCTAATTTGCAGGGCGTAACTCCATCGTGCCGCACGTAACTGCATCGCGTAACTCCATCGTGTGCGACGCAACCGCATGCATATGGGGCCCCCGACGTGATCGTTCGCAGGCCCAACCGCTGGCAGAGCGCGCGCGAAGGGACGCGAGCAGAGCGCTCCGCGGTCGCCGCAACGGTGAGCAACCATATATATGCATATAGCAGTTGAACACGCAAGGAAAAGCTGCCCACAAGCCGAGCGCGCCGACGGACGCGAGCAAAGCGCGCCGACGGATGCGAGCAGAGCGCACCGCGGCACCTAACAGCGAGCAGAGCTTGCCGAGGGACGCGAGCAGAGGCCGGCACAGTGATATGTGGCAAATAAGACGAACTGTGCGAGCGATGTCGGAGACATCAAGCATGAATCAGATTAGAGTTGCGTGTGCGATACGTTGATCCATCCGAGTTGTTTGTGATGGAAAGCCGTGTGTGTTGTGGGCAAACGCTTGCTTGTATATAACCTTAATTTAACCAATAAAATGTTAATGCATGTTACAAAAATTATATAACTGAAAACTATGTTCAAATACGAATCCAACGATATAATCTTTGGCGACATGCATTCGTATTTTATTAGTTAAATCCTACTTATAAACCAGGACGGGGGTATAGTAGGTAATTAAATCGCAAACGTTTTTTTTATTAACCGTATGTGTACGTGTCCTTTCGTCCTCCTCTCGCACGTCTTGTCACCCCGCTGCCGCAGACGGCTTCGAGCGCAAGCTTGAGCAGCGCGCGGGGGCGTTCTTTTGGCCAAACGGTGGTGAGCCCGTTCCCGCGCAACCGCGCATGCTTCCCACCCGACTCGGTGAAATCCCCCAAAATCCCAATGCTTACCAGCCGACTATATAAACCCTCACGGCCGGCGAGTCCTGCGTCGCATTTTCCCCTCCCTCCCTTTAGCTTATCTCGTCTGCTTCTCCCACAATCGCCAATGGCATCGGTCCATCATCGTCGCTCAGCCACTCCGCCATCATCAGAGGATAGCTCCAGCTGGGAGGCTACACCGCGGCGGCGGCGCAGTCCCCGGCGTAGTGTAGTGCGCGTGGCATCCCTGTTGGGTGTGCGCGGAACACCCACCACACACTCTGCCGCCGCTACCCGTCGGCAGCTGTTGCCGGCCGCCATTGCCGCCACACCACCGTCGAAAGCCAGGGCCATCGCCCGCTCCGCTGCCGCGGCCCGAAGGCAGGAGGTGGCCGTCATGGCCGCCACCCCACTGCCGGCCACCGTGGCCATCACCCGCTCCGCCACCGCGGCCCGAAGGCGGGAAGTGGTGGTCGTGGCCGCCACCCCATCGTCGGCCGCCAGCCCACCATCGACCGCCGGGATCATCACCCGCTCCGCCATCGCCGCCCGAAGGAGGGAGGCGGAGGTGGAGGCCCGCACGTGCGTCAGCGATCTTGCGCGCTACATCGAGTTCCTGCGGGAGGAGGAGGAGCGCCTCGTCGAGCACGCAAAGAGCCTTACCGCAACCGTGGCTGCAGCACACGCCGACGCAGAGGCGAGGAATCAGGAGATCTACGAGCAGTCCGACCGCTTCGAGAGGGGTCATCTGGAGCGGCAGAGGGCGTTCGAGGTGAGCGTCGCTGAAGGTGCGGCAGCGGCAGGCACCGTATTGCAGTTGTCCAGCTCGTCGGTAGGCTCCTCCTCCTCTTTCTCTTACTGAGCGCGCTCAGCAGAGGAGAGGCTGCCGGAAGTAGTACAAAGCCCCTCCGTAGTAGTAGTAGTATTTAGGGGCTATTTTGTTCAGTTTATCTGACTATAGATGTGGTGGAACTGTACAACGCACTTAAAATTAGCTAGTATATACAGTTGAACTAGCTATTTCAGTACGTGGTTGGCAACAATTGGGGAAAAGTTTGGTCGGTTCAGCTGTTGAGTTGAACTGTTTGTATAAATTAAGAACGACTGCTTAATCTATGAATGAAATCTATGCTTAATTACTGAATTTTAGATGCAAAAATTAGATAGTGCTAGTGATTTTTAGCTGCATATTTTGACAAATCACAGTGTTAGAAGGATTGACAAATGGCAATGTTACTAGATCAACAAATGTCAATCTTTCCAGTTTGACAAATGGCAATATACCCAATATGACAGATGCAAATCTTACCAAATTGTCTGTACGTGGTTGCACACGGGTCATCCGAAAAAACCGTTTGCGTTGAAGGGAGGTACAAATCCTGCTTGCCAAATTTTCTCTTGGCTTAGCGCCGAAGTCTCGCTTTGCATACCTTATTCAATCTGAACCGTTTGCGTTGAAGAGATGCACAAATCCTGCGCGGCGAATTTTCCCTTGGCTTACTACAGAAGACCATAGCTCTCACTTTGCATACAGGTGTTCTATCTAAAACGTTTGCGATGAAGAGCTGCACAAATCCTACTCGGCACATTTTCCCTTGGCTTACTGGGGAAGCTGTCGGTTTACATACGGGTGTTGTGTTCTATCTAAAATGTTTGCGATGTTACAGTGGCAGCTATTTGTTTCAAAATGTCTTTGTTGGCTGTTATTCGAGTGCGCCTTCTCTCAAAATGGACACGAAAAATACCACAGCATGTCGGGTGCCATTCCATGATAGCATGCCAAGTTTCATGACTTTCAGACGAGTTTTGGATTTACTAGAATTTAAAAATAAAGTATCTCAACGTTTTGCCGGCAATCAACAGTGCCCTGGTGTTTGAAATTCATTCCCATTTTTTGCATGGGACCTAAGCATGCACCCAAGGACACAGATTTGATTTTTCAACCAATTTATATGCACTGGAGCATGTGCATGTAGTTCAAATTTGAATTATGCACATAAAATGCCTAGAAAACCCAGTTAATATATAAAAATGTCCAAACGAACCCCAAAAAATTCCAAAATTTAACACAACACTCCTGTTGTTCTATGTTGACACTAGAAATTTTTTGAAAGCAATAAGAGGCAACGGATATCGTTTCGTCCCCAAAGGTGGCACATTCCCTACCGAAACCATCAGGCTTGTTGTGAGAAGCTCTGGTTTGTGAGAAGCTTATACCCAAACCTGCCCCAAATGGGACAAAAATTTTACCATGGCATGTTGATGCCGCTCCATGATAGCATGCCAAGTTTCATGAATTTCAGACGAGTTTTGGATTTACTAGAACTTAAAAACCAGGTATCTCAATGTTTGCAGCCGAGTGACGGTGGCAGGGTGTTTGACATTCATTCCCATTTCTTGCATAGGACCTAAGCATGCAACCAAGGACACAGATTTGAATTTTCAACCAATTTATATGCATTAGAGCATGTTCCTGTAGTTCAAATTTGAATTATGCACATAAATGCATTGAAAACTCAATTAATGTATAAAAGTGTCCAAACGAACCCCAAAAAATTCCAAAATTTAACACAACACTCCTGTTGTTCTATGTTGACACTAGAGAAAAAATTGAAATCAAGAAGAGGCAACGGATATCGTTTCGTCCAGAAAGGTGAAACGTTCCCTACCGTAACCATGAGGCTTGTTGTGAGAAGCTCTGGTTTGTGAGAAGCTTATACCCCAACCTGCCCCAAATGGGACAATATTTTTACCACTGCATGTTGATGCCGTTCCATGATAGCATGTCAAGTTTCATGAATCTCAGACGAGTTTTCGATTTACTAGAATTTTAAAACCATGTATCTCAATGTTAGCGGGCGAGTGATGGTGGCAAAGGTGTTTGACATTCATTCCCATTTCTTGCATGGGACCTAAGGTTGCAACCAAGGACACACATTTGATTTTTCAACCCGTTTATATGCACTGGAGCATGTGCATGTAGTTCAAATTTAAATTATGCACATGAATGCATAGTTAACTCAGTTAATGTATAAAAATGTCCAAGCGAACCCCGAAAAATCCCAAAAATTGACACAACACTCCTGTTGTTCTATGTTGACACGAGAAAAAATTTGAAAGTAAGAAGAGGCAACAGATATCGTTTCGTCCCCCAAGGTGGCACGTTCCCTACCGAAACCATCAGGCTTGTTGTGAGAGAAGCTCTGGTTTGCGAGAAGCTTATACCCAAATCTGGCACAAATGGGATAATATTTTTACCACAGCATGTCGATGCCGCTCCATGGTATCATGTCAAGTTTCATGAATTTCAGATGAGTTTTCGATTTACTAGAAGTTTAAAACCATGTATCTCAATGTTAGCGGCCGAGCGACAGTGTCAAGGTGTTTGATATTCATTCTCATTTCTTACATGTGACCTAAGCTTGCAACCAAGGATAAACATTTGATTTTGCAACCCATTTTTTATGGACTGGAGCATGTGCATGTAGTTCAATTTTGAATTATGCACATAAATGCCTAGAAAACTCAGTTAACGTATAAAAATGTCCAAACGATCCTCGAAAAAATCCAAAATTTAACACGACACTCCTGTTGTTCTATGTTAACACCAGGAAAAAAATTGAAAGGAAGAAGAGGCGACGAATATCATTTTGTCCACAAACATGACACGTTTCCCTAATGGAACCATGAGGCTTCTTGTGAGAAGCTCTGGTTTGTGAGAAGCTTATACCATAACGTGCCCCAAATGGGACAATGTTTTTTACCCCAGCATGTTGATGTCGTTCCATGATAGCATGCCAAGGTTCATGAATTTCAGACGAGTTTTGTATTTACTAGAATTACAAAAGCAAGCACCTCAACGTTTGCCGGAGAGCCACGGTGCCGTGGTGTTTGAAATTCATCCCCATTTCTTGAATGGGACATAAGCATCAACCCATGGACACATATATCATTTTACAACCCATTTTGGTGCACCGGAGCATGTGCATGTAGGTTAATTTTGAATTGTGCACCTGAAATGCCTAGAAAACCAAGTTAATGTATAAAAATGTCCAAACAAACCCTGAATAATTCCAATTTTTTTGATGACACACCTATAGTTGCATGTTCACTGCAGATAAAAGTTCTAGCAATTCAAACACCATCCTTTGCAGCTGTGACCCCATTATGTAATTCAAATCAAAACAAAAAATCAAGTAGATCGCACACAGTTTATTATCACCAACCGTGTGAGAGGCAGCACAAAATATCTTACGGCTTACGCGAGAAGGTGCGTCGGCTACAATCCACAGCCGACGTGTAAAGCACACTAGCTCACTCCCCAAATATCATTTCACTGTTCAATCGTCGCCGGTGAAAGATGGGGACGTGGACCCGCTTCGTGAGGGCAACTTCTGCGGCCCACTCCGGCGAGAGCGCGGCCGCAGCCGCCAGGCGCGTGCTAACAAGCTTCGTGAACGCGGCCGCAATCTGCGTCCAGGTGGCCAAGGCAGCCCAAACGGCCGTTGTTGCTTCTCAGGTGGCGGCAGCAACATCTGCCTCGGGGATAGCAACTGGCGAGAGCGGCACAGCAGTAGTTCGTTCCGCAGCGGCGGCCTTAGCCCTGTTGGAGGCCGCCCACGACCATGTCGAGGCCACCCACGCCCAGCTCATGGCGGTCACCACACAAATCGAATGAAGCTTCTCCGACAATGGTCGGCAACCCACGACCGAAGACTTGGCAATCGCCGAGAGCGTTCGAGCAGCCATCCATCCCTGCGCGGCATACCTTGCCATGACGGAGCCCGCCCAAGCCAAGATCGCGGCCGCCCACGCCAAGCTCATGGCGGCCTATTCCAAAGATATGGCGGATGTGGATGGCGAGATGCTTGCCGAGTATGGTGCGATGGATGCCATGGAGCCCCTTCCCCACGAGACCGTCGGGCGCGAGCTAGACATGGAGGAGGCGGCAGAGATCGACGAGCACCAGCCGTAGTAGTACTCTTTGTTTTTTTTAATTAAGAGAGCCGGTCTTTAATTTGTTAGAGTAATGTTTAGGTCAGCTAGCTCTGTTTAATTACTGAAATTGCTCGATTAAGAAGTGTGGGTGTGCTGTAGTCTCCTTTGTGTACGCAAGTTATGCAATGACGTGGATGACCACTGTAACCAGGGAAATTCGAACCAAAATTTTTCACGTTCAAATTCATCACACACGGGTTAAGCTATATGAGTCGTTTGTGATGTTCACATATCGTACACAGTGCTGAATAAGGGACTGTGTCTGATGACACTTTGCGCGCCAGTTTTTTCGCTGAACCGATTCAAAATTTTCGGCTTTCGCGGAAATATCTACCTCCCCGCCCCCTCCCCCTTACCAAAAGCCACATTTCCCCTGTTTCCGCCTTTCTTTCCAAGTTGAAACCTTCACTCCTTGCTTGCAGCGCCGCCTCCTCGCCGGCGACCCTCCTTCACGCTGCTCGGCCTCGTCTATCCAGGCAGGTAATCCACACCCGACCCCCATCCTCCTCCTCCTTCCACATCCCACATGCCCCGACTGCCGGCGCGACACCTTCCACCCAAATCACCGACCCCTCCACCAAATAAGCGCCGCCCTAAGCCATGGTGCACGCAGTATAGCCAGGAGCTCAAGGAGCATTTGGCAGCGGAGAAGCAAATCGCGGCCGCACGCGCGATGATGTCGCGATGACTGCCATTCGTGCCGACCCCCAGATCTTGGAGGAGCACCTTGCCATTTGCTAGCTACGCTGGTTAAGCATGCTCGGTTTACCCGTTGCGTGTGCTGCTCCTGCCTTTCCTTAACAAATTCTAGTGAATTGTGCTATCTAATTTTACCATGCAATCTGTTGCTCTAGTGTATATGTTCTATATGTCGTGCAGTGTGGTGCTCACTTATTAACTGTTTGGTTAATTAGTTGTCATCTTCAATTAACTGTTTGGTTCAATTCTGCAAATGTGATGTTCAATTCTTCAGGCTGCAATTTTGTATTGTCTTCCATGTGAGAAATAAATCGAATTTATCTTTACAAAATACATGAGAAACGAATACAATTGCTATATTTCTAAGTTGTCAAGCATGCTTGGTTTGGTTAACTATCTGATCTTCTAGTATGTTATACATTGTGCAATGTGGTGATCAGTTAATGTTTGGTCCATTTGTTGTGGTGTTTAGTTAACTGTTTGGTTCAATTCTGCAATGCGATGTTCAATAGTTGTGGGTGCATTCTGTTATTGTATACCATGTGAGAAGTAAATCGAATTTGGCTATACTAAATACATGAGAAACAAATACAATTGCTATATTTCCAAGTTGTTAAGCATGCTTGGTTTGGTTAACTGTCTGATCTTCTATTAGGAGTATGTTATATTGTGCAATGTGGTGCTCAGTTAATGTTTGGTTCATTTGTTGTGGTGTTTAGTTAACTGTTTGGTTCAATTCTGCAATGCGATGTCAATTGTTGTGGGTGCATTCTGTTATTGTATACCATGTGAGGAATAAATTGAATTTGGCTGTACTAAATACATGAGAAACAAATACAATTGCTATATTTCCAAGTTGTTAAGCATGCTTGGTTTGGTTAACTGTCTGATCTTCTATTAGGAGTATGTTATATTGTGCAATGTGGTGCTCAGTTAATGTTTGGTTCATTTGTTGTGGTGTTTAGTTAACTGCTTAGTTCAATTCTACAATGCGATGTCCAATTGTCGTGGGTAGAATTTTGTATTGTTGTGCATGTGAGGAATAAATCGAATTTGGCTGCACTTAATACATGAGAAACATATACAAGTGCTATATTTCCTAGTTCTTAATCATGCTTGGTTTGGATAAATGGGTTTTCCATGTGGCTTGAATTAATCTGATGAATCTGCAATGTGCTTATTTTTCATCAACATATTTTACTGATAGCATGCGAACCCTCACTTAACCTGATGACTAAATACCTTATATGTGTTGCAGGGAAACAATGGGAAGCACTGAGGTTTACAATCGATGTTAGCACGTGTCGGTGCAACAAACCCTGGGTCCGTTGCCCAGACTGCGCACAGGCCCAAGGACAAGATTACAACACCAAGGTCAGATCAAAGCACGAGGGATCAATTCTTTGGCAGGGCCAAAGTGCAGATCAAGAAGATCAAGATGAGCTAGAGAAGCAAGATATCGCTAAGGAAAGAACCTTCCTTGCCGGACAGGCGAGCCTGGCAAGGTTGGGTTTGCCCTGGAAGCAAGTTTCCATATCATCCCGGCAGGCCTGCCGGGGCTTACGGAGGCAAACCACTCCACCGCACCACCTCATCACGACGCACGTCGTCGATCAGTGCGGTCTCAAGCTCCAAAGTGACTAACTAGCTGCTATTTGCCACATGGCAGCCGCTTCCTACAGAAAATACCCCCAGGCGACACCCGTCCAGAGACGTGTCAAGCAAGCAGGCGCGAACCTGGCAAAATAGCCCGGCAGGGCCTGCCGGGCAAGCTGAGATGTGACGTTGAGCGGCCCATTTAATGCGCTCTGTCAGCCTGCAGAGTTAGGTATGATGGCACTGTTTGCTATCTAATCAGTATGTAATGACTGATTTGCCACTGTGGTGACCCCTTGATCTATAAAAGGAGGCCCATGGCAACCGTAGAAGGGGTTGGTTGATCCAGACCCTTGCACACTCATACGCGCGTAGCTGCTCTCGCCCTGAGGCGACCTTGCCGGGCAAGAGCGCTGTGTTCCTCCACCATTTTTCCACCATCAATCCACCAAAGTAGGAGTAGGGTTTTACGCCTCACGGCGGCCCGAACCTGGGTAAAAACTGCCCGTGTGATCTCTGCCGCGCTGTGTGACGCTTCTTCGCTCTTTGTGCAACGTGCCCATCCCCCCGCCGAACCAAAAGGGGCTCATGGCCCCATAGGTGGCCGTGGTTTCCCACGACATCTCTGGCGCGCCAGGTAGGGGGATCACTTGCGCGAACCCGAGAGCGTCAATAGCGCGTCATCTTCATCGCCATTCTCGTCATTGACGGCGTCATCAACTATGGCGCCCAAGAAGAAATCCGGAGCCGCAAATCACCCGTCCACCTCGAAGGCTCCACCGCCCGTGACCGCCGACGTCGCGGGGAATGCGGGGACGCATGAGGATGTGGACGCTGCGGGGGATGTGGTCGGCGCAGGCGGCATTGTCACCACCTCCCCCACGGCCGAAGCATGAACGGGAGGCATCGGGGAAGGACAGCATCAGCAACATCCCGGCGGCCATGCTCCACAAGGTACGAGTGGAGGGCTTATTCCGCCTGCACCTCTTCTCCTCGCCAAAGGGCACAGCCGCAGTGGTGGCGCTCGTTCTGGGGTGAATCACAACCCTCTGTCCGCCCCCGCCGCGGGCGCGACCGCAGGGCGTGCGCCGCCTCCGGAACGAGCTGACCCAGTTACTATGCCCAACGGAGCCACTGGCCTTCAAGCGCCCCCACCGCATCACCATGCCATCCAAATGGCTGGTTCGCAACAACGAGGGCGCGGCACGGTCGCTACCAGCACCGTCAGGAGCCGAGCGACACCGCGATCTACATCATCATCACCTATGCCGAGCACTACCTCAGAGGCCATGGCATGGGCTCAACTACTGTTGAGATTCCCGCCAGCAGCCGATCAGATGGATGAGTGGTGAGCCACCATCCAGAGCCTGATTGGCTTCGCCGAGGCGGGAGGACCACATCGAGCTGGCACGCCACGGCCTCCCCAAGCAGCGATGACGGCCCGTGCTGCTGGCCGTACGGAAGGGGCCACCACCACGGTGCAATCCCTACCACGGCAGCCAGCGCGGGAGCCGCGAAACCAAGAACCAGATGATGTCTTGATGGCCTCTTCTGACCCTCGAGCGCGTACAGGCCAACGACGAGCCCCGGAGGACGGGCGGAGGGAAGGAGCGCGCGTCATTGTCGAGCGACGTCGTGACAACCACCGCCGGTCCAATGGGTGCGACGGCCTCGACGTCGATGAACCCGCACTCGGAGACGGCGGGTGCCTGCCTTTCGAGGTTGGGTGCCCTGCTTTCACTCGTGAGCTGCGGCAAGTACGTTGGCCATCCGCTCGCACGTTCAAGCCAGAGATTCCAGAGAAGTATGATGGGAGGCTGAACCTGGCAGAGTTCTTGAGCATCTACACCATCGTTGTTCAAGCTGCCGGGAGAAGAGATGAGAAGGTATTCGCCAATTACTTCCCTTTGGCACTCAAGTCAAATGTGAGGTCTTGGCTGATGCACCTGCCGGAAAACTCCATTTCGACCTGGGCTGACCTGTGCCATGAGTTCATTGGCGCCTTCATGGGTGGCCATCAAGAACCAGGGCGGCCCAGTGATTTGCAGCTTCTCCAGCAGAAAGAAGGAGAGACTCTGCGAAAGTACTTGCAGAGATTCAGCCGAGTACACAGAAATATCCCAGATATCTACCCGGCAGCTGTGATAGCCGCTTTCCAATCCAACGTGCACAACCGCAGGATACGTTCCAAGATGAATGTTCGGCTGCCCAAGACTATGAAGGAGCTTTACACCTTGGTGGACAAATGTGCTCGGGTGGAGGAAGGGAGGAAACTCCCTGGAGAGGAAGATTGCGTCGACATCGACTCAGAGGATGATGACGAGTCCACCAGTCAGAAGAAGAAGAACAAGAAGCACAACAAGAAGCACAAGGATAAGGCAATGATGACCGTTGAGGGATCGGGCATGCCTAGTACCGGCAAGAAGGGGAAGACCGAAGCCTCCGGCAAGGAAGTTGCCGCGTGCACTGACTGTCGGGAGGCTGTGGCTGCCGAGAAGGCTGGGAAAGGCGATGAGCCGTATTGCAAGATTCATCGGACCAAGGGCCATGATCTCCAAGAGTGTCACTAGGTTGAGCAGCTCGTCAAGAAGCAGAGGGCTGAGTATGAGAAGCGTGATAAGGAAAAAGGTCAGAATGGTACTGGCGGGAAGGGCCGGGGTGGTGAAGCAAATCGCCCCGACAAGGCTCCTCCGAACCAAGGAAAACCCGCCAGGGGCCGAGAGAAGGAGGATTGCAATGCTGAGAGTGATGGAGGGGATGAAGAGAAAACCAGCGAGCAGGAATGCCAGAAGGCCACTGACGCCCTGTGTATTGACGGGGGTGCATCTTTGCACTCCTCTCACCGCCAACTTAAATAGTGGGCGCGTGAGGTCAATGCTGTGGAACCAGTGGCAGATTCTCGGAAGCCGCTCAAGTGGTCACGCACGCCCATCATCTTTGATGAAGAGGACCATCCTGACCGCACCACTGTGGTAGGGTGCTTGCCGTTGTTGGTCTCACCAACGATTCGCAATCTCAAAGTCACAAAGATGTTGGTTGACGGCGGGTGATACGTCTCCAACGTATCTATAATTTTTGATTGTTCCATGCTATTATATTATCTGTTTTGGATGTTTTATATGCATTAATATGCTATTTTATATTATTTTTGGGACTAACCTATTAACCTAGAGCCCAGTGCCAGTTTCTATTTTTTCCTTGTTCTTGAGTTTCGCAGAAAAGGAATACCAAACGGAGTCCAAACGTTATAAAACTTTCGCGATGATTTTTCTTGGACCAGAAGGAAACCAGGAGACTTGGAGATGAAGTTGGAGGAGCCACGAGGCGGCCACAAGGATGGAGGGCACGCCTCCCACCCTTGTGGGCCCCTCGTGCATCTCCTGGCCTAATTCTTTCGCCTATATATACTCATATTGTTGGGGAACGTAGTAGTAAATCAAAAAAAATTCTACGCATCACCAAGATCAATCTATGGAGAGACTAGCAACGAGAGAGAGGGGAGTGCATCTTCATACCCTTGAAGGACGCGATGCGGAAGCGTTACAAGAACGCGGTTGGTGGAGTCGTACACGCAGCGATTCAGATCGCGGTCGATTCCGATCTAAGCGCCGAACAACGGCGCCTCCACGTTCAACACACGTGCAGCCCGGTGACGTCTCCCGCGCCTTGATCCAGCAAGGAGGAGGGAGAGGTTGGGGAAGACAACTCCAGCAGCAGCACGACGGCGTGGTGGTGTTGGAGCAGCGTGGTTCTCCAGCAGGGCTTCGCCAAGCACTACGAAAGACGAGGAGGTGGAGAGGTAGGGTTGCGCCAAGAGGGAGAGAGATTCGTGTTCTTGGCAGCCCCAAAACCCCCACTATATATAGGAGGAGAGGAGAGGGGTGTGCCCCCTCTAGGGTTGCCACCCTAGGGGGGGCGGCAGCCCTAGATGGGATGGAGGGGGGCGGCCAAGAGGGGGAGAGAGGGGGGCGCGCCCTAGGGTGGGCCTTAGGCCCATCTGCGCCTAGGGTTTCCCCCTTCTCCTCTTTGCTGCACCTTGGACCTTGGTGGGAGGCGCACCAGCCCACTCAGGGGCTGGTCCCTTCCCACTCTTGGCCCATGCAAGCCTCCGGGGCTGGTGGCCCCACCCGGTGGACCCCCGGAACCCTTCCGATGGTCCCGGTACATTACCGGTGACGCCCGAAACACTTCCGATGACCAAAACCTCACTTCCTATATATTATTCTTTACCTCCAGACCATTCCGGAACTCCTCGTGGAGTCCGGGATCTCATCCGGGACTCCGAACAACATTCGGTAACCACGTACAAACTTTCCCTATAACCCTAGCGTCATCGAACCTTAAGTGTGTAGACCCTACGGGTTCGGGAGGCATGTAGACATGACCGAGACATCTCTCCGGTCAATAACCAATCGCGGGATCTAGATACCCATGTTGGCTCCCACATGTTCCACGATGATCTCATCGGATGAACCACGATGTCGGGGATTCAATCAATCTCGTACACAATTCCCTTTGTCTACCGGTATGATACTTGCCCGAGATTCGATCGTCGGTATCCCTATACCTTGTTCAATCTCGTTACCGGCAAGTCTCTTTACTCGTTCGTAACACATCATCCCATGATCAACTCCTTGGTCACATTGAGCTCATTATGATGATGTCCTACCGAGTGGGCCCAGAGATACCTCTCCGTCACACGGAGTGACAAATCCCAGTCTCGATTCGTGCCAACCCAACAGACACTTTTGGAGATACCTGTAGTGCACCTTTATGGTCACCCAGTTACGTTGTGATGTTTGATACACCCAAAGCATTCCTACAGTATCCGGGAGTTGCACAATCTCATGGTCTAAGGAAATGATACTTGACATTAGAAAAGCTCTAGCAAACGAACTACACGATCTTGTGCTATGCTTAGGATTGGGTCTTGTCCATCACACCATTCTCCTAATGATGTGATCCCGTTATCAATGACATCCAATGTCCATGGTTAGGAAACCATAACCATCTATTGATCAACGAGCTAGTCAACTAGAGGCTTACTAGGGACATGCTGTGATCTATGTATTCACACATGTATTATGGTATCCGGTTAATACAATTATAGCATGAACAATAGACAATTATCATGAACAAGGAAATATAATAATAACCATTTTATTATTGCCTCTAGGGCATATTTCCAACAGTCTCCCACTTGCACTAGAGTCAATAATTTAGTTACATTGTGATGAATCGAACACCCATAGAATTCTGGTGTTGATCATGTTTTGCTCGTGGAAGAGGTTTAGTCAATGGATCTGCGACATTCAGATCCGTATGCACTTTACAAATATCTATGTCTCCATCTTGAACATGTTCACGAATGGAGTTGAAGCGACGCTTGATATGCCTGGTCTTCTTGTGAAATCTGGGCTCCTTGGCAAGGGCAATAGCTCCAGTGTTGTCACAGAAGAGAGTCATTGGACCCGACGCATTGGGAATAACTCCTAGGTCGGTGATGAACTCCTTCATCCAGACTGCTTCCTGTGCTGCCTCCGAGGCTACTATGTACTCCGCTTCACATGTAGATCCCGCCACGATGCTTTGCTTGCAACTGCACCAGCTGACTGCCCCACCATTCAAAATATACACATATCCGGTTTGTGACTTGGAGTCATCCAGATCTGTGTCGAAGCTAGCATCGACGTAACCCTTTACGACGAGCTCTTCGTCACCTCCATAAACGAGAAACATATCCTTAGTCCTTTTCAGGTACTTCAGGATGTTCTTGACCGCTGTCCAGTGTTCCATGCCGGGATTACTTTGGTACCTCCCTACCAAACTTACGGCAAGGTTCACATCAGGTCTGGTACACAGCATGGCATACATAATAGACCCTATGGCTGAGGCATAGGGGATGACACTCATCTTTTCTCTATCTTCTGCCGAGGTCGGGCATTGAGCCGTGCTCAACCTCACACCTTGCAATACAGGCAAGAACCCCTTCTTGGACTGATCCATATTGAACTTCTTCAATATCTTGTCAAGGTATGTGCTTTGCGAAAGACCAATGAGGCGTCTCGATCTATCTCTATAGATCTTGATGCCTAATATGTAAGCAGCTTCTCCAAGGTCCTTCATTGAAAAACACTTATTCAAGTAGGCCTTTATGCTTTCCAAGAATTCTATATCATTTCCCATTAATAGTATGTCATCCACATATAATATGAGAAATGCTACAGAGCTCCCACTCACTTTCTTGTAAACACAGGCTTCTCCATAAGTCTGTGTAAACCCAAACGCTTTGATCATCTCATCAAAGCGAATGTTCCAACTCTGAGATGCTTGCACCAGCCCATAGATTGAGCGCTGGAGCTTGCATACCTTGTCAGCATTATTAGGATCGACAAAACCTTCCGGCTGCATCATATACAATTCTTCCTTAAGGAAACCATTAAGGAATGCCGTTTTGACGTCCATTTGCCATATCTCATAATCATAGAATGCGGCAATTGCTAACATGATTCGGACGGACTTCAGCTTCGCTACGGGTGAGAAGGTCTCATCGTAGTCAACCCCTTGAACTTGTCGATAACCCTTAGCGACAAGTCGAGCCTTATAGATGGTCACATTACCATCTGCGTCTGTCTTCTTCTTAAAGATCCATTTGTTCTCTATGGCTTGCCGATCATCGGGCAAGTCTGTCAAAGTCCATACTTCGTTTTCATACATGGATCCTATCTCGGATTTCATGGCTTCAAGCCATTTGTTGGAATCTGGGCCCGCCATCGCTTCTTCATAGTTCGAAGGTTCACCGTTGTCTAACAACATGATTTCCAGGACAGGGTTGCCATACCACTCTGGTGCGAAACGTGTCCTCGTGGACCTACGAATTTCAGTAGCAACTTGATCCGAAGTTTCATGATCATCATCATTAACTTCCTCTCTAGTCGGTGCAGGCACCATAGAAACATCTTCCTGAGCTGCGCTACTCTCCGGTTCAAGAGGGGTTACCTCATCAAGTTCTACTTTCCTCCCACTTACTTCTTTCGAGAGAAACTCTTTCTCTAGAAAGGATCCATTCTTGGCAACAAAGATCTTGCCTTCGGATCTAAGGTAGAAGGTATACCCAATAGTTTCCTTAGGGTATCCTATGAAGACGCATTTTTCTGATTTGGGTTCAAGCTTTTCAGGTTGAAGTTTCTTGACATAAGCATCGCATCCCCAAACTTTCAGAAACGACAGCTTAGGTTTTTCCCAAACCATAATTCATACGGTGTCATCTCAACGGATTTCGACGGAGCCCTATTTAAAGTGAATGCGGCAGTCTCTAAAGCATAACCCCAAAATGATAGCGGTAGATCGGTAAGAGACATCATAGATCGCACCATATCTAACAGAGTGCGATTACAACGTTCGGACACACCATTACGCTGAGGTGTTCCAGGCGGCGTGAGTTGTGAAACAATTCCACATTTCCTTAAGTGTGTGCCAAATTCGTGACTCGAATATTCCCCTCCACGATCTGATCGTAAGAACTTTATTTTCCTGTCACGTTGATTCTCAACCTCACTCTGAAATTCCTTGAACTTTTCAAAGGTCTCAGACTTGTGTTTCATTAAGTAGACATACCCATATCTACTTAAGTCATCAGTGAGGGTGAGAACATAACGATAACCACCGCGAGCCTCAACGCTCATTGGACCGCACACATCAGTATGTATGATTTCCAATAAGTTGGTTGCTCGCTCCATTGTTCCGGAGAACGGAGTCTTGGTCATTTTTCCCATGAGGCATGGTTCGCACGTGTCAAATGATTCATAATCAAGAGACTCCAAAAGTCCATCTGCATGGAGTTTCTTCATGCGTTTGACACCAATGTGACCAAGGCGGCAGTGCCACAAGTATGTGGGACTATCATTATCAACCTTACATCTTTTGGCATTCACACTATGAATATGTGTAACATCACGTTCGAGATTCAATAAAAATAAACCATTGACCAGCGGGGCATGACCATAAAACATATCTCTCATATAAATAGAACAACCATTATTCTCGGATTTAAATGAGTAGCCATCTCGCATCAAACGAGATCCTGATACAATGTTCATGCTCAAAGCTGGTACTAAATAACAATTATTGAGGTTTAAAACAAATCCCGTAGGCAGATGCAGAGGTAGCGTGCCGACGGCGATCACATCGACCTTGGAACCATTCCCGACGCGCATCGTCACCTCGTCCTTCGCCAGTCTCCGCTTATTCCGCAGCTCCTGTTTTGAGTTACAAATATGAGCAACCGCACCGGTATCAAATACCCAGGAGCTACTACGAGTGCTGGTAGGGTACACATCAATAACATGTATATCACATATACCTTTGGTATTGCCGGCCTTCTTATCCGCTAAGTACTTGGGGCAGTTCCGCTTCCAGTGACCGTTTCCCTTACAATAAAAGCATTCAGTCTCAGGCTTGGGTCCATTCTTTGGCTTCTTCCCGGCAGCTTGCTTACCGGGCGCGGCAACTCCCTTGCCGTCCTTCTTGAAGCTCTTTTTACCCTTGCCTTTCTTGAACTTAGTGGTTTTATTCACCATCAACACTTGATGTTCCTTTTTGATCTCCACCTCCGCTGATTTCAGCATTGAATATACCTCAGGAATGGTTTTTTCCATCCCCTGCATATTGAAGTTCGTTCATCACAAAGCTCTTGTAGCTAGGTGGAAGCGACTGAAGGATTCTGTCAACGACCGCGTCATCCGGGAGATTAACTCCAAGCTGAGACAAGCGGTTGTGCAACCCAGACATTTTGAGTATATGCTCGCTGACAGAACTATTCTCCTCCATCTTACAACTGTAGAACTTGTCGGAGACTTCATATCTCTCGACTCGGGCATGAGCTTGGAAAACCATTTTCAGCTCTTGGAACATCTCATATGATCTGTGTTGCTCAAAATGCTTTTGGAGCCCCGGTTCTAAGCTGTAAAGCATGCCGCACTGAACCAGGGAGTAATCATCACTACGCGACTGCCAGGCGTTCATAACGTCTTGAGTTGCTGGGAAAACAGGTGCATCACCTAGCGGTGCTTCAAGGACATATGCTTTCTTGGCAGCTATGAGGATAATCCTCAGGTTACGGACCCAGTCCGTGTAGTTGCTACCATCGTCTTTCAGCTTGGTTTTCTCTAGGAACGCGTTGAAGTTGAGGGCAACATTAGCGTGGGCCATTTGATCTACAAGACATATTGTAAAGATTTTAGACTAAGTTCATGATAATTAAGTTCATCTAATCAAATTATTCAATGAACTCCCACTCATATAGACATCCCTCTAGTCATCTAAGTGATACATGATCCGAATCGACTAGGCCGTGTCCGATCATCACGTGAGACGGACTAGTCATCAACGGTGAACATCTCCATGTTGATCATATCTTCTATACGACTCATGTTCGACCTTTCGGTCTTCCATGTTCCGAGGCCATGTCTGTACATGCTAGGCTCGTCAAGTCAACATAAGTGTTTTGCATGTGTAAATCTGGCTTACACCCGTTGTATTCGAACGTTAGAATCCATCACACCCGATCATCACGTGGTGCTTCGAAACAACGAACCTTCGCAACGGTGCACAGTTAGGGGGAACACTTTCCTGAAATTTTAGCGAGGGATCATCTTATTTATGCTACCGTCGTTCTAAGCAAATACGATGTAAAAAACATGATAAACATCACATGCAATCAAATAGTGACATGATATGGCCAATATCATTTTGCTCCTTTTGATCTCCATCTTCGGGGCGCCATGATCATCATCGTCACCGGCATGACACCATGATCTCCATCATCATGATCTCCATCATCGTGTCTTCATGAAGTTGTCTCGCCAACTATTACTTCTACTACTATGGCTAACGGTTAGCAATAAAGTAAAGTAATTACATGGCGTTTTCATTGACACGCAGGTCATACAATAAATTAAGACAACTCCTATGGCTCCTGCCGGTTGTCATACTCATCGACATGCAAGTCGTGATTCCTATTACAAGAACATGATCAATCTCATACATCACATATATCATTCATCACATCCTTTTGGCCATATCACATCACATGGCATATGCTGCAAGAACAAGTTAGACGTCCTCTAATTGTTGTTGCAAATTTTTTACGTGGCTGCTATAGGTTTCTAGCAAGAACGTTTCTTACCTACGCCAAAACCACAATGTGATATGCCAATTTCTATTTACCCTTCATAAGGACCCTTTTCATCGAATCCGATCCGACTAAAGTGGGAGAGACAGACACCCGCTAGCCACCTTATGCAACTAGTGCATGTCAGTCGGTGGAACCTGTCTCATGTAAGCGTACATGTAAGGTCGGTTCGGGCCGCTTCATCCCACGATGCCGCCGAATCAAGATAAGACTAGTAACGGCAAGTAAATTGACAAAATCAATGCCCACAATAACTTGTGTTCTACTCGTGCATAGAAACTACGCATAGACCTAGCACATGATGCCACTATTGGGGAACGTAGTAGTAAATCAAAAAAAATTCTACGCATCACCAAGATCAATCTATGAAGAGACTAGCAACGAGAGAGAGGGGAGTGCATCTTCATACCCTTGAAGATCGCGATGCGGAAGCGTTACAAGAACGCGGTTGGTGGAGTCGTACATGCAGCGATTCAAATCGCGGTCAATTCCAATCTAAGCGCCGAACAACGGCGCCTCCACGTTCAACACATGTGCAGCCCGGTGACGTCTCCCGCGCCTTGATCTAGCAAGGAGGAGGGAGAGGTTGGGGAAGACAACTCCAGCAGCAGTACGACGGCGTGGTGGTGTTGGAGCAGTGTGGTTCTCCAGCAGGGCTTCGCCAAGCACTGCGAAAGACGAGGAGGTGGAGAGGTAGGGCTGCGCCAAGAGGGAGAGAGATTCGTGTTCTTGGCAGCCCCAAAACCCCCACTATATATAGGAGGAGGGGAGGGGGGTGCGCCTCCTCTAGGGTTCCCACCCTAGGGGGGGCGGCAGCCCTAGATGGGATGGAGGGGGGCAGCCAAGAGGGAGAGAGAGGGGGGGCGCGCCCTAGGGTGGGCCTTAGGCCCATCTGCGCCTAGGGTTTCCCCCTTCTCCTCTTTGCTGCGCCTTGGGCCTTGGTGGGAGGCACACCAGCCCACTCAGGGGCTGGTCCCTTCCCACTCTTGGCCCATGCAAGCCTCCGGGGCTGGTGGCCCCACCCGGTGGACCCCTGGAACCCTTCCGGTGGTCCCGGTACATTACCGGTGACGCCCGAAACACTTCCGGTGACCAAAACCTCACTTCCTATATATTATTATTTACCTCCGGACCATTCCGGAACTCCTCGTGACGTCCGGGATCTCATCCGGGACTCCGAACAACATTCGGTAACCACGTACAAACTTTCCCTATAACCCTAGCGTCATCGAACCTTAAGTGTGTAGACCCTACGGGTTCGGGAGGCATGTAGACATGACCAAGACATCTCTCCGGTCAATAACCAACAGTGGGATCTGGATACCCATGTTGGCTCCCACATGTTCCACGATGATCTGATCGGATGAATCACGATGTCGGGGATTCAATCAATCCCGTACACAATTCTCTTTGTCTACCGGTATGATACTTGCCCGAGATTCGATCGTCGGTATCCCTATACCTTGTTCAATCTCATTACCGGCAAGTCTCTTTACTCGTTCGTAACACATCATCCCGTGATCAACTCCTTGGTCACATTGAGCTCATTATGATGATGTCCTACCGAGTGGGCCCAGAGATACCTCTCCGTCACACGGAGTGACAAATCCCAGTCTCAATTCGTGCCAACCCAACAGACACTTTTGGAGATACCTGTAGTGCACCTTTATGGTCACCCAGTTACGTTGTGACGTTTGATACACCCAAAGCATTCCTACGGTATCCGGGAGTTGCACAATCTCATGGTCTAAGGAAATGATACTTGACATTAGAAAAGCTCTAGCAAACGAACTACACGATCTTGTGCTATGCTTAGGATTGGGTCTTGTCCATCACATCATTCTCCTAATGATGTGATCCCGTTATCAATGACATCCAATGTCCATGGTTAGGAAACCATAACCATCTATTGATCAACGAGCTAGTCAACTAGAGGCTTACTAGGGACATGCTGTGATCTATGTATTCACACATGTATTACGGTATCCGGTTAATACAATTATAGCATGAACAATAGACAATTATCATGAACAAGGAAATATAATAATAACCATTTTATTATTGCCTCTAGGGCATATTTCCAACACATATATCCCCAAACCAACAGAGGCATCCACGAAAAGACTTTTCCACCGCCGCAACCTTCTGTACCCATGAGATCCCATCTAGGGACCTTTTCCGGCACCCTGCCGGAGGGGGATTCGATCACGGAGGGCTTCTACATCAACACCATTGCCCTTCCGATTAAGCGTGAGTAGTTTGCCACAGACCTACGGGTCCATAGCCAGTAGCTAGATGGCTTCTTCTCTCTCTTTGATTCTCAATACCATGTTCTCCTCGATGTTCTTGGAGATCTATTCGATGTAATACTTTTTTGCGGTGTGTTTCCCGAGATCCAATGAATTGTGGATTTATGATCATCTTATCTATGAATATTATTTGAATCTTCTCTGAATTCTTATATGCATGATTTGATATCTTTGTAATTCTCTTTGAACTATCGGTTTGGTTTGGCCAACTAGATTGGTTTTTCTTGCAATGGGAGAAGTTCTTAGCTTTGGGTTCACTCTTGCGGTGTCCTTTCCTAGTGACAGTAGAGGCAGCAAGGCACGTATTGTATTGTTGCCATCGAGGATAAAAAGATGGGGTTTTCATCATATTGCTTGGGTTAATTCCTCTACATCATGTCATCTTACTTAATGCATTACTCCGTTCTTTATGAACTTAATACTCTAGATGCATGCTGGATAGCGGTCGATGTGTGAAGTAATAGTAGTAGATGCATAATCGTTTCGGTCTACTTGACATGGACGTGATGCCTATATTCATGATCATTGCCTTAGATATCGTCATAACTTTGCGCTTTTCTATCAATTGCTCGGCAGTAATTTGTTCACCCACCGTATTATTTTCTATCTTGAGAGAAGCCTCTAGTGAAGCCTATGGCCCCCGGGTCTATTTTCCATCATATAACCTTCTACTTTTCATCATACAAGTTTCCAATCTACTATTTTGCAATCTTTTACTTTCCGATCTATAAAACAAAAATACCAAAAATATTTAATTTATCGTTTATCTATCTCTATCAGATCTCACTTTTGCAAATAACCGTGAAGGGATTGACAACCCCTTTATCGCGTTGGGTGCAAGTTGTTTGATTGTTTGTGCAGGTATTCGGTGATTTGTGTGTTGTCTCCTACTGCATTGATACCTTGGTTCTCAAACTGAGGGAAATACTTATCTCTACTTTGCTGCATCACCCTTTCCTCTTCAAGGGAAAAACCAACGCAAGCTCAAGAAGTAGCAGGAAGAATTTCTGGCGCCGTTGCCGGGGAGATCTACGCCAAGTCAAGACATACCAAGTACCCATCACAAATTCTCATCTCTTGCATTACATTATTTTCCATTCGCCTCTTATTTTCCTCTCCCCCACTTCTAAAACGATTTTCGAAAAGATTTGACTTTTTATTCGCCCTTCTTCCATTCGTCTTTTCGTTTGCCTTTATGTCTTACGTGGTTTGTTTGCCCGTTCGCTTGGTATAATTGTGTGTTTATTGAAAATCAAGAACCAAAAGGTTTATGGATCCTCATCCACTTGCTAATCTTTTTAAGAGATCCAATTTTGATGAACCAATTGCTAGTGAGTTGAGTGCACTAGATTATCTTTATGAGGTTTTGCTTGAAACTCGTGAATCTGAAAATTGTGATGAAGTGTTGAAAGAAGAAATTATAAAGTGATTCACGATAGCTCCTTGAATGAAAAGAATGATTGCAATGATGTTATTATAAATTTTATTAATGTCAGTTGTGTTAATGATATGCAAAACCCTAAGCTTAGGGATGCTAATTTTGCTATGTCTACTACTTGTTGTAATGATCATGATTGGGGTGATTCTTCTTATGATCTTGAAAATTTATTTAAGCCCCATGATGAATATTGGATTGATAATAATGTTTGCAATAATATTGAAAGTGGGTTTGTAAGAGTGTCAACTTTAGATCCCACATATTTGGAGAATATTCAATCTTATGAAATTTTTGATAAAAGTGGGTTTGGAGAGGTCATGACTTTAGTTAATGTTAATCCCACTATTTTGGAAGAGTGTCAACTTCGCATGCAAGTGGATCGTGTTGAGAATATGTTATGTGATAGCTATATTGTTGAATTTTCTTATGATCCTACATGTAATTATTATGAGAGAGGAAAATATAGTTGTAGAATTTTTCATGTTACTAAATTACCTCTCTTCATGTTGAGATTGCTATCGTCTCTTTCTTCTTCCTTGCATATGCTAGTTTTTGCTTGCCTTGATAATTTGTTTGCTTATAAAATGCCTATGCATAGAAAGTATGTTAGACTTAGATGTGTTTGTCACGTGTTTTATGATGCTCTCTTTGTGTTTCAATTCTTCTCTTTTATGTGAGCATCATTGAAATTATCAATGCCTAGCTAAGGGCGTTAAACAATAGCGCTTGTTGGGAGGCAACCCAATTTTATTTTTGTTTTTGCTTTTGTTCCTGTTTTGCTTTGAATAATTCATCTAGCCTCTGGTTAGATGTGGATTTGTGTTTTAATTAGTGTTTGTGCCAAGTAAGACCTTTGGGATGGCTTACGGTGATAGTTAATTTGATCTTGCTGAAAAAAAGAAACTTTTGCGTCCAGTCTCAGAATTTTAATAATTCACTGGAGCATTGAAAACCCTTAATTTTTTATAAGAGATTTACATACAAATTTCCTCTGTTGTACTAATTTTTCAGAATTTTTGGAGTTACATAAGTATTAGAACAATTCGGATCTGCGCAGACTGTTCTGTTTTTGACAGATTCTGTTTTCTTTGTGTTGTTTGCTTATTTTGATGAATCTATGGGTAGTATCGGGGGGTATGAACCATGGAAAAGTTGGAATACAGTACATATTACACCAATATAAATAAAGAATGAGTTCACAACAGTACCAAAGTGGTGATTTATTTTCTTATACTAACGGAGCTTACGAGATTTTCTGTTGAGTTTTGTGTTGTGAAGTTTTCAAGTTTTTGGGTAAGGATTTGATGGACTATGTAATAAAGAGTGGCAAGAGCCTAAGCTTGGGGATGCCCAAGGCACCCCAAGGTAATATTCAAGTACAACCAAGAGCCTAAGCTTGGGGATGCCCCAGAAGGCATCCCCTCTTTCGTCTTCGTCTATCGGTAACTTTACTTGAGGCTATATTTTTATTCACCACATGATATGTGTTTTGCTTGGAGCGCCTTGTATAATTTGAGTCTTTGCTTTTTAGTTTGCCACAATCATCCTTGCTGTACACACCTTTTGAGAGGGACACGCATGAATCGTGATTTATTAGAATACTCTTTGTGCTTCACTTATATCTTTTGAGCTAGGCAATTTTGCTCTAGTGCTTCACTTATATCTTTTTAGAGCACGGCGGTGGCTTTATTTTGTAGAAATTATTGAACTCTCATGGTTCACTTATATTATTTTGAGAGTCTTTAAACAGCATGGTAATTTTCTTTGGTTATAAATTTAGTCCTAATATGATAGGCATCCAAGAGGGATATAATAAAAACTTTCATATAAAGTGCATTGAATACTATGAGAAGTTTGATTCCTTATGATTATTTTGAGATATAAGGATGGTGATATTAGAGTCATGCTAGTGAGTAATTGTGAATTTGAGAAATACTTGTGTTAAGGTTTGTGAGTCCCGTAGCATGCACATATGGTGAACCGTTATGTAACGAAGTTGGAGCATGAGATATTCTTTGATTGTCTTCCTTATGAGTGGCGGTCGGGGATGAGCGATGGTCTTTTCCTACCAATCTATCCCCCTAGAAGCATGTGCGTAGTACTTTGTTTCGATGACTAATAGATTTTTGCAATAAGTATGTGAGTTCTTTATGACTAATGTTGAGTCCATGGATTATACGCACTCTCACCCTTCCACCATTGCTAGCCTCTCTTGTACCGCACAACTTTCACCGGTACCATACACCCACCATATACCTTCCTCAAAACAGCCACCATACCTACCTATTATGGCATTTTCATAGCCATTTCGAGATATATTGCCATGCAACTTTCCCACGTTCCGTTTACTATGACACGCATCATCATTGTCATATTGCTTTGCATGATCATGTAGTTAACATCGTATTTGTGACAAAGCCACCGTTCATAATTTTTTCATACATGTCACTCTTGATTCATTGCACATCTCGGTACACCGCCGGAGGCATTCATATAGAGTCATATTTTGTTCTAGTATCGAGTTGTAATTTTTTGAGTTGTAAGTAAATAGAAGTATGATGATCTTCATTATTAGAGCATTGTCCCATGTGAGGAAATAAAAAAAAAGAGGCCAAAGAAGCCAAAGGAAAAAAAAGGGAGAAAGAAAAAAAAAAGAAAAGAAAAAAATGAGAGAAAGAGAGAGAAGGGGCAATGTTACTATCCTTTTTCCATACTTGTGCTTCAAAGTAGCATCATGATCTTCATGATAGAGAGTCTCCTAAGTTGTCACTTTCATATACTAGTGGGAATTTTTCATTATAGAACTTGGCTTGTATATTCCAACGATGGGCTTCCTCAAATTGCCCTAGGTCTTCATGAGCAAGCAAGTTGGATGCACACCCACTTAGTTTTCTTTTTGAGCTTTCATACACTTATAGCTCTAGTGCATCCGTTGCATGGCAATCCCTACTCACTCACATTGATATCTATTGGTGGGCATCTCCATAGCCCGTTGATACGCCTAGTTGATGTGAGACTATCTCCCTCTTTTTGTCTTCTCCACAACCACCTTCTATTCCACCTATAGTGCTATGTCCATGGCTCACGCTCATGTATTGCGTGAAAGTTGAAAAGGTTTGACAACGTCAAAAGTATGAAACAATTGCTTGGCTTGCCATCGGGGTTGTGCATGATTTGAGTATTTTGTGTGATGAAGATGGAGCATAGCCAGACTATATGATTTTGTAGGGATAAGCTTTCTTTGGCCATGTTATTTTGAGAAGACATAATTGCCATGTTAGTATGCTTGAAGTATTATTGTTTTTATGACAATATTAAACTTTTGTTTTGAATCTTATGGATCTGAACATTCATGCCACAATAAAGAAAATTACATGGATAAATATGTTAGGTAGCATTCCACATCAAAAATTCTGTTTTTATCATTTACCTACTCGAGGACGAGCAGGAATTAAGCTTGGGGATGCATGATACGTCTCCAACGTATCTATAATTTTTTATTGTTCCATGCTATTATATTATCTGTTTTGGATGTTTTATATGCATTAATATGCTATTTTATATTATTTTTGGGACTAACCTATTAACCTAGAGCCTAGTGCCAGTTTCTGTTTTTTCCTTGTTTTTGAGTTTCGCAGAAAAGGAATACCAAACGGAGTCCAAACGGAATAAAACTTTTGCGGTGATTTTTCTTGGACCAGAAGGAAACCAGGAGACTTGGAGATGAAGTTGGAGGAGCCACGAGGCGGCCACAAGGACGGAGGGCGCGCCCAGGGGGGTAGGGCGCGCCCCCCACCCTTGTGGGCCCCTCGTGCACCTCCTGACCTAATTCTTTCGCCTATATATACTCATATATCCCCAAACCAACAGAGGCATCCACGAAAAGACTTTTCCACCGCCGCAACCTTCTGTACCCGTGAGATCCCATCTAGGGACCTTTTTCGGCACCCTGCCGGAGGGGGATTCGATCATGGAGGGCTTCTACATCAACACCATTGCCCTTCCGATGAAGCGTAAGTAGTTTACCACAGACCTACGGGTCCATAGCTAGTAGCTAGATGGCTTCTTCTCTCTCTTTGATTCTCAATACCATGTTCTCCTTGATGTTCTTGGAGATCTATTCGATGTAATACTTTTTTGCGGTGTGTTTGCCGAGATCCGATGAATTGTGGATTTATGATCAGCTTATATATGAATATTATTTGAATCTTCTCTGAATTCTTATATGCATGATTTGATATCTTTGTAATTCTCTTCGAACTATCGGTTTGGTTTGGCCAACTAGATTGGTTTTTCTTCCAATGGGAGAAGTGCTTAGCTTTGGGTTCAATCTTGCGGTGTCTTTTCCCAGTGACAGTAGGGGCAGCAAGGCACGTATTGTATTGTTGCCATCGAGGATAAAAAGATGGGGTTTTCATCATATTGCTTGAGTTAATTCCTCTACATCATGTCATCTTACTTAATGCATTACTCCGTTCTTTATGAACTTAATACTCTAGATGCATGCTGGATAGCGGTCGATGTGTGGAGTAATAGTAGTAGATGCAGAATCATTTCGGTCTATTTGACACGGACGTGATGCCTATATTCATGATCATTGCCTTAGATATCGTCATAACTTTGCGCTTTTCTATCAATTGCTCAGCAGTAATTTGTTCACCCACCGTATTATTTTCTATCTTGAGAGAAGCCTCTAGTGAAACCTATGGCCCCTGGGTCTATTTTCCATCATATAATCTTCTACTTTTCATCATACAAGTTTCCGATCTACTATTTTGCAATCTTTTACTTTTCGATCTATAAAACAAAAATACCAAAAATATTTACTTTATCGTTTATCTATCTCTATCCGATCTCACTTTTGCAAATAACCGTGAAGGGATTGACAACCCCTTTATCGTGTTGGGTGCAAGTTGTTTGATTGTTTGTGCAGGTATTCGGTGATTTGTGCGTTGTCTCCTACTGGATTGATACCTTGGTTCTCAAACTGAGGGAAATACTTATCTCTACTTTGCTGCATCACCCTTTCCTTTTCAAGGGAAAAACCAACGCAAGCTCAAGAAGTAGCAGCGGGGCCGGGTTGAATCTGATTTCCCCAAAGGTTATCAGCAAACTCCAGATAGCAGAGGAAGAGCTTAAGGTTACTGGCACATTTCAAGGAGTCAATCCCGGCAGGATTCATCCTAAGGGAAAGATCATATTGCCAGTGACATTTTGAGGGGAGTTGAACTACCGGACTGAGAAGGTTGTGTTTGATGTGGTCGACCTCCCCCTGCCATATAATGGAATCCTTGGACACCCAGCTTTGGCAAAATTCATGGCGTCATCCCACTATGCCTACAACACTTTGAAGATGCAGGGCCAGTGGGTGTCATTTCCATCCCATCAGACAAGAAGGACGCAATTATTTGCGTGGATAAGATGTACCGGGACGCAGTCGCGGCAGAGGCCGCGGAAGCCGCAGTTCCCGCCAAGGAAATCAAAGGAAAGAAGAAGCCTAGCAGAGACACCAGCAAAGAGTCCGAGAAGTGTACCTCTTCGGGGTATGCTATGCCTGTGGATGACGTGCCGGAAAGTTCCAACAGCAAGAAGTCCAAGACTGCTGCACCCCATGTGAAAAAGGTCCCGGCAGGGCTGGCTGGCGCTGATGGTACTTTTACTATCAGTGCCACCCTTGACGACAAACAGGAAAGCGCGCTCGTTGCCTTCCTGCGGGCAAATATCAATGTGTTTGCCTGGCAACCAGCTGATATCCTCGGTGTTCCCAGGGAGGTAATCGAGCACCACCTTGCTGCCTACCCACATGCCCGACCCGTCAAGCAGAAGGTCCGGAAGCAGGCCATGGAGCGGCAGCAGTTCATTGCTGAGGAAATCAAGAAACTTGAGGTAGCTGGTCTGGTCAGAGGAGTACTACATCCAACATGGTTAGCAAACCTAGTGGTTGTGCGCAAGGCTAATGGGAAATGGAGGCTTTGCATAGATTTCACGGATCTGAACAAGGCATGCCCGAAGGACCCATTCCCCTTGCCGCGCATCGACCAAATTGTGGATTCCACTTCCGGGTGTGATTTGCTATCCTTTCTGGATGCATACTCTGGGTATCATCAGATCTTTATGTCCAAGGAAGATGAAGAAAAGACCTCATTCATCACCCCATGCGGCACGTACTGCTTTGTGCGCATGCCTTTAGGGTTGAAGAGTGCCAGGTCCACTTTTGCAAGAGCAGTCCAGGTTGGTTTTGAACCACAGTTGCACAGGAACATTGAAGCTTATATGGATGATATTCTGGTCAAGACCAAGGACAGACCAACCCTCATCCAATGTTTGGAAGAGACATTTGCTAATCTGCGCAAGATCAACTTGAAGCTGAACCCGAAGAAGTGTGTGTTTGGTGCTCCCTCTGGCAAGCTACTTGGCTTCTTTGTGTCCCACCGCGGGATCGAAGCCAACCCAGATAAGATCAAGGCTATCAAGCAGATTCAAGCACCCAAGACAGTTAAGGATGTGAGGCGTTTGACGGGTTGTGTTGCCGCGCTTAGCAGATTCATCTCCAAGTCTGCCGAACGCGCCTTCCCGTTCTTCAAAGTTTTGAAGAAGGTAGGACCCATGAAGTGGACCCCGGAAGCAGACGCAGCACTACGAGATTTGAAGGCCTACTTGTCCTCTGTGCCCACTTTGGTTGTTCCCAGACCACAAGAGCCGTTGCTGCTATATCTGGCGGCCACCAATCAAGTGGTTAGTGCAGCACTAGTGGCGCAGCGGGAAGTAGAGGAAGCAGCAACCTCAGCTAGTGTCCCATCCAGGAAAGAGAGAGAGAGAGAGAACGGCCCGACAAGGTCAGATATGGATCAGGATAAAGAAGAGCACGGTAGTGAAGGCAACCCCAAGGACGCGGCAAGGAAGAAAGTAGTGCAGCGCCCAGTGTACTTCGTCAGCTCCCTATTACAGGGGGCTAGATCAAGGTACTCTGGTGTGCAAAAGTTGATTTTTGGCCGTATCATGGCCTCAAGGAAACTGCGCCACTACTTCCAAGCCCATGAGATCACGGTTGTCACTCGCTTCCCGTTGCAAAGAATACTCCGAAACCCAGAGGCTACTGGCAGAATAGTGGAATGGGCATTGGAGTTATCCAGCTTTGGCCTGAAGTTTAAAAGCACATCAACAATTCAAAGCAGGGCATTGGCAGAGTTTATTGCAGAGTGGACGCCAACCCTGATGAAGAAGTGCTTGAAACAATTATCCCCGGCAAGGAAGCGCCCCAAGAATGGATCATGTATTTCGATGGTGCCTTCTCCCTACAAGGTGCGGGGGCTGGTGTGCTTCTCGTTGCTCCCACTGGAGAGCACTTGAAGTACGTCGTCCAGATGCATTTTCCCCGGGAGGAGGCGACCAACAATACAGCAGAGTATGAAGGGCTCCTTGCAAGGCTCAGGATTGCCACTGAATTGTGAATCAAGAAGTTGATCATTCGAGGAGACTCACAAATTGTGGTGAGACAAGTCAACAAGGATTACCAAAGCCCATTGATGGAGGCATACGTTGAGGAAGTGAGGAGATTAGAGGAGCACTTTGACGGATTGCAAACAGAGCACTGATACGTCTCCAACGTATCTATAATTTTTGATTGTTCCATGCTATTATATTATCTGTTTTGGATGTTTTATATGCATTTATATGCTATTTTATATTATTTTTGGGACTAACCTATTAACCTAGAGCCTAGTGCCAGTTTCTGTTTTTCCTTGTTTTTGAGTTTTGCAGAAAAGGAATATCAAATGGAGTCCAAATGAGCTGAAAATTTATGGTGATTTTTTATGGACCAGAAGAAGCCCCCGAAGCAAAAGAGTTGGGCCAGAAGAGCCACGAGGCCTTCACAAGGGTGGAGGGCGCGCCCTACCCCCTGGGGGCGCCCTCCGGTCTTGTGGGCTCCTCGTGGACCCCCCCTGACTTGTTCTCGACGCCAAAAATTCCTATAAATATAGAAACCCACGAAAAGAAACCTAGATCGGGAGTTTCGCCGCTGCAAGCCTCTGTAGCCACGAAAAACCAATCGGCAGCCCGTTCCGGCACCCTGCCGGAGGGGGAAACCATCACCGGTGGCCATCTTCATCATCCCGGCGCTCTCCATGATGAGGAGGGAGTAGTTCACCCTCGGGGCTGAGGGTATGTACTAGTAGCTATGTGTTTGATCTCTCTCTCTCTTGTGTTCTTGATTTGGCACGATCTTGATGTACCGCGAGCTTTGCTATTATAGTTGGATCTTGTGATGTTTCTCCCCCTCTACCTTCTTGTAATGAATTGAGTTTTCCCTTTGAAGTTATCTTATCGGATTGAGTCTTTAAGGATTTGAGAACACTTGATGTATGTCTTGCATGTGTTTATCTGTGGTGACAATGGGATATTCGCGTGATCCACTTGATGTATGTTTTGGTGATCAACTTGCGGGTTCTGTGACCTTGTGAACTTATGCATAGGGGTTGGCACACGTTTTCGTCTTGACTCTCCGGTAGAAACTTTGGGGCACTCTTTGAAGTTCTTTGTGTTGGTTTGAATAGATGAATCTGAGATTGTGTGATGCATATCGTATAATCAAACCCGCGGATACTTGTGGTGACATTGGAGTATCTAGGTGACATTAGGGTTTTGGTTGATGTGTGTCTTAAGGTGTTATTTTAGTACAAACTCTAGGGCTGTTTGTGACACTTATAGGAATAGCCCAATAGATCGATCAGAAAGAATAACTTTGAGGTGGTTTCGTACCCTACAATAATCTCTTCGTTTATTCTCCGCTATTAGTGACTTTGGAGTGACTCTTTGTTGCACGTTGAGGGATTGCCATATGATCTAATTATGTTATCATTGTTGAGAGAACTTGCGCTAGTGAAAGTATGAACCCTAGGCCTTGTTTCTAAGCATTGCAATACCGTTTTTGCTCACTTTTGTTACTTGTTACCTTGCTGTTTTTATATTTTCAGATTACAAAAACCTATATCTACCATCCATATTACACTTGTATCACCATCTCTTTGCCGAACTAGTGCACCTATACAATTTACCATTGTATTGGGTGTGTTGGGGACACAAGAGACTCTTTGTTATTTGGTTGCAGGGTTGTTTGAGAGAGACCATCTTCATCCTACGCCTCCCACGGATTGATAAATCTTAGGTCATCCACTTGAGGGAAATTTTCTACTGTCCTACAAAACTCTGCGCTTGGAGGCCCAACACGAGTCTACAAGAAGAAGGTTGCGTAGTAGACATCAAGCACGTACCCCGTGCGGAAAACAGCATCGCTGATCATCTGTCAAAGTGTGCTGCGCAAAAGCTTCCTGTGGAACCAGGAACTTTTGTTCTCCATCTTACTCAGCCCTCTGTATCCCGGACAACAATGGCCTGAAAGAGGAGGAAATTGGACTCCGGTAAGCCTCTCCCGGTAGAGCCCCTCGGGGCTCCTGGCAGGGACCCTGCCGGTAACAACTCCCCTTCGATCCCCGGGCTGCGCCCTCCTGCCGGACCACTGGTCCCCGCGGTCGAGGAACGCGCTCCCGCAGATGAGGAGGCGCCGCTAGTCCTTGTTGCCGAGCCCCAGGCTCCAACTTGGGCAAGGCACATAGTCCATTTCCTCCAAACTGGAGAACTTCCGGAAGAGCAAGAAGAAGCTGAAAGAGTAGCCCGGAGGGCCAGTATGTATCAGTTTGTCGATGACACACTATACAGAAGAAGGCCCAACTGTGTGAAATTGAAGTGCATTTGCCAGGAAGGAGGAAAGGAACTGCTGGCGGAAATACACAAAGGCATGTGCGGCTCCCACATTGGATCAAGGGCTTTAGTTGGGAAAGCATTCCGGCAAGGATTCTATTGGCCCACAACCCTCCAAGATGCGGTCGAGCTAGTCACCAAGTGTGAAGCCTATCAGTTCCATTCCAAGAACATCCATCTGCCTGCCCAAGCTCTTCAGACGATCCCTTTATCATGGCCATTTTCGGTCTGGGGGCTCGATATCCTCGGCCCTTTCCCCCGAGCTGCCGGGGGCTTTGAATTCTTGTTCGTTGCAATCGACAAGTTTACAAAGTGGCCGGAAGTAGATGCCGTGAGAAAGGTGACTGCTCAATCAGCTATCAAGTTCTTGAAAGGATTGGTGTGCCGCTTCGGGGTCCCTGCCCGGATCATCATCGACAACGGCACCCAGTTCACGAGTCGTGCCTTCATGCAATATGTTCATGCCCTCGGAACCAAGATCTCATTTGCCTCTGTTGCACATCCCAGAAGCAATGGACAAGCTGAGAGGACGAACGCTGAAGTGTTACGAGGACTCAAGACAAGAACATTTGATAAGCTGCAGAAGTGCGGCAGGCGATGGATCGACGAGCTGCCGGTGGTTCTTTGGTCCCTCAGAACGACACCAAATCAAGCTACCGGGCAGACTCCCTTCTCCCTAGTCTATGGGGCAGAAGCAGTTATCCCCACGGAACTCATTTACGGGTCGCCTCGAGTGCTTGCCTACGATGAAGTAGCGCAGGATCAGCACCGGTGTGACGATGTTGTGCTTCTCGAGGAGAACCGTCTCCGGGCTGCTACGCATGCTGCACGCTATCAGCAAGCCCTGCGCCGCTATCACAGCCGCAGGGTTCATGCCCGGTGTTTTGAGGAAGGCGACCTTGTCCTTAGACGCATTCAGTCCGCCAAGGGTACAAACAAGTTGACGCCGAAGTGGGAAGGCCCTTACCGGGTAGTACGAGTCACCAGACCTGGCGCAGTCCGTCTGGAGACCGGAGATGGCATTCAATTGCAAAACTCATGGAACATTGAGCATCTCTGCAAGTTCTACCCGTAAGGCGCGGCTGTCGGGCCCTGCCCGGCAGCCACCCTTTTGTACAGGCCTTGCCTCAGTTGCATGTAACCCCTTGTACAAAGCCAGGCGCAGACCCTGAGCAATAGAGAAATAAATGAAGCGCTGGGGGCCCCCGACAAGTTGCATGCATGCATAAGCATATCATGAGCATCGCATGTTCATGTAGATAAGATCGCATCTGGCATCATTTTCATCTACATAAACTGCAGGCTTCTATCGTGGATTCAGCCCAAGAGGAGATAAGAAGATGAGCCTACACTGCGATCTCCGGCAAGCCAAACAGATAAGTTCTTCCTTGTATCCATACATGTTCTGTAAGTAAAGACTTGTGCGTGAGAAAACCCTGCTACCCTTTGAAACTTAGGTGCTCCCACCCTTCGACTCGAACGTTGCTTCGGTCAGGGTGGTCGTAGTGGCCTTTGTTGAAAAAGGACTGGCGGGGGGCTGGTCCCTCTTCACGATTTGTGCCCGGTAGGCCTAACTCCCCGGCAACAAAACAGAGGGTACCGGCAGGATAGCCTGCCGGGGGAAACTCGTTTGCTTATAAATATAGAGGCATCCCACCTCTGCATGGACATATACATGCACGAGTCCCTAGCAAGGTTTATCTTTTTCATTAATATGCTTCAAACAAGTACAGACCTTACAGGACACAAACATGGATTCAAGAGATTACATTATTTGAACTAAAATTTGGCAAGTGCCTGCAGATTTAAGATTAAAAAAAGATAAGTTCCCCGTAATGCCCTTTCTTGTCCCTCTCCTCCTAGGCACTATGGCAGGAGGGGAAGAGGGCAAAGGGAGTGCTTGGGCAGAAGCCCAGCCTGACCCTGTCGGGCTCCAAGAGAGGTAGCCTAGCGGGGGCGGGAGGGCATCGACGAAGGCGACGATGAAGAGCATGGCGGAGACGACCCGTCAACCGCCACCACCAGGGCCAACAGGACGCGACAGGGCTAACGGAGCTGCAGCCCGCGAGGAAGCCTGCCGGGGTCCAACTGAAAGGCTGCTGGAGGAGCCGGAGGCACCACCTCCACCCCTGCTCCCAACTCCCCGGCAAATCACCTTGCCGGAGAGGGGATGCAGGTGCAGATGGTGCTGCCACCGCCTGACGATGACGGTCCGACTGATGCTCAGTCGGAGTCAGAGTCGTCGCCCTCCCGGTCGGTGCCGTTGTCATCGCCGTCACTGTCCTCCTCGTCGCTGTCGCTCGAGGAGGAGCTTTCATCGTCGGTCGAGCTCTCCGCGCAGCTCCCTAAGCGAGCATCCGAGCTCCCAAAAACCTTGATGGAAAGGAAACCGTCCTCCATTAACTTAAAGTGGAGGACGTGCCCTTCCGACAAGCTATGGGCACGAGCAAAAGTCTTCCAACCTCGATGGAAGTACATGGCGTGAGGGGCGGGGAAATCTACATCCACCCGTATGCTGCCATTCCCGCAGCCCCTCATGTGCAGCCTCAACGCTCGTGGGTGTTCAAGCTCCATCGCCCTTGCAAATGGAGTAGAGAGGCGGAGGCGGCCGTGCGGAAGCTTATATAGCCTGACGACGAACTCCAGAGGCTGGTCTCCGACGTGGCCCTCCAACGGAGGAGGAACGTCTGGTGGGGGCACGATCAGGGCGCCACCCCGCCCCCTCCTCCGCGAGCGCCACGACGACTGCGGCCTCGACCTCTTCCTCCTCCTCTCACAGCGGGCTCCGATCCCGCGGTTTCAGGAGGAGGAGGGAGACGCTGTCGAGCAGAAGCTCTCGTCGCCACCACCGGAGTACCACTGCGCCCTTGTCCCCTCACCATGGCGAGCAAAGAACAATTGAGGAAGGGGAGAAGGAAAGTGTGTGAACAAACACACCGCTCATGCCCCTTTTTATAGAGAAACAGGGCAGGGGCTGGCTTCTCATTCAGAAGGTAACCGCCCTGCTCCTCCAATGCGGCTCCCCTACGCCTTCAATGGCTCGGGGAATCCAGGCCGACCTTCTGTGCCAATCTGCGACGCCTGGCTTTCTGCCATGGCGCCCGCCCCCGCGCCCTCTGCTTCCGCCACCTACCCTACATAATGCATGCGGTACATGTGGCGGATGCACCTGAAGCGGGAGGCAAGTGGGGTGATAGTTTCTGCCCCGTGATCGTGGGCCACGGGCGATCCACGGATCGTGGTCCGGTTTCTCCCATAACGTTGAGCACGACGCGCGGGAAAACCGGGAACTAACCCAAGCTCGGGTTAGTGAAGAAGCAAAGAAGATCTCAAAGGGCGAAGCCACCCTTGCGCTCCTGCCTGTGCACTGGTTAGGGCCTACCCCGACAACGCCCAGCAGTGTGTTCGTGCCAGCCTCGGGGGCTCCTGTCGGTGCAACAAACCCTGGGTCCGTTGCCCAGACTGCGCACAGGCCCAAGGACAAGATTACAACACCAAGGTCAGATCAAAGCACAAGGGATCAATTCTTTGGCAAGGCCAAACTGCAGATCAAGAAGATCAAGATGAGCTAGAGAAGCAAGATATCGCTAAGGAAAGAACCTCCCTTGCCGGACAGGCGAGCCTGGCAAGGTTGGGTTTGCCCCAGAAGCAAGTTTCCATATCGTCCCGGCAGGCCTGCCGGGGCTTACGGAGGCAAACCACTCCACCGCACCACCTCATCACGACGCAAGTCGTCGATCAGTGCGGTGTCAAGCTCCAAAGTGACTAAGTGGCTGCTATTTGCCACATGGCAGCCGCTTCCTACAGAAAATACCCCCAGGCGACACCCGTCCTGAGACGTGTCAAGCAAGCAGGCGCGAACCTGGCAAAACAGCCCGGCAGGGCCTACCGGGCAAGCTGAGATGTGACGTTGAGCGGCACATTTAATGCGCTCTGTCAGCCTGCAGAGTTAGGTATGATAGCACTGTTTGCTATCTAATCAGTATGTAATGACTGATTTGCCACTATGGTGACCCCTTGATCTATAAAAGGAGGCCCATGGCAACCGTAGAAGGGGTTGGTTGATCCGGACCCTTGCACACTCATACGCGCGTAGCTGCTCTCGCCCCGAGACGACCTTGTTGGGCAAGAGCGCTGCGTTCCTCCACCATTTTTCCACCATTAATCCACCAAAGCAGGAGTAGGGTTTTACGCCTCACAGCGGCCCGAACCTGGGTAAAAACTGCCCGTGTGATCTCTGCCGCGCTGTGTGATGCTTCTCCGCTCTTTGTGCAACGTGCCCATCCCCCCGCCGAACCAAAAGGGGCTCATGGCCCCATAGGTGGCCATGGTTTCCCACGATAGCACGTGCATGGTCTGTTGTCTAATAACACATTATTGTGCAGTTGCAGGAACCATTCTAATATTTAGGTTTTTAACAATTTGGTCTTGCACGTGTAGGTCCTGCTGTCGTAGGTTTTGACCCACTGTTCGACCCTTTCTGCATATGGGGAAATGAGTTGTCCATGAATATCAATCAAGTCAAGAAACTCATAAAGATTGTTAGGATAAAGAAATTAGCGACAAAAAACAACAAGATCTTTGTCTGCATAATGAAGAAGACATCAGTTCACTACAAGATGGTACTAACTATTATACCTTGCCTTTTTTTATTCCTTTGCCCCATTTCCAATATAGAGAAGATATTTATGCACATCCTTGTTTTCAGGCCTTTCCAAAGCAGTTCACTGATGATTACCTCTCAAACCACCTCTATGGTCAGGAGGCGAGGAAGGTTTTCATACAACACCCACGGTTCAATATTGAAGTGTTTCTGAAGAGGACGAAGGATGGACGGTCAATCACCCACAGGCACTGGCCTAAAGTTGCAAAGACCTTCAACATGAATGAAGGCTCAATATTCGCCTTCCGCTTCAGCAGTTTTCCAGATGAGATGCATCTGTCTATGTACCATCTATGATGCTAATTTCGAAAGGTTCTAGATGTTGCATGTGAAACTTGGTGCTGGTGCAGTTGTGTAATGGGGTAGCTGAGTGCTGAAGCTATATCATGTTGTACTCTGATGTATTTCAATTATGAAATCCTGCTTCCTTAATATGGAAATGAAATATATTATGTGCCTAATATGAATGTCAATTAGATTAATAAATGGATTATTAATAATAGGGCAATTAGCCTGCTACTGGCCAATTAGCCTGCTAATTGGGGTTTTCTATTGCAAACGGTTATTGAGAAAACACCGTGGGCGATGACCTCAGGCAACGCACACAGTTTCTAGGAATAAACCATGTTGGATCAATGGACAATCACACACGACATCCTCTTGAAAACTGTTTGCGTTAGGCCACCTTGCGCAAACGTTTACCACATAAAAACTGTGTGTGATGGACAGCCTTTGCCACACAGTTTCTTCTACGCACCGTGTGTGATGCATTCAGTAACGCAAACGATAAAATTGTTAATATCGTGTGCAATGGCAATGCTATCACAAACGATTTAACGGGGAAAATTGTGTGTGATGTACCTGCGAACGGAAACGTTTTCCTTGGAGCGACTGTGTGGGATGTATATACGAACGGAAACATTTAGTGGGGACTGACTGTGTGGGATGTACTTACGACCGGAAACGATTTCGCCTGTATAATTGTATTTTTTAGCACTACTATACGTATAACCGTATTTGATCGCTCGCCGGTCGCACACGACTTCATTTTGCCGAGCGTGTGTGCCAGGAGGGCATATCCCCGACGGTTTCTGGGTCGTGTGGGAAGGACCCCCCTATCGCAGTCACTCACTAGGTGACGGTTCAGAACGCCGTCGCGGAAAGGGGTTAAAAACCGTTTGTATAGCACCTCACTGTACCAGTGGCGCCCCCCTACTTTGTGGGCCCCTCGGTGACCCCCTGACCTAGATCTTCCTCCTATATATTCACAAATATTCCAGAACCACCAGAGGCATCCACGAAAACACTTTTCAACCGCCGCAACCTTCTGTTCCAGTGAGATCCCATCTTGGGGCCTTTTCCGGCATCCTGCCGGAGGGGGAATCGATCACGGAGGGCTTCTACATCAACTCCATTGCCCTTCCGATGATGCGTGAGTAGTTTACCTCAGACCTATGGGTCCATAGCTAGTAGCTAGATGGCTTCTTCTCTCTCTTTGATTCTCAATACAGCGTTCTCCTTGATGTTCTTGAAGATCTATCCGATGTAATCTTCTTTTGCGGTGTGTTTGTCGAGATCCGATGAATTGTGGATTTATGATCAGCTTATCTATGAATATTATTTGAATCTTCTCCGAATTCTTTTATGCATGATTTAATATCTTTGTATTTCTCTTCGAATTATCGGTTTGGTTTGGCCAACTAGATTGGTTTTTCTTGCAATGGGAGAGGTGCTTAGCTTTGGGTTCAATCTTGTGTGATTTCACCCAGTGAAAAAGTAGGGGTAGCGAGACACGTATTGCATTGTTGCCATCGAGGATAAAAAGATGGGGTTTTCATCATATTGCTTGAGTTAATTCCTCTACATCATGTCATCTTACTTAAGGCGTTACTCCGTTCTTTATGAACTTAATACTCTAGATGCATGCTGGATAGCGGTCGATGTGTGGACTAATAGTAGTAGATGCAGGCAGGAGTCGGTCTACTTGACACAGACTTGATGCCTATATGCATAATCATTGCCTTGGATATCGTCATAACTTTGCGCTTTTCTATCAATTGCTCGACAGTAATTTGTTCACCCACCGTATTATTTGCCTTCATGAGAGAAGCCTCTAGTGAAACCTATGGCCCCCGGATCTATTTTCCATCATATTACTTTCCGATCTACTATTTTGCAATCTTTTATTTTCAGATCTATATACCAAAAAACCCAAAAATATTTTATCTTTTGTTTATCTATCTCTATTAGATCTCACCTTTGCAAGTGACCGTGAAGGGATTGACAACCCCTTTATTGCGTTGGGTGCAAGTGTTTGATTGTTTGTGCAGGTGCTGGTGATTTGTGCGTTCTTCTCCTACTGGATTGATACCTTGGTTCTTAACTGACGGAAATACTTACCTCTACTACGCTGCATCACCCTTTCCTCTTCAAGGGAAAAACCAACGCAAGCTCAAGAAGTAGCAGGAAGAATTTCTGGCGCCGTTGCCGGGGAGATTTACGTCAAGCCTACCAAGTACCCATCATAAACTCTCATCTCTCGCATTACATTATTTGCCATTTGCCTCTCATTTTCCTCTCCCCCACTTCTAAAATGATTTTCAGAAAAATACAAAAAGATTTGCCTTTTTATTCGCCCTTCTTCCGTTCGCCTTTCTTTCGTTTGCCTTTATGTCTTACTTGACTCGTTTGCTTGTTTGCTTGGTATCATTGTGTGTTTATTGAAAATTAGAAACAAAGTTTATGGATCCACTTAAAGTTTTTTACTTGGATCATCTTTGATCCATATGTGCTTGTGCTGAAACCCCAACTAGTTTAGTTGAGGGAAAATCTTTAGATGAGCATGCTCATTTTGTGCGTCATCGTTTTTCTGAAAAAGGGAGACTATTATGGAATCAAATAAATTGTTTGCTATGTTATGCTTGGAATCTTTGTGAACTTTGTTATTTTACTTGTTGCTCTAAGAACCCTAAAAAACACCTTCCCTACTTATGTGAGTTTAATGATAATGAAATCTTATCTTCTTATGAAAAGGGTGTTTATAGTTACTATGTATCGAACAAATTGAAGAATTTGTTACTTTTAAGGGTGCTTATGAAGTTGCTTCTTTGATTGAAAAGTATGATATTACTCTCTACAAATCTAAAATTTTTGACATACTTAAATATTGTTATGAAAACTATGCTCATAATGCCTATGTTAAGGAATTTATTGAGAGAATGACCGCTGCTTTGGAAGAAAATAATGATATGCATGAATCTATAGATAATTATGATTCCGATGATTTGATTGGAATATGCCTTGATGAACATGATGCTTGCTATTCTTATGGCCATGATGCTAATATTTATGGAGATGAATTTGCTATAGTTCCTTATGTTAAACATGAGATTATTGCTATTGCACCCATACTTGATAGTTCCTTGAATCAAAAGCATGATTGCAATGATGTTATTATAAATTCTATTAATGTCAATTGTGCTAATAATGTGCAAAACCCCAAGCTTGGGGATGCTAATTTTGCTATGTCCACTACTTGTTGTAATGATCATGATTGGGGTGATTCTTCTTATGATCTTGAAAATTTATATAAACTTCATGCTGATTATGTTTGCGTTAATATTGAAAGTAGGCTTGGAAGAGTTTCAACTCTAGTTAATAATGATCCCACTACTTTGGATAATGATCAATCTTATGAATTTTTTTATAAAAGTGGGCTTGGAGATGTCGTGACTTTATTTGATGATAATCCCACTATTTTGGAAGAGTGTCAACTTTGCATGCATGTGGATCATGAAGAGAAAATTTTATGTGATAGCTATATTGTTTAATTTGATTATGATCCTACATGTAATGAGAGAGGGAAATATGGTTGTAGAAATTTTCATGTTACTAAATTACCTCTCGTTATGTTGAGATTGCTATTGTTTCTTTCTTCTTCCTTGCATATGCTAGATCTTGCTTGTCTTGCTAATTTGTTTTCCTATAAAATGCCTATGCATAGGAAGTATGTTAGACTTATATGTGTTTTTCACATATTTTATGTTGCTCTATTTGTGCTTCAATTCTTTTCTTTCATATGAGCATCATCAAAATTATCAATGCCTGGCTAAAAGGCTTTAAAGAAAAGCGCTTGTTGGGAGACAACCCAATATTTTTCCTTGCTGTTTTCCAATAAATTTTTCATCTAGCCTCTGGTTAGATGTGTTTTGATGTTTTAATTAGTGTTTGTGCCAGGTAAGACCTTTGGGATGGCTTACGGTGATAGTTGATTTGATCTTGCTGAAAAACAGAAACTTTCATGTACAGTCACAGAATTTTAATAATTCACTGGAGAGTGTAAAAACCATGAATTTTTTAAACATTATTTATATACAAATTTACTATGTTTTCCTAATTTTTCAGTATTTTTTGAGTTATATAAGTATTAAAAAAATTCAGATCTTCGAAGACTATTCTGTTTTTGACAGATTCTGTTTTCTTTGTGTTGTTTGCTTATTTTGATGAATCTATGGGTAGTATCGGGGGGTATGAACCATGGAGAAGTTGGAATACAGTAGATATTACACCAATATAAATAAATAATGAGTTCACAACAGTACCAAAAGTGGTGATTTTATTTTCTTGTACTAACGGATCTCACGAGTTTTCTGTTGAGTTTTGTGTTGTGAAGTTTTCATGTTTTGGGTAAAGATTTGATGGACTATGGAATAAGCAATGGAAAGAGCCTAAGCTTGGGGATGCCCAAGGCACCCCAAGGTAATATTCAAGTACAACCAAGAGCCTAAGCTTGGGGATGCCCCAGAAGGCATCCCCTCTTTCGTCTTCGTCTATCGGTAAATTTACTTGAGGCTATATTTTTATTCACCACATGATATATGTTTTGCTTGGAGCGCCTTGTATGATATGAGTCTTTTCTTTTTAGTTTGCCACAATTATCCTTGCTGTACACACCTTTTGAGAGGGACACGCATGAATCGTGATTTATTAGAATACTCTATGTGCTTCACTTATATCTTTTGAGCTAGGCAATTTTGCTCTAGTGCTTCACTTATATCTTTTTAGAGCATGGCGGTGGCTTTATTTTATAGAAATTATTGAACTCTCTTGCTTCACTTATATTATTTTGAGAGTCTCTCTAAACAGCATGGTAATTTTCTTTGGTTATGAATTTATTCCTAATATGATGGGCATCCAAGAAAGATATAATAAAAACTTTCATATAAAGTGCATTGAATACTATGTGAAGTTTGATTCCTTATGATTGTTTTGAGATATAAAGATGGTGATATTAGAGTCATGCTAGTGAGTAATTGTGGATTGGTAGAAATACTTGTGTTAAAGTTTGTGATTCCCGTAGCATGCACGTATGGTGAACCGTTATGTGATGAAGTCGGAGCATGATTTATTTATTGATTGTCTTCCTTATGAGTGGCGGTCGGGGACGAGCGATGGTCTTTTCCTACCAATCTATCCCCCTAGGAGCATGAGTCTAATACTTTGTTTCGATAGCTAATAGACTTTTGCAATAAGTATGTGAGTTCTTAATGACTAATGTTGAGTCCATGGATTATACGCACTCTCACCCTTCCACCATTGCTAGCCTCTCTAGTACCGCGCAACTTTCGCCGGTGCATTACACCCACCATATACCTTCCTCAAAACAGCCACCATATCTATCTATTATGGCATTTCCATAGCCATTCCGAGATATATTGCCATGCAACTTCCACCGTTCCGTTTATTATGACACGCTTCATCATTGTCATATTGCTTTGCATGATCGTAAGATAGCAAGCATGATGTTTACATGGCTTGTCCGTTTTTTATGTCATTTGCTACGCTAGATCATTGCACATCCCGGTACACCGCCGGAGGCATTCATATAGAGTCATATTTTGTTCTAAGTATCGAGCTGTAATTCTTGAGTTGTAAGTAAATAAAAGTGTGATGATCATCATTAGAGCATTGTCCCATGTGAGGAAAGGATGATAGAAGCTATGATTCCCTCACAAGTTGGGATGAGTCTCCGGACTTTATGAAAAATAAAATAGGCCAAAGAAGCCCAAATAAAATAAAAGAGGCCAAAGAAGCCCACCAAAAAAAGAGAAAAAAAGAGGCCAAAGAGCCCAAAATAAAAAAATAAGAGAAAAGAGAGAAAGGGCAATGTTACTATCCTTTTTCCACACTTGTGCTTCAAAGTAGCACCATGATCTCCATGATAGAGAGTCTCCTATGTTGTCACTTTCATATAACTAGTGGGAAATTTTCATTGTAGAACTTGGCTTGTATATTCCAATGATGGGCTTCCTCAAATTGCCCTAGGTCTTCGTGAGTAAGCGAGTTGGATGCACACCCACTTAGTTTCTTTTTGAGCTTTCGTGAACTTATAGCTCTAGTGCATCCGTTGCATGGCAATCCCTACTCACTCACATTGATATATATTGATGGGCATTTCCATAGCCCGTCGATACGCCTAGTTGATGTGAGACTATCTCCTTCTTTTTGTCTTCTCCACAACCACCATATTCTATTCCACCTATAGTGCTATGTCCATGGCTCACGCTCATGTATTGCGTGAAAGTTGAAAAGGTTTGAGAACATCAAAAGTATGAAACAATTGCTTGGCTTGTCATCGGGGTTGTGCATGATTTGAATACTTTATGTGATGTAGATGGAGCATAGCCAGACTATATGATTTTGTAGGGATAGCTTTCTTTGGCCATGTTATTTTGAGAAGACATGATTGCTTTATTAGTATGCTTGAAGTATTATTGTTTTTATGTCAATATTAAACATTTGTTTTGAATCTTATGGATCTGAACATTCATGCCACAATAAAGAAAATTACATGGATAAGTATGTTAGGTAGCATTCCACATCAAAATTTCTATTTTTATCATTTACCTACTCGAGGACGAGCAGGAATTAAGCTTGGGGATGCTTGATACGTCTCCAATGTATCTATAAATTTTTATTGTTCCATGCTATTATATTATCTATTTTGGATGTTTTATATGCATTAATATGCTATTTTATATTATTTTTGGGACTAACCTATTAACCTAGAGCCTAGTGCCAGTTTCTGTTTTTTCCTTGTTTTTGAGCCTCATAGAAAAGGAATACCAAACGGAGTCCTAACGGAATAGACTTCATGATGATTTTTCTTGGACCAGAAGACACCCAGGGAACTTGGAGTCCAAGTCAGAAGAGCCACGAGGCGGCGACAAGGGTGGAGGGCGCGCCCTAGGGGGGGTGCCCCCTACCTTATGGGCCCCTCGGTGACCCCCTGACCTAGATCTTCCTCCTATATATTCACAAATATTCCAGAACCACCAGAGGCATCCACGAAAACACTTTTCCACCGCCACAACCTTCTATTCCCGTGAGATCCCATCTTGGGGCCTTTTCCGGCATCCTGCCGGAGGGGGAATCGATCACGGAGGGCTTCTACATCAACTCCATTGCCCTTCCGATGATGCGTGAGTAGTTTACCTCAGACCTACGGGTCCATAGCTAGTAGCTAGATGGCTTCTTCTCTCTCTTTGATTCTCAATACAACGTTCTCCTTGATGTTCTTGGAGATCTATCCGATGTAATCTTCTTTTGCGGTGTGTTTGTTGAGATCCGATGAATTATGGATTTATGATCAGCTTATCTATGAATATTATTTGAATCTTCTCCGAATTCTTTTATGCATGATTTAATATCTTTGTATTTCTCTTCGAATTATCTGTTTGTTTGGCCAACTAGATTGGTTTTTTTTTTTTGCAATGGGAGAGGTGCTTAGCTTTGGGTTCAATCTTGTGTGATTTCACCCAGTGGCAAAGTAGGGGTAGCGAGACATGTATTGCATTGTTGCCATCGAGGATAAAAAGATGGGGTTTTCATCATATTGCTTGAGTTAATTCCTCTACATCATGTCATCTTACTTAAGGTGTTACTCCGTTCTTTATGAACTTAATACTCCAGATGCATGCTGGATAGCGGTCGATGTGTGGAGTAATAGTAGTAGATGCAGGTAGGAGTCGGTCTACTTGACACAGACGTGATGCCTATATGCATAATCATTGCCTTGGATATCGTCATAACTTTGCACTTTTCTATCAATTGCTCGACAGTAATTTGTTCACCCACCGTATTATTTGCCTTCATGAGAGAAGCCTCTAGTGAAACCTATGGCCCCCGTGTCTATTTTCCATCATATTACTTTCCGATCTACTATTTTACAATCTTTTATTTTTAGATCTATATACCAAAAAACCCAAAAATATTTTATCTTTTGTTTATCTATCTCAATTAGATCTCACCTTTGCAAGTGACCGTGAAGGGATTGACAACCCCTTTATCGTGTTGGGTGCAAGTGTTTGATTGTTTGTGCAGGTGTTGGTGATTTGTGCGTTCTTCTCCTACTGGATTGATACCTTGGTTCTTAACTGAGGGAAATACTTACCTCTACTGTGCTGCATCACCCTTTCCTCTTCAAGGGAAAAACCAACGCAAGCTCAAGAAGTAGCAATGACATATTACTGATTGGAAATGATATAGAATTTCTAGATAGCATAAAAGGATACTTGAGTAAGAATTATTCAATGAAAGACCTCGGTGAAGCTGCTTACATATTAGGCATGAAGATCTATAGGGATAGATCAAGACGCTTAATAGGACTTTCACAGAGCACATACCTTGACAAAGTTTTGAAGAAGTTCAAAATGGATCAGTCAAAGAAAGGGTTCTTGCCTGTGTTGCAAGGTATGAAGTTGAGTAAGACTCAAAGCCCCACCATGGCAGAAGATAGAGAGAGAATGAAAGTCATTCCCTATGCCTCAGCCATAGGTTCTATAAAGTATGACATGTTGTGTACCAGACCTGTTGTGTGCCTTGCCATGAGTCTGGCAAGGGGGTACAAAAGTTATCCAGGAGTGGATCGCTAGACAGCGGTCAAAATTATCCTTAGGTACCTAAAGAGGACTAAGGAACTATTTCTCGGTTATGGAGGTGATAAAGAGTTCATCGTAAAGGGTTACGTCGATGCAAGCTTTGACACTGATCCGGATGACTCTGAGTCTCAATCTGGATACATATTGAACGTGGGAGAAATTAGCTAGAGTAGCTCTATGCAGAGCATTGTAGACATAGATATTTGCAAAGTACACACGGATCTGAATGTTGCAGACCCGTTGACTAAAAATCTCTCTCACAAGCAAAACATGATCACATGTTAGAACTCTTTGGGTGTTAATCACATGGCGATGTGAACTAGATTATTGACTCTAGTGAACTCTTTAGGTGTTAATCACATGGCGATGTGAACTAGATTATTGACTCTAGTGCAAGTGGGAGACTGATGGAAATATGCCCTAGAGGCAATAATATAATGGTTATTATTATATTTCCTTAATCATGATAAAGGTTTATTATTCATGCTAGAATTGTATTGACCGGAAACTTAAATACATGTGTGGATACATAAACAAATACCGTGTCCCTAGTGAGCCTCTACTAGTCTAGCTCGTTAATCAAAGATGGTTAAGGTTTCCTAACCATAGGCATGAGTTATCATTTGATAACGGGATCACATCATTAGGAGAATGATGTGATGGACAAGACCCAACCGTTAGCTTAGCATATGATCGTTCAGTTTATTGCTACTGCTTTCTTAATGTCAAATACATGTTCCTTCGACCATGAGATCATGCAACTCCCGGATACCGGAGGAATACCTTGTGTGCTATCAAATGTCACAACGTAACTGGGTGATCATAAAGATGCTCTACAGGTATCTCCGAAGGTGTCTGTTGAGTTGGCGTGAATCGAGATTGGGATTTGTCACTCCCTGTATCGGAGAGGTATCTCTGGGCCCACTCGGTAATACACATCACAAGAAGCTTGCAAGCAAAGTGACTAAGGAGTTAGTTGCAAGATGATGTATTATAGAACAAGTAAAGAGACTTGCCGGTAACGAAATTGAAATAGGTATAGAGATACCGACGATCGAATCTCGGGCAAGTAACATACCGACAGACAAAGGGAATTACGTATGTTGTCATAAAGGTTCAACCGATAAAAGATCTTCATGGACTATGTAGGAATCAATATGGGCATCCAGGTCCCGCTATTGGTTATTGACCGGAGAGGTGACTCGGTCATGACTACATAATTCAGGGGGCCCGCAGGGTCGCACGCTTAACGTTCGTTGACGCTAGAGTAGTATTGGGATATTTGATGAGTGGTAACCAAATGTTGTTCGGAGTTCCGGATGAGGTCCGGGACATCACGAGGAGTCTCGGAATGGTCGAGAGGTAAAGATTTATATATGGGAAGTCATATTTTAGGTTCCGGCAAAAGGTGCAGTTTTTTCGGTATTGTACCGGGAAGCTTCCAGAAGCTTCCGGGGGATTCCGGAAGTCCAAAAGTGGGTCCACCATGACCCAAGGGCTAGAATGGGCTGCAGGGAGGTGCCCTGGCCTTATTGGACTAGGCGCACCAAGTCCTCAAAAGCCCATGTGGCTAGGGAAGGCAAAAAGGAAGGAGTCCTAGTAGGAATAGGATTGGACTTGGAGTCCAAGTCCTCTCCCCCTTAGCTGCGCCCTAGGCCTTGGAGGGGCTGTTTACCACGCCCCTCCACCTATATATAGAGGGGAGGGGGCTCCCCAAGAGTATACACCAAGCCCTTGGCGCCCCTCTCTCTCCCGTTACTCCGTAGTTCCACCGCCTCGTCCCGGCGACGCTTAGCGAAGCGCTATCGATGCTCCACCACCACCATCACCACCACGCCGTCGTGTTGGTTGTGATCCCATATACTTCTCCTCTCCCTCTTGCTGGATCAAGAAGGAGGAGACATCATCGAGCCTCACGTGTGCTATACTTGGAGGTGCCGTCCGTTCGGCACTAGATCGGTTGGATCGTGATCGGATCGCGAAGAGTACGACTACATCAACCGTGTGATAAACGCTTCCGCTTAGTGATCTACAAGGGTATGTAGATGCTCTCCCCCTCTCGTAGCTATGCATCTCCATGGATAGATCTTGCGTGTGCGTAGAAATTTTTTGTTTTCCATGCAACGTTCCCCAACAAATGTGGCGGCGGCGGATGGGAAGGGAGGGAAATGTGGACAGGGGTAGGGTTTGGGTGCCGGCGTCCGGCTTAACTAGCCGGACTAGGGCCCTTGGGCGGCGCCATCGAGAATACGAGAAGACGCCCGCCGGACCGAAGGGTTTCAGAGGGTTTTCACGTGGGTCCCTGTGGTTAGTCCGACGAGGTGGATGCGCCCGGACCTCCCCATATCCGCCCCAAATTTGGGCTGGATACAAAGGGTGCCAGTCATCCCGGACGTATAGGGCCAGTATGAGGAGCCCATCTAGGCAAATTTTTTGACCGAGCCGTCCTCCCGGGCGTATACGGGTTGGGGTGGGGAGCCTGGCTGTAGATGCTCTAAGCTCCTTAGATTTGGAGCCTCCTAGTGAGTAGGGGCTGTTGGGGTCGCTCGAGGCCTCGCCTGTAAGGGTGTGTGGATGGTTTCTGTTTTTTTATTCTATTTATTTTTCAGTTTTTTCTGTCTCGTCTTGTCTAACTTTTTTCTATATTTATCACATTTTAATTCATGAATATTTTAAAATTTATGAACATTTTCAAAATTTGTGAATATTTTCAAAATTTATAAAAATGATAAGTTTGTAAATATTTTAAATTTTTGTGAACTTTATTTCAAGTTTGCGAATATTTTTTAAAGCTCATGTTTTTTTAATTCGCAACGTTTTCAAAAATCTAAGATTTTTTTAAAGTCCATGAACATCTTTTGGTTTAACAAACTTTTTTGAATGAAAAAAGATAGCTGGATTTTTATAAGGTAGCAATGGAGTGAGTGAAAAAAAGCTAAGCGAGCGGATGGATCAGGTGGTTGAGTTGAGCGAGCGAGAGTTTCATGGGCCGGTCCATGTAACTTTATATCAACAATTTCATGGTTTCAGCATGAAATATAAGCTCCCAAGAGGCTTGCACAACCATCACCACCACCCACAAAAAAGCGAGCACCACCAAGGCCAAAATGGGTATGGACACCACAACCACGTACCAAACAATTTCAGACTATTCTCAGAACAAATACCGTCTCAAGCAACACCCCAACACGATATACGAACGAACAAAAACACAAACATAACATAATTATAAACATGATAGAAATTGATTGCTTTTGTTGGGATCGAGGTCTAAGGACTAGATAAGGGTGAATAGTCCTATCCAAATTCAACTACACAATTTCAAGGTTGATAATTTTTAACTCAAGATGACTAGGACTAAATAACCACAGATACTTAAATGTGAAGTAATCAAGAGTGACAAGCAGCAAAAATAACAACTTGAAAGTAAGAAAGAGGTGAGGTTTAGATAATGCAAACATTCGTGACACGAGGATGTTTTTCCCGTGTTCGAATAGTGGGCTCTATCCTATGTACACGTTGATGGAGGCTTTGAACCAAAGACTTCTAAGATTCCAGAATTTTGGTCCTGGTGCCCACCTAGCAGCTAACGAAACACAACCAACCTATTTCATCATGACTTGTACTTAGAAGCTCCGCTAAGTGAGCGATCTCAGGGCCCATACAAACTCTTGCATCCTCACACGTAGTACTTGATAGGATCACATGATTTTTAACCGTCTAGGATACACTCAACATCCAACAGTAATAAGCATACAAAAGTCACTTGATAAGAACTCCTTTAAAGATCTTCAATCAAAGCTTCTCTTAAGAATCCATATGAACACTCTCTCACAAGAATATGGTTGTGGTGAAAAGATGAACTTGAGGTGTAGGGATTGAATAAAGGGAATTATTGGCTGTCAAAGAACCAAGAAGTGAACATCGAATCACCTAGCAAACTTTTTCTTCTTTTCCCACCTTGGATTTCTCATTCTCTTGTTATGTAACGCCCCAGCCAAATCTGCCGGTTTCCCAAAAAAGAAGGTGCACCTTGTTGATATGAGTAGTCTATCATTCCTGTTAAGTCAGGATGCCACATACACCCCTCGTCAAAGGGATTGACGTCCCGTTGGCCCAACAGGAACGTTTCCTCTTGGCACATGCCTATGCGTGTGAGTGTCAGTATCCACATGTGATTCATGTATGCATCACTGACCCGCGCACGCTTGTGTAACTACAAGGGCCGGCTCTGATGCCAATTGTAATGCATCGGCCAAATCCACCGGTTACTGGCTGTTGCGCATGCGATCTAGACTGGCCTCATAGACCAACACTAGTCTTTCCTACGCACTTTATCTTCACTAGTGCGCACCCGGATCAACTTCACATGCGGCCACCCATCCTTAAATTTCCCCAAATCAAGCACGTTTGTGTTTGAGGTTTCTCTCGGATGGGCTCCCAGAAAAGAAGGTCACCTTGTTGATCTACTCCTAATGGAGCAGTTGGTAGAATTGGGTTTTTTTTTTCATCCCACCACTTTTGTCTGCTTTTTTTCGTCCCCTCCTCCTACCCTCTCATACAACGGAAAAAAATCTGAACGGATCAGAACTTTTCATGCTGGCGCAAGTTATTTAGTAATGTATTTATGTGAAAGAATCAGTCACAATCAATCTCTGAAGATCAAATCTAAATGAATTAACCTTACCTTAAATCGCTCAATCATATTAATTAGAAAACAAATAATCGATTTTAAGAAAAATCACTCAATCACATTAATTAGGAAACAAATAACAGATTTTAAGAAAATTAATGTGTAAATCATAACAAAGAAATCTCATTATTAAAGCATTTTATGTACCTACTTAATTTTTTTCTCTACTCCTAAGGGACGACTTGGTAGCCTCCGCTTCATCCGGGTTTTTTCGTCTCAACCTTTCATCTGGTTTTTTTCGTCGCTCCTCCCACCACCCTCTCATAGTGGGTTTTATCTCTCTACCCTGCGCGCAATAGGGAAAAACGGCGCAGAGAAAACCCAGTCGCCTCCCTCCACCGGATGTCGGCCGCCTACTTCCCCACGCCGACCACCTACATCCCAGTCGCCGGCCACGTCCTTCCACCGCGCGTCGACAACATCCATGGCGCCACCGCCTCCTTCCCCTCCCTCCACCACACGCCGTCTGCCGGATCTCGCCGTTGAGCGCGTCGGCCGTCCAGGCCACCAACCTCGCGTCACCCCCCTACGTCATCCTGTGCATACGTATGTTGTTCTTGATTCGGTTGAGGAAAATGGGTGAAAGCCACCGCCTCTTTGTTTGATTGATTCATCCCGATTTGAATCTTAGTGGGGTTATTTCATTCCTCACAGGACGTGTATACCTCTCAGTTGGATGTTCCAAGGAGCAGGGTACCCTATGATGCAAGAGGATGGTTGTAAATCTTTTCTTGATTGAATCAAGTGTAACCTTTTCCTTTGTTCGTACTGCAAAGAGACTATTTGCTATACATTGTATTTGACCTGACATTGTTTGTTTTCCAATTTCAGCTTTGGATCACGACTAACCTGTAGCCATGAAAGAACATGAATCCCAAGGCGAGAGGCACCTTGTCCCTTAATAGTAGTATTTGATAAGTGAACTCACAATTAGCTTCACTCAACGTGCTTATGTGAGATGTGAGAACGTACTAAGATACACTGCACACATTATCTATTTTCTATGTGCAGTTTCAGACCTACATAGAGCTCATAAGTAGCAGCTAAACGCCTACACTGGACAATACATGCCCATCATAAGGCCGCGTGCTGCTCATCTTATTGCTGACGGCCACGACGTCGGTGAGCCTTCATATGCCAGGCACGGCGGCTCCTTGGTAGGATCATGGTGATGATGCAGCTCGCTCGGTGGGGGCTAGGAGGCTCGTTGGCCGACATTTCCTTGATACGCGGGTGTTCATATCGCGATGGAATGATAGTGTAATATCCAGAACTTTGACGAGGCTCATCTGCTTTGATGAGTGTGGCTCCACTGGGCACACAATCCATTAACCTTCAAAATTTCACAATAAGGTTTTCCTTCTTCTCTCTTTGCATTTTTTCTATTAAGTCTTCAGATTATTTGTGTTGGCCAACGAGAAAAGATTTAGGATCCTAGATTTCTACTTTCTATTAGTCTGCAAGCTCACCAACCAATCCGCCCATTTGGATTTCAGTAGATATAATGGACTATATTCACTCACGTTGGCCATAGCCTATTTGAAGAAATTTCACTTTTGATTTATTGATATGAATTTGTTGTTTCATAGATATATCTAAGCAATGAAAGTTTGTTGTAGACATATATGCATGTTCTGGCCTTCTATTCTCGTCCTTTTCATGTTCGACATCAGTGCACTCATAGATTAAATTTTGGTATTGCATCGTTAAGCACTTCCTCTTCCTGGGAATTACATGCAGCAGGTGTATGTTCTATAGCCTCTATGTTTTAGCTGGAAATGTCAACTTGATTAAACTCGATCGGTTGTAAGCTTAGCTAAATTCGTACATACATAAACAAACTATACTTCTACCTCCCTGTAGTAATAAAGAAGTATACTGTAAAATTCATAGATGATTAATACTATTTCATTTGCAGGTTCAGTCAATTCATTTGAGGTACTTAACAAGTAGCCGAGGTTCCGGTGTCATCTCTACTCAGGGGATGGGCGTGAAGACTACATGTCAAATCCTCATACAAAATGTTGATCTATTGTGCTTCTAGAATTATGGATTTTTGAATAATTAGATGGTCAATTATGCAATACAATATTCCCATAGTATTGAAATCTTCTATTTTTGCACTCTCTGGGAATATATGTTGGTGCTTCATCCTTAGATGTTGTTTTGCAAATCTTATTCATTTATATCAACTGACTTATAAACCACTTATGGTTTTGTAGAATGGATGGTCCACCATAAAATAAGCATCATGCTGGTGTGGTGGCCATGCCGGGTAGTGCCTGTAAAGAGGACGTGGGTCTGATCTGGACTCCCTCTTCCCTAGGCAGACCCTTTGAATCCTCTTCTTCCGATCTGTCCTGGTTATGGATCTCAAGATCCTTGCCTTTTGTATCAATAGAAAATGAATACCTTGCACGACGGTAGGCAAGAGCGCTGATCGGTTCCAGCTCCAAGTTCATCTTAAGATCCTTGGTCTTTCTCAGCAGGTATGTCCGCCGCCTCCCCAGGTCCTTCTAGATTTGCTCGGCTCCAGTGACGGCGAGAGCTAGATTGACTTCATAACAGAATGGCGTTGCAGGTCTTATCTCTTTGATCTGTGTTCGTAGGTAAGTCTGGCTGCTCTCTCCTCCTGTTCTCACATGGATACATGAGTAAATTCAGTTGTGGTTCGTTTGGTGTACTGATTTGGTTGGCTTCATACATGCACAAAACTTCACAAATGAGATTACCAGCATGTGTTTGTTGGATCTTTTTAATCAATCAGCTGTAATGAAAGGATGCATCCTAGAATCTAGATTATTATTGGTGTTAATCCATATTGACTAGTTTTATAGGGTATTGTAATTAGAAGTAGAGAAATGATTGCTTATATTTTTTACCTTTAAGACCATAGTATACTTTCCTGTTTTTCTTTACCAGCAATAACAATATATTGGACTTTATTCATGGATGAAATGATTCATCTCAAGATATATACGATTCATGGTTCTCTTCCTAATATGCCTTTGGTGAAAGTCATAACCTAATTATTCGTCAACTTTTAGGCAGTCCTTCGTCTCAGTATGTGGTTTTTTGTCAGTTAAGATTAATTGGCTGAATCTTAAATAGATATTCATCAGGATCGTTTGCTGTGTTTTCATTGCACATATGTATATCTTGGTCTGTCATTGTGTTACTATGCAACTATAAAACCTCAGCCTTTATGGCCTTGGGCATTGATAGGTATCATGCTCTTCATGCCAACAAATGGGCTTAAATGGATGATGAGATACTTCACTTATTGTCTTCTGAATAAAATATGTACTCCCTCCGTTTGTAAATACTTGTTGGAGAAATGGATGTATCTAGATGTATTTTAGTTCTAGATACATCCATTTTTACCATTTCTCTGACAAGTATTTCCGGATGGAGGGAGTACTTCTTAGACATGTTAGAAATTTATTCCTTTTGAGCAAGTGGCAAGATCATAATTGTTACCCTCTTATCCATTTTCCTTTCGAGCAAGTGGAAGATCATAATTGTTACCCTCTTATTAGACGTGTTAGAATCTTATTCCTTTCGAGCAAGTTTCATTTTTTTTACATTGCACATGTGAGTTTCCATCATTCAGAAAGTTACTGTCTTATCTTTGTAGCTTATTAAGAAAACCATAATTGTTACCTGCCATGTTTTAATTCAGAAAAATGATCATTTGACCTTGTATCCTTTTGCTTTTTAATCAAGCCTTTCCATAGAACTGCAATGACTGGATTGTAACAACTACATGTTGATTGCTTTGCAGCTTCCCTTATCTATCGTTACATCTTTGTGGCGTAGGCGGAATGAGGTTGAGGGGGAAGACAAGGCATACATGGACGAGGTACCGTAAGTGGACGCTCTGGGACATCACCTTCGGGATCAGCCACTACATGTGCCTCTAGGCGACCACTGGACCCAAATTTTTTCTTGATCTGCTGGAATAGTCTCATTGCATATCTTCTTGCTTATCATAAAGTGAGGCAAAACATGTCCTGCTTGATATTTCTTACATCATGCTTTAGATTATTATGATAGGTTAATATGCAGATCATATGTTTATGATTACAACAATGCATGAGGGTAAACGACATGAATATGTAAGCAACCGTTGATGATTGATATATGTCAAACAAGATTGATGTGGAACCATAAGCTCCATTGTCTCGTAGGATCTTATCAATAAACTTGTTTGAACAATCCAAACACATTTTATGTGTTGGGAAACGTTGCATGGAAAACAAAAAAATTCTACGCACACGCAAGATCTATCCATGGAGATGCATAGCAACAAGAGGAGAATGTGTCTACGTACCCTCGTAGACTGTAAGCGAAGCATTTGATAACGCGGTTGATGTAGTCAAACTTCTTCGTGATCCAACCGATCGAGTATCGAACGTATGGCACCTCCGCGTTCAGCACACGTTCAGCTCGGTGACGTCCACGCCTTCTTGATCCAGCAAGACGGCGAGGTAGTGGATGAGTTCTAGCAGCACGACGGCGTGGTGACAGTGATGGTGAAGTTATCTCCGCAGAACTTCGCCTAAGCACTACGAAAATATGATCGAGGGTGTAAACGGTGGAGGGGGCGCCGCACGCGGCTAAGCAATTGTCGTGGTTGTGCTAGGCGCCCCCTCCCATATATATATATATATATATATAGGTGGGGGGAGGAGGGAGCAGCCAGGAGGGCGCCCCAAGTAGGCCGAATCCTACTTGGGGTCCTCCCCAAGTGCCCCCCCCCCTTTCCTTGTATAAGTGCGGGAGGAAGGAAAGAGGAGGTGGCGCCCCCCCTCCCTTTCTCTCCTGAGGAGGAAAAGGCAGGAGGGGCCACCCCTCCCCTTTCCTTCCCCCTAGGGCCGGCCAGCCATGTAGAGGGGCGCACCAGCCCCCTAGTGGGCTGGTCTGTCCCCTCCTATGGCCCATTAAGCCCATACACTTACCGGGGGTGTCCGGAACCCCTTTCGGTGACCCGATGACTACCCGGTGCACTCCGAAACACTTCCGGTGTCCGAATACCATCGTCCTATATATCAATCTTTACCTCTCGACCATTTCAAGACTCCTCGTCATGTCCGTGATCTCATCCGGGATTCCGAACAACATTCGGTCACCAAATCATATAACTCATATAACACTATATCGTCAACGAACGTTAAGCGTGCGGACCCTACGGGTTCGAGAACTATGTAGACATGACTGAGACACCTCTCCAGTCAATAACCAATAACGGAACCTGGATGCCCATATTGGCTCCTACATATTCTACGAAGATCTTTATCGGTCGAACCGTTATGACAATATATGTAATTCCCTTTGTCCATCGGTATGTTACTTGCCCGAGATTCGATCGTCGGTATCTTCATACCTAGTTCAATCTCGTTATTGGCAAGTCTCTTTACTCGTTCCGTAATACATCACCTTGTAACTAGCTCCTTAGTCATTTGCTTGCAAGTTTATGATGTGTATTACCGAGAGGGCCCAGATATACCTCTCCGATACTCGGAGTGACAAATCATAATCTCGATCTATGCCAACTCAACAAACACCTTAGGAGATACCTGTAGAGCATCTTTATGATCACCCAGTTATGTTGTGACATTTGATAGCACACAAGGTATTCCTCCGGTATCCGGGAGTTGCATAATCTCATAGTCGAAGGAATATGTATTTGACATGAAGAAAGTAATAGCAATAAACTGAACGATCAAATGCTAAGCTAACGAATGGGTCTTGTCCATCACATCATTCTCCTAATGATGTGGTCCCGTTATCAAATGACAACACATGTCTATGGTTAGGAAACCTTAACCATCTTTTGATCAATGAGCTAGTCTAGTAGAGGCTCACTAGGGACACGGTATTTGTTTATGTATCCACACATGTATTTAAGTTTTCGGTCAATACAATTCTAGCATGAATAATAAACATTTATCATGATTAAGGAAATATAATAATAACCATTTTATTATTGCCCCTAGGGCATATTTCCATCAGTCTCTCACTTGCACTAGAGTCAATAATCTAGTTCACATCGCCATGTGATTAACACCCATAGTTCACATCTCCATGTGACCAACACTGAAAGAGTTTACTAGAGTCAATAATCTAGTTCACATCGCCATGTGATTAACACCCAAAGAGTACTAAGGTGCGATCATGTTTTGCTTGTGAGAGAAGTTTAGTCAACGGGTCTGCCACATTCAGATCCGTATGTATTTTGCAAATTTCTATGTCTACAATGCTCTGCATGGAGCTACTCTAGCTAATTGCTCCCACTCTCAATATGTATCCAGATTGAGACTCAGAGTCATCTAAATAGGTGTCAAAGCTTGCATCGACGTAACCCTTTACAACAAAATCTTTATCACCTCCACAACTGAGAAATATTTCCTTAGTCCTCTTAGGTAACTAAGGATAATTTTGATGGCTGTCCAGTGATCTACTCCTGGATCACTATTGTACCCCCTTGCCATACTCATGGCAAGGTACACAATAGTTCTGGTACACAGCATGGCATACTTTATAGAACCTATGGCTGAGGCATAGGGAGTGACTTTCATTCTCTCTCTCTATCTTCTGCCGTGGTCGGGCTTTGAGTCTTACTCAACTTCACACCTTGCAATACAGGCAAGAATTGCTTCTTTGACTGATCCATTTTGAACTCCTTCAAAATCTTGTCATGGTATGTACTCATTGAAAGTCTTACCAAGTGTTTTGATCTATCCCTAAAGATCTTGATGCCCAATATATAAGCAGCTTCACCGAGGTCTTTCATTGAAAAATTCTTATTCAAGTATCCTTTTATGCTATCCAGAAATTCTATATCATTTCCAATCAACAATATGTCATCCACATATAATATCATAAATATTACAGAGCTCCCACTCACTTTCTTGTAAATATAGGCTTCACCGTAAGTCTGTATAAAACCATATGCTTTGATCACCTCATCAAAGCGTATATTCCAACTCCGAGATGGTTGCACCAGTCTATAGATGGATCGCTGGAGCTTGCACACTTTGTCATCACCTTTAGGATCGACAAAACCTTCTGGTTGAATCATATACAACTGTTCTTTAAGAAATCCATTGAGGAATGCAGTTTTGACGTCCATTTGCCAGATTTCATAAAATGCGGCAATGGCTAACATGATTCGGATAGACTTAAGCATTGCTACGGGTGAGAAAACCTCATCATAGTCAACCCCTTGAACTTTGTCAAAAACCTTTTTGCGACAAGTCGAGCTTTATAGACAGTGATATTACCATCAGCGTCCATCTTCCTCTTGAAGATCCATTTATTTTCAATGGCCTGCCGATCATCGGGCAAATCAACCAAAGTCCACACTTTATTCGCATACATGGATCCTATCTCAGATTTCATGGCCTCAAGCCATTTATCGGAATCCGGGCTCATCATAGCTTCTTCATAGTTTGTAGGTTCGCCTTGGTCTAGTAACATGACTTCCAGGACAGGATTACCGTACCACTCTGGTGCGGAACGTGTTCTGGTCGACCTACGAAGTTCAGTAGTAACTTGATATGAAGTTTCATGATCATCATCATTAGCTTCCTCTCTAGTTGGTGTAGGTATCAAGGAAACATTTTTCCTTGGTGTACTACTTTCCAATTCGAGAGAAGGTACAACTACCTCATCAAGTTCTACTTTCCTCCCACTCACTTCTTTCGAGAGAAACTCCTTCTCTAGAAAGGATCCATTCTTAGCAACAAAAATCTTGCTTTCGGATCCGTGGTAGAAGGTATACCCAATGGTCTTTAGGGTATCCTATGAAGACACACTTCTTCGCTTTGGGTTCGAGCTTATCAGGGTGAAGCTGTTTGACATAAGCATCGTATCCCCAAACTTTAAGAAACGACAGCTTAGGTTTCTTGCCAAACCATAGTTCATACAGTGTCGTCTCAACGGATTTATACGGTGCCCTATTTAACGTGAGTGCGGCTGTCTCTAATGCATAACCCCAAAATGATAAAGGCAAATCGGTAACAGACATCATAGAACGCACCGTATCTAATAAAGTACGGTTACAACGTTCGGACACACCATTACGCTGTGGTGTTCCAGGTGGCGTGAGTTGTGAAACAATTCCACATTGTTTTAAATGAAGGCCAAACTCGTAACTCAAATATTCACCTCCATGATCAGATCGTAGAAACTTTATTTTCTTGTTACGATGATTTTCTACTTCACACTGAAATTCTTTGAACTTTTCAAATGTTTCAGACTTGTGTTTCATCAAATAGATATACCCATACCTACTCAAATCATCTGTAAAGGTTAGAAAATAACGATACCCGCCGCGTGACTCAACACTCATCGGACCGCATACATCGGTATGTATTATTTCCAATAAGTCATTAGCTCGCTCCATTGTTCCGGAGAACGGAGTTTTAGTCATCTTGCCCATGAGGCATGGCTCGCAAGTATCAAATGATTCATAATCAAGTGAATTCAAAAGTCCATCCGCATGGAGTTTCTTCATGCGCTTTACACCAATATGACCTAAACGGCAGTGCCACAACTATGTTGCACTATTATTATCAACTTTGTATCTTTTGGCATCAATATTATGAATATGTGTATCACTACGATCGAGATTCAATAAACCATTCACATTGGGTGTATGACCATAGAAGGTTTTATTCGTGTAAACAGAACAACAATTATTCTCTGACTTAAATGAATAACGATATTGCAATAAACATGATCCAATCATATTCATGCTCAACGCAAACACCAAATAACATTTATTTAGGCTCAACACTAATTCCGAAGGTAGAGGGAGTGTGCGATGGTGATCGTATCAACCTTGGAATCACTTCCAACACACATCGTCACCTCGCCCTTAACTAGTCTCTGTTTATTCTGCAACTCCTGTTTCGAGTTACTAATCTTAGCGACTGAACCGGTATCAAATACCCAGGGGCTACTCTAAACACTAGTAAAGTACACATCAATAACATGTATATCAAATATACCTTTGTTCACTTTGCCATCCTTCTTATCCGCCTAGTATTAGGGGTAGTTCCGCTTCCAGTGACCATTTTCTTTGCAGTAGAAGTACTCAGTTTCAGGCTTGGGTCTATCTTTAGGCTTCTTCATGGGAGCGGCAACTTGCTTATCATTCTTCTTGAAGTTCCCTTTCTTTCCTTTGCCCTTTTCTTGAAACTAGTGATCTTTATTAACCATCAACACTTGATGTTATTTCTTGATTTCTACCTCCGCCGATTTCAGCATCGCGAAGAGCTCGGGATTCGTTTTCGTCATCCCTTGCATATTGTAGTTCATCACAAAGTTCTAGTAGCTTGGTGATAGTGACTACAAAATTCTGTCAATCACTATCTTATCTGGAAGATTAACTCCCACTTGATTCAAGCAATTGTAGTACTCAGACATTCTGAACACATGCTCACTGGCTGAGCTATTCTCCTCCATCTTGTAGGAAAAGTATTTGTCAGAGGTCTCATACCTCTCAACACGGGCATAAGTCTGAAATACCAATTTCAGTTCTTGGAACATCTCATATGTTCCATGGCGTTCAAAATGTCTTTGGAGCCCCGATTCTAAGCCGTAAAGCATGGCGCACTAAACTATCAAGTAGTCATCATATCGAGCTTGCCAAACGTTCATAACGTCTGTATCAGCTCCCGCAATAGGTCTGTTACCTAGCGATGCATCAAGGACATAATTCTTCTGTGCAGCAATGAGGATAATCCTCAGATCACGGACCTAGTCCGCATTATTGCTACCATCATCTTTCAACTTAGTTTTCTCTAGGAACATATCAAAAATAGTGGAGCTATATCGCGAGCTATTGATCTACAACATAAATTTGCAAATACTATCAGGACTAAGTTCATGATAAATTAAGTTCAATTAATCAAATTACTAATGAACTCCCACTTAAATTAACATCCCTGAAGTTATCTAAGTGATACATCATCCAAATCAACTAAATCATGTCCGATCATCACGTGAGATGGAGTAGTCTTCAATGGTGAACATCTTCATGTTGATCATATCTACTATATGACTCATGTTCGACCTTTCGGTCTCCAGTGGTCCGAGACCATGTCTGTACATGCTAGGCTCATCAAGTTTAACCCAAGTATTCTGCTTGTGTAAAACTGGCTTACACCCGTTGTATGTGAACATAGAGTCTATCACACCCGATCATCACGAGGTGCTTCAAAACGATGAACTTTAGCAACGATGCATAATCGGGGAGAACATTTTTATTTTGAAATTTAGTGAAGGGATCATCTTATAATGATACCGTCATTCTAAGCAAAATAAGATGCATAAAGGATAAGCATCACATGCAATCAAAATATGTGACATAATATGGCCATCATCATTTTGTGCTTTTGATCTCCATCTCCAAAGCATCGTCATGATCTCCATCGTCATCGGCTCGACACCTTGATCTGCATCGTTGCGTCGTGGTCGTCTCGCCAACAATTGCTTCTAGAACTATTGCTAACGCATAGCGATAAAGTAAAGAAATTACATGGCGATTGCATTTCATACAATAAAGAGACAACCATAAGGCTCCTGCCGGTTGCCGATAATTACAAAACATGATAATCTCATACAATAAGTCAATAACGTATATCACATCATGTCTTGACCATATCACATCAGAACATACCCTGCAAAAACAAGTTAGACGTCCTCTACTTTGTTGTTTGCAAGTTTTACGTTGCTGCTACGGGTTTCTAGCAAGAACCGTTCTTACCTACGCAAAAACAACCACAACGGTGATTTATCAAGTTTGCTGTTTTAACCTTCTTCAAGGACCGGCCGCAGTCAAATTCTATTCAACTAAAGTAGGAGAAACAGACACCCGCAAGCCACCTTTATGCAAAACTAGTTGCATGTCAGTCGGTGGAACCGGTCTCATGTACGTGGACATGTAAGGTTGGTCCGGGCCGCTTCATCCCACAATACCGCCGAATCAAAATAAGACGTTGGTGTTAAGCAGTATGACCATCACCGCCCACAACTCTTTGTGTTCTACTCGTGCATATCATCTACGCATAGACCTGGCTCATGATGCCACTGTTGGGAAACGTTGCATGGAAAACAAAAAAAATTCTACGCACACGCAAGATCTATCCATGGAGATGCATAGCAACGAGAGGAGAGTGTGTCTACGTATCCTCGTAGACCGTAAGTGGAAGTGTTTCACAACGCGGTTGATGTAGTCGAACTTCTTCGCGATCCAACCGATCGAGTACCGAACATACGGCACCTCCGCGTTCAGCACACGTTCAGCTCGGTGACGTCCACGCCTTCTTGATCCAGCAAGACAGCGAGGTAGTGGATGAGTTCCGGCAGCACGACGGCGTGGTGACAGTGATGGTGAAGTTATCTCCGCAGGGCTTCGCCTAAGCACTACGAAAATATGACCGAGGGTGTAAACGGTGGAGGGGGCGCCGCACACGGCTAAGCAATTGTCGTGGTTGTGCTAGGCGCCCCCCTCCCACATATATATAGGTGGGGGGAGGAGGGAGCAGCCAGGAGGGCGCCCCAAGTAGGCTGAATCCTACTTGGGGTCGTCCCCAAGTGGAGCCCCCCCTTTCCTTGTATAAGTGTGGGAGGAAGGAATGAGGAGGTGGCGCCCCCCCCCCCCTTTCCTTTCTCTCCTGAGGAGGAAAAGGCAGGAGGGGCCACCCCTCCCCTTTCCTTCCCCCTAGGGCTGGCCAGCCATGTAGAGGGGTGCACCAGCCCCCTAGTGGGCTGGTCTGTCTCCTCCTATGGCCCATTAAGCCCATACACTTACCGGGGGTGTCCGGAACCCCTTCCGGTGACCCGATGACTACCCGGTGCACTCCGAAACACTTTCGGTGTCCGAATACCATCGTCCTATATATCAATCTTTACCTCTCGACCATTTCAAGACTCCTCGTCATGTCCGTGATCTCATCCGGGACTCCAAACAACATTCGGTCACCAAATAATATAACTCATATAACACTATATCGTCAACGAACGTTAAGCGTGCGGCCCTACGGGTTCGAGAACTATGTAGACATGACCGAGACACCTCTTCGGTCACTAACCAATAGCGGAACCTGGATGCCCATATTGGCTCATACATATTCTACGAAGATCTTTATCGGTCGAACCGTTATGACAACATACGTAATTCCCTTTGTCCATCGGTATGTTACTTGCCCGAGATTCGATCGTCGGTATCTTCATACCTAGTTCAATCTCGTTACCGGCAAGTCTCTTTACTCATTCCATAATACATCACCTCGTAACTAAACTCCTTAGTCATTTGCTTGCAAGCTTATGATGTGTATTACCGAGAGGGCCCAGAGATACCTCTCCGATACTCAGAGTGACAAATCCTAATCTCGATCTATGCCAAGTCAATAAACACCTTCAGAGATACCTGTAGAGCATCTTTATGATCACCCAGTTACGTTGTGACATTTGATAGCACACAAGGTATTCCTCCAGTATCCGGGAGTTGCATAATCTCATAGTCGAAGGAATATGTATTTGACATGAAGAAAGCAATAGCAATAAATTGAATGATCAAATGCTAAGCTAACGAATGGGTCTTGTCTATCACATCATTCTCCTAATGATGTGATCCCGTTATCAAATGACAACACATGTCTATGGTTCGGAAACCTTAACCATATTTTGATCAATGAGCTAGTCTAGTAGAGGCTCACTAGGGACACGGTATTTGTTTATGTATCCACACATGTATTTAAGTTTCTGGTCAATAAAATTCTAGCATGAATAATAAACCTTTATCATGATTAAGGAAATATAATAATAACCATTTTATTATTGCCTCTAGGGCATATTTCCATCATTATGGTGGTCAACTTACCCCTTCCAATTTTTATTCAAGGTTGTTGAGTTTTGACTTCGGACTCTGAACATCTTCCGGTACCTGTTACATATTGATACAAGAAAGAAGTAAAGCAAAATAATCTCCATCTCTGGAAAATTAAAAGATCCGGACTATAGTTTGGAGTGTCGAGATCCCTAGGTATATCATAGTTAAAAGTGTATTATGCATTATAAAGCTTACCTTACAAAACTGAGTGTCGAGATCTCTAGGTATATCATAGTTAAAGTGTATTATGCATTATAAAGCTTACCTTACAAAACTGTTTCTAGCTTAATTTACGGGGAGAATAAATCCATTTACAGAAGCCTATAGGATTTTCTATCTAGGGCAAGTCTTGCTCAAATAATACATGCAACACTTGTCCAAAGTATACCAAGTTAGACAGATTTGTGGCCAGTAATTAAGCTGATTCCAGCTATTCTTTTAAGTTTCTTTCCTGCAATTGTATTTGAAAATCCAAGTGATTTAGACTTGAGACCATTTAGCTAGAAACGCAATAGGTTTCTACCAAAATCTAGCCAGTCTTAAACTAGGTTCCACTTGGGGGCTGTGCAAGATCTTGTCCAGATACAAGCCACCCAAAGGCCAGCAACCCAACATTTACACTAACGGAACATGTTTAAAAGCCTTATGTTCTTTTTTGTCTTGTGAAGTTACAATAAGGTGACCATTTCTTTCAAAATCTCGAAGACACCTTCGAAGTTGCAGTCTCTTCCTTCGAAGGAGAAAGTTGTCCAATGGTAATCGCAGTGGAGATTCGTCTTTGAGAGGGAGAGAGAGAGAGAGAGAGAAAGCTTATTAGGAAGTGTGCATTTGTATAAAAGATTATTAGAAACTAGCGGTGGCCCAAATATGCTCCCCACGGAATATCGACCGGCCAATGAATGAGAATAGCGACTTGAACTCGGATTTCTATGACGTGTTTGTATTTTAATTAAGAAAAGAGCAAGATAATAAAAATTGTTCTATGTCTTGATAAAAGTTTAAGGAAATACGGATAGCGGTTACGCACACCACCACACACGTGGATGAGTACCACAACCATTCAACTACTGGTTGATTTTAATAACATATTTTTTTGAGAGTTGTCAATAACATATTATTGTGTTTGATTTTTTTGACATCACATATTATTGTGTTTGATAGTATGATGTGTTAGATAATTGTTAATAAAAAATATGTGCGTTAGCTGAGACATTTTTTTAAAAGCCCATGGCAACGCACGGGCATTCTACTAGTATGAGTAGTCTCATTCCTATTTAAGTCGGGGTGTCACGATTTAGAGGTGGATGAAGTCAGTGGTGGAGCTTGAGAAGAAATCGTGGGGGCATGGGCAAACTTAATTGGATATACACACATTTTCATATGAGTTGGGGGGGAGGGGCATGGCCCAGGTTGGCCCCCATGAAGCTCTGCCACTGGATGAAGTGGAGTGAAGTGGGATGAAGTGAGTGAGTGGGATGAAGTGAGTGGAGTGGCTTGCAAGGAATGGAATGAGTAAAATGACTTGGGTGGAATGGAATGGAGTTGGATTGGTTGCAGTCATAGGGGGTATGGTAGAGAATATAGAGAAATAGCCTAAATTATGACCATTACTAAGAAAGTAAGTAAGACTGGAAAGAAGCGGTAGGAAAAATCAGCGGAATTATCATACCCATTCAAAAAAAAAATTGAACGAACAGGGCAATGTTCGAGAACTAGGAGAAATACATCCCTCGGAAGTACCGATGAAAGAATGAGCGGTGGTTCGCAACACAAAAAGGTAGCTCGTTTTCCCCGAAAATAGAACAAATCAGAATTACCAGTAAAATCAATTGTTTGGTAGTGCCAGAACAAACAAAACAGTTCTTCGGTCGAGAATTTGCATAAAAGAGTTAAGTCACAACTCAGCAGGTATGGATGAAAAAGACCAACAAAGAAGCACATCAAGACGACTCGAAAGTGTCGATGAAAAATGTTGTGCTCGAAAATGTCGTAGTAAATAGACAATGTTTCAAAGAGGAAAGGATTGACAGTTCCGGAACATAATGAATTGCGGTTCCAAACTTTTGAAAGGTTTGATTTGTGAGTATGAATAACCCAAAGTAGCTGAATAGTACCAGAAGAAAATCTTCGATACCAAGGCTTAGAGAAACTCATAGAAAGGGAATGGATTCGGAGACTTTGGATTAGGATCTATTCTTGGAGTTCAAACCAAAGTACTTGTTTGTGCCCCTCATCATATTGTGGTTGTCTTATACTCAATGTTAATTTTGGATGCACTAAAAGCCTAGAAAGTACATACTAAGAGCTTGACAGGGACAACAACTAGAAATGTTGTTCATGGGGTCACCAATAATCTTCCACTTAGCCACCTACATATGAAAAATAGTCCTTAATCCCTGAAATAAACTCATTGATATCATTAGTTCTCTCAAATGGTTTTGTCATAAATCATGAAAACAACTAGGATATGGTATGAAGATGCACTTTTAGCCTAGAACATGCGGTGAAGGCATGTGCGCACAACTATTGATCAAGTAAGTCATAAATCAGCGTTACATTTTTCAATAATAATTTCACAACCTTCTCCATATGATTGTTAATCATTTTTTTCCCATCTTTTGTGGTAAGACCTTCATGTACTCTTATCTTGAGATGTCAAGCTTTTTTTTGCGTGTTTTTTGGGGGGGGGGGGGGGTTATTTTGTGCTCTTTCTTTTTAATTGCCAAAACAAACAAATCATTAGTGTCGACAAAGAAATTACAATGACATTAATGCCATGTGAACTAAATTCCCGCGCTCCATATGAGTGTGTGTGCGCGCGAGCGGGCGGGCGAGGTTGGGTGGGGGAGGGAGCTTTTGATATTTCCAGCTCTTTGGTTTTAGTCGATTAAATAAGCAAACCGCTAGTGTTGGTAAAGATAACACGACACATTAATTCCAAGTGACATATATTCCCGCGCTCCATGGGCGTTGGGAGGAAGGAGGCTTTGAATATTTCCCGCTCTTTTCTTTTAGTTGATGAAATAGGCAAATCGCTTGTCTCGATAAAGACAATAAATGCATCAATTCCATGCGACGTAAATTCCCGCGCTCCATGCACCAACTATCGCAATTGACAAAATCCTAGCCATCAAGGTCCTCCGTCATCGTTTCCCCTGGTTCCCGCCATCTCCGCCGGCCTATTTGATGATAAGAGGCACGGAGCGCTAGATCTTTGGTTGGTATACAGCATAGGAATCTCGGCGGTGGAGGCTACGTCATTTGGAATGAACATCTACCGGCTTCATCCCCATCTTGGGCTGGCCTTCGACCCTTTGTAGCCGATGTCAAGGAGCTAGTGGTGTTTTGGTTTCGTCTGCTTTGTCCTATGGTAATCACCATTGTCTTCTCTCTCACATTTTTGGAAATGAAGCATGGTTTTTGATGACCTGCCGTGCAAGCAGGGGGTAACCACAATGCGTCAATGGTTCAAGTTCTTGACCTCTTTTGGGGGTGACTCATGTAGGTATTCAAGACCTTTGGGGTTAGTATGAGGTATAACATTTTGTGTTTATTTTTCTTTGATCTGATGTAGCATTTTGCTTCTAATCTATTAAAGTCAAATGGCTTGTCTAAAAGTTCCTAGTGTTCCGGACAAGACCGTCGGTCCACTATTAGGACTCCTTTGATTCAAAGGAATTTCATAAGATTTCTGCAGGATTTGGATTGTTAGGAATTTTTTTCCTACGACGATCGTTTGATTCGCGGGACTGGAACCCTTAGGATTTTTTTCTATAGGATTCATTCATACTGCATGCTGGAAGGATTTTTTTCACCCATTCAAACTTTTTGATAGAATTCTTTTGTTTTTCTGTGCTATCAAACACTTGCATCCAAATTCCTATAGTTTCGAATTGCTATAGGATACAGGAGAACATGCCACTCTATTCTTTCGGTTTTTTTCTGTTCCAGGGTTTTGAGAATCCTATGAATCAAACAGGACCTCAAGGTTTTTTTTTTACGAGAAAATTTCAATCTATTCATCTTCAATCATGGCAGTACAACGAACACCAGAAATAATAAAAATTACATCCAGATTCATAGACCACCTAGCGATGACTACAAACACTGAAGCGAGCCGAAGACGCGCTGCCCTCATTGCCCCTCCCTCGCCAGAGCTGGACAAAACTTGTTGTAGTAGGAGGCAGGGGAACCCTTCAGGACCTCAAGGTTTGGGCAGACATACATACGGTTGGAGTTTTCTCAAATGTTAAATCATCCCACTACTAGAGCAGGTGATGGGGCGACCCTCACTTGTCCACACTCCAACAAGTGGCGTTGGCATCCATGACAAGAAAGGAAAAGGAAAAAAGATAAGGGCCTCTTTGATTCGCGGGATTTTGAAAATGTAGAAATAGGAAAAGTATAGGATTGAAGTGGCATGATCACTTGAATCCTATAGTATTAGCAAAGAGTGTTTGATGGCACAGGAAAAACAAAAGAATTACAAAAGGAGGTAGGAGTGGATATTAGATTTCCTATGAAATGTAGTACAAAAAATTCTATAGGAAAAATTCCTACGGGATCCAATCCTATGAATCAAAGAACCAACGCAGAAAAAATTCCTAAGGATTTCAATCCTCCATAAATCCTATAAAATTTCTTTGAATCAAAAGAGCCCTAATACTTTGAGCTTCAGCTGGCTTAAAACTAGTAAGTACTAGTACCCATTGCAGGTCAAAGACGCCAAGAAGAATCCCAGAGGTGCCACCACGTTGTTCCCTTCCAGATCGCAGCAGTACATGTCTCTGATCCGGTCGTCTTCGGGCACGGGATAGATAAACTACTACTCCGTGCTAGCAGGTCCAATCTGCCGTGCCATTTTCTTCCCGGTGCCGTCGCGAGTCTGAAAACGAGCAAGCCGTGCGCCCGACGCGACGTCCAGCAGCGGCATCTCGCCGTCCGACCGGGACGCCTCCGGAGAAAAGCCACCCGGGGGCACCAGAATCCACCACTGCTTGCCACAAACAGAACGGAGAATCTACACGGAGATCTATACGCAGTCCCCAAACCTGCGACGCGGTCAGTCAGAGGGAGAGGGAGAGACGGCGCCATCGCGAGCGGAGGAGGAGCTCGCTCCCCAACGTTCACCTCCGCTCGTTGCTATACTGATTAATTACGGCCATTATACGCCTTAATGGCGAGGATTTACCAGCAGCCAGCCCAGCATCACCACCACTGACCCCAGCCAAGCACCTTTCCTCCTTCCTTTTTATTCGTCTCCCTCTCGATATTTCGTTCGTCTCCGCCTCCGGTTCGTCCTTTCCACCAAACTCCTCCCTCCTCCCTCCCCCTCGAGCCCCTTCGCCCTCCTCCTCCTCCTTCCTCTGAAAACCGGCGCTCGCAATCCTGTCGCCATCCTCCGGGTCGAGAGGTTCCATCCCGGTGTTCGTTCTTGGTCACCCTCACTCGCCGCCCGGAATCCCGTTCCCGTCGCAATCTGCCAGAGTTGATGAGAGTTGTTCCCTTTTGTTTTTTCCGTTCTTGTTCTTTTCTTCCATGAAACCGGCTCCTCATTCTTCTTCCTCCCCCTCTTCGTGAGAGTGGTTCGGTTGGTTGGTTGGTTGTTCCACCAGAAATCGCATTGCCCTGTTTCCCGATACTTTTTTCAGTCAAAGAGGAATTTTTCTGTGCTTTCTTTGATTCCACGGCAAATTCTGGCGGCGGGGCCGGCGTGTCGATCGCTTGCATTCTCTCCGGTCGCCGACGAACCGAGCCGCGGGGAGATTGGATGGCATCGGAGGCGGCCGTGGCGTCCGGCGCCTGCCGCGCCGCGGGCGTGTGCAGGAGGAGCAGCCGGGTCGCGCGGCTGCTCGCCTGCGCGCTCCTCGAGTGGATCCTCATCGCGCTGCTCCTCGCCAACGGCGTCTTCTCCTACCTCATCGCCCGGTTCGCCGCCTTCTTCGGCCTGCCGCCGCCCTGCGCGCTCTGCTCCCGCCTCGCCGTCGACAGACTCTTCGACGCGCCCCGCCACGGAGCCGAGCCCCTGCGCCGCGTGCTCTGCGACGGGCACGCCGCTGAGGTGTCGCGCCTCGGCTACTGCCGCGCGCACCGCCGACTCGCCGACGCCGCCGACATGTGCGAGGACTGCGGGGCCGCGTCCGGGAAGGCGCTGCTGTCGTGGATGAGGCGCAGCGAGCTCGGCGAGCGGGACCTCACCTGCGCCTGCTGCGGCGTCGCGCTCGAGAGCGGCTTCTACTCGCCGCCCTTCTTGCTCCCCACCCCGGCCGCGGCGCTCGACCCGGGCCGCGGCTGCGAGCAGGACGCCGCGGCGTGCCTGCACGGAGACGTGGTCTTCGTGTCCGAGGACGGCCCTGTGATCGAGCTCTTCGACGAGAAGCCATTGGTGGAGGATGATTCCATCGGTGTCATTTCGGCTCACCGCGCTGGCATTGCCGGCAGCGTTGAGCGACTGGTGCCGCTTGAATCCATCGACTCCTTGGCCGTCGGTGTGCCTGAGCTGTCGTCTGAGCCCAGTGGTGAAGGGAAGGGAGCAGTTGATCATGTGGCCGTGGTGCCGGAGAAGAAGGTTAATGCCAACGAGGAGAAATTTGTGGTGGCCTCTGATGTTCAGCACTGTAAGTCAATTTTCTTCCTTAAATTTTACTCCATTCTTTGTATCCAATCTATCCACGCTATGGCTGCATGTTTATTTACTGTACCAAACATGTCCACTGCATATCTGTTTTTGTTATGCTAGTCATTTCAGTAAAATAGAAATAGACGGTATTATTTCTTGCAAATTGTTTTGTGACTATTGTTGAGATGATATTTAAGTGTTCCTACCAAGACTTCTTATTTTAGCTGATCCATCCCATGTGATATGCTAGATTTTTAGCATCTGTATTGATGAACTTTTAATGAAACTAAAGAATAGCTGGGAGTGTCCTTGATAGCATGAAATGGACCTCTTATACACACGTTCTTGCTAATTGCAAGAATAACTGGAAGAATAACCTTATATGTTCTTTATATCCAATTTATACATTCTCTCGCTATAGTAATTACCTATCTTTTCAATTGCTCCATGCACGGTTATTTACTGTATACCTGATTGTTATATAAAAGTCATTTTAGCAAAGTACAATAGACAGTATTATTTCTTGCAAATTGTTGTGTGACTATTCTGGAGATGGTCTTTAAGTGTTCCTACACAGACTTCTTATTTTAGGCTTTTAGCTGATCCATTGCATATGAGATATTCTAGAGTTTAGCATCTGTATTGATGAACCTTTAATGAAACTAAAGAAAAACTGGAAGTGTCCTTGATAGCATGAAATGGACCTCTTAACTACGGTCCTTTTTGTTGTTCCGTGCTGATATTTTGGCTTATTTAACATTAATAAGAACACCATATTGATTTTAAATTTTACACGCAGCTCCTCAGATGAATAATGGATTGAAAGAGATGTCATCAGAGGATGAGCAAGTTGAACAGGGCACTGTAGAACATGAATTGTTTTCCATGCCATCAGATGCCATGGTGCATGGATTTGTTGTTGACAAATCTGATGGCAATACTGAAGAGGTGCTGGTTCAACCAGCTGGGATAAAGAATGAATGTGACAGTGACGCTATGTCAATGGAAGGTGGGTCACATGACTCAAAGGTTTCGAACGAGAACACTGAGGAGAACCAGGCTCAACGAGCTGAGCTGAGTCAGGAATTGGATTCGGTAATGATACATCCCAGGGAGCATGTCGATGAAGAATGTGAAGAGGAGAAAATATCACTGGCTGAGTTGAAACAAGAATCGGACTCCGCGGCACTTGATTCTTGGGAACAAGTTACTGAGATTTCAAGTGAGAACACTGAAAACCGTGTTGAACAGCCTCAGCTGATGCATTTGTCCACTTTTATGGCAGCAGGTGTTCTTGAGTCTCCCGGTGTTAATGCCACCGCAGGCCAAGGTAAAATGTTAAGGCTATAACAGTTTTTTGTTTGTTTCAAGCTGTCTGCTGCATTTTGATTTACTTGTTTAATACGATTGGCTACATTTTAAACAATCCTTATTATTTTGAACAGATGATATTGAAGTTGATCCAACTGAGTCTCTTCTACCAAGCTTGCACCAACTTTCTGATGGACATTCAATAAGTTCAGACAAATCATCTCCTGACTGCAGTGATGTTGAAGATAAGAGGGTTTCTGATGCACCAACTCATATTGAAGGCATCAGTTATTTACAGGAATCACCAGACCCTGAAGCAGTGACCGCTGATACCAAGTCTGTTGATTCAAGTGTGGCTAATATGTTTACTGATCTGGAAAGTATTGAGCTGGTGACTGTTGATCAACTCAAGTCTGCTTTGGGAGCTGCTCACAAATCATTAAGTACACTATACTCAGAGCTTGAAAACGAGAGGAGTGCAGCAGCTATAGCTGCTGATGAGACCATGGCAATGATAAATCGCTTGCAAGAACAGAAAGCTGCAATGCAGATGGAGGCGATGCAGTACCAGAGACTTATGGAAGAGCAGTCGGAGTATGATCAAGAAGCGCTGCAGAGGCTGAATGATCTAGTTGTAAAGAGAGATAAGGAGAGGCAAGATATGGAGAGAGAGCTCGAATTGTATCGCCACAAGATTCATCTCTATGAGGCGAAGGAGAGGAGGAAAATGTCCAGGCACAAGGCTGATGACCAGAATGGATCATCCTCAGCTTCATCAAGTGCCGAGGACAGTGATGACCTTTCCCAAAGTTTCTATGAGGGCGATGAGTCTGCCCATGGTCTTAATGGAAGCAATGGCAGTAGTCCCACTGATGTTGTTTTACATGAAACTGCTAGTCATATTGTTACACTTGATGGCTCGCTAGCTGATTGCGAGGAAGAGAGGCTCTCCATATTGGAACAGCTGAAAGTGCTGGAGGAGAGGCTTTTCGACCTCGAAGATGAAGAATCTGATAACTTGAAGATGGACAAGCATTTCACAGAAGATAACCATTCAAACGGTGCCTCAAATGGTTTCTCTGATGAGGATATCAGCTTCAAACTTCATGATAGTAGGAAAGGTGTTAGCTATGGCGGAAAGAAGCTCCTCCCTCTGTTTGATGATACTACCATGAGAAATGGGAATGGCCTCCTAACAAAGCAATCCCAGGCAGATCCTTCAGCAGAAGTCGTGTTGGAACTTGCCGAAGAGCAAGATAAGCTTGCGATCGCCAGTGAAATCGATCAAGTCCATGAGCGCTTGCAAGCTCTCAAGGCAGACAAGGAGTTCATAAAGCAGTGTGTGAGGTCTTTGAACAAAGGAGGCAAAGGTTTTGTTCTTCTTCAGGAGATCTTGCAGCATCTCCGGGACCTCAGAAGGATCGAGCAGCGTGCAAGGAACAACTCTGGAGAAGTCTCGCCCCACTACGTGCATCCTTACACGGATTGAAGGTAAAAAAAAAGGCGCACTTTTGTCTATGATTTGCTGAATATTCTATTGCACATGGAGTATGGTACAATCATTGTTTCTTTGTTTAGACTATAGGAGAATTAGTTTAGTGCAACTTTTGCAAGTTCATTAATTCCATGCTCAATAGAATAGACAGAACACTAACACTTTCCGAAAGGAAGCTATGCACTCCACATTCCCTTTGTATTCAATACTTGAAATTTTCGCCAAATTTTCCCGCCTAACACGACCACATTCTGGCCTGATTGCTTGCTGCTTACAGATAAGTGCCGAGGCCCACGATCGTGTTCATCAGCGACAACGGATCAAGATGGAGATACCAACAATCAGAAAAAGAAAGTTTGCACACCACCGACAGCAACAACAGCGAGTAAAGAGAGTTTGCCGACTAGCTAGCTAGCATAGTCAGGCCAGAAGAAGCTGGGCTCTGTCTCAGGAGGAGAAGGAGCTCCTCCTGGTTCGGCATCGCCATCGGAATTCGGACGGCGGATCATGCCGCAATCCTGCCTTGTAAGGGTTTTTTGGTGGACCGCTCCCCCCACGTTGTGTCGTTTAATTTGCTATCTTGTGGGGTTTGTGTTCCGAACTTTTGCTCAAGGGCGAGACGGTTGGTGAGCCGCCCACCCCCCATGAGGTGTGTTTTGTGGCAGAAATCATGGCTTTGCGAGAGAGCTTTCGGGGTCCATGAATTAATTAACTTGAAACAGGCCAGCGCCAGCTCTGGTTGCCAGGTAGTATAGGATGAATTATACAAAAAAAAAAGAGGACATTTTTTAAAAAATTTGGTTAGTCTCAGTGGGCTTTCTTTGGCTGTATAAATCTCATAGTTCTATTATATGTAATGGCTTTTGGAATGTGAGTGCGTGGCATGATTGTGCGATGAGGAAGAAGCATTGCTCTGGATCGGGCTTCCCTTTCACTTTTCTCCTTTGATTTTGGGTTTGGGTACTATCTAGTCTAGTATGGTAGTAGACCACTAGAGCTTCCTTCTTACCTTTTGATGATGAGATCCATGGGATGGACGCTGAAAGCAACGGGCCTCCGTTGCATGATTGGTTTTAGCTGTCCAAAATCATCATCATGGACGCGGCTCTGCTCACCGAACAATCTGCTGTTGGTTGGGGTGGACCGGACCGGCCTGCCTGCCTGCCCTACCATGTTGTGATGCAACGCTGCAATGCAGTGCATGCATGAACCTTCTGTTCTGTGCAGTGCATCGTAGTATCTTCTTTTCCAGTGGTACTGCTGCGGGCTGGACGCTGGACAAGAAGAGCCTCTTCTCCCCTTGGATCCATCGAACGCGTGCCTTGTTTGCCACCGCAATCATCGGATAGTGTTTCGTTGCTAGTGCACTAGCGTACAGCCAGCTCGTGTCGGGAGGCTGCTGGATGTGTCACCACTCGTACCGTTGTTCCTGTGGATCGGGGGCCCACGTGTAAGCAGACGTGCCAGGTCATGTGCGTGTTTTTTTTTTGTTTTTTTTTTTTGCGAGAAGGTCATGTGCGTGTTGCTGTAGCTTTTGTGTGTGTGATACTCAGATTTATTATAAATGTTCATGGGAAGCACAAATCAACTCAATCAAATATAACAAAAAATACACCGAGGTCTTCAGAACACGGAACGACCATCACCACCATCAGAACAAGCCATCGATGTGCAGCTGTAGCCGCTCTCCACGGTGAAGCCTTTGATTGCGAAGGGTCGAGCAGCGAGGTTCGCGAACTAGGTCGCATCCGCCGATCCGAAGACAGGTCGAGCTGATGCGAGGGGGGACGCTTGCTTTGGCTTCAAGCATGGGATTGATGGAACATGCCACAGCTCGTTCCTGCCTCCTGCTGTACGTGAAGACGTGAAGTGGAGCTGGTTGATGGTTCGGTTTGTTCCCGGCGGGACGACACGAGGTGAGGTGGTGGAGATGAAGTTTGAGCGTGACTGCGCGAACCAACACTGTTGCACGCTTGCAACAGTTTAGGCTGTCACGCACGGAGTCTGACAGTAGACGCAGGGGAGCTCTGGGACGAATGACAAGATAATACTGTCGGTTCGATAGTCCAGATCGACCACAGCGCACGGTACTGGTGGCGTGTCCAGGATGTAAACGGTACTATTGCTAGAGCCTAGCGTGTGAGCAGGTGTGGTGTATAGCATTTGCATGCATGCAGGATATCTTGCACTGCCAAAAAAAAAGTGCCTTTTATAAAAAATATGGTACTCCCTCTTTTTTTCGAAAAAACTTTCGATCTAGTATTCATCAATTCTCAAGGTAGTACAAAGAACACTGGAAGTAAAATTTACATCCAGATCTGTAGACCACCTAGCGACGACTACAAGCACTAGAGCGAGCGTCATCGCCCCTCCCTCGTCGGAGCCGGGCTAACATTGTTGCAGTAGATAGTCGAAAAGTCGTCGTGCTAAGCCCTCATAGGACCAGCCCACCAGATCAGCAGCTGCCGCCAATGAAGAGAAGCATAGACCAGAAAGATCCAACTTGCACACACACACAGACGTAGACCGGATCCAGTCGGATCCACCTTAGACAAATGCCGACCGGATCCAGTCGGATCCACCTTAGACAAATGCTAACCGGATCCCACGAGATCCGTCGGAGATAAACATCCACACGCCTTCCAACGACGCTTGAAACATCACCGGAACGGGGCTGGGCGTGGAGGACCTTATTCCATCTTCAAGAAGCCACCGTCGCCTCATCTTCTTGAGCATGTCACAAACCCTAACAAACCTCAGAAAATCATCTAAAAACGGAGCCCTCCCGCCGGCAAGGGTCGGGATCCACCACGCCTCCATGGTCCAAGAACCATAGGAGACGAGGCGGACTGACGGCAACGCCGACAAGAGGCAGGGAAACCCTAGATGAGAGTTCGCACGAGTGCAGGAGCGAAGGGATACAGAACATGCGTGGCGCGTGGATCCATGTGCCAATATGGTACTCCCTCCAATCCATATTACTTCCTCCGTCCCAAAATAAGTGTTTTGAGCTTAGTACAAATTTGTACTAGAGCTAGTACAACCTTGAGACACTTATTTTGGGACGGAGGGAGTATTTGCCTAGTAGTATGGATCGGAGGGAGTACATTATTGGCGTACTCTTGATTTTTTCTTTAATTTGCCACCATGCTCTACTATGTATGTTTTGTGGAAGTTTCTTCGAATAACATGCTACCATCAAGCTCATGAGTCGACAGGTCGTGCTGGATCTCTTTGTCTTTCAACCTGTCGCCCCTAGCTATATCTTCCCTACCGTGTCTTGATTGCCCATGACGACAACACCAATGTGAGTAGAATGTAGATTGTCTCATCCATGTGTCGGATCGATGTTTAAGTAAAAATATCATTCGTTGAGAAGAAAATAGGGAAACCTTGTTTGTGTCCAACTTAGCATTAGTGTCACAGTTTATGGTGTAGTCCCGGCGAGTCGATCTGATAAAACTCATCACCATGTAAATAAAATAAAATGAAGACCATGAGAAAAAAAACCACACGAAAACCGCGCCAATGCAAAGGAATAGAGAAAATTGTATTTTTCGTCCCTCAATTCTTTGCGGAGTCTAGATTTAGCCCCTCAACTCCAAAACCAAACAACTTGCACCCTTAACTACTGAAACCGGACAAGATTCATCCCTCGTCATGGTTTTGACCGGCTTTGACCGTGCCGACTCAAATTCGGGTACTTTTTTCAAGTCCGCTTAATTTTTCAAATTCAGGTACTTTTTTCAAATACGTGATTTTTTTAAAAAAATCATGTACTTTTTTCAAATCCGTATACTTTTTCCAAGTTCACGTATTTTTTCAATCAGTGTACTTTTTAAAATTTCATGTAATTTTTAAAAATTGACGCACTTTTTCATATTCGCATACATTTTTTTGGAAAGAGTTCATGAATTTGAAAAATTGCGAATATGGAAAGAAAAAAACACACAGACTTCAAAAAGTATGCGGATTTGAAACAAGTATGTGAATTCCAAAAACACTTCATGGATTTGATAAAATTACATGAACTTGAAAAAAAATGCAGATTTGGAAAATGTATGCAAATTTTTAAAAATACATATTTGAAAAAGTACACAAATTTCAAAATAGTTCACGGATTTGAAAAAGATATGTTAATTTTTTTTAAATGCGCGACCTTGTAAAAACTACGTGAATTTGAAAAGAGTATTTGAATTTTAAAAAGTTCCCGGATATGAAAAAAATACGCGAATTTGAGTCAACACCGGTCAAAACCGGGGTGAGTCAGCACCGAAACCGGTCAAAACCGGGACCATGGACGAACCTTGTCCGGTTTCGGTACTTGGGGATGCAAGTTGTCCGGTTTCGGAGTTCAGGGACCAAATCTAGACTTCATCAAAAGTTGAGGGATGAAAAGTATACTTTTCTCAAAGGAATACTATACATTTTGATTTAGAAGGAGAAGAAAAAGAAATCAAAAAGACCCATAGAAATCGGAGGTTCCCATCTATTCGACGTCAATAAGAAGAACACCCAAGAGCCAGAGATGAACATGGGGGAGATGGATTCACAGACGTGCTTTGGCTGGTAGCTCTAACCAGCCACAATCTCTACTCCTAATGGAGCAGTTGGTAGCCTCGTACTCCGGTTTTATTTTCGTCCGGTTTTATTTCCTCTCACCTTTCCACCACCCTCCCACTGGTTTTTATCTCTCTGTAAAAACTGCAAAAGGAAACAAAAAACCGTACGCAGCCGCTCAGGCTTCCCACTCCACGTCCCCCTGATTTCTTCCCCTAACCCAGCTAGGGTTCTCACCTGCCGCCGCAAGCTTCTCTGCTGCCACACGATCACATCTGTCCTTCCCTGCGCTCTGATCCGCACGACATCGCCAATTCTGCCTCCTGACGCGACGCCGCTCCCCAGCGACGAGGCTGCTCCCATGGTTCCCATTGGCGCTTCATAATCCGCGCCCTCCCCCATCCTCTTCTCCATACAACACCGCGATGTCGCCGTCCCGTATTCCCCACCGCCGTCTTGCCAACTGTAGCACGCCGGATCCTCTTCTCCAGAAGCTGCCGCCTCCTGTGCAATGCGACCACCCATGGCCCTCCACGGACACCACCATCGCAGGCGTAACTTGGACAACAGACACCATGATGGCGGAAGGAAGAGCAAGAGGGGGGCGTCGAGACTGACCGCCGTCGTGAGGATACCGGCGTCCGTGCGCGCGGTGATGGCATGGTGGCGCAAGAAGGTCGTGTTCCCGGTGCGCCGCGTGCTGGCCCCCGTCTCCATCAGCGCCCGCGCCCGCAAGACAGGTACGCCGCCGCGCCATCGACAAGATAGGATGCACATCTTGAACAGATTAAGGGCGAGCACGGCGTGCACGACGGTGCCATGTTGTCCTTTCTGCGATTGTCAATTAGTACTGAGGATTAATTTTTGCACAGGGAGATGCATCTGGAAGGAGGCACTGGGGGAACATCAAGAAGTTCTGTTAAACTGATTCATAGCAGCGTCTCAAAGTTCAATCAGAAGAAGCGCGACATTGTGGTTTCTATAGGATGGGAGGTATCCTCCATATCCCTGACCTGAACAAGCTAAATCTAAAGCTGGATGTGTTCTTGCTTACACACGTGGACATATATAGAGGGCAATTGTAATTGATGATGATAGAACTTACCCGTTTGATGCCACGGACGTTGGGAAGGTATTTGGGATCCCTTGGACAGGCGCTCGTGTTGCTAACAAGAAGAATGACTGCATTCAGTCAGCAGCCAAGGAGATCAGAAGCCGTTTAGCGATTATAGGGTCAAAAGAAGGAAGAAGTTTGAAAGCAGCTCAAGCAGTACTGGAAAAGAATTATAACTCACCGATGACAGAGGAGGAGGTGCATGCTTCCAAGACAACACTCATTATTTTCCTTGTGGGATACATGATGACACCGATGGCAAAATATTCAAGCCTAACATACTGGCCAGCGCTTATGGGTCCTGACAATATTCATAATTACAAGTGGGGTTAATATGTCATGGAAGGCATACTAGAAGCAGATGACAAGCTAAAGTGTGATATCACGAGGAAGAAATCCATGACCAACGTAACCGGGTGTTTACTGTTCCTTCAGGTATCAGCCAGTACCTCGAAAATTATTGGTCTGAAATGCATTGCATTTATACATAACGATCAAGTGCATGATTTGTGCAGGTGTTTTATCTTGATAGCCTTAACCTGGGTGAAATAACGATGCAGCATGGAATTCTTTTGAGAATCAAGGCGTTCAACAACTAGATTATGAGGAGCATGATCATTGGTGATTGCAGCCGATCTATCAGCAATAGATCAGAAGTTGATTTTCGGAGCATCCATGGTAATGGTATACTGAGTGCAGAGTATCATGCATGGTATACTGAGTGCAGAGTATATCAATTGCCTTTTGCTTGTTGTCTACTAACAGTCAATTATAATCCAATAGCCAAGAGACACGAACAGCAGCGTGTGTTCACACAGGGCTGCAATGCGTGATGGTGTTGGCCATTCAGGGCCTGAACCAAAGGACTTCATACTAAAGCAGTTCCCTCGATCGTGCAACAATGTAATAATTCATTACTAAGGATCAAGTTATAGGTTCGATAAGACTGGAATATAATATGTATTATCCTTTGTCAGGTGCCACCTCCCTTGCTTAATTTTTTAACTTGCGTTCTTCTATCAGTTATTGAAAAGTCGTGACTCGCTACTGCTGGGAGATGCGCCTCCATGCATTCTAGGGCAAAGAGATTTGGGCGTGACAAGATGAAGCAGTTCAGGTCCATGATTTCTATTAAACTTTTGCAAGGAACTCAATTAATTAGCCGCTATACAAAAATAATTTAATATGTTCTTATGGTAATACAAAAATATTAATATGTTATTACAATGTATTTTCCAGCAGTCTCATTGTTCATTTACGGAATAATACTAATTGCTGTCATTTTATTTTTCAGGATACCTCTAATTATTCTTAATGTCATATGTTTCATTGCAGGGTGATACGTATGAAGGAAAAGAACCAGAGCAGCGCTAGCTTGGATAAAAAATTTAGTGACGGATGAGAACACCGAAGAGGAAAGCCGCATCCTGTGCATATTTGTGACGGAATGGGGCTAGCTTGAGGCAATTAGGCAGTGTCTGTTTGGACAGGTTGCCGACAGAGAAAAGTTCTATAGTTTGGCTTGAGGAGTAACATAGGCAGGCATGCTGGTGCTATAAGGTTATATCCCTGGTTTATTTTTGCCTCACCATTCCTGCTTGTTCAAACATGTTTACTTACACATTAAAAAGTGTGTATGAAACCCCTTTCAAAGCCATTTGTATCCAGTATCCTATAGTAATAAATGTACTGCATGCTGGTGGAGTTGTGAATTGTTGTTAAATTTTTGAAAGTGGTAACAGTACAATGGTTTGCACACATTCCATTGTGCTTCTAAGTTATCTGTAACATTCATGCCGAAATTATTTGGTTTTGGTCCTATGATTTTTTTACTATTTATTTACTGATGAAGATAGCATGTGTTCCTATTTTTAAATTATAGTTATCTATGCTTCCAGTTGGTAGAGATCAGAACATTTCAGACTTTCAGACATTCTAAATCTTTTCTTCCTTTGCTATAATTCATGGATCATGGAAGAGAGGAGGGAAAGCAGAGGGAGTGCAGTGCCAAGCAAATGCAGCAGGAAAGGTAGGAAATAAGCTTCGGCCTTGGACATGACCTTAATTATTTATGTGCATTGTAGCCCGTAGCAACGCACGGGCATTCTACTAGTAGTTTTATGTTATAGAGTCTGTACAATTTTTGTAGCACCGTGAAACCTTTTTTTCTTTGTAAACGGTTGTTGTTATGCCTGTTAAGTCACCAAATAAATATATTGTGCAAATATCTTCCATCATGGGTCTAAGATATTGATTTGGTGTTGTGAATGTTGATACATTTTTGAAAAAAATGGTCAAAGTTCATAAAGTTTGATTTAAGACTAGACTGATATGAGTAATAATGCCAAATGGAGAGTGTATGCTTTGTGGAAGTTCCATCTAGAAATATCCCAATTCTCTAGTACCCCCTTTTCCCGCGGGATTATTAGTCCGGAGGGCCATTTTGGTCAGACCAGGGCATAAGGGGGTGGTTTTCCTATTTCAAATTTGCCCCATTAGCGTGCTAGAATCACTTGGCATTAATTAGTAAAATATCCCTACAATTAATATTCCGCCTCTCTTGCACGGGTCCCTCCCTCGCGTGCACGCGCTTTTCGCACTTGCATGGCCCACGCATAGCATATTGAGTAGGGTTAGACCTTTCTTGGACTTGTTTATCCTACAAATAGAAACCCAACATTCTATTTTGAAGTTTGACCAAGATGGAACCACGATTTGGAGAGAAGGCGCCATTCCGAGTTTTGCAAAGATGGTGACAGGGTTTGAATTTTGGAGTACACCATCTCTCGTTATAAGTGTAGCCAGCCTCTTCATATTCTTTCAATCCTCTTCTTTTCCTAAAGCATTGCTTCCCGGCGATCTTAACAAGTTCATGTCAAAGGTGTCCTCGAAGCCGTCAAAGGGGATGGGAGTAGTGGCCGATTGTCCACCGCCAACGTAGTAGACGATGCCGTGTACACAACGGAGCCAACCAGATACGTCTCAGTCTTACTTGGCTTGCGTGACATCATAGGCTCATCAGATGGGGGCGATGGAGCCTGTGATCCAGTTCTAGGGCTTGCTGGGCATGAGCCAGTGTAGAGTAGTCGGCATACGTGCAACAGTAGGCATACCGAGCCCGGGCTCAGATGCGGATTTCCGTTAATATGCCTCTATCATGAGCAGTAGGCATATTTTAATTCCAAATTTAATAGTTGTAGATTACACATGTGAAAAGGACATCTAAAATCTTAGGAGGGAGAAAGCCTGCCTCTCCTTGAGAGTGAGTTAAATGGGTTAGTGGCCCATTAACACACACTGTAGTCTAGCCAGCCTGTTCATATTCCAAATTTAATAGTTGAGTACACCATCTCTCGTTATAAGTCTAGCCAACATCTTCATATTCTTTCAGTCCTCTTCTTTTTCCTAAAGCATTGCTTCCCCATGATCTTAGCAAGTTCATGTCAAAGGTGGCCACGAAGCTGGCAAAGTGGATGGGAGCGGCGACTGATTGCCCATCGCCAACATAGTAGACGACGTCGTGGTACACAATGGACTCGACCAACTACGTCTCGGTCTTACCTGGCATGGGCACGAGTGGATAACACTCGGCTTGTGTGAAATCAGATGGTGGCGGTGGAGCATGTGAGCTAGTTCTAGGGATTGCTGGGCACGAGCGGGTGTTGAGTAGTCGGCGTGCCTGCAACAGTAGGCATATTTTAGTTATAAATTTAATATGCCTCTATCATGTGCAGTACGCATATTTTAATCCAAATTTAATAGTTGCAGATTACACATGTGAAAAGGACATCTAAAACCCTAGGTGAGAGGAAGCCCACCTCTCCTTGAGAGTGAGTTAAGTGGGTTAGTGGCCCATTAACACATAGTGTGCCTAGCCAGCCTAGTTAGGTGCCATGATTTGAATTTTGGAGTACACCATCTCTCGTTATAAATCTAGCCTGCCTCTTCGTATTCTTTCAATCCTTTTCTTTTTTTCCTAAAACATGGCTTCCTTGCGATCTTAACAAGTTCATGTCAAAGGTAGCCTTGCAGTTGACGAAGGGGGTGGGAGCGGCGACCGATTATCCACCACCAACGTAGTAGATGACATCGTGGTACACAATGAGCCCAACCAGCTACTTCTCGCTCTTATCTGGCGTGGGCGTGAGTGGATAACATTCGGCTTGTGTGACATCATATGCTTATCGGATGGTGGCGGTGGAGCCTATGAGCCAGTTGGGCACGAGCGGGTGTTGAGTAGTCGGCGTGCCTGCAACAATAGGCATATTTTAGTTATAAATTTTAATATGCCTCTATCATGAGTAGTAGGCATATTTTAATTCAAAATTTAATAGTTGTAGATTACACTTGTGAAAAGGACATCTAAAATCCTAGGCAGGAGGAAGCCCGCCTCTCCTTGAGAGTGACTTAAGTGGGTTAGTGGCCCAGTAACACATACAGCTTCAAAAAATAAACATTTAACTACGTTTTTTAAAAATTATTCAAGACCATGTTAAATAAAAATATTAAAAACCTTTTTCATAGGCCAAGAATAAAGTCCCGCCTACTATTATTTTTTTCCATTGTTCATGTATTAAAAATGTTCACAAATAAAGCACAAACCAAATTTGTGCCATATGTAAAACTATTTGTTTGGACTAGTATATGTGGATATGTTCATATATTTCAAAAAAAGATGTTCATTACTGTCAATAGTTTTTTTGTGTATCTTGAAGAGTAATATGACAATACATTTTAGAATTAATATGCATGTATTTAAAAATAAAATGCTCACGACTTCAATAATGAAATGTTTGTGTATATTAGAAAAGATCTTCATGTACTCACCACAAAAATAGTTGTAAAATGAATGGAAAGATGAACTAAAATGAAAAAAATAACCTTTCAAAGTAAAAAATAGAATATAAAAACACAACAAAATAAATTAACAAAACAAATAAAAATAAAAACTTCTTACTTCCCACACTCATCAACGATTGGGTGGCTTCGGCGACGGAGAGACACCTTCAGCGGCCGGTTCAGGACAAAGAACATAACCCCCAGGAGTTTGATCTATTTTCATGCGTATGTACCACTAGTTTGATTAATAATATCCGAAGCCTCTTTCGGATAGAGAAAAAAAAGATTATTTTTGGCAAAGTACCTAGTTATTGGGCCGGCCCAATAACACTACGCTCCAGGCTGATTCCAATCTAATGCGGCCCGGCCTGAATTCCTCTTACGGTCCAAGCTCCAGGTCGGTTTCTCTTTCAAGGATTAGTCGGTCTCCTACAACCTGATCTTTTTTTCCCCACCTGTCCGCAAACCCTCCCCCAACCCGCACGCATCGGCACGGCTTCTCCTCGCTCTGCCGCGCCGCCGCCGCCGCCGCCATGAAGCGTTCCTTCGACGCCATGGAGGCGAAGCCGGTGTTCCTCTCCAAGGAGGAGCGCCAGCGCCTCGCGCTCGAGCGCCGCCAGGCGGCCGTGGCCGACCAGCGCCGCTCCGCGCTCGACATCCTCCAGTCGCTCCCGCGGCCCCCTCCGCCGCCTCCCCCGTCCGGCACCCCCCGAGACTCCTCCTCGTCCCACCGCGACCCCTCCGACCGGGACAGGGGCGACAGAGGGGACAGGGACAGGGACCGGGACCGGGACCGCCGCCGCGACGACGACTCCCGCCGGGACCGAGATCGGGATCGCGACAGGGACCGCGACCGCGACCGCGACGAGCCTTCCCGCCGGGACCGGGACCGCGACCGCGACCGGGACCGGGAGCACCGGGACAGGGAGCGCGGGGAGCGGGACAAGGACAGGGAGAAGGACCGGCTGGAGAAGATGGCGGAGAGGGAGCGGGAGAAGGAGCTGGAGGCCATCAAGGAGCAGTATCTGGGGTCCAAGAAGCCCAAGAAGCGGGTCATCAAGCCCTCGGAGAAGTTCCGCTTCTCCTTCGACTGGGAGAACACGGAGGACACCAGCCGCGACATGAACATGCTCTACCAGGCGCCGCACGAGGCCCGCCTGCTCTACGGCCGCGGCTTCCTCGCCGGCATCGACCGGCGCGAGCAGAAGAAGGCGGCTGCCGTGTTTGAGAAGGAGACCCGTGCTGAGCAGCGCCGCAAGTTTGGCGTGGAGGACCGGCCTGAGGATGATGTGGCTGATAAGAAGAAGGCTGCCGCCGCGGAGATGTATGATGCCTTTGACATGCGGGTCGACAGGCACTGGTCTGAGAAGGGCATCGAGGAGATGACCGAGCGGGACTGGCGTATTTTCCGTGAGGACTTCAATATCTCCTACAAGGGATCTCGCATACCCCGGCCGATGCGCAACTGGCCCGAGAGCAAGCTTGGGACTGAGCTGCTTCGTGCAATCGAGAAGGTTGGGTACAAGAAACCATCACCCATCCAGATGGCTGCCATTCCCCTTGGTCTCCAGCAGCGTGATGTCATTGGTATTGCCGAGACAGGTTCGGGCAAGACTGCAGCTTTTGTGCTTCCTATGCTGTCATACATTACTCGCCTGCCGCCTATAAGCGAGGACAATGAGGCCGAGGGTCCTTATGCTGTTGTCATGGCACCTACTCGTGAGCTTGCTCAACAGATTGAGGAAGAGACGGTGAAGTTTGCAACCTATCTAGGCATTAAAGTCGTTTCCATTGTTGGTGGTCAGTCCATTGAGGAGCAAGGTTTCAAGATTAGGCAGGGCTGCGAAGTTGTAATTGCAACACCTGGTCGGCTTCTTGATTGTCTGGAGAGAAGGTATGCTGTGCTCAACCAGTGCAACTATGTTGTACTTGACGAGGCTGATAGGATGATTGATATGGGATTTGAGCCACAGGTTGTTGGTGTCCTTGATGCCATGCCGTCAAGTAACCTGAAACCTGAGAATGAGGAAGAGGAACTGGATGAGAAGAGGATTTACAGGACAACTTATATGTTCAGTGCCACCATGCCACCTGCTGTTGAGCGCCTTGCTAGGAAGTACCTCCGGAACCCAGTTGTCGTCACAATTGGTACAGCTGGCAAGGCCACAGATCTCATAACCCAAAATGTGATCATGGTGAAGGAGTCAGAGAAGATGTCACGACTCCAGAAGATACTCACAGATCTTGGGGACAAGACGGCCATTGTATTCTGCAACACAAAGAAGTCAGCAGACAACCGTGCCAAGGATCTGGACAAGGCAGGTTTCCGCGTCACAGCACTACATGGAGGGAAGTCACAAGATCAGAGGGAGATCAGCCTTGATGGATTTAGGAACCGCAGGTTCAATGTTCTTGTGGCGACTGATGTTGCAGGGCGTGGTATTGATATTCCTGATGTCGCTCATGTTATTAACTATGAGATGCCTAGTTCAGTTGATACATACACACATCGCATCGGAAGAACAGGGCGTGCAGGAAAGAAGGGACTTGCAACTTCATTCTTAACTCTGGATAACACTGATATTTTCTTCGATCTGAAACAGATGCTTACTCAGAGCAATAGTCCCGTCCCTCCAGAACTTGCTAGGCATGAGGCATCAAAGTTTAAGCCAGGATCGGTTCCCGATAGGCCTCCAAGAAGAAATGACACCGTCTATGCATCTCACTGAAGCAATCTGCCGCAGAAGAGGCGGAGATCCTTCTTGGGTACAATTCAGGGCCACCTTCTACTGTGTCGAGATTTAGTACTTATGAGGTACAAACATCATAACAATTGAACCATTATCTTTTCCTGTTTGCAAATCAGCCTTTCTATTTCTGTAACCTAAGTATATTCGGATACTTCTGTGATCATTCAGAACTGGACCTATGTATCTTATTGTACTGTGGGTGCCATAATGCAACTGTCATGTCCAAACATCGACTGCTTTCGAAGTGTTATTTGCAGGTTAAACAAACTGAGTTCATTTTTTGTACAGCCAGTTAATTGCTTCAGATTCATTTTCTATCATTTTTGCAGAGGGCAAATGCTCAATCTTGATCTTCATTGTGGAGATTTATGTGGTTCTTTCAACATTAGTCTCAAGAGGTGCCAACTTTCTTATTTTCCTTTTTTGCTATGCACTTCAGTATTCAGTTCTAGAGCTATGTATCACTTTTTAAGTAAGCTATGTTAAAATGAGACTTGAAATGATCGAGCTACCATGTCAAAAAAACATTCCGATTGTGTTAGGTCTCATTATAATTTTATTATACCCTTCATTCAAGAATATATAGAAAGTGCTTTTGTTTGGCTCAACTTCTGAGTTCTAGACAATGATTCTGAGTGTGCGCAGGTGCTGAAGCCTGTTGAATAACTAGCCTTAGATCAATGGCTATGGTAGAAATAGTCCATTACTTATAGTCATTCTTTGTTGTTTCTATGAATTGAATTTTTTGAGAGAGTACAGCTAGAGTTAAGTGTTTATATGTAGTCATATGAGAGCAGTTAAGATAGTTGATCGTGCTCTGCTCTGTGTTTTGCGTTTGTTGATTGCCATGTTGATAAAATATGTGTCACAATGTACATGAGGGTAATATCTTGTAAGAGTAACAAATTTTCAGAGAGAATTGGAAGTTCCATCTGATTGAGTTTTGGCGTACGAGCAATTGACCCATTTGGCCATTTCTGTACTAGTCTTGTACAATCAGTGCATACAGCTGAAAGCAAAGAAATTGTGCTGGATAACATAATCTGTTGTTTGTTTATGATGTAAAATAGCAAATATATTTTGTGAAGATCAGATCGTAGGTTTTTTGTGCTTGGACTGATGATGCTTCATGTGGTCATATACTTTTGATTTTAGAAATTGCACTGTTGCCTGTTAAACAAAAGGCATCCTCGCCAATATATTTGTAAGTTTCTTATCTTTAATGAAGAAATGATGGCATTTTTAAGGCATATCCTATTTTCAACTATAGTCCTTCCACACCGTGAGACTCCCAGCTGGAAACCCTGAAACCCACGCAGCCCCTTCCCGCCTCACCCTCTCGCCACTGTGTTGGCCTCACCTCGTCCCCAGACGCCCCATGAAACATGTTGAATTTTATAGTGAGCAGTTGTCTGGATAGTCTTAGAAAACTCATATGGAGCACTCCGTCTATTCGAAAATACTCCTATTTAAAGTACTAGGTTTGTCCTAAGTTTGACCAAGTTTATAGAGAAGTTACTAATGTCCACAATATGAATATATATAGTATGAAAATATATTTACGATGAACGTAATGAAACTAATTTGGCATTGTGGATGTTAGGTATATTTTTCTGTAGACTTGTCAAACTTAAAAGAAGTTTGGCTTAGGGCAATCGTAGAACTTCAAGTATTTTGTAACGGAGGGAGCATCTCTTAACAGAGGAAACGGACAGATAGTCATGCTAATGGTATCGAAGATGACATTTGCAGTGGGCTTTGTGGCATAAAAAATGACGTTTGCAGTGGCATATGCATAATTTCAGAGTTTCAGTTGATCCATGTGTTTCAGTTTCAGCTAAAATGTCTTAAAACCACATGGAATCTAGAATATGCATATTCAGATGTGCCAGTGGGACCATGCTTGTTTTAAGGTGCTGAAAATTGTTAGCTTGTAAGCTTGTTTAAATTCACCTGCCATTCTACTGCTCTAAATATAGGAGTATCTTTTCATGCTTGAGCATCCAATCATCAAATATCTAGCCATGAATAAATTGCTGAGGATGTGTGTTGTGGTGTACAGTACTGGATCATTATGGACCCAGTCATCAAATGTCTAGCGTATAGGTAGGGATGTCAGATTTGTGCGGTGTTTTACATAGTTATATGAATCTAAGGGCCCGTTCGGAAACACTCCGGCTCCCAACTCCGCGGGGCTGAAGTGGTGGAGCGGAGCGGCGCGCAGTTCATTTTTGCGTGTTGCTCCTCATTTCCAGCGCTGAGCGGAGCGGAGTTGCGGGAGTGGTCCGTTGACGAACAGGCCCAAAATTGCGTTCTGATGATGGAACTGTTGTCGCCTGTACCCTTGTATTGTTTCAAAACCTTGTTTGCTTGTTGTGTACAGGAATTATGATATTGTGAGTTTGTGGCAGAGTCGGATGTTGTTTTGCATTTTTGTCATAACTTGGAAGGGAAAGCAGGGTGAAGTGAACACGATAGCAGCTGCATTTCACATCACACCAGCTTCAGGAACCCCAACTCCTTGTCCGCTTCCATGGATGATTTGTCAAGGATGGCACTGAATTTGACAAAAGCATCTTTAGTTCTAGGTTGTGGATTTTAAGGGGTGATGTAGTGCAGATTAGCTGAGCAAGTTCAGAGGTATGGTGAGTTCTCCGATGAAATTGACCAGCCCTGTTGAATTCTTAACTAGTTCGGTGTAGTACGTATCTTGGAAGGTACTGTCAGTCCTATCTGTACATAATGTGAAGTCGATCGTGAGTTCCAGTTTGGCTGTCTGGAACCTTGGCGCCGTGTAACCTGGATCAACGTCTATGTGGAACCTCTTGTTGTGTCGCAACATCGACGTGGATGTGTACACTTGTGCACACCGTGACACGTGCCTCCGCCCGGGACAAACAGCTGCCACCACGGCTTGGCTTCTCTCCTTCGGTGCTTCCACCGCTCAACGCCGGTACAAAAGCAACCAGCACCCACGCGGTCACCATTCTGTCATGCGTTATTCAGAGCACCAGAGCACCGATCGCCGTTCAGAGCATCGAGCCATCGATCCACCATGGCGAGCACAATAGTGAACCCGCACGACAAGATGCGCGCCAGGGACGTGGGGAAAGTGGCCCGGGGGGAGCAGGCGCCGAGGCCGCCGCACCGGCAGCGTGGCCGACTCGCCGCCGCCGCCGCCACCGTCGAGCTGCGCACGGCGCCGTGCGACCTCCGGTTCCCGACCTAGAACCAGACGCGCCACTGCTACGTGCGCTACCTCGAGTATCACCGGTGCTTGAAGGCCAAGGAGGGTGACACGTCGGAGTGCGGCAAGTTCCAGCGTTACTATGCCCCACGGATTCGGTAAGCAGGTTCATTCAGGTTCTGGTGCATGGTGTACTATGCTGCTGCTTCTGCCTCGGGTGTCCGTCGTCGGTTGTTAAGAGGGACTGTGATTTGCTTTGCAGGTTGTGGAGTGGAACAGGCAGAGGGAAGAAGGGATATTTCCAGGACCCATCTGATCTACTGTATCATCTTAGGGAGCGAGTGACGACATGTCATTTCGATTTACCAGTAGTTTTTTTTTTTTTTTTGCGGGAATGTACCAGTAGTTACATAAGCACACAGCGGTCTGAATCTATGTTGTTGGCCCCTCTCCTTAAAATGTTTCCGGCTGGTAGTGTTTGCCATCTCGAGTTGATTCTTTACAGATACATTTTCCAGCTCTAAGTTTCTTCATGTCACAGCAATTGAGGTCCCTAAACCTCAGTTTTGGCTACGGTCTCCATTTATCAGATAGCTTCAATGGATACTAGTAGCAACATGCGCGCTTATCAGATAGCTTCAATGGATACTAGTAGCAACATGCGCGCTTTGCTGCGCCGCTTAGCTTTGGCGTGTTAGGCGAAGATGTTTCGCAAAGAACCTGCATGTAACAAATTACAATTTGGATAATTTGCACATAGACACAAAGCTGCATCCCCTCGCTCATAGAGAAAACGCACTGTTTCATCTAAGGGATCCTTGGTCTAACTTTCAGGAATAGAATAAATCTTTGATTTCATTACCAAAACCATACGATCAGGACAGAGTAACACATAAAATTATAATAAATTTTCCAAACACATCAGCTAAACTGGATACCAACACTGGTGCCATTCAGATGAAAAAGAGGAACAAATACCAAACAGAAACAATAGAGATATGAATGTTTGAGTATGGGGTAAATAACAGTAAATATTATGGTTCGTTATTAAAAAGAACGAAACACATATAAAAAACTCCACTTCACAGTGGTGTTTGGAGCAGAATAAAAGAAATTACTAAAATTTATTGTGAGCTATACCATGGAATGTAACCACAGCACTTCTACCGTGGATTGTGAGCCCTCTTCAAGATGGCAATTCCACTTCAGATGGCCTATGTGAAGAAGCAAATAAATTTCTTTATCACCTGAATATAAAAGATATGACCTCAGTTACTTTGAACCTTCACAGTTTTATTAATATCAATAGGAAGGATACAAATAAATAAACAATGTGGTGATTCAATCAGTGGTGACGGGTCCACTTATCTGCTGCATGTTTGATATGATATCAGATCGCTCCCATAGCAAACTCTCCCTCTGATAAATACTTGTCGAAATCTTCTCAAAAAAAAAAAAACTTGTCGAAAGTGGGCCAGTTACTGCACAAACAATGGTAACTTAGTGATAATATTGTCAAAAGATAAACACCATGATTATGTAGCTTGGCCAGCTAAGTGGTTCAACATTAACCATTCATTTCTCGATAAATTTTCTATGCAAATGAAGTAATCTGAGAAAAAATGAACCATAAAAAAAGGCCAAGCAGGACTCCAACCACTAAAAGAAGAGCATGGCAAATTAAACGACAACCCGACAAACATTCATGTTTCGAAGGTTTATCGTTTCTTGAAGCTGGCTCCTATTGAAATTCATTCCATTATAATGTTGCTTATACAGTAATCACAACATGTAATTCTGGAAATATCTGTATATATCTAGTTCTACATCCTTTGAGAGACACATTAGTCTTCCTTTTTTTTTTTTTTGAAATGCAGTAGGAGCTCTGTGCATTCTATTAGAAGGGGCAGAAAAGTATGGTTACAAACTACAGAAGTCCATTTAGCCAAGGTCGTCATTACAATCCTAACGAAAGTGAGAGCTCTAGTCATCGTGGCCTCTTTGATCAAACCGGCCACCACCTCTACAGTGCTGCACTTATTATCAAACACAATAATCTTCAATCTAAAGCATATCATCAGTGGATAAGAGTAGCCATACATGTGACATTTGACACCCTCCTTGAGCCCCATATTACTCATAATATCTCTACCACATATAAGTAAAAAATATAAACAGTTTTAGAATTTTTGTCACACCATTGAAATTGATGAACAGGTGATATTTAGAAAATGATACAGCCTCAATTGCATGTGCACTGAACCTATACCTGGGAGCATCAAAACGGATAACCTCTCACGTTAATCAAGACTCGATTCGTCTTGGTATTCTACACACAGAGTCCACCAAAAAAATGGCATGCCTTTTTTTGGTACAATTCAGGTGATTCGAGCTAACGTCCCGCAAGATCAAGTGTACATGTAAATATATGGACAACAATCAACATGATACATTAGACACTGACATTTAGTGAAACGCATGATGGCATGCCCTTGCTCAGATCCAGATTAGCACCTATACAAATTTGCAATTCGTTTTCTGACTTCCACTCACTAAGAAATTGCAGCTCGATCGAACGTGTGTACAGTACAACTACACATGATTCACGCAATGATGAGACTGTAGTAAACACACACTACATGCTGGTGCTTATGAACAAGCGACAGAAAAATTGGTAGGAAGTAGGAAATAAAATAACATACGTAACATAGCAAATTCGAAGCTGAGGCAGCACATCGTCTCTATGTGACATGGTAGATTCAGTCTAGCAAGCGAGCGCTACTGCCATGGCAGGCGGCGACCATGTTGCATGCCGCAAGTGGCTACGGCCAGCTCCGTTGACAGAGATGCGGGAAGGACATGTAAGCTGAATAAACCAACACAATCAGTTGAGACACACCAACTGTATTACTCATAGGCATTTTGTTGAACATGAGGCATGCACATGCCAGAGTGAAAACACAGGAAAAGAGTAACAGTGACAGGTGAAGATTAGTGGAGTAGATAGCTCACATGGGTAGTGGAGAAGTCGACCAACCTTCAGCTCATGGAGCTCGCGGTGGAAGATGGTAGGAAACCTTGGCGTTGGGAACGGTGATGCGGCTGCCACCTGCACGTCGAGGATGGGCACTGTCCACTTTCGTTTAAGAGATGAGCGAAGTCACCTGTACAGTGTACACTTCGTCGCCCGCTTGGCTGTTTTACCAAAGAACCTGAACGCCCAGACAAACTCCGCCGGTGGCCGAACACCACCGCAGCAGCGCCACCCTAACACATCAAAAATCAAATTAAATAAGACAAAATTTCACCACACGACAATAAGGCCAATCCACCCAACAATTATTCAGGAGAATAACTCAGAACTTCTCATCACCGAATAGCCGCATGTCAAAATCTAGCAACAAACTGAAACATAAATAAAGAACACCAATGGACAGATAAGAGTTACGGAGACCACCCCGCAGCCAAAGACCAGCGCCCACCCCGCTCACCAAATAGATCGGCGACACCACGCCCTGTCAACAAGGAGACCACCGCCGCCACACGCCTCACCGAAATCGGAGGAAAACAAATCACGGCGCCTCACCCAGATCGGAAGAGGAAAAGAAATGACCACAGGCCCTCAACAGCAAAAGTAAACGACTGCCACGTGCGGAAGGAAGCATGTGCAGGCGCCACGAATACACGCGCGCAGCCAAACTGACCGAGACCAGCGACTGTCTCACTGACAGGGAGGACCCACCCGAACGCCATAACCCCACAGACTGCACTCGGCTTCAGGGCCGCCGTGCTCATCCTCTGTGTCGCCGCCACCCTGGAACACACTGCTCAAGTCCTCCAAGACGAGCACGAGTCCAGTTTCAAGGTCTCATGGCAGCAGTCGCCAGCCAAGGCTCCGTCGCCACCGGTGGCATCGCAAGGAGAGACCATAGTAACACCGAAAAACAAGGCTACGTCGACGCGCCCTGTGGTTTGTGCAGGAAGCGTTCAACTGAGTCACTCATGTTAAGTGAATACGGAGAGAAAGATTAAGATAACAAAATATTGTACTTAACTGAGTCACTCATGTTAAGTGAATACGGAGTAGTTCTGATTGAATAAGAATTCCAGTTGCTACTTGTATAAGTGTAGGGTTGAACATATTTTAATGGCAAAATGTTTGCTTGAACGTTATGACTAAATGAGTGTTCTGGTAAGCTTTGAGCATTTGCAGAATTGAACAGGACAACATATGCAGAATTATGAACAAAACTGAACTGAATTCCACTTGTTGCTCCTAACACTTAACTAAATGGCACACAAGACTGAACTTGAACTGAACTAAATGGCAACTATTGCCTAGAGTTGAGTTAAGCTGAACTAAATCACAATTATTGCCCAGAATTGACTAAACTGAATGGCACCCAAAATTAAACTTGAACTAAACTAAATGGCAACTATTGCCTGGAGTTGAGTTGAACTGAGTGCCAAAATGTTCGAGAACCATACTTGTTTACACTCTCACTTGAGTTAGAGCACATGTTTTCCAAAAAACAAAAGCATTTCACCACAACCCAGAAAAAATGTCATCTGTGACCAGGCCCTGTAAATAAAAAATAGAAGTACAATTTTTAGACAGAAATTATGATCTCTAGATTTGTAAACTAACTGAATACGAGTGAATCATTATGACTGAATGAATGCTCCAGTAACCTGCAAGTTTCCAGTTTGCACCACGCAAGCAGCGTATTCAACTATGTATGACAAAAAAGCAGGCCACCACTATAGCTTGTACAGATTTTGTAGTTATATCCTTCTTACTATGAAACTGCACCCCTTGTGAATCAGGCCACCCCAAAATGGTGTCCATAATTTGAATCAAAAATATAATTTTGGGCCACTGAAGTTGGTGTACACCACACAAGACCTAGGTATAAATTTCCATGAGAAGTGATTTCTATTTGGTTCCTATGATAAGTAATAATCAGAAATAACACTCAACATGAGCTAAGCTAGTCAGGTAAAAGAGTAGTCAACCTAATCCAGTTTCCTACTTAGGCCTTTAAATTATTTCTGCCGAGGGAAGCATGTTCAATTGCCTCTTATTTTTCTTCCTCTTAGCTTCATATCAGTCGGCGCTTTTCCATCACCGGTGAACATTAAAAATGAATACAATTGCATGATCACATAGAAGTATAATTAAGTAGCAGCAGCATATACGATCTATAATAATGCAAAGCATAGCCAGACAACCATTCGATGCTGATTACAATCAAAGGTGCAACAAAAGGTCAATGAAAATTGTTAATCTGACAAAAGAGTGAAAGCATCACTAATACTGGAAGAAAACTAAATATTACTCCCTCCGATCCAAAATAAGTGTGGCAGTTTTGAACGAACCCGGGCTCAAAACTGCGACACTTATTTTGGATTGGAGGTAGTAGAAAGAAAATATTTTCTATAAAAAATAGAAAGAACATGTCACCTGCAGCTCATACAAAATTAGCAACATCCAAAGACAATCAACTACTCCCTCCGTTCCTAAATATTTGTCTTTTTAGAGATTTCAAATGGACTACCACATACGGATGTATATAGACATATTTTAGAGTGTAGATTCACTCATTTTGCTCCGTATGTAGTCACTTGTTGAAATCTCTAGAAAGACAAATATTTAGGAACGGAGGGAGTATAATTCAAACTAAATATTTGCCCCCAGCCACCAACAAAGGCAAATGAACTGGAAGCACAATGAGGTAAACCATAGGTGTCATACAACCCAAGTAACTAAGTACAGGATAAAGTTCTTCCAAGCCCAATCCCAAGCCCAAGCAAGTAAAAAAAGGAGGCAATTTATCCATGAATTCAGACCAAGACAAAAGGAGAATAAAAGGTTCCAAACAGAGCATATAGGCAAACAAAGCATACAGGCCAAGACCCAAACATCAGAAAAACAAAATTGACGACGCGTTGGAAATTGCTCTTAACCAAAACTTTTCTGTTATTGATTCTCAAGGAAGTTCATCCTACTGTAAGCCTAAATTCTGTAATTCATGAGCAACCCCAATGGACTCAGATAAATCAAGGAAAAAGACCTGAAGGAAATGGAGCATAATAAAATCTATAGCTCTGGTAAAAGGATGCCCTTCCCACACAGCAGGTCAGTAGCCAAGCAAGCTCATAAAGTCATAATTCATATGATAAATTCAGAGATGCCACCTGCATCATTCAGTATGGCTATGATGAGAATCATGAATAATGCCAGAAGAACAAACCTGCAACCATAAAAGACAGCAAGATTACCGGTGGTGAAATACTGTCACGATTACCTACTATTGGATTTGCTGCTGCATTCTTACCACTATCCGTATGGTGATGCAAACGGCATAAATTTGCAGCCAAGTAATACAAATCGTCAGGGCTCTTAGTAGAAGAAAACAGAGGAACTTCAACTGAACTTTACCGTGTAGTTCATCATGCACTGCAAGATGGAGAACACAACGCAGCGGCCAGGCTCCGTGAGCACCATGTCGACGCGGACCTGGCAGCGTCCGTCGTGTCTGACACCGCTTGCCGCAGGTACCCAACAAAATCTGAACAAAGACAATGATCGCAGGAAGTGCATAGAAAATCCATAGTTTTGATATATAACTATATAAGACAAGATTATTTTTTGCATACAACTGTATCTTATTGCATAGCAAAACTTTTCTATTATTGATTCTGAAGGAATTTATTTACCGTAACATCTTAATATTTCAAGGTTTTAACAAAAGAAGAACATATAGTTTAGGAATGAACGGACTACATGAGTATGAGAAAACATTTATAACCATTACTATATACTGATAAACTTCATTATCAGTTGTTTGACTTTAATAAACAGCAAGATATATCCAACTCTTGTGCGTCTTTGGAGGTTCCTTAGTTGATTTTGCCATGGTAGGATAAGCACAAATGGCAGCATGAACCTTCTTGTACAGTGCTTCCATGTCATCGGCCGCAATATTCTTCCTGATGTACTCACTGAAGTGAGATTGGTACTTCTTAGGTTCCTCATCAGCTATTGACTGAAATATGAGTAGGGCAGAAGTTAAAACGAGATTCAGTAAGCTGCTTCAGAAATAAGAACAAAGTACACTGCTTTAGGATACTTTATATGGGTGAATCAGGCCCAGATACATCTTCCAGAAAGAATTCATGTATACAACAACGATAGCCCTAGGGAATGAAGAAATGGCATTATAATACCACGAGGGCAATGGATCCAACTCATCTTCATGTAGTCAGCAACATGACCTTCATAGATGTATTTGCGGTGAATCTCAGCACCCAGCTGCTTCTTATCCTTCTTGAAGCTAGCAAATCTATTGTCACTATGCGGAATACCAAAGCTCCCTGCAGTAGCCAACAGACTGAAGCGGGTCTCAAATGGATAAACTGTATGCTTCCTAATTCAATAGCTTAGAACCCCCTAAATATAGAATAAAAGAAGCAGACCAACAACAGGCAATAAATGCAGTCCAAGATTAGGCATACTTCAAGTCCATCAGTGAGCCTGCCGCAGAGCGATGGATCAAACAACACTGTAAGTAAGCTATATATTTTTCTTGGCTTTCCATGTTTACCAACTATATCCTTTAAAATGTCTATTATTTAGATTTCTAACATATCCAGCAAAATTACCAATCGTGCATTCAAGATCTGTAGGTAAACAAAATAAAGGAGACTTTTCACCACAAATCTCATCTAGCCATCACAAACCATAGCATCAGAATAAGAGAACAAAGTTTAACAAAGTGACAAAACAAAAGAAAATTAAAGCATTACAGCAGCAGCTCGCCATGGCAATCCTGAAAAGCAGAGACTTGTCAGTGTAGAAGAGGTATGTGAAACCCTCTCTGCCTGATCTTCCTACTCTTCCTCGCGACTGCAGATGAAAAGAAAAGCAGTGAACTTGAGGTCCAGATCTCAGATCCATACATCCAATTTTTTGCCAAGAAAAGCAAAGTAAAAATCTGAGAACTAAAACCAACTGATACAGCTGCGGGAGCCCAAATAGTTCTGCATACAAGAATCTTTATTTCCCCATAAGAAAACTTCTCCATACCAAGTTGTATATTCTTTGACACTTTCAATGGGAAAAATATTTAGCAATAAAACTGGTCATTGAAGCTAAACCACCATTCACCTATGCAACAAGAACATAAATTAGTATCAGAGTTCTAACATCAAATGTAGGTGTAGTCCATAGATAAGCTAACTACCTGGATACCTAGCAATTTAAAATATATGCTTGAATGAAGCTGCAGAATGAGACAAAAAAGGGAGACAAGAGTGAGAGCAGGAAGGAGAGCGGAGATGGAGGCAAACCTGAACCGCCTCGGCATCCTTGCTCCTGCTCCTCCTGTGCCGCGAAGGAGAGGGTTGCGGGGCGCAGTAGATGCGTGGACTCATCATTGTGCACAAGCAGCAGGTGTCGGCGCCCATCTTCTAAGGCCACCGGCGAGCCGCCGCACCACCGGACTGCACATGCTCCTCGAGGAAGAGGCGGAGCGCAGCCAAACTAAATCTCATAATCCACCATAAAATTTGGTTAAAGATCACAGTCGGCTAACTAAATCCAAATTGTTCCAAATTTATTAAAGATTTATTTATCCGCCAATATAATAATCACCATGCTGATCTATTAGACCTAAAATCTCATAATCCACCAAACATCTTTGACTATCTTCTCAAGACACAATCTCCTAACTAAATCCAACTACAATCTCATAAATCACAGAGAAATTTGGTTCAATATCGCAATCACCTAACTAAATCCAAATTGTTCAAGATTAATTAATACACCGAACATCTTTGACTATCTTCAAGATCACAATCAACTAACTAATCCATTAAAAAACTTATACTCCAGCTAAATCCAAAATTTTCCAAGTTTATTAAAAAATTATTTATCCACCAATACAATAATCAACATGCTCACCTACTAGACCTAAATTCACTAATCCACCGAACATCTTTTACTAGCTTGTCAAAATCATAATCACCTAACTAAATCCAACCAAAACCTTATAATCCACCGTAAAATTAGGTTAAAAGATCACAATCACCGAACTAAATCCAAATTGTTTCAAACTAAATTAAATATATGTTCATCCACCAATATAATAATCGCCATGCTCAGTTATTAGACCTAAAATCCATAATCCACCAAACATCTTTGATTATCATCTCAAGACACAATCACCTAACTAAATCCAACTAAAATCTCATAAATCACAGAGAAATTTGGTTCAGTATCGCAATCATCTAACCATATCCAAATTGTTTAAGATTAATTAATCCACCAAACACATTTGACATCTTCCCAAGATCACAATCTACTAACTAAATCTATTGAAAATCTTGTAATCCACTATGAAATTTATTCAAGATCACAATAGCCTAACTACATCCAAATTGCTCCATGTTTACGAAAGGCCCATTTATCCACCAATATAATAACCACCATGCTCACTTACTAGACCTAAATTAACATAATTCACCAAACATCTTTGACTAACTCGTCGAGATCACAATCACCTAACTAAATCCCACAAAACCTCAAAATCCACCATGAATTTGTTTGAAAAATAACAATCACCTAACTAAATCAAAATTGCTCCAAACTAAATTAAAGATCTGTTTATCCACCAATATAATAATCACCATTCTCATCTACTAAACCTAAAATCTCATAGTCCAGCAAACATCTTTGACTATATTCTCAAGACACAATCACCTAACTAAATCCACCTAAAATCTCATAATCCAGCGTAAAATTCGGTTCAATATCACAATCACCTAGCTAAATCCAAATTGTTCAAGATTAAATAATCCAAACATCTTTGAATATCTTCTCAAGATCAGAATCAACTAACTAATCCATAAAAAATCTCATAATCCACCATATAATTTGGTTCAAGGTCACAATCGCCTAACTAAATCCAAATTGTTCCAAATTTATTAAAGATTCATTTATCCACCAATATAATAATCAACATGCTCACCTACTAGACCTAAATTCACATAATTCACCAAACATCTTTTACTACCTCGTCAAAATCACAATCACCTAACTAAATCCGACCAGAACCTTATAATCCATCGTAAAATTAGGTTAAAAGATCACAATCACCTAACCAAATTCAAATTGTTCCAAATTAATTTAAATATCTATTTATCCGCCAATATAGTAATCACCATGCACATCTACTAGACCTAAAATCTCATGATCCACAAAACATCTTTGATTATCATCTCAAGACACAATCACCTAACTAAATCCAACTAAAACCTCATAAATCATAGAGAAATTTGGTCCAATATCACAATCACCTAACTTAATCCATATTGTTCAAGATTAATTAATACACCAAACATCTTTGACTATCTCCTCAAGATCACAATCAATTAAATTCATTGAAAGATCTCGTAATCCACCATGAAATTTGTTCAAGATCACAATCACCTAACTAAATCCAAATTGCTCCATGTTTACTAAAGAAGTCGCTACTTCCTTGAGATTGAGGTTTCTTCTACCTCTAATGGCTTCTTTATTTCCTAAGAAGAGTATATCCAGGATCTTCTTGCTCGTGTTGCTCTTACTGATGAGCACACTGTTGAGACTGCTATGGAGCTCAACATCCACCTTTGTGTCCACCTCCGCACCCAGAAAGTCCGGACGGGCGTCCGTTGCCTGGTGACGGGTTGCTATGTGTGCTGTCTTGATCCCACATCCCGTGTTCCCTTGTTGGGCGACACCATGACCGCACACTCAAGCACCACCAATGGCGAGCAAGAGCTCAGACGATCGACGCATACCTGAATTTTACCCACAGGACGCGCCCGAGAACACGGCGCTACCTATCGTCAAGGCCAAGGGCGCACATTAGGAGAACGTGGGATGCTTAATCAAGTGCGTGACACAAAATCCGCAAACAGGACAGGAACACCAAGCCGGACAGTGGGGAACGAAGAGTGCACATGCACGTGGGATGCTGGATCATAGTCCATCTGCTGCCACTACCCCCATTCTCTCCCCTGTTGCCTTGTTTACCAGTTATTTTCAGTAGTGGCATCATTGCCTTGAGTCACTTGTGTGGCCCTCATCTCTATCCACCAATATAATAATCAACATGCTCACCTACTAGACCTAAATTCACATAATCCACTGAACATCTTTTACTAGCTTGTCAAAATCACAATCCCCTAACTAAATCCAAATTGTTTCAAACTAAATTATAGACCTAAAATCCATAATCCACCAAACATCTTTGATTGTCATCTCAAGACACAATCACCTAACTAAATCCAACTAAAATCTCATAAATCACAGAGAAATTTGGTTCAATATCGCAATCATCTAACTAAATCCAAATTGTTTAAGATTAATTAATCCATCAAACATTTTTGACATCTTCCCAAGATCACAATCCACTAACTAAATCTATTGAAAATCTCGTAATCCACTTATTCAAGATCACAATAGCCTAACTACATCCAAATTGCTCCATGTCTATGAAAGGCCCATTTGTCCACCAATAAAATAACCACCATGCTCACTTACTAGACCTAAATTAACATAATTCACCAAACATCTTTGACTAACTCGTCAAGATCACAATCACCTAACTAAATCCAACAAAACCTCAAAATCCACCGTGAATTTGTTTGAAAAATAACAATCACCTAACTAAATCAAAATTGTTCCATACTAAATTAACGATCTGTTTATCCACCAATATAATAATCACCACTCTCATCTACTAAACCTAAAATCTCATAGTCCAGCAAGCATCTTTGACTATATTCTCAAGACACAATCACCTAACTAAATCCACCTAAAATCTCATAATCCAGCGTAAAATTCGGTTCAATATCACAATCATCTAACTAAATCCAAATTGTTCAAGATTAAATAATCCAAACATCTTTGAATATCTTCTCAAGATCAGAATCAACCACCTAATCCATAAAAAATCTCATAATCCACCATATAATTTGGTTCAAGGTCACAATCGCCTAACTAAATCCAAATTGTTCCAAATTTATTAAAGATTCATTTATCCACCAATATAATAATCAACATGCTCACCTACTAGACCTAAATTCACATAATTCACCAAACATCTTTTACTACCTCGTCAAAATCACAATCACCTAACTAAATCCAATCAGAACCTTATAATCCATCGTAAAATTAGGTTAAAAGATCACAATCACCTAACCAAATTCAAATTGTTCCAAATTAATTTAAATATCTATTTATCCACCAATATAGTAACCACCATGCTCATCTACTAGACCTAAAATCTCATGATCCACAAAACATCTTTGATTATCATCTCAAGACACAATCACCTAACTAAATCTAACTAAAATCTCATAAATCATAGAGAAATTTGGTTCAATACCACAATCACCTAACTTAATCCATATTGTTCAAGATTAATTAATACACCAAACATCTTTGACCATCTCCTCAAGATCACAATCAATTAAATTCATTGAAAGATCTCGTAATCCACCATGAAATTTGTTCAAGATCACAATCACCTAACTAAATCCAAATTGCTCCATGTTTACTAAAGAAGTCGCTACTTCCTTGAGATTGAGGTTTCTTCTACCTCTAATGGCTTCTTTATTTCCTAAGAGGAGTATATCCAGGATCTTCTTGCTCATGTTGCTCTTACTGATGAGCACACTGTTGAGACTGCTATGGAGCTCAACATCCACCTTTGTGTCCACCTCCGCACCCAGAAAGTCCGGACGGGTGTCCGTTGCCTGGTGACGGGTTGCTATGTGTGCTGTCTTGACCCCACATCCCGAGTTCCCTTGTTGGGCGACACCATGACCGCACGCTCAAGCACCACCAATGGCGAGCAAGAGCTCAGACAATCGACGCATACCTGAATTTTACCCACGGGACGTGCCCGAGAACACGGCGCTACCTATCGTCAAGGCCAAGGGCGCACATTAGGACGCGGGATGCTTAATCAAGTGCGTGACACAAAATCCGCAAACAGGACAAGAACACCAAGCCGGACAGTGGGGAACGAAGAGTGCACATGCACGTGGGATGCTGGATCATAGTCCATCTGCTGCCACTACCCCCATTCTCTCCTCTGTTGCCTTGTTTACCAGCTATTTTCAGTAGTGGCATCATCGCCTTGAGTCACTTGTGTGGCCCTAATCTCTATCCATCAATATAATAATCAACATGCTCACCTACTAGACCTCAATTCACATAATCCACCGAACATCTTTTACTAGCTTGTCAAAATCACAATCACATAACTAAATCCAACCAAAACCTTATAATCCACCGTAAATTAGGTTAAAAGATCACAAACACCGAACTAAATCCAAACTGTTTCAAACTAAATTAAATATCTGTTTATCCATCAATATAATAATCACCATTCTTAGTTATTAGACCTAAAATCTCATAATCCACCAAACATCTTTGATTATTTTCTAAAGACACAATCACCTAACTAAATCCAACTAAAATCTCATAAATCACAGAGAAATTTAGTTCAATATCACAATCACCTAACTAAATCCAAATTGTTTAAGATTAATTAATACACCGAATATCTTTGACTATCTCCTCAAGATCACAATCAACTAACTAATCCATCAAAAATCTCATAATCCACCATAAAATTTGGTTCAAGATCACAATCGCCTAACTAAATCCAAATTTTTCCAAGTTTACTAAAAATCGATTTATCCACCAATATAATAACCAACATGCCCACCTACTAGACCTAAATTCACATAATCTACCGAACATCTTTTACTAGCTCGTGAAGATCCCGATCACCTAACTAAATCCAACCAAAACCTCATAATCCACCGTAAAATTTGGTTAAAAGATCACAATCACCTACCTAAATCCAAATTGATCCAAACTAAATTAAATATTTTTTATCTACCAATATAATAATCACCAAGCTCATTTACCATAACTAAAATCTCATAATCCATCAAACATTTTGACTATCTTCTCAAAACACAATCACCTAACTAAATCCACTTAAAATCAAATAAATCACCGAGAAATTTGGTTCAGTATCACAATCACCGAACTAAATCCAAATTGTTCCCGTCGACTACGAGGCACCTACGGCGACTTCGTAAAATCTCAAGATGATATGTCGGCTCAGTTTCTCGAAGGTGCTCATAGGGGTAGGGTGTGCGTGTGTGCGTTCATAGGGATGAGTGTATGCGCGTTTATATGAGCTCTTGCGTCTGTACTGTGTTAAAAAAAGATTAATTAATCAACTGAACATCTTGGACTATCTCCTCAAGATCTCAATCAACTAATTAAATCCATTTAAAATCTCATAATTCACCATGAAATTTGGTTCAAAATCACAATCGCCTAACTAAATCCAAATTACTCCAAATTTATTAAAAATCCATTGAGCCACCAATATAATAACCACCATGCTCACTTACTAGACATAAGTTCTGACATAATCCATCAAACATATTTGATTATCGCGTCAGGATCACAATCACCTAACTAAATCTAACCGAAACATCAAAATCCACCGTGAATTTGCTTAAAAGATTGCAATCATCTAACTAAATTCAAATTATTTCAAACTAAATTAAAGGTCTATTTATCCACCAATATAATAGTCACCATGCTCACGTACTAGACCTAAAATCTTAAGATTCACCTAACATCTTTGACCATCTTCTCAAGATCATAATAACTTAACTAAATCCATCTAAAATCACATAAATCATCGTGAAATTCGGTTCAATATCACAATAGCCTAACTAAATTCAAATTGTTCAAGGTTAATTAATCCATCAAATATCTTTGAGTATCTCCTCAAGATCACAATCAACTGACTAAATCCATCTAAAATCTTGTAATCCCCCATGAAATTTGTTTCAAGATCACAATCGCCTAACTAAATCCAAATTTTCTCAAGTTTACTAAAAATTTACTTAACCGGTATAATTACCACCATGCTCACCTACTAGACCTAAATTCACATAATCCACCAAACATCTTTTACTAGCTTGTCAAGATCACACTCACCTAACTAATTCCAACCAAAACCTCATAATCCATCGTGAAATTTGGTTTAAGATCACAATCACTTAACTAAATCCAAAATTTTCCAAACAAAATTAAAGATCTATTTATCCACCAATATAATAATCACCATGCTCATCTACCAAACCTAAACTCTCATAATCAACCGAACATTTTAGACTATCTTCTCAAGATTAAATCACGTAACTAAATCCACCTAAAATCTCATAATCCATCATGACATACGGTTCAATATCACAATCACCTAACCAAATCCAAATTGTCCAAGATTAATTAATCCATCGAACATCTTTGACTATGTCTCAAGATCACAATGAACTAAATAAATGCATCAAAATCTCGCAATCCACCATGAAATTTGGTTCAAGATCATAATCGCCTGACTAAATCCAAATTGCTTCACGTTTATTAAATATCCATTTATCCGCCAATATAATAACCACCATGCTCATTTACTAGACATAATTTTTCATAATCCACCGAACATCTTTGACTATCTCGTCAAGATCACAATCACCTAACTAAATCTCCACTTCATCTCCATTTTGTAAAACCTTATTTTCAGAATCATCCCATGGGCATTAGTGACACCCTTGGGTTTTTGTAAAACATTTATGAGTAATAAAGATTCTTCCCAAGTCCTATGATTTACGCGACTAGCATGGCTAAGCATTACTATTAAACTTGCACATATGACCCACATTTATTTGTGACCACCACATGGTTAGAAAGGAGGGGTATTAAGAATGTCAAAGGAGGGTGTCAATATCAAGCACATAGAGGATAGCTAAACCCTAGCTAATTAACTTAGCATAAGAATGTCAAAGGGGTGTCAATATCAAGGACATATGGCATAGCTAAACCCTAGCTAATTTACTTAACATAGCAATGCTAGTAAACAATACTTTATGCATGAAAAATAATTCTAAGTGTAATGCAAATATGGGTTCAACATGATCAAAGTAGATTGCTTGCCTCGCTCAGCAAAGTCTTCAATGGTTTTGTCACTCTTCGAACGTCCTTGAATCTTTTGAAAGATAATGATTTCTACTCATTGGAAAAACAAAATTAACACACAATCAATAAACAATATGTGCAAAGGGCTCCAAAATTTACAGAAGTAGTATCATTGTAAAGAGGGAAATTTTTGATGAATTTTGGAAGTACCCTGGATTTCAGAAAAAGAGAAATGGTATTGTGGGCCAGAACGGGTCTGCCTGATTAAACAGTACTACACCAGGGGGAAGGGGGTCGGCGTCGAAGGCGTGAAGGAGAAATACACCTTCACTTACACGCCGATTTAAACCTGCATTGGGGCGATCACACAAGCCACACATGAGCAGCAAAACCAGGATAATCAAGCAATATATAAAGTTCACAATCAAGCATCATACCAAAGTCATATATGCTACCTATATTATTGCACACAACATGCAAGCACGGTGCACTGGTTAGATCTTGTGAGGTATACTATCTCACCCTAATGAATACTCGGTAGTTAGCCATCAGCCTCCCTCCTATACTGGGGACAAGTGCAGTTTCCTCGCTAGAAAAACAATGCATATGGTTTAGACTTTTTCAGACAACTAAATTACAACATCACATTCTAATTTCTAAACTCCGAGTGCAAAGCATCAAGTATGTTCAGGAGAGTAGGGCTAGGATTACCCACGGCCATGATTTAATTTTGTCGAGTTTTTCACTCAATGCACTAAGCTGAACGCAGACGGAAGTTTTTCACTAGAGAAGCATTATACAGATTTCAGGCTTCCTCAAACAAAATAGGTTGCCTGAATAAAAACGCATCATGTCTGTTCGATAGGATTACTCACGTCTAGAATCAAGATTGTGCACAAGTGTGAAATGCAAGTGTCCACAACATCAGAAGATTATATTTTAACATAACAAAATTGCAATGACAGCAATTTCATGGTCCAAGCATCCAAAGAACTTGATTTTGATAAAGAAGAGATTGTTTTTTAATTTCCCACTTAGCTCAGATCTGCCTCGACTAATCACATGCAGGAAAAAGATGCAAACGAATCTACTTAGGATTTGGCTCGACTAATCACAGGGGGAAAAATTGCAGACGAATCTAGTTAGGATTTGGCTTCTTATCACAGGCAGGGAGGAGTGCAGATGAGGAAGGGGGGCTGAGCTTACTTCTCGACGTGGTGGAACAGGTAGAGGTGGACGAGCTTCTTCACCTCGATCGACCATGCCGGCACGTTCTTGACCGCCTACGCTGCAAGCACACACACGCAATTCAGTCGCCGGAATCTGCGGCGTGAGATGAGATGAGACGAGATGAGACGAGGCGAGGAGTGGGACGCTAGCGGGACCTGCGGGAAGAGGTGAGCGAAGTAGAAGCCCTGCGAGATGAGGGCGTGGAGGCGCATGAGCGTCGACCTTCTCGCCGTGGAAGCGGGAGTCGTGGCGCGCCGGGATGGCGGCGGCATCCGGGTCGTCGTAGAGATGCGCGTCCGCCGCACCACCCGCGACGTTGCCGCGCCGCTGGCCCGCATCCCCGAACCAGTCTCTCTATATGCTATAGGCAGGCTTGCTTGCCCCGGCTCCCTCGTCGAACGCAGCGGCAAGCTGCGCGGCGGGGATCTGGGCGGCCGCCGGCTGTACTGGGAGCGTTTCGCGGTCCGTGTCCGTCTCGTTCACGGGAGCGCGATTGGGTACAAGCGGGCCGAACTTGACATGTAACCTGGGCCGTTTGCCAGAGGAACTGGACCGTATACATCGGGCTTGGAAGCGGGGACACAGGTACACAGCGACGAGAGGTACCCTCGGCCCAACTTCGCTCCTGCTTCTCGCTTGCTTCGCCCGCTCCCGCTCGTTCGGCCGCACGCTTTGCCTGTTAGGGTGCTTTTGGATCTCAAGCAAGCCTGACTCTAGCCTCGCCCAGCCAGGATGGTTGTTTGGTGGAGTAGAAAAAAGCTAGCTTTGCCTAGCAAACTAGCCTGCATGAGCTGGAAAATCCATGCACGGACAGGAGAGCTGATTTGGCTTGCCTCCATCGACAAGAATTGAGTACAAGCCTATTAAGCAAGTAACTGCCATTATGATCGTGGTTTAGTGGTGGCTAGGCAAATAAAGCAAACAAGTAGCCTTGCTCGTATGAGCTATGCCTCGGATGAGTTAGAATCCTATTGCATGGCTGGGCATGTTTAGCTAGAGAACCAAACACACCCTTAGTTTCTTTTTTCTGTGTTGCTGGTCTGGTAGGAAAAAACCGGCTGGTTTTAATACAGTTGAAAAAATTGTGAAATCAAAAATAGTTTACGGATTTTTAAAAACGTTCATCCATTTGAGAAAAGTTTGTGAATTTCAAAAGGTACATAAAATGTAAAATGTTTGCCAAAATAAAAAATGTTTGAGAATTTGAGAAAAACTTCACGAATTTGAAAAAAGTTCGTGAAATTTGAAAAACTTCAAGGCATTTGAAAATAAGTTCACGAATTAAAAAAATAAATTTTTCTGAAAGATTTCTTGGAAAATGAAAAACGTTCATAGATTTTGAAAAACAAAATGCTAATATGAAAAAAGTCCGCTAATTTGAAAAATAATCATTTATTTTGAAAAAAAATCATGAATTAAAAAAAGTTCACAGGTTTTGAAAACAGTTCATGAATTCAAAAAGGTTCATGAACTTGAAAAAACTTCATGAAATTGAAAAAAGTTCAAGACTTAAAAAAAGTTTGTTTTTCGTATAAAGTTCACAAAAATGAAAAACAAAGTTCATAATTTGCGAAGAAGATCACGAAATTTGGAGAAGGTTCACAAATTTAACGAAAACTTCATGGATTTGCAAAAAAAATCACAAGATTGAAAAAAGTTCACGAGTTTGAAAAAATGTTTGCGAATTTGAACGTTGTTTCTGAATTCAAATTTTAAAAAGTTCATGAATTTGAAAAAAGTTCATGAGTTTTGGAAAATGTTCACAAATTTGCAAAAAAATTGCGGATTGAAAAAATGTTTCATGCATTTTAAAAAAGTCCACAATTAGAAAAAAGTGAAGATCAAAAGAAAGTTCATGAAAAAAATGAAAAAAATAAAATGAAGCAAACATAAAAAACAAGTGAAAATTGTGCATGGAAAAACCGAAAGAAAAACACCGAGAAAAACCCTGCAGAACCTGAAACAGAAATGTGCACAACAAGAAGAGAAAGAAGTAGAAGTAGACGCATGCCGTTAGAAATAAAGCAGGAGTTTTGGAGTTTGAATCTTAACTTGTGCATTATTTTTTAATTTTATAAAAAGGGAAAACAAAATTAAAAGGGTCGAGCCCAGGACGGAGACGGTTGTGCGCCGGTTTGTCGGTAAGCTTATAAGTGGCATTGAGGGCGCCAAATAGAAGTTGGCCACAACGAGTACACTTCTGAAGTGAGGTGTGTCGATCTCACTCACGTCGACTCCTCCCGCAAACCCCTCGTCGGAATGCAGCCTCCTCCGCCGCATTCCTTCCTTTCTCCTTCCTTCCAGTCTCGTCGCGACCTCCCGCGAGTGTAGGATCACTTTGAGTCGAGGTCCGTGAGCAGGCAGGAGGCGACCACCGACAGTCAATATGGAAGAAGGAGGAGGAGGAGGAGGGGGTCACGCATCAACGTGTTGTCGTCATTCCCCATGCAGGAGCCGAGTGCTGGGAAAGCAGGACTCTCGGTGGAGCGGGGGCACATGCCTGTTGGTTGCTACGGGTAAGTTGTACCTGGGAACTTTAGTCCTACATCGCAGATTTAGTTGGATTTCCACTGAGTTATAATTGTTTCCCTCAGCCAAGGTATCACCAAGCAACAAGAAAAGGAGACAGAAGCATATACGGTCTTTGATAGGGTATGGTATGGTAGTTGGTGTAGTAAGATACGGTCTTTGGGTTGTTGGCAGGGGCACATGTATAGGGGGGCTCTGAACTATAGTTTTATTTACCAATACATTAGAGTGGCCTATTTACAAAGGAAAAATGATGATATTATATCCCTGGTATATCTTTACTAGACGTATAGAAAAGTGGCCACTTTCTAGTTATGTTATATATCCCTGGTATATCTTTGCTAAAACTCTGAAACTGAAGCTTTACAGCAGCTACAATAGCCAGCCCTATAGTGTTGTTCTAGTAGTTCCAGTTTCACTTTTGCTAAGACAAAATGTAAGTAGATAACAATTAATCTTTGGGATGCTTACTTTATGAAGCTACCAAGATAAATTTACTAAACTATGTGTGTTATTATTTATGTTTGACTGCATCCGTCATGAGGACTAGCTGATGAACATCTTGTTTTGTAGAGTTTAGATAATACTCCTTTCTCTTAGTGGGTCTCCATTTTGTTCCCTGTGTGAAGCTTAAAATGATGGAATAGGGAATTTGTGTTGTTGGTATGAACTCTAAATATGAAAGTGTCTTATGTATTGTTTAACTTCGATGTTTTGTAGTGCTATCTACTTGGGCTACTTGGTTAATTAGCTTGCCAAAAAAACTAATGCATTGGTTGAGTAGGCAAGCTAACAATATGTTTCTTGTTAGGTGCTTGAGATTTGCAAGGACAAAAACTTGTTCACATTTATTTTCCTTGTTGAAGTAAATTTTCTCGAAATGTAGCTCTGCACCGTTCTATCATATATGTATTCTAGAAAAATACAAGACATCTGAGTGGCCCAATGGTTGTTAACCCTTATTAGGATCCTACATGGACGAATCTAATCATGCAATTCATTGGATAGGTTGATAAAATTTTGTGGATGCGCATCCAATGAAGTACTATGTTGGGTGTTGCTTTCTAGATTTTCTTACCTCCTAAACTTAACAGTCCTATTCATTTTAATTTTACCCTTCTACCAATTTGCATTATTCATAACATGGACTGTATTATTTTTTATAACTTGTGTGGTTGTTTCCATGTGAGAACATTAATGTTTTTTCATAAATGTTGAAGCTTTGCTTGCTTTTAAGTCACCAATCCTATTGTTGTGTCAACAAAAACAGAGGATAAGGTAAGTCATGGACTCTGATCCTCACAATTCAGACAGTTGAGGACCGTTGCTCCAAAATGCGCACCCCGCGGGGTCACACACAGTGTCTGACTGTCTGTGCTTGAAGAATGTGTAGAACAGGATCCCCGACACCATGAAGAGGCTCAAGGATACAAGTCAGATTTGCCAAACTGCAATGTGGAATGCATACACCAGAAATCTTGGCAAATACTTTTGTGCAACATATAAAAACGCCATCTAGAGCAACATGTATTTATGTACCTCTCCTGTCAGCATGGATGTCGATCCTTGTTATCTCTGCCCCACATTAGTGGTGGTGAGGTTTTGTGTTCGGAGGATGTACATAAAGAGTGATATTTTTGGCATCTCCACATCTCAAGGCAAGTTGGCATGCTCAAAAACATCCTTTTTTTCCTTCTCACTCTCTTTCTTGCACATTTTTCACAATGCTTGCAGGCACATAACAAAATGAAAAGACAGTTGTCCTAAAAACACATCACAAATTTTCTCCAAAAGTGTTTTGCAACTTCCAACGTGCTTCCTTGTAAAATATGAAGAACATCAGCTTTTTTAAACACGTGACATGCCTGCATCGGATGATCAATGACGCAATGTAAGTCCAGCCCAGAAACCATAAGGAAATCAATGAAGGTTAACTCTCATTTTTTTTAGTTTTTAGTCCTTAGTACCCCTAAGAATGATTTTTGAGTTATTCTAAAGATCAGTGCACAACTATCAGTTGTTAGTCTTCATTCATTTTGAGTATTTCTTGTTTCAGTATACTTGTCATTCTTGAGTTATCATTCATACTAGTTTGCGTGTAACAAGATGGTGTGCCAGATCTGCATGTCGAACCACACTAACAGGAACTCATCGGGTTTACCATTTGGGCCCTATAGGGTGGGCTGAGGGTTGGAAAGCCCAACAGGGTCGAGGGTGGTGTGGAGTTGAACATTGAGACCAAGTGGGATCCGACCTGGAAGCCAAATGAAATCACATGAATTTCCTTACAAACGGTGGAATGAACTCAACTCAAAGCAACGGATACACGTGGCAATTTGTCATTGGACAAAAGATGACCTGGACCAAAATGAAAAACAAATGTCTGATGGTTATATTAGACACTCCCATCCTAATATTCCAATTGTCCACATATGTCTTGTCCTCCGCCCACCTCTAAGAGTTTCTCCAACAGCATGTTATATTTGGTTTTGCATATATCCATATAAGCAATGGTCTAAAACGATTTATTCTTATATACAACCGTTTTTTCAGCATATTGCCTATATTTTCTCTCCTTTATTTCAGCACATCTTGTAACTACCAATTCAACAATTATAATTCAAAGGGTTTGTAGTTGCAACGGTTATAATGCTAACAACTACTTTTCAAACAACTATATTTTTAGTGGCTAGTTTTCCAATAGCTATCTTCCAACGACTAGTTTTCAATGACTATGTTAAATGCCTATACATACCACCCCTCCCACCTATCTCTCAGCACTCCTGAATCCACATGTCTCGTCTCCCACAATACAATGAGTGGATGTGGATTCGTTTTGGATATGCTCATGGATTCATCGACGTCTTCATCCAACGATGACGAACTCATTCTTGCAGCATTCACAAAGGAGGGGAGAGAAAGAAAATGCTCAATGCTACGGCGGTTCCAAGCTGAGATGTCAAACTCTGGATTGCGGAAGAGATGCCGGATTTCTTACAGTGGGAGGACTACCTCAAAAAAACATCGATATCCCATAAATTATTTTCGACGAAGGATGGCAATCACATTGTTCTTTATTTGTCTAATTTTACCCCCTTGACGGTGTCCTGGGCTAGGGGGTACCAACCCAACCTATCCATGCACTTCGGCATAGGCCAAAGGGCCCTCATTCTTCGCAAGATGGACTCCGGGGGTCGCACGCGGAGGATCAAGACCACGTCTACCAAAGACTTGCCGTACACGCCAAGACCTCTTCCACCGCCTCCATGCCAGGATACCAACTCTATAAACCCTAGATACCCTGCTTGGCGTGTATATAAGCCGAAGGGTTTAGTCCATAGAGGGGACATCAACGCAATCCCATTCTCCTAGCCCTAGAGTTAGATCACATCCATAGATCTTGAGGTAGATCTAACTCTGTACTTGTAACATCTTCATCAATATAAACAAGAGCAGGACGTAGGATTTTACCTCCCTTAAGAGGGCTCGAACCTGGGTAAACATCGTCTCCCCTGTTCTAGTTACCATCTATCTAAGATCCACAGCTCGGGAACCCCTACCCCGAGGTCTGCCGGTTTTTACACCTGCACTGGTGCTTTCATTGAGAGTTTCATTGTGCAATCGATGGAAGGACCGATGGGATCGTCGTTCAGCGACCCTGAATTCATGGTCGTGACTCCCATGTCCGTCGCGGAAATGCCTTTTCTCCTTCACGAGCTCGAGGTGGCCCATGACCCCTCTTCGGCCCCCGCCGGGCCCTCCTCCAAAGACGAGGGGCTGAGATACTTCCTAGAAAGAGACTCGGACGACGGCCAACAAGGGGAAGCCGGTGAAAACAATCTTCAAATCAGCTCGGCCAATCTTATGGCCACGAATCTAACACAGGGTAAGGATATAGGGGCTTTGGGCCCGCAACCCCTAGAGGACGAAACTCGCCCACCCACCTCCCATATCGAGTATCGTCCCGACAATTCTGGCCCTTCGGACGTCTGGGATCTGGCCTACGTGCAATAACTCCCCGATGAGTCAACCAAACAGTTCTGGGCCAGATTCTTGTCTGTCAAGAACAAGATACCAAACTACCAGGATTCGGATATTATAACAACCTTCCAGCGTGGATGCAAGGATAGAGGCGTTTCGAATGTCCTCGCTCGCCGTTGCATCTAGACATACGCAGAACTATCCGATCTGGTATCCAAATTTTGCGCCATCGAAGACGCTTGGCAGGTTGATACAGATTCGATCTATAAGCACAACCCAAAACACGACAAACCCGCACCTCAACGTGAGTCCAACAAATGAAACACACCAACCAAGCGACCTTGGAGGAAGAAAAAATCAGTAGGTCACCCCGGGACTACCCTGGATGGCCTCCTGGATAAACCGTGCTCGATACATGCTCTTTTGCTTAACTCTTGCCCGACCCATATCCTTCGCGACTGTTGGATGACAAGACAAGTGGCTAAAGGAGGACCCGCCCTTCTCGCGGGCACCCCCCATCACACAGAAGAGACCTCGGACGAAGACGAGGTCATGATGATTTACGAGATGTTTACGTCCAATAACCAACGCAAGCAGGCCCTACGGGGCCATTAGGTAGTTGCCAACTTGGGGGGCGTGGATAGACACACCGATCAACTTTGATCATAGTGATTAGTCGAGATCGACCCCGAACAGGTGTCCCGCTGCACTAGTCCTCGACCCAATAGTGGGCAGCTATCGTCTTCAGAAAGTACTTATGGACGGAGGCAGCAGCCTGAATCTGATATATGCAGACACCCTGGATCGAATGCACATCGATAAATTACGCATAGAACAAAGTGCCACCACTTTTAAAGGCATAACACCCAGGCGAGAGGCACGCTGTAGTGAAAAAATAACCCTCGATGTGGCCTTTGGAACACCGGACAATTACCATTTAAAAGAGGTTACATTCCACATTGCCCCTTTTAGGAGCGGGTATCACGCCCTCCTAGGGCGGGGACGCCTTTTCTAAATTCCAAACGGTACCACATTACGGCTACATGAAGCTCAAAATGCCGGGCCCAAATGGAATAATCACTATCTCGAGTGACCCCGACAGAGCGCTCAAAGCCGAGAATAAAATAACATCACTCGCCCTCGACTGTTTTTTCGAGGCCCTCACGGCCGAGGAACTGACTACATTACGAGCCGAAGTCGACCAAGACGATGTCATCCTCGACAAACGGCCGAAGTCCACTCTCATTCAAGCCCGCCGATGAAATAGTCAAATTTCAAGTACATCCAACAGACCCAGCTAAGACGGCGTCCATAGGAGCAAACCTCGATCCAGAGACTAGCGAGGCGTTACGCAATTTCCTTAGAGAAAATTGGGACATATTCGCCTGGCACCCCTCTGATATGCTAGGGATACCCCACGGACTCGCGGAACACAGCCTAAACATATTACAGGGCTACAAGCCCGTTAAGCAATCACTTCGGCGCTTCTCCGAACCCAAGCGTCATGCAATGGGCGAGGAGCTAGCTAAATTACTGAAGGCCGAATTCATCCAAGATGTAAAACACCCTGATTGGCTCGCCAATTTTGTCATGGTACCAAAGAAGGATAGGTCCTGGCGCCTATGTGTTGATTTCAAAGACCTCAACAAAGCTTGCCCCAAGGACCCCTTCCCCCTCCTGAGAATTGATCAAATTGTAGATGCCATAGCAGGGCACGACTCACTGTGCTTCCTAGACGCCTACTCAAGATATCATCAAATAAAGATGAAAGAATCTGACCAGGAGGCCACATCATTCATGAAAGTGCGTTATATTGACTAGAGGGGGGTGAATTGGTGATTTTTACAAATTCGTCACGGAGGAATTACTACTTGAGGAATTTGCTAAGTGACGAAATACAAGCAGCGGATAAAGTACTCAAGTGCATGCATAACATGGCAATAGCATAGTCATCATGATGAGATGAAACATACACAGAGCACAAGTAGCGTGTAAACAGGATAAGCAGGCAGAAGACAAGGTGACTGAAGAATTTGGGTTGAGGAAATTGAAAAAGTCTTCAGTCAAAGTCTTCAAACAGTAACGATCAATTTCATCAACAAGTAAACGGGGAATTGAAAGGGTTGAGGAAATAGAACCAGTAACTCAGTGAAGACAGTGATTTGGTAGACCAGTTCCAACTGCTGTGACAGTTGTACGTCTGGTGGAGCGGCTTGGTATTTAAACCAAAGGACACACAGTCCTTACCATATTCTCCTTGAGCTAAGGTCACACAGACCTTGCCCAATCACTCGTGGTAAGTCTTCAAGGTAGACTTCCAAACTTTCACAAACTCGGTCACCCGACGATCCACAATTCCTCTTGGATGCTCTAGACCATGACGCCTAACCGCCTGGAAGATGCACAATCTTCAAAGGTAAAAAGCAGCGGTTCCACACAAGAATAATCTCTTCAGTGATGCTCAATCACTTTGGGTTTTAGGTGTTGGGTTTTGGGTTTTTCCTCACTGATGATTTTCTCTCAAAGTCCTCGGAGGATGGGTTGCTCTAAATGACACTTGGCAATCTCTCTTGGAGCAGCCAACCAGCTAATGGTTGAGGGGGCGGCTATTTATGGCCAGGGTGCAACCCGACATGATAAGACATAAATGCCCCTAATGATATGACCATTATGTGGATAAGATATTTGGACAGCTGGCGCGAAGCACAACAACGGTCAGGAATTCGAACCATGAAAGTCCTCAGGGCTATCATGTTCCTCACTGTAGGCAATTCGCACTGGCTAAATCCTAACTTCTCAGTCAGAACAAATTCCTCAGAGACCAGAAGAACTTCGTCTTTACTGAAGAACTTGACTGAACTGCAAGAGATTCCCAAAGGCTTCACTCAAAGAATTGGGTATGTGTAGGCTTTGAGATGAGCATCACTTGGAAAATTTTCCTTAGTATTACCTCGACCCCCTTTAACAGTACGGTGTTTCCTATGACTGAAAGGAAGGAAATGAAACTATGAAAACAAAAGTCTTCATACTTCATAGTCCTTGCATCAATATCTTCAAGGTGACACCAATTTCCTCATTTTCAAAGTCTTCAGATGAAGACATTCATTTTTAGGGGTTGACATTCGTTGGATATGTCAAACTCCTCAGAGACTTATAAGACATGTGTACACTCACAAACACATTAGTCCCTTAACCTATAAGTCTTCAATACACCAAAATCACTAAGGGGCACTAGATGCACTTGCAATCTCCCCCTTTTTGGTGATTGATGACAAATAGGTTAAGTTTTCAACGAGGATAAACGTATGAAGTGTAAATACTGATTTTGAGGAATTTGATTGCAAGATATAGAAGAACTCCCCCTAAAGATGTGCATATTTGAGGAATTTTCTTTGGACTGCAAATGCACATGGTAGGTTAAAATCATGGAGATCTCCCCCTATATCTTGTAATCCATTCACGCATTTTAACATATAGTATGAAGAATTTGAAAGGCGTGATGGAAAATGGTGTCTGACGAAATTCAGCATGCGTGCATTAAGGAACTTGAGGAAATAAGCATGCAGAAAACAGTTCAAAAGAGTCAGACCACCATCGGACTTAAGTTTACAACTCATCAAACAAACACATCAGAAGAACGAGAGTTGTAACTTAAACAAACAACCCTGATATAGAGACCCGCTTGAAGACTAACTCAAATTTCTCCCCCTTTGTCATCAAGTAACGAAAAGGGATGAAAATTGAGGACTAACGCCCCTGAAGAATTTCATCTTGAAGGTGGTGGAGGAGTGCCATTGTTGTTGTCGGGGTCGTTGGTTGGTGTAGGGCCTGCCGCAGTGTTGTCAAGATCCTCCGCTTCATCTGTTGCACGCGATGAAGAAAATGAACTTGTGACCAACTGGGGAACTTGGACTTTCTTGAATTTCTTCGATGGAGGATGTGACCAGTCAAAGTTCTGCTGAAATTCCATATCCTTGAGTTCTTCAAGAGTATAAAGATTTGAGAGTCTGGCCCAAGTGCGGTCGAAGATTTCATGCACATAGTAGTGATTATTCTTCACAGTGTTTTGCGTGACAGTCATGTTCTAAAGAATTGAACCGAATTGACGCTTGACCCACTTGTGATTTCGATCAACTTTCTGGTGAAGACTTAGAAGAAGTTCGTGATCTGTCATCACACGCGGGCCAGATGCTTGAGGATTTTGCCCTATGGCTTTTGCATCAGAGTCCTGTGTGGCATAGTCATCATTGGTGGAGTAATATGCAGCCTTACGAAATTGGCCATCCAATGGACGAGTGCCTTCATTAACAATAGCAGCCTTTCCTTTTTCATCAACTGAGGAAAATGTCTTTTTGAGGACTTCAATGGGAGGCAGAAAGCTGAAGTGATTCTGAAAGTTAGCCTTGTCGGAATCGGGGCTCCGCGGACCCGAACAAGGTTTGAACTCTGGGGCGTGAGCGAAGGATTCTACCTAGCTACGACTCGCTGCTCACCGCCTCACGGCCTGGCTCCGTCGAGCTCAAGCGAGCGGGAAGAAGAAGTGGACACAGTGGTTTACCCAGGTTCGGGCCACCTTGCGGTGTAATACCCTACTCCTGCTTTGTGGTGGATTGCCTCGCGAGGAGGATTAGTATGAACTAGTACAAGCGTGAGCTGCCTCGGGAGAGCTCGAGGGGTGGTAGATCTCCTCTCCCTCTACGGTGGAGACTAGCCTATATTTATAGTGGCCTTGGTCCTCTTCCCTCATAGCTTAGACGTGAAGGAATACCACAGCGGCCAATTTAAAGGGGGACAGGAGTACACCCTATCCTGACTGAAGGTGGTCTTTGCCTGCAAAGCTTCTGGTCATGACGCAGTGGTGGGCTTGGTGATGACCTCCGTCCTGCCAAGCCCGTGGTCTTGGTCTTGTTGCACTGGAATGGAAACCTTTGGGGGATTCCTTGGGAACCCGCGTACATCTTTGCCTCCTTAGCACCAAAGAGAAAACTGTCCTGGACTGCGCCCGCTGGCGCCCTTCTGGCTTTGGTCATCATGGCTCACGTCACCATGCGCCTCGCGAGGTGGGGTGCCTGCCTAGAGATGTCCGCTCCTTGGGACGCCTTGATATTGTTCGCCTCGCGAGGCGAGGGCCCTTGCGAGGGTCTTGCTCATGAAGTCCTGCTGCTGGGCTGCGCCGGGCCGTTGGTGGAGCCACGCGCTGGGCCTTAGGCAGACGGGTCTGGGTACCCCCGGTCCCAGAACTCCGACAGTAGCCCCCGGGCCCACGACGCACTCGGCCTGGCTTCGAGGCGAAGGCAAAGAGGGGAGGGCGAAACAACGCGGGCCCTAACCGCCTGTAGGCCAGGTTCGATGCGTGGCGCACAACGGGACGTGGACGCCCCCACTTCCCCATGTCGCCTCGGCAACTGCCCAGGATGACAAAAATTCTGGCGCACACGCAGCAAGGCCATCATTGCTAGAAGGTGAAGGGTCGCCGCCTGGCCTTCTCTGATCGCTTATAAGAGGGCGAAGGGGCAGAGCCCTCGACCCATCTCTGTCTTCTCGCCTCCTTGTCTCCAACTCTTGCTGCTGCAGCCATGGCGCCCGTGAGGAGGTTCTCCGCCCTTGAGAAGGGCAAAGCGATGCAGGAGGGGCCGGAACAGCCGCAACCCAAGAGGGGGCACGGTCGCCCCCGCAAGTCCGATGCCACGCCCGCGGCGCCTTCCCGGGGGTGTGGGAGCCCTCCATTGGCGGTCCGCGCCGGCTCCGGCAGCCGCGCAAAGGACTCTGCCCGTGGGCGGGGCCGTGGGAAGCGGCACGAACATGGGGGGCGGAACGGCGTCGGTGCCCGGCCACTTCGGGCTTGGGAGCACTCCGCCGAGTCGGCCTGCGAGTTTGTTGTGTGCATGGAGAGTCCATTGCGCATCTGGATCCAGCTTCCGGGCTCCTTCGCGGGGGAGATGGCGGCGGACGGCCCCGTCGGGCTGTGGCTATAGCCCGACGGCTGCTGCAGCAAATCCTCCTGGGCGGAGGTCGAAGTCACCCCCTCCGGCTTCGTGTACTTGACCCGGGGGTGGCAGTCGTTCGCCCACGCCCATGGCCTGAAGGGGAGGCACACCCTCCACTTCAAGTTTGACGGGGCGGCGACGCTCTACGTGAAGATCTTCGGGGAGACCGGCTGCTGTCTCGGATGCTGCCCGGAGGGCGACAGCGACCACCTTTCCTCCGGCGATGATGACCGCAGCGGCGGCGGTGGCGTCCTCGGCGGTGAACTTGCCCTTGGCGACGGCCACGGCGCCTCCAGCGATGACGGCACCTCCTCCGGGGAAAGCAGGAGCGACAACGACTACGATGAGCCGCGACGCCACCGTGTCAAGGTGGAGGACGACTACGACAAGGCGTCCGCGATGTCGGAGTCGGCGCTTCAGGAGCCGCGGCCTCCGGGAGGCTATTTCTTTTATTTCTTTTATTTCCTGCATCGAAACCATCAAGGGCCCCGTGGGGGCGTGTAAGGAACCGCGGCGCTCGCGCCATTACCTTAATGCTTCTTGCTCGTGTTTCAAGTTATTACGGCGCCTCTCGTTTGAGTTTAACCCTTTTTTCTTTACAATCGCCTTATGCTTTGCGTCGCCGGGACCCAGTCCCCAGGCAAGCTTCTGCCGTCGCTGGTATGCCAGGTCGCGATGCCTTGTGCAAGGCCAGGAGGTGAGCGACCCGAGGTCTGATAAGAGCTCCTAAGGCGCGATGCTCAAGAGGCCCCCCTAGACGCGCAAGCGACTTTCAAAAGAAAAAAGTGGCTTTTCGCCCAAACGAGATCGCGAGAGCCAATGTAAAACATTAATAGTCAGGCTCGCGCCTGGCGCGGACAAGATGACTTAGCTTAGGGTGCTTGTGGCCCGTGGGGAATTCCTGCGTCACGAGGGTGCGCCTCCCTGGGGTTTGGTCCTTCGCATGCTTTCTGCTCTGCAACGAGTCAACACAAGTCCCACTAGGGGTGCGTGAAAAGATTGGCCTCCTTTGTATTTCAAGCGATGCCTGCGCTGCTGGACTGCGCCTCTCTTCCCGTATTCCCTCGCGAGGTTTACCCCTCATTTCCTTGCTCACCAAGGTGCTCTACGTCCTCAGGACCCGGCCCTCGAGCGGAGCTCAGCCGCCACTAGTATGTCAGGTCGCGATGCCTGGGACAAGGCCAGGGGTGAGGGCCCGAGAGCCAGTAGGGGCTCCTGAGGCGCGATGCTCAAGAGCCCCCCTTTTAACGTGCAAGCGGCTTGCACGAAAAGGAGTGGTTTGCCTCGCGGGGGTTGCAAGGAAAGGGACTTTGGCCGGCAACACGCGGTGAATGAAGTGATTTTATTTAGCCTTTTGCGGATCAAACCGCTGCCTGATCGAGGCAGACCCTCCTGAGGCGGCAGGGTGTGTCGTCAAGGAGGCGTTCGAATGCCTGTCTCCTGAAGTTCCTGCGCATTTGACAGATCACGAAATACAGAGGGCGGCGCGCGCTTGCTGATCTGCTCATGATTGTTCCGTGAGAAGACAAGGCACTAAGGACCTGGTGAGGTGACGTGCACGGGGCCGGCCCGCGAGCCAGAGCTCAGTCGCTTAGATTTATCAACGCTGCAGGGACGGACCCAAGCACAGGCGCCGTGTTGGTAGCCCCCTCTCATGGGACGTTTAGGAGGAGAGCTGGCAACGCGTGAAGTCCGTGGGGTGGCGACTCCAGAAGTGATGTGACATCAGGCGCAGGGTTAATAGCCATAGTAGCTCATAAAAGCATAACTGGTTTGAGGTACATGAACGGAATGATGCAACTGCAGGGACGGGCCCTAACAGCCTGAGGATAGTGCAGCCCGTGGGGCGCCCTCAATTGAACCAACCAAAAATCACCTGGTAATGATGCTGTAGAGGCGTCAAGGTAGTTGATGAAGCATGTCGTGTAGGTTCGCTCCTCACGAGCCAGATGGCTCCAAAGGCTTGGGAGGCTCGCGAGGCCCAGGGGACTCGCGAGGGTCCGGGGCCTCCTGAGAAGCCACCGCCAAGCGTCGGGCCTCATGAGACGCCATGGCGCGCTGCGCCAGACGCTGGTCCGAAGCGCCAACATTCAGCAGGTCGAAGGGCATGCAGACGTAGTTGCAGGGGAAGCCCCCGCTCCGGCCGATGAGCGACGGCCAAAAGAGGTCCTGGGAAGCGGCCCTGTTGAGGCCCGGGATGTCGACGCAGACGCGCAGCCCATCGCCCGGGTCGGGGGCGGCAGCTGCACTGGTGGGGCGCGTGATAACCCACAAGTATAGGGGATCAGTTGTGGCCTTTCTCGATAAATAAGAGTGTCGAACCCAACGAGGAGCTAAAGGTAGGATTTGTATTCCCTTCAAGTTCTATCGACCACCGATACAACTCTACGCGCACTTAACGTTCGCTTTACCTAGAACAAGTATGAAACTAGAAGTACTTTGTAGGTGTGATAGGATATGTTTGCAAGATAATAAAGAGCACGTAAATAAAAACTAGGGGTTGTTTAGATAAAGAAGCAACTAAATTAGTTTTAGTAGAGAGCTTTTGTCACAAGAAAGTTATTTGTCCCTAGGCAATCGATAACTAGACCGGTAATCGTTATTGCAATTTTATATGAGGGAGAGGCATAAGCTAACATACTTTCTCTTCTTGGATCATATGCACTTATGATTGGAACTCTAGCAAACATCCGTAACTACTAAAGATCATTAAGGTAAAACCCAACCATAGCATTAAAGTATCAAGTCCTCTTTATTCCCATACACAAACAACCTACTTACTCGGGTCTGTGCTTCTGTCACTCACGCCACCCACCATAAGCAAATCATGAACATATTGCAAACCCTACAACGGGGATCCCTCATGCTTGCGTGACACGGAGAGCACCATAGGACAACACCAATAATAAAACATGCAACTCAAACCAATCACGATCATCAATCAACCCATAGGACAAAACAGATCTCCTCAAACATCATAGGATAGCCATACATCATTGCGAAATAATATATAGTGTTGAGCACCATGTTTAAGTAGAGATTACAGTGGGGAGAAGGGGTGTTACACCACTGCATAGAGGGGGAGAGAGTTGGTGATGATGGCGGCGAAGTTGTTGATGTAGATCGCCGTCACGATGATGGCCCCGACGGCGTTCCGGCGCCATCGGGAGAGAGGGGGAGAGAGCCCCCCTCCTTCTTCTTCTTCCTTGACCTTCCCCCTAGATGGGAGAAGGGTTTCCCCTCTGATCCATGGTCTCCATGGCGGCGGAGGGGTGAGAGCCCCTCCGAGATTGGATCTCTCTCTCTATTTCCTTCTGTTTCTGCGCTCCCAAATTCTGGCCTTTCACCGTTTCTTAAATTCCCGGAGATCCGTAACTCCGATTGGGCTGAAAATTTAACACGATTTTTATCCATCTTGCGGCTGAAGAAGGGCACCAACCGCCTTACGGAGTGGCCACAAGGGCCCAGGGCACGCCCTACCCTCTGGGGCGCCCCCTGCCTTGTGGACTCCTCGGGCATCGTCTCGCATTGATTCTTTTTCCCAAAAATCACATATATTCCAAAAAAAAATCTCCGTAAGTTTTTATCCCGTTTGGACTTCATTTGATATGGATTTTCTGCGAAACAAAAAACATGCAACAAACAGGAACTGGCACTGGGCACTGGATCAATATGTTAGTCCAAAAAATAGTATAAAAAGTTGCCAAAAGTATGTAAAAGTTGTAGAATATTGGCATGAAACAATCAAAAATTATAGATACGATGGAGATGTATCAGCATCCCCAAGCTTAATTCCTGCTCGTCCTCTAGTAGGTAAATGATAAAAAAGATAATTTTTGATGTGGAATGCTACCTAGCATAATCTTGATCATATAATCTAATCATGGCATGAATATTAAGACACGACTGATTCAAAGCAGTAGTCTATAATTTGACATAAAGACAATAATACTTCAAGCATACTAATAAAGCAATCATGTCTTCTCAAAATAACATGGCCAAAGAAAGTTATCCCTACAAAATCATATAGTCTGGCTATGCTCCATCTTCACCACACAAAATATTCAAATCATGCACAACCCCGATGACAAGCCAAGCAATTGTTTCATACTTTTGATGTTCTCAAACCTTTTCAACTTTCACGCAATACATGAGCGTGAGCCATGGACATAGCACTATAGGTGGAATAGAATATGGTGGTTGTGGAGAAGATAAAAAGAAGGAGATAGTCTCACATCAACTAGGCGTATCAACGGGCTATGGGGATGCCCATCAATAGATATCAATGTGAGTGAGTAGGGATTGCCATGCAACGGATGCACTAGAGCTATAAGTTTATGAAAGCTCAAAAATAAACTAAGTGGGTGTGCATCCAACTTGCTTGCTCATGAAGACCTAGGGCAATTTGAGGAAGCCCATCGTTGGAATATACAAGCCATGTTCTATAATGAAAAATTCCCACTAGTATATGAAAGTGATAACTCAAGAGACTCTCTATATGAAGAACATGGTGCTACTTTGAAGCACAAGTGTGGAAAAAGGATAGTAACATTGCCCCTTCTCTCTTTTCTCTCATTTTTTTTGTTGTCTCTTTTTTTCTTCTTTTTATTTTGAGTGGCTTCTTTGGCCTCTTTTATTTTTCCTCACATGGGGCAATGCTCTAGTAATGATGATAATCACACTTTTATTTACTTACAACTCAATATTACAACTCGATATCTAGAACAAAGTATGACTCTATATGAATGCCTCTGGCAGTGTACCAGGATGTGCAATGATCTAGCATAGCAAAAGATATAAAAAAACGGACAAGCCATGAACATATCATGCTAGCTATCTTACGATCATGCAAAGCAATATGACAATGAATGCTCAAGTCATGTATATGATGATGATGGAAGTTGCATGGCAATATATCTCGGAATGGCTATGGAAATGCCATGATAGGTAGGTATGGTGGCTGTTTTGAGGAGGATATAAGGAGGCTTATGTGTGACAGAGCGTATCATATCATGGGGTTTGGATGCACCGGCAAAGTTTGCACCGAATCTCGAGGTGAGAAAGGGCAATGCATGGTACTGAAGAGGCTAGCAATGGTGGAAGGGTGAGAGTGCGTATAATCCATGGACTCAACATTAGTCATAAAGAACTCACATACTTATTGCAAAAATCTATTAGTCATTGAAACAAAGTACTACGCGCATGCTCCAAGGGGATAGATTGGTAGGAAAAGACCATCGCTCATCCCCAACCGCCACTCATAAGGAAGACAATCAATAAATACCTCATGCTCCAACTTCGTTACATAATGGTTCACCATACGTGCATGCTACGAGAATCACAAAATTCAACACAAGTATTTCTACAATCCACAATTACCCACTAGCATGACTCTAATATCACCATATTTATATCGCAAAACTATTGCAAGGAATCAAACATATCATATTCGGTGATCTACAAGTTTTATGTAGGATTTTATGACTAACCATGTGAATGACCAATTCCTGTCAACTCTCTAAATAGATATAAGCGAAGCATGAGAGTTTAATTCTTTCTACAAAAGATATGCCCACGCTCTAACAAATATAAGTGAAGCAAAAGAGCATTCTACAAATGGCGGTTTTCTATGTGTATAGAAATAGGCAATCCAAACTTCAAATGATATAAGTGAAGCACATGAAGCATTCTATAAAGCCATACTCAAAAGATATAAGTGAAGTGCAAAGAGCATTCTATAAATCAACCAAGGACTATCTCATACCAGCATGGTGTATTATTAAAATAAAAAAATAAAAAGCACACGACGCTCCAAGATTTACGCATATCATGTGACGAATAAAAATATAGCTCCAAGTAAAACTACCGATGATCGTTAGAAGAAAGAGGGGATGCCTTCCGGGGCATCCCCAAGCTTAGTTGCTTGGGAGTCCTTGAATATTACCTTGGGGTGCCTCGGGCATCCCCAAGCTTAGGCTCTTGCCACTCCTTATTCCTTCATCCATCGTGATCTCACCCAAAACTTGAAAACTTCAATCACACAAAACTTAACAAAACCCTCGTGAGATTCGTTAGTATAATAAAGCAAATTACCACTTTAAGTACTGTTGAAAACCCATTCATATTTTATTTTTGCATTTTAGCTATTGTATTATAACTTTTCCATGGCTTATACCACCGATTCAATCGATAGTTTCATCAAAACAAGCAAAACAATGCATCAAAAACAGAATCTGTCAAAAACAGGACAGTCTGTAGCAATCTGAAAATCTAACATACTTCTGTAACTCCAAAAATTATGAAAAATTAGGACAAGATAAAAAAATTGTATATAAGTACTGTTAAAAAAGTTTCAGAAGCATTTGACTTTCCAATAAAAAATGTAAAATCACGCACTACAGAAAAAGTTTCTGTTTTTGCACCGCACAAACCAAACAAGCAATCTAATCATCCTAAAGGCAAATCTTGGCACATTATTTTTTATAATACAATGGATTTATACAAGGGGATAATTATTTTTGTTGAGAAGTTTCTGTAATTAAGATTCACAAAGTTTCCTTGGGCATGAACAAAGTTCAAGGCATGCTCCCACTTTAACAATGCTCGTCTCTCTCACTTTCACTTTTCTTTTTGAAAAAGTTTTAGGTTCCCCTCTTTATTTTTTTGTTTTTAAACTTTATAAAAGCACTCAACAGAAATAAATGACTCTCTAAAACTTTCGGGTTGTCTCCCTGGCAGCGCTTTCTTTAAAGCCATTAAGCTAGGCATATATTGCTCAAGTAATGGATCCACCCGGATCCCAAGGTATATCAAAGCCAATTTTAATTAACAATGATTTGTATTTTAGTAGTGAGCACAAAGCAACATATATCATGCAACAACGAAGTCTAACTCTCTTCCTATGCATTGGCATGTCATAAAAGAACAATTCATGCACACGAAGTAAAGGCCAATGCATAGTATAAACTGTTTCTTGCAATTTTATCGTATTGGAAACATAGAGAGGCGGAGATGTAGTTCCTCTCCCATAATAATTGCAAGTAGGAGCAGCAAGCACATGCATATTATATCTATCAAAATCATCATGTGTAGTAGTAGAACGCAACCCATCAATATAGTCCTTAATAAGCGCAAACTTCTCCGATATAGTGTAGTTGGGAGAATTCAAAAAGATAATAGGACTATCATGTGTGGGTGCAATAGCAACAATTTCATTCTTAACATAAGGAACTATAGCAAGTTCATCTCCATAAGCATCATTCATATTGGCATCATGGCCACAAGCATAGCAAGTATCAAGTTCATCAAAAAGGGATATTTCAAATGAATCAAAGGGGTCATAGCAATCATCGTAACATTCATCCTTCGGTAAGCACGAAGGGAAATTAAACAATGTATGGGATAAAGAGTTACTCTCATTAGAAGGTGGGCACGGGTGATCAATCCGCTCTTCCTCCTTTTGTTCTTCGCTCTCCTCCTCATCTTTTTCATCTAATGAGCTCACAGTGTTATCAATTTCTTCTTCCATAGATTCCTGCAAAATATTAGTCTCTTCTTGGACAGCGGAGACTTTCTCAATAAAAGCATCAATATCGGAATTATATTCATAATTCTCATATAAATATTTAAGTATAGCAAAAATTTTAGGCCTATAAACATCATCATCAAAAGCTTCATACTTTTCAAACAAAGATTCAATTTCATAAGCATCCTTAAAAGCAACAAATTCTTCTATTCATTCCACATCATAGTAATCATAAGTACCATTAGCATAAGAAGCCAAGGTCTTATTATCATTAAATTTACATGAAAAGGGAAGGTGTGGAGCCTTCATCCTAGAGCAACAAGTATAATCATATCTCAAGCATAAATTTCGAGCATACCAATGCAACATATGAATTTGATCCCATAAGAGTTTCCCTTTTTGAGTCAAGTGATAATCCCTAAAGTATTCACGTTGATCCAACGTGTCTCCCATTATATAATTGAATGGGGTTTTCTCAAGATTATTAAAGTAGTGCATAATATCTTTCACATAATGAGCATCGAGGGTTTTAGGAGGTTCCCCATCTCCATGAGTAGAAAGTACACCTATTTTTTTTGGTATTTCGTATTCCATATCCATAACTAAAGATAGAGAACAACTTAGAACAATAGATAAAATCTACTTAGTGATAAAGCAAACAAGCAAGCACACACGAGAATATTCACCCCACGCTATTGCTCCCCGGCAACGGCGCTAGAAAAAGGTCTTGATAACCCACAAGTATAGGGGATCAGTTGTAGCCTTTCTCGATAAATAAGAGTGTTGAACCCAACGAGGAGCTAAAGGTAGGATTTGTATTCCCTTCAAGTTCTATCGACCACCGATACAACTCTACGCGCACTTAACGTTCGCTTTACCTAGAACAAGTATGAAACTAGAAGTACTTTGTAGGTGTGATAGGATAGGTTTGCAAGATAATAAAGAGCACGTAAATAAAAACTAGGGGCTGTTTAGATAAAGAAGCAACTAAATTAGTTTTAGTAGAGAGCTTTTGTCACAAGAAAGTTATTTGTCCCTAGGCAATCGATAACTAGACCGGTAATCGTTATTGCAATTTTATATGAGGGAGAGGCATAAGCTAACATACTTTCTCTTCTTGGATCATATGCACTTATGATTGGAACTCTAGCAAACATCCGTAACTACTAAAGATCATTAAGGTAAAACCCAACCATAGCATTAAAGTATCAAGTCCTCTTTATTCCCATACGCAAACAACCTACTTACTCGGGTCTGTGCTTCTGTCACTCACACCACCCACCATAAGCAAATCATGAACATATTGCAAACCCTACAGCGGGGATCCCTCATGCTTGCGCGACACGAAGAGCACCATAGGACAGCACCAATAATAAAACATGCAACTCAAACCAATCACGATCATCAATCAACCCATAGGACAAAACGGATCTCCTCAAACATCATAGGATAGCCATACATCATTGGGAAATAATATATAGCGTTGAGCACCATGTTTAAGTAGAGATTACAGTAGGGAGAAGGGGTGTTACACCACTGCATAGAGGGGGAGAGAGTTAGTGATGACGGCGGCGAAGTTGTTGGTGTAGATCGCCGTCACGATGATGGCCCCGGCGGCGTTCCGGCGCCATCTGGAGAGAGGGGGAGAGAGCCCCCCTCCTTCTTCTTCTTCCTTGACCTTCCCCCTAGATGGGAGAAGGGTTTCCCCTCTGATCCATGGTCTCCATGGCGGCGGAGGGGCGAGAGCCCCTCCGAGATTGGATCTCTCTCTCTGTTTCCGCGCTCCCAGATTCTGGCCTTTCACCGTTTCTTAAATTCCCGGAGATCCGTAACTCCGATTGGGCTGAAATTTTAACACGATTTTTATCCAGATATTAGCTTTCTTGCGGCTGAAGAAGGGCAGCAACCGCCTTACGGAGTGGCAACAAGGGCCCAGGGCACGCCCACTGCCTTGTGGACTCATCGGGCATCGTCTCGCGTTGATTCTTTTTTCGAAAAATCACATATATTCCAAAAAAATCTTTGTAAGTTTTTATCCCATTTGGACTTCGTTTGATATGGATTTTCTGTGAAACAAAAAACATGCAACAAACAGGAACTGGCACTGGGCACTGGATCAATATGTTAGTCCCAAAAATAGTATAAAAAGTTGCCAAAAGTATGTAAAAGTTGTAGAATATTGGCATGAAACAATAAAAAATTATAGATACGACGGAGACGTATCAGCGCGCGGGGCGGCGCTCGCCGCGCATGGCTTGCGCTTCCTAAAGTTCCTCGATCGCCTTGGTGATGAATTCTCATGCTCTTGGCGCCTCGCGCCTCGTTCCTTGCTTGTGGGGGAGCGCATCGAAACACACCTCCAAGTGGTGCCCGAGCACCTCCCTCGTTGCATCGGTCAGGTCAGAGGCTCTCCAGATGGGAGCCCTCGAGCCCGTCCTGAGGGAGGCATCGGGCGCGCCTTCCTATGCGGGAGGGAGAGGCGCCCCGACAGTAGGCGCAGAGCCCGAGGTGTCGCCAGTGGGTTTTTTGGCCTTCAGACGGCTCTTGGGGAGGAACTGCTTCTTCTTCGCGGGGGCAGCCTCAGGGGGCGCGACGTCACCTTCGCCATCTGAGTTCTCAGCCGTCGCGGCCCGGTAGGCGTGCTCAAGGGAGTAGACTGCATCCTTCTCATCACAGGCGACAGTGATGATGCCGCTGCATCCTGGCATCTTGAAGACGTTGTAGCCATGGTGGGTAGCCGTCATGAACTTGGCAAGGGCAGGGTATCCCAGGATGGCGTTGTACGGGAGGCTGATGTGGTCCATGTCAAAGTCGATGAGCTCCGTATGGACAGGGAGGTGCACCTACCCCAGGGGAGTGGTGGAGCCGTCGGTCACTCTAGAGAATGGCTTGGTGGGCATCAATTGGTTGTAAGGCACTTGAAGCGTCTCGAAGGTCTCCACGGAGAGGACGTTGAGGCCGGTGTCATGGTTCTAAGTCTGATAGTAGAATGGGGGGTAGGTATGAGGAGGCAAGATCCTAGCTACGGTGAGGTTGTGCACGCAAGATTTACGAGTTCAGGCCCTTCTCGGAGGAAGTAACAACCCTACGTCTCGGTGCCCGGAGGCTCGGTCGATTAACTTATGCATGAAGTTACAGGGGGTGCGAACCCTTGTGCCAGTGGAGGGGGGTGGCTTATATAGAGTGCGCCAGGACCCCAGCCGTCCCACGTTACAAGGGGTTCAATGTCCATAAAGACAGGACGTTACTGATAACGCCAGCAATAAAGGCAAATAAATGATCATTAAGACTACGAAGTGAACGCCTGACCATTGCCATCCTGAGTGACCTTAGATCTTCTGTCCTCCGAGTGGTTTCTGATGTGGTCGAGTGAGTACACCCCGGTCGAATGGAATTGGGTTATCCGAGTGAACTGTTGGTCGAGTGGATTGCACCCTGTGGCGATTTCAGTCGGTAGATGGTGCTATCCTTTGAATGTCCTTGGCCTTAGGGCAGTGTCCTCGGGTAAGGGTGTCTAGGTCAGGCCTATTACCCTACCCTAGGTACATGTCTTCGTCATTAGCCCCCAAATGGATCTGGGTTCGAGTGGAGAAGGGGTTGAAGATGGTTCCGACCTGATTTATATGCTTCAGAGGCATCCTAACCGGGCCGGTGATCTTTGTAAAAACTTCAACTTCATTTTCAGTCGCCTAGGTCCATTCAGAGGTCGTCGAGTGATTTTTTCTGATAAGCTCCGAGTGTTGATATGGTATAAGATCCTTGGCGCGATTGGTCACGCTGCCGCTTTTCGGATCTCACAGGATTCGAAATTTGGAGAAGCGCGCGGGACGGAGAGGACCGCAGTAGACGGAGCGGGTTAGCCAGGGACGCCTCGATTCTCGTGCCACCTTTTTCGCCATGTATCCAGCGCGCGATTGTTGTGGGATTTGACTGGATTGCCTGGGCCCACTAGTCAGCCACTCGGGAGCGGGCCCATATAAGGCGTCGGGGTCGATGAGCCCGGTACTGTGCTCCTCATCTCCTTCCTCCTCTCTTGTTTCACCACCGCATTCGCCGCCACCTTCGACGCCACCGCCCCGCCCGAGTGCAGCCTGCCGCGATGGGGAAAGGAGAAGACAGCGGCCTTGGAGCGTGCGAAGAAAGCGACGGCGGCAGCAAAGGGCAAGAAGACGAGTCGGGGTGGCTCGTCGTCGAGATCCGGCCTGCCGCCCGGCTGGATCCAGGGCGATTGGATTCGCTCCACGATTCAGCAAGAAGATATGGAGGATCTGGTCGAGGGGGGCTTGATCGACCATGGGTCCTGGAGGCTGCCAGGTGATGAGACCGAGCCGCAGCCGCAGGAGGGTGAGTGCGTCCTCCTCGCGACCCACGTCGACCGTGGTTTTTCTCTGCCCCCTCATCCTTTTTTCTGAGGTTTTCTGAACTTTTTCGGGGCCCAACTTCATCACTTTTCTCCAAACACCATCACATACCTTGCTGCGTTTGTCTCCATGTGTGAGAATTTCCTGGGTTGTCGACCGCATTGGGGTCTCTTCAAACACATCTTCACCTGCCGCTCACAATCTATGAAAAAGGCCAATCCGAGTGATGAGAGGACGCACGTGATTCAGATGTGCGGAGGTCTAGGGATCCAGATGAGAGGCAAAAGCACATTTCCACCTATGACTCTTCCCGATTCGGTCAGAGGGTGGCAGTCGACCTGGTTTTATTGTAAGGACAAACCAACTCCTGGTCAGTCGACTGGCCTTCCTCCCTTTACCATGGGGCGAATTGAAAAGCCCTCTTCCTTGAAAGTGACTCCAGAAGAAAAGGCGGAGGTGAACATGTTGGTCGACCGCGTAATCCAACTTGTCCGCGATGGCGTGATCGGCATGGATTTGCTAGAGGTATTTCTCACTCGCCGCATCCAGCCGCTCCAGGCCCGCGATCATCCTATGTGGATGTATTCGGGCGCCGATGATTCTGCTCGGATCCACCCGGAGGAAGTTGCCGAGGAGACGGTGGCGCGGTGGCTGCAGAGCATTACCGGAAATAGAGACAACCCCAGGGGGTCTAGGAGAATTCTGCCACTCGGCGCTGATAACGAACCAGACAAGGTCAGACCTTCGATGTCGAGTGACTTTTACTCTAATTTGTAAACTGTCTTTGGAACCGACTGATGCTTGTTCGATTCTTTGCTTCGCAGATATATACTGAGATGTACTCGATGCCCAACGGGGAGCAGATCCAGGAAGGAGAAGAGAGCGGAGGCGACAGCAGCGACTGGAACTCCGATGGGGAGAGTGATGAAGAGCAGGAAAACTCGAGCAGTGAAGAGGAGGTCGATTCTCCACCTCGCACGGAAAAGCATTCCAAGCACAAGCACGACCCAGCAAGTATCCGGGGCAAGGTGGCAGCACCGACTGGATAGACTTCGAAGCGCACTCGGACATCTTCTCCGGTGCCGACTGAGAAGGCTCCGAAGCAGCTCAAGACTGCGCCGTCCAAGCCACGGAAGGCTTTGCCCAAGATCAAGGTTGACGTTCCCGTCGCCTCTGCGTAAGCGTTTCGTTTTCACCCTTTGTTTGAAGAATCTTATATCAGTTGCCGACCCATCCACTTGCTTGACCGAGTGAACCTTGAGATTTGCAGTGCTGCTACCTCTGGGACTTCTGCTTACCAAGATGATGGTGACGAGGAGATGGAGGACGCGGTCACCTCCAAAGCGGGTATGACCCCTGTTATCTCATCTTTTCTTTGCTAGCCAATTCTACAGTCGACTGAACTCTTGTGGTCGATTCTTTTGCAGCTCCGCGAGATGTTATTGAACTTCAAGACGATGATGAAGATGAGCCACATGAACTCGTGGGTAGGAGGAGCAGGACCTCAGTCAAGAAGGTACCAGCTAGCAAGACGCCCCAGTCGACGCCGGCGACGGAACCAGCTATCCAGCAATCCGGGGACTTCAACCATGCCTCCGTTACTTTTGCGAATCCCTTGTCGAGTGCTCGTCCTTCGTCGTCGACTGTGCGGGCCCTTCCTCCGTCTGTCCAACTTCATGCCTCAAGCTCTCAAGCTACTGCAACTGATACACCGACTGCACCTCCCACCCCCATCACGTCCCAGAAGACCAAGTGAGTGCTGCCAAGGAGGCTATACGCCAGGCTGGCATTATGATGGAGCAGATGAAGGTGGTGCGCGAGGCCAGTCAAGCTGCCTATGATGCCAGCTCAGCACTTCAGGCCAATGTCCAGGTTAGCTTACTTCCGACTGAACTCCATCTTGACGCTTGTTCTGTTGGGATATGATATTTAGGAACTGCTGCTTTATCCGCAAGACATCCGTGGATGAGCGTTTTGGAACCTTAATTGCACACCCATTGTCAGTCTGTACACCCACTGGGTGTTTTAATTTCTGTTGAGTAGTTTTCCACTTGAGTCGACTAGGTTGTGCTGATCGAATCTCTGAACCAGTGAGGGCACGCTGAGTGCACCCACTGGGTGTAGTCCCTGAGACCGCCGTCGAATGTTTGATTCGGCGGGGGTCTTTTAACAGATCTTTTCCACTCGGGCTGGGCAGATCATGCCGAGTGGAACCTTTACCAGTGGGGGCACGCTGAGTGCACCCACTCGGTGTAGTCCCCGAGACCGTAGTCGACTGCGGGCAGTCGACTATGGTCTGAGTTTTTTTTTTGACTGGACGGACCAAGTCGATTGAAAGAGTCGGACCAGTGGGGGCACGCTGAGTGCACCCACTGGGTGTAGTCCTCGAGACTATTGGCGAATGTTTGATTCGGCAGTAGTCTTTGTGTCTGCCGACTGACTATCTTCTGAACACAGAAATCTTGTGATCTTGGAGCGCGGTTTGCCGACTTGGAGAAGAAGCAAACTCAGCTCAATCTTGACCTGGAGTTGGCTCGAAACAACTTGCAGAAGGCTAAGGATGACGCTGCTGGTAAGGAAAGTTTGTCGACCGGTTCTCTTGCCACCTTTTCTCCTCCTTTTTCTGATTCGAATGTTATTCTTTCTAGAAACAATGAGACAAGCTTTGGAGAAGAAGGACCTTGACCTTGCGGTTGCGAAGAAAACCGCCGAAGACAAAATGGTGCTTGCCGACCAAAAGATGGCTTCAGTCAGACAGCTGGAGGGAGAGAATGCCAAGCTAAAGGCTGCTCTTGATGAAGCCAACAAAGAAGTGACTCGTCTGAAGAAGGACAAGCGAACCCTGACCGACAAAGTAGAAGACATCACCCGCAGGAGGGACGAGCTGGAGAACTACCTGGGAGGACTCGCCAAAAAATTATTCCTCATGCTTGAAGGTACTTTTCTCTGTGCGATTGGTTTGCTTTCGTCGACTCATCATACCGCTGTCGACTCATTATTTCTCTGCGAGTGCAGAATTCTGTCAAGACTTCGAGGAAGAAACTGGGCGAGTCGAGATGAACTTGGACCCTATCAACTCCCCTGTCAAAGATGAAGCAGCCATGAATGTGCTCCGACTGGAGTCTCGCCTCGCCAGTGCCTTGGAATATCTTGCTTGACTCAAGGTTGCAGTTTCGCGGATCGACACAGCGCTCTGGCCAGGGGACACGCTTTGAAACGATCTCTAGTCTCTGATGACTCGACTTAACGAGATTCCTGGTCGAGTGCAGGAGTGGAAGAAGTCCGCTGCTCGATGCGGTGCTGACGTAGCTTTGTCCCTGGTTCGCGTCCACTGCAAGGAAGCCAGAGAAGAAAAGCTAGCGGCAATCAAGGTCGCCAACACCAAGAAACTCGATTTCCAGTCTTTCATGGAGACCTTCATTGCTGCTGCTACTCGAATCACGGATGTAATTGACCTGGACAAGTTTGTCGAGCCTACCAGCCCCTCTGCGGAGTGAATGAAACTTTTATGATCTGATTCAATTTGCCTCGGTATGTCGAGTGATTCTGTAACTGTAAAACTCCTTCGGGCCTGATGCCCGAGTATTTTGAGCTCCTTCGTCCGAACTTTTATGATCCGGTTCAATTTGCCTCGGTATGCCGAGTGATTTTGTAACCGTAAAACTCCTTCGGGCCTGATGCCCGAGTACTTTTAAGCTCCTTTGTCCGAACTTAGTTTGCCCTTAAATATGCTTGTTTTTATTTCCGAGTGGAACTTGTATCTTCACTCGGAACAGACGCAGTTCTGAGGAGAGGATCGCGGACGACCTGCACCTCGTCGTCCTTGCAGATCAGGATGGAGCATGTTTTACACTTAGGCGAGTATAGGACTGCAGCTAAGCCTCCGAGTGAGAGGGTTGCTCGTCACTTGGTAGGATTTTTTAAACTTAGGGAGTACAGGACTGCAGCTAAGCCCCCGAGAGGGAGGGTTGCTCATCACTCAGTAGGGTTTTACAAACTTAGGCGAGTATAGGACTGCAGCTAAGCCTCCGAGTGAGAGGGTTGCTCATCACTCGGTAGGATTTTACAAACTTAGGCGAGTACAGGACTGCAACTAAGCCCCCGAGTGGGAGGGTTGCTCCTCACTTGGTAGGATTTTTTAAACTTAGGCGAGTACAGGACTGCAGCTAAGCCCCCGAGTGAGAGGGTTGCTCCTCACTTGGTAGGATTTTTTAAACTTAGGCGAGTACAGGACTGCAGCTAAGCCCCCGAGTGGAGGGTCTCTCCTCACTGTAGATTTTTTAAACTTAGGCGAGTACAGGACTGCAGCTAAGCCCCCCGAGTGAGAGGGTTGCTCATCACTCGGTAGGATTTTTTAAACTTAGGCGAGTACAGGACTGCAGCTAAGCCCCCGAGTGAGAGGGTTGCTCATCACTCAGTAGGATTTTTTAAACTTAGGCGAGTACAGGACTGCAGCTAAGCCCCCGAGTGAGAGGGTTGCTCATCACTCGGTAGGATTTTTTAAACTTAGGCGAGTACAGGACTGCAGCTAAGCCCCCGAGTGAGAGGGTTGCTCATCACTCGGTGGGATTTTTTAAACTTAGGCGAATTGGATTCGCGGCTAAGCCACCCACTGGGGGATTTTGGACACATGTACTAGTAACAACAATCATTTAGGAGACTGTAAAACCATGTCTTTGATAAATGAACTGAAAGGTACTCTTTATTACATCTCATCAGTCTGAACACTTAAGTATAAAAACAGCAGAGTAGCTCCGCATTCCAAGCGCGTGGCTCGTCTTTATTATGCTCCACATTGTAGAGGTGATATGCTCCGTTGTGGAGCACCTTGGTGACGATGAAGGGACCTTCCCAAGCGGGGGCAAGTTTGTGAGGCCGCTGCTGGTCCACTCGGAGCACAAGGTCTCCTTCCTGAAATGCTCGACCCTTCACATTTCTGGCATACAATCGACGAAGGTCTTGCTGATAAATGGTCGATCGGATCAAGGCCATCTCTCTTTCTTCTTCCAGAAGATCAATAGCATCTTCTCGAGCTCGTTCTGCTTCAGCTTCTGGAAAAAGTTCTACTCGGGGCGCATTGTGAAGCAAGTCACTCGGCAGCACAGCCTCAGCCCCATAGACCATGAAGAAGGGGGTTCGACCAGTCGACCGATTTGGTGTTGTTCTTAATCCCCAAAGGACTGACGGTAGGATCAAGGCCATCTCTCTTTCTTCTTCCAGAAGATCAACAACATCTTCTCGAGCTCGTTCTGCTTCAGCTTCTGAAAAAAGTTCTACTCGGGGCGCATTGTGAAGCAAGTCACTCGGCAGCACAGCCTCAGCCCCATAGACCATGAAGAAGGGGGTTCGACCAGTCGACCGATTTGGTGTTGTTCTTAATCCCCAAAGGACTGACGGTAGCTCATCTACCCAAGCGCCGGCCGCATGTTTGAGGTCGCGCATCAATCGAGGTTTCAGACCTTTGAGAATCAAACTGTTCGCTCTTTCTGCCTGCCCATTCGACTGAGGGTGGGCGACTGAAGCATAGTCGACCCGAGTACCTTGGGATGCACAGAAAGCTCGAAACTCATCAGAATCAAAGTTTGACCCATTATCCGTGATGATGCTGTGTGGGACTCCATATCTAAATATTAACCCTCTTATGAAGCTGACCGCAGTACTTGCATCCAGGTTTTTGACAGGTTTAGCTTCGATCCACTTGGTGAACTTGTTGACTGCTACAAGCACATGGGTGAAACCACTCCTGCCGGTCTTCAGAGGTCCCACCATATCCAAACCCCAAACAGCGAATGGCCAGACGAGTGGAATGGTCTTCAGGGCTGAAGCGGGTTTATGGGACATGTTGGAGTAGAACTAACAACCCTCACATTTGTCAATTATCTCTTTTGCCATCTCATTTGCCCGCGGCCAATAAAACCCTGCTCGATACGCTTTGGCCACGATGGCCCGAGAAGACGCATGGTGACCACAGGTTCCCGAGTGAATATCATCGAGGATCATTCGGCCTTCTTCCGGAGTGATGCATTTCTGAACGACCCCCGTGACACTTTCTCTATAGAGTTGCTCCCCCATTACTGTGAAGGCTTTGGATCGACGGATAATCTGGTGAGCCTCTTCTTCATCCTCTGGAAGCTCTTTCCTGAGAATATATGCGATATACGGCACTGTCCAATCTAGAATAACAATCAAAACTTCCATGATCAAGTCGACCACAGCTGGGATTTCAACTTCAGTCGGATCAGTGGAACTTTTAGGCTGTGGCGGCTCTTCTGTGAAGGGATCTTCTTGAACTGATGGTACATGAATATGCTCCAAAAACACATTGCTGGGAATAGGCTCCCACTTGGATCCTATCTTCGCCAAGTCATCGGCTGCTTGATTCTTCAGTCGGGGTATATGGTGGAGCTCTAGCCCTTCAAACTTTTTTTCTAACTTTCTCACCGCATTGCAATAACCAGTCATAGCTTGGCTCCTGACGTCCCACTCCTTCATCACTTGATTAACCACTAAATCTGAGTCACCGTAAACCATTAGGCGGCGGACGCCGAGTGAAATGGCCATACGCAACCCATACAAGAGTGCCTCATATTCAGCTTCATTGTTGGAGGAATCAAAGTGAATCTGGAGAACATATCTGAGGTTGTCGCCTCGTGGAGATACCAGGACCACTCCAGCGCCTGAACCATTCAACATCTTGGACCCGTCGAAGAACATAGTCCAATGTTCCGACTGTATCTGGGTCGGTAACTGTTGTTCAATCCACTCGACGAGGAAATCTGCTATTGCTTGAGACTTGATCGCTTTCTTTGCCTCGAACTTGATATCCAGCGGAAGGAGTTCAATCGCCCACTTTGCCACTCGGCCAGTTGCATCTCTGTTGTTCAAAATTTCTGACAACGGAGCATCGCTGATGACTGTAATTGAATGATCTGAGAAGTAATGTGCAACCTTCTTCGTGGTCAAGTAGATTCCATAGACAAGCTTCTGATAATGTGGATATCTCTGCTTGGATGGAGTTAAGACTTCAGAAATATAGTATACTGGGCGTTGAACCTTGTAAGTTTTGCCTTCTTCTTCCCGCTCGACCGTGAGTACTGTACTGACAACCTGTCCAGTGGCTGCTATATAAAGCAGTAAAGGCTCTTTGCTGATTGGAGCAGCAAGCACCGGCTGGGTGGAAAGCAGGGCTTTGAGCTCTGCAAACGCTGCGTCAGCTTCAGGAGTCCACTCGAACTTATCAGATTTCTTCATTAGTCGGTAAAGAGGCAATGCCTTTTCACCGAGGCGAGAGATGAATCGACTCAACGCGGACAAACAACCAGTAAGCTTCTGAACGTCGTGTACACACACAGGGCGTTTCATTCGGAGGATTGCACCAACTTTCTCTGGGTTTGCATCGATCCCACGTTCGGAAACGAGGAAACCGAGTAACTTTCCCCCTGGAACTCCAAATGTACACTTCGACGGATTAAGCTTGATATCATATCTTCTCAAATTGGCAAAGGTTTCAGCAAGGTCAGTCAGCAGGTCGGAACCTTTGCGCGACTTAACCACGATGGCATCCATGTATGCTTCCACATTCCGACTGATTTGAGTTAGCAGGCACTTCTGTATCATGCGCATGAATGTGGCACCAGCATTCTTGAGACCAAAGGGCATGGTGACATAGCAAAAGCACCCGAATGGGGTGATAAAAGCTGTTTTTATTTCATCAGGTCCATACAGTCGGATCTGATGGCACCCGGAATATGCATCCAGGAAGGACAATCGCTCACATCCCGCAGTCGAGTCGACTATCTGATCGATGCGGGGGAGAGGAAAATGATCTTTCGGGCAGGCCCGATTGATATGCTTGAAATCAATGCACATACGGAGTGAATCGTCCTTCTTAGGAACCATGACAACATTGGCGAGCCACTCGGAGTGGTAAATCTCGCGGATGAACTCAACTACCAAAAGCCGAGCCACCTCCTCACCGATTGCCTTTCTCTTCTCCGCAGCGGACCGACAGAGGTGCTCTTTCACGGGTTTTGCCTTTGGATCGACTCGCAAACGGTGCTCAGCCAGCCCCCTGGGTACACCCGGCATGTCAGATGGCTTCCATGCGAAGATGTCCCAGTTCTCACGGAGGAACTGGATGAGCGCTTCTTCCTATTTGCTATCGAGTGTTGTTGAGATATGAGTCGGTGCGACACTGGGATCGGTTGGGTGAATGTGAACAGGCTTTGTTTCACCGGACGACTGAAATGCAGACTCGGAAGCAGGCTTCTTACTGCGCAACAAATCACTCGGATCTGCAGTCTTCTTATACTCTTCCATTTCAATCGCTGCCATCTGTTCATCGGCAATCTTAGAGCCCTTCTGGAGGCACTCTTCTGCTCATTGTCGATTGCCAGTAACCGTGATCACGCCCTTGGGGCCAGGCATCTTCAGCCTGAGGTACACGTAACACGGTCGAGCCATGAAACGGGCATATGCAGTTCTGCCCAGAATAGCATGATAGGCACTGTGAAAATCCACAACCTCAAATGTCAGCTTCTCCTTGCGGTAATTCTTTGAGTCACCGAAAACCACGTCAAGAGTGATCTGTCCGAGTGAATCAGCTTTCTTCCCTGGAATGACACCATGGAACCGCATGTTGCTCTCACTGAGCCTGGACATCGGGATGCCCATCCCACGAAGAGTCTCTGCATACAAAATGTTCAAGCCGCTGCCACCATCCATCAAGACTTTGGTCAGTCGGGTGCCTCCAACGACCGGGTCGACCACCAACGCTTGCCTCCCGGGGGTGGCGACGTGCGGTGGGTGGTCAGACTGGTCGAATGTGATGGGAGTCTTTGACCATTTCTAATATGTCATCGTTGCCGGAGCAACCATGTTTACCTCTCTGTTGATGACTTTCAGTCGACTTTTACTCTCAATGTCAGCAAAAATCATCAAAGTGGAATTGACGTTAGGGAAACCGTCATCATCTTCTTCCTGATCACCATCCTTGTCAGACTCTTTTTCCTTTTCATTGGGCTGTTTCTCTCGGAACTGCTGGATTAGGAGCCGACATTGTCGAGTGGTATGTTTGGGATAAATCAGATTTCCCTCTTCATCCTTCTTGGTGTGAATGTGACATGGCAAGTCCAACACATCGTTCCCAGCCTGATCTTTCACCTTCTTGGGGATCCAGGGTCCCTTGGGCTTTCCTTTGAATTTCCCTTGATTTACAACTACAGCTTCACCTGGACCTGCTGGTTCGGCTTTGCGTTTCTGCTTCCGACCCACTCCGGTGTCTTGGGCGACTGGCTTGCCCTTCCCACTGCGGAGTCAGTCCTCTTCTTCACCATTAGCATACCGGGTGGCTATTTCCATCATTCGGGTCAGAGACATATCTCCTGTCCGACCGAATTTCAAGTTAAGCTCTCGATACCGAACGCGTTCCTTGAAGGCACAAACTGCTTGGTGTTGGGATACATTCTCTACTGTGTGGTGTAATGTGGTCCATCTTTGGATGTAATCCCTCAGAGTTTCATTCGGCTTCTGTACACAATGCTGCAATTCTGTCAACCCCGCAGGTCGTTTGCATGTGCCCTCAAATGTCCTGACAAACACTCGGGCTAACTCCTCCCAGCTGAATATACTGCCTGGAGCCAACTGATTCAGCCATGCTCTGGCCGACCCTTCCAGCATGAGAGGAAGGTGTTTCATAGCTACCTCATCATTTCCACCACCGATCTGGACAACCACTCGGTAATCTTCCAGCCAAGTATCAGGCTTCAACTCACCGGGGAACTTACTAACCCCAGTCGCCAACCTGAAGTTGGGGGGGATCTCAGCGGCTCTGATAGCTCTGCTAAAACACTCGGGACCCGAAACATGAATCCTGCTTCCACTCGGGCGATCCCTGCCTTGCCCCTCTCTGTGTGCTCGGTTCCTGTCGACCAAACCTTGCACTAAAATTGACCTCGCATCAAACCCTGGCTCTCTTGGGTCGACCGGCGTCCTCCGCCCTCCGCTGTACGGGTGCCTGTCATCATAGTGCCGGGGCACATATGATCCGCTTCTCGGAGGGGGTGTAGGCGCTCGACGACGGTCATCACGGCCGAGTCGATGATCGTACTGCTCGTGGATCCGACCCAAGTGCTGATCCTGGCGATGCACCCGCCCTTCACGCCGCGGAGGCGATCTTGGGCTGTGAGTCGACTGAACTGTGTCAGCCACCACAGATCTGCTATGGATTCTGTCACGCGACTGTGATACTGCAGTGTTTTGGTCTCCTGCCGCCCGGAGCAGAGCACGGATCTGCATCAAATCTTGTCCAGCTTCTGACTGGGATGGCTGGATGGATTCTGCTATATGAGCTGTGGCTGCAAGATTCTGAATCGGAGTGCGGTATACCTGAGGTTCACGAGGGAATAATTGCCGCCGTCGACTGGACTCAGGAATCCGCTGCCGAGCACGTTCGTCGAGTGCATGCTGAAGATGTTCCAGTCGAGTGCGTTCAGCCAAAGTGGCCAAGCACGCTGCCTCCAAGGCCCGAGCCTCGGAGGTCTCTCCGACGATGGGCGTGTGGAGTGCTTCCTCGTTACGACGGTGAAGTTCCTCCCTCCGCTGTGAAGAGAGGGTTTCGGGGTGGTATTCCTCGTGAACACGCGACGGATCGCCACCACCGTCGCCGCCTCCATTGCGACGCATGCCAGGTGGGCTACGCGGCGTGTCGACCATCAGGACCTCCGCCGCAGGATCGCTGCTGTCACACTCGGACAGAGTCTCGACGGAGCCAGTCGACAGATCGAACAGGCCGTAGAGAGATTCATCGGGCTCGATTGCCGCGACTTGAGGGGTGGCCGATTGACGTGCCATTGCATGCTTCACCCACCGCTGAAGCCGCGATCGACCAGATCACTTGCGACAGCGAACAGCGGGGAACGAAGACGTCGTAGGAAACGACCGATATTGGGTCGACGGCTGTCGTAGAAGGACGCCGGGGACACATGCGCGAAAGTGCGTCGCCCCACGGACGGGGAACTTGTCGACATCGAGGGGGGCCCCCTGGAGCCAGGAGGAGTCGTCGGCGATGAAGACGAGTGCGCCGAGACGGATCTCGTGGCCCTCAGCCAAACCTCCACCCGAAACCATGATGATGGGAATCGGAAAAAATCGCAACCTCACTGGAAAGTCGCTAAGACACCAGCCCCACGGTGGGCACCAACTGTCGTGGTTCTAAGTCTGACAGTAGAATGGGGGGTAGGTATGAGGTGGCAAGATCCTAGCTACGGTGAGGTTGTGCACGCAAGATTTACGAGTTCAGGCCCTTCTCGGAGGAAGTAATAGCCCTACGTCTCGGTGCCCGGAGGCTCGGTCGATTGACTTATGCGTGAAGTTACAGGGGGTGCGAACCCTTGTGCCAGTGGAGGGGGGTGGCTTATATAGAGTGCGCCAGGACCCTAGCCGTCCCACATTACAAGGGGTTCAATGTCCATAAAGATAGGACGTTATTGATAACGCCAGCAATAAAGGCAAAAAAATTATCATTAAGACTACGGAGTGAACGCCTGACCATTGCCATCCTGAGTGACCTTAGATCTTCTGTCCTCCGAGTGGTTTTTGATGTGGTTGAGTGAGTACACCCCGGTCGAATGGAATTGGGTTATCCGAGTGAACTGTTGGTCGAGTGGATTGCACCCTGTGGCGATTTCAGTCGGTAGATGGTGCTATCCTTTGAATGTCCTTGGCCTTAGGGCAGTGTCCTCGGGTAAGGGTGTCTAGGTCAGGCCTATTACCCTACCCTAGGTACATGTCTTCGTCAGCCGGTGCCGCCATCGATGAGCATCTTGGTGACTGAGACGTTGCTGATGGTGGGCATGCACAACATGAGGAGTGCGCCAGCAGTAGCCGAACACCTGAGGTGGTCCTTGGAGTCGAAGGTGATGGCGTACTGTGACCACTTGAGGGGACGCGCAGCTTCACGCCTAGGGAGGGCTGCATTCACCTCACGAGAGAACCGCTTGAAGATGCGATTCGAGGCGGGTGCCTGAGCTCCGCCAAGGATGCAGGCAACCGCGCGAGGCTCCTGGTAGCTCCCAGCCCCTTTGAATTGCTGGTTGTCGTCGTTTCTCCTGGGCGGTGGCGGCAGGGTTGAAGGCCAGTGTTGCCCTGAGGACGGGCCTCACGAGGCTGATCGCGCCAGGTGCCGTCATGAGGCTGGTCACGCCAGCCACCCTCGCGAGGCTGGTCGCGCCAGCCCTGACGGGTGTTGCGGTTGTCCCAGCGGCCTCCGCCGCGTCCTCCTCCACGGTCGAAGCCATGGTCGCTGCGCTCGGGGCGACGGCCCAGGCGCTCGTCCCGGAGCGCCCTGAGCTCCTAACAGTCATCGGTGTTGTGGGTGTGTACGTTGTGGAAGACGCAGAATGGGCGGGCATCCTTGGGGGGCTCGTCGCGATCACGGTCGCGCTTCAGCTCAGGCTCTGCTGCCAGCATGGTGGGGCCCTTGCGCTTTGCTTCCTTGGCCTTGGCCTTCTTGTCAGGCGGCCTTCTTTGGCCTTGGCGCACTTGTCGGCCAGATTGAACAACTCCAATGCTGAGCACAGGTCATTGTTGATGGCGAGCTCCTCGCTCATCCTAACGTCTGTGATGCCTTCTGTGAACGCGGAGATGATGGCCTCGTCCGAGGCCTTCGGGATCTTGAGGCGAACTTGGGTGAAGCGTTGAATGTACTTGCGGAGGGTCTCGCCCAGATGCTGCTTCACGCGTCGCAGGTCGTTCACGGTGAGGGCGCGGTCACGGGTCCCTTGGAAGTTGGGCATGAACCGCTCGTGGAGCTCATCCCACAAGGAGATCGACCCCTCCAGGAGGTGCATGAGCCAGGAGCGCGCGCCGTCCTTGAGGGCCATGGGAAACCAGTTCGCCATGACCTTGTCATCTCCATTCGCCGCCTCGATGCTCAGCGCGTAGAGCTGGAGGAACTCCGTAGGGCCAGGGATGCCGTCGTAGCGCGGGGGCAGATCTGGCTTGAACCTGACCAGCCAGCCAACACGATGCAGCTCATGAGTGAAGGCGCGGCAGCCTGCCGCACTCACGGGCGCGGCCCACGCGAGAGGGGCACGGTCCTGGCGCCCACGCGCGGCAGCCTCCAGAGCGGCCCGGTCTTGGTGCTAGCACAGCGGTGCCTACAGCGCACGCGCGCCATACTGCGGCTGCTGCACAACCTGGCAACTGGCCTCTTCCAGGGCCGATGCCGACGCTCCACGCGGCGGGTCACGCGGGCACGCGTCGTGCCTTGGCTTGACGCTGACTCTGCGCAGAGGAGGAGGCGGAGGCGCCCAATGAGCCACGTTGCCCGCACGAGACGGCGGGGAATGGAGCGAATGGGAGGGCACCGGGGCCTCACCAGCGGCGTTGACGAGCTCGGTGATGCGGCCTAGCCAGGCGTCATAGCCTTCGTTGGCGGGGCGGTAGCGCAGCAGCTCACGCGCCATGAGCAGTGCAGCCTGCGCGTTTGCCGGCCCGCGACGAGTGTGGGAGGATGAAGCCGTGGCGGGTGTCAGGGACGGCGTGGTGGTGCGGCCATTACGCTGCACGGAGGGTGGCATCGGAGAGTCCTGCTGCTCATGGGTGGCAGGGTCGGTGGCGGCGTTGGCTACGGGAGAAGCGGGGCGGCGAGGGGTGCCGCCGCCCACCGGTGCCGTCTGGGCGACACGGGTGGCTCGGTGCTCGGCACGAACTCGACGAGCGTCGGCCATGGGAGTGGTTAAGCAAGGATGGAGCGAAGCAGAAGGAGAACTTCGACACGCCCCTACCTGGCGCGCCAAATGTAGGAATCGGGGCTCCGCGGACCTTAACAAGGTCCTAACTCTGGGGCATGAGCAAAGGATTCTGCCTAGCTACGACTCGCTGCTCACCGCCTCATGGCCTGGCTTCGTCGAGCTCGAGTGAGCGGGAAGAAGAAGTGGACACAGTGGTTTACCCAGGTTCGGGCCACCTTGCGGTGTAAAACCCTACTCCTGCTTTGTGGTGGATTGCCTCGCGAGGAGGATGAGTATGAACTAGTACAAGCGTGAGCTGCCTCGGGAGAGCTCGAGGGGTGGTCAATCTCCTCTCCCTCTACGGTGGAGACTAGCCTATATTTATAGTGGCCTTGGTCCTCTTCCCTCATAGCTTAGGCGGGAAGGGATACCACAGCGGCCAATTTGAAGGGCGACATGAGTACACCCTATCCTGACTAAAGGTGGTCTTCGCCTGCAAAGCTTCTGGTCATGATGGAGTGGTGGGCTCGGTGATGACCTCCGTCCTGCCGAGCCCATCATCTTGGTCTTATTGCACTGGAATGGAAACCTTTGGGGGATTCCTTGGGAACCCGCGTACGTCCTTGCCTCCTTAGCACCAAAGAGAAAACTGTCCTGGACTGCGCCCGCTGGTGCCCTTCTGGCTCTGGTCGTCATGGCTCACATCACCACGCGCCTCATGAGGTGGGGTGCTGATGATCCACAAGTATATGGGATCAATTGTAGCCTTTTCGATAAGTAAGAGTGTCGAACCCAACGAGGAGCAGAAGGAAATGACAAGTGGTTTTCAGCAAGGTAATGTCTGCAAGTACTGAAATTGTAAGTAGCAGAGTAGTTTGATAGCAAGATAATTTGTAACGAGCAAGTAACGGTAGTAGTAATAAAAGTGCAGCAAGGTAGCCCAATCCTTTTGAGGCAAAGGACAGGCCAAAACGGTCTCTTATAATAAGCAAAGCATTCTTGAGGGTACACGGGAATTTCATCTAGTCACTTTCATCATGTTGGTTTGATTCGTGTTCGCTACTTTGATAATTTGATATGTGGGTGGACCGGTGCTTAGGTGTTGTTCTTACTTGAACAAACCTCCTACTTATGATTAACCCCCTCGCAAGCATCCGCAACTACGAGAAAAGTATTAAGAATAAATTCTAACCATAGCATTAAACTTTTGGATCCAATCGGTCCCTTACGGAATAGCGCATAAACTAGGGTTTAAGCTTCTGTCACTCTCGCAACCCATTATCTAATAACTACTCCACAATGCATTCCCTTAGGCCCAAATATGGTGAAGTGTCATGTAGTCGACGTTCACATGACACCACTAAGGGAATCACAACATACACACTATCAAAATATCGAACACATATCAAGTTCACATGATTACTTGCAACATGATTTCTCCCATGACCTCAAGAACAAAAGTAACTACTCACAAATGATAATCATGCTCAAGATCAGAGGGGTATTAAATAGCATATTGGATATGAACATATAATCTTCCACCAAATAAACCATATAGTAATCAACTACAAGATGTAATCAACACTACTAGTCACCCACAAGCACCAATCTATAGTTCTGGTACAAAGATTGAACACAAGAGATGAACTAGGGTTTGAGAGGAGATGGTGCTATTGAAGATGTTGATGGAGATTGCCCTCTCCAAGATGGGAGAGTTGTTGGTGATGATGATGACGATGATTTCCCCCTCCGGGAGGGAAGTTCCCCCGGCGGAATCGCTCCGCCGGAGGGCAAAAGTGCTCCTGCCCAAGTTTCGCCTCGAGACGGCGGCGCTCCGTCCTGAAAGTCCTCTCCTTATTTTTTCTAGGTCAAAATGACTTATATACCAGAAGATAGGCACCGGAGGTGGGCCGAGGGGAGCACAACCCACCAGGGCGCACCTGGGCTCCCTGGCACGCCCAGGTGGGTTGTGCCCACCTGGTGGGCCCCCTCTGGTACTTATTGGCTCCAATATTCCTCATTTATTCCATAAAAAATCTCCGTGAAGTTTCAGCTCATTTGGAGTTGTGCAGAATAGGTAGCCTGACGTAGCTTTTTCAGGTCCTGATTTCCAGCTGCCGGAATTCTCCCTCTTTGTGTATACCTTGCATATTATGAGAGAAAAGGCATTAGAATTACTCCAAAAAGCATTATTATGCATAAAAACATCATAAATAATAGTAGGAAAACATGATGCAAAATGGACGTATCAAATCCTCCAAGCTTAGACCTCGCTTGTCCTCAAGCGAAAACCGAAATCGAAAAACATGTCCACATGCTTAGAGAGAGAGGTGTCGATAAAAACAAAATACGGACATAGAAGCATCATGTGCATTATTGTAACAACAACAAACTTTAACATAAAACTTTTATCATAGACTTCTCATGAATAAGTAACAATTCATCACACTATCGAAGTATAAAGCATAAACTCTATTAGAAACCAACAAACTATGTTCTCAGACAACTTTGCAACTACAGTTCATCATCTTTTTAGGAAGGGTCACGTATCGGAGCCTTTAGGCAAGTCCACATACTCAACCATCATATAGTCTTCTATGATTGCTAACACTCACCGCATACACATGAGCAAAATGTTTCAACCGGACACATAGAAAGATAGGGGCTTTATAGTTTCGCCTCCCAACGTATTCACCTCAAGGGTGATGTCAACAATAATAACTCATGCTACTCATATTCAACTGGACATATGTGCCTAGATCTTTCCTCGCCACATGATGCTTGCCAAAGGAGAAAAATAAAAGGAAAAGAGAGAAGAACTTTGACTCTTGCATAAAAATAAATAAATAAAAGTAAAAGATATGCCCTTCGCAGAGGGAAGCAGAGGTTGCCATGCGCTTATTTGTTTTATGCTCAACCCCTTAGTGCAAGAGAACGTCACGTTATATTGCCCCTTGTGATGGCAACCTTTATTATGCAGTCTATCGCTTTTATTTCTTCACCATCACAAGTTCGTACAACGCTTAATTTTCTCTTACACTAAATGATCTTACCCTTTTAGAAGCAATTTTTATTGCCTTATTGCACCGATGACAACTTACTTGAAGGATCTTACTCAATCCATAGGTAGGTATGGTGGACTCTTGAAAATAAGATTTGAGTTTAAGGGTTTTTGGATGCACAAGTAGTATCTCTACTTAGTGCGGAATTTTTGCCTAGCAAAGATGGGGGGCAAGCACCACATGTTGAAGGATCTATGACAATATAACTTCTATGTGAATATGAACAAACATAAATCATTAAGTTGTCTTCCTTGTCCAACGTCAACAATTTTGGCATATAATATTTTGATGGGGGATCACAATCACAAAAGATTTCTATGATAGTGTATTTATATGTGAATCTTCTCTTCCCTTATTAATACTTTCATGAGTTGCATCATTGACTAATGCTATGTTTGCCAATCTCTAATAAAATTTTCTACTTATACTTTACCTTATGTGGTGTTATCACCTACCATAGGATTAGCATATGATCTTTTCATTTTTTTCTTTTCTTTTTATTGCAACAAGAAAGTAAAGAAAGCAAAAACTCAAACTAAACTTTATTTTATATCTCGCACATGATTACAAGGATAGATCACTAAGCAAGCTCTCAAAAAGAAAGGATCGAACTAAACTTTTATTCATCTAAAGCAAAAGATCGAACTAAGAAAAGTAAAGGCAAAAGGTAGTGGAGGTGATACAATACCGGGGCACCTCCCCCAAGCTTGGCGGAAGCCAAGGGGAGTGCCCATACCCGATACTCAATTTTCTTTTGGTGGTGAAGAAGGAGGTGGTGATATAACTCCCAATATTTCCATGAGTGTCTCCTTCATGCCTTGAATCTCACGAAGGGCTTTATAAAGCAACTCAGTGTTTTCCTTCACCTTGGCCATAATATGCTTATTCTCCGGCCCCCAAGAACTTGCTCCTACATCACTTTCTCTTGGACGAGATATGTCCCAATTGGATGGTATGTGCACACGAGGAGTATTTTCGAACCCATAATTGTGAATCAAATTGTGAAAATTGTTACGATTTAACCTGTGTAAAGGCCTCCTTGGTGGGAGTTCTCCTGGCACTTCCAAGCTCGCTTGATTGTTTGATGATCTCATGGCTTGATGAGGATTAGGACGAGTAGAGATACCAGATAGTGTGCCTCTATCGGAAGCCGGAGGGTGTACCCCAAGGGGATACCCTTCATCTTCCTCCATGGCAACTTCTTGAACTTCCTCCCCCTCTAGCTCCTCATGCAGTAACTCTACATTGTCTTCTCCATTGTTGGGAAAGGAGGAAGACATGACGCCTGGCTTAACAGATCTGACCAAAACAGCAAGAAAAGAAAACATAAGATTTATCCACGATACGATGGTCAATAGGTTCGGGGGTATATAAAGATTTTTTATCTTGGGAAACAAGCAAACGGTAGAAAAACAGAGTCCAGAAGGTACCAGAGGTGGGCACAACCCACCTGGGCGCGCCAGGCGCGCCCTGGTGTCTTGTGCCCACCAGGGGTGCCTTCCTGGTTGCTTCTTATTTTCCTAATTTTCTAAATATTCCAAAACTGACAAAAAATATTTTTGCGGAATTTTCGGAGTCCGTTTACTTACCGTATCACGTACCTCCTCTTTTTCACGATTCTGGAGTGTTCCGGAAGGACTCTTTTATGTGTTTTTCCAGTGTCATAGTTTGGATAATATTACTTTCAATATTAATGGGCGTACCTGAGATATTCGGCATTGTTTATTTTGATAGCTCCTGACCGATAAACCTCCTCGATAACATAGGGTCCTTCCCATTTGGAGAGGAGTTTTCCTGCAAAGAATCTGAAATGAGAGTTGTACAAAAGAACATATTCTCCAACTTTGAACTCACGCTTTTGGATTCTTTTATCATGCCATCTTTTAACTTTTTCTTTAAACAATTTGGCATTTTCATAAGCTTGGGTTCTCCATTCATCTAATGAGCTAATATCAAATAACCTCTTTTCACATGGCAAGTTTGAAATCATAGTTGAGTTCTTTAATTGCCCAATATGCTTTATGTTCTAACTCAAGAGGCAAATGACAAGCTTTCCCATAAACCATTTTATAAGGAGACATACTCGTAGGATTTTTATATGCTGTTCTATAAGCCCAAAGTGCATCATCTAATTTCTTAGACCAATTCTTCCGGGACCTATTGACAGTCTTTTGCAAAATTAATTTTATTTCTCTATTGCTAAGTTCAACTTGACCACTAGACTGAGGATGATAGGGTGATGCAATTCTATGGTTAACATCATACTTGGCAAGCATTTTACGAAAAGCACCATGAATAAAGTGTGAACCACCATCAGTCATCAGGTATCTAGGGACTCCAAACCTTGGGAAAATAACTTCCTTAAGCATTTTAATAGAGGTGTTGTGATCAGCACTACTAGTTGGAATAGCTTCTACCCACTTAGTAACATAATCAACAGCAACCAAAATATGTGTATACCCATTAGAGGAAGGAAAAGGTCCCATGTAATCAAAACCCCAAACATCAAATGGTTCAACAGCAAGTGAATAATTCATAGGCATTTCTTGACGCTTACCGATATTACCTATTCTTTGGCATTCATCACAAGATGAGACAAACTTACGAGCATCCTTGAAGAGAGTAGGACAATAAAATCCAGATTGCAATACCTTGTGAGCAGTTCTGTCTTCCGCATGATGTCCTCCATAAGCTTCGAAGTGACATTTCCGTAGGATTTGTCCCTGTTCATGCTCAGGTACACAATGTCTAATAATACCATCTACTCCTTCTTTATAAAGATGTGGGTCATCCCAGAAGTAATGTCTTAAATCATAAAAGATTTTTTTCTTTTGTTGGTAGGTAAAGCTAGGTGGTAAATATTTAGCAACAATGTAATTAGCATAATCAGCATACCAAGGAGTGTTATTAGAAACATTTATTGCAAGCTAACTACTCATCAAGAAAACTATCATCAATAGGTAGTGGGTCATCAAGGACATTTTCAAGCCTAGACAAGTTATCAGCTATGGGGTTCTCAGCTCCCTTTCTATCAATAATATGTAAATCAAATTCTTGTAGCAAGAGAACCCAACTAATAAGTCTAGGTTTAGCATCTTTCTTTTCCATAAGATATTTAATAGCAGCATGATCGGTGTGAACGATAACTTTAGAGTCGACAATGTAAGATCTAAATTTATCACAAGCAAACACCACTGCTAGAAATTCTTTTTCAGTAGTAGCATAATTTCATTGTGCACTGTCTAGAGTTTTACTAGCATAATGAATAACATTTAGTTTCTTATCAACTCTTTGTCCTAGAACAGCACCAACAGCATAATCACTAGCATCACACATAATTTCAAAAGGCAAGTTCCAGTCAGGTGGTTGAACAATAGGTGCAGAAATTAAGGCTTTCTTGAGTGTTTCGAAGGCTTCTAAACAATCATCATCAAAAACAAAAGGAGTATCCTTTTGCAAAAGGTTCGTAAGAGGCCTAGAAATTTTAGAAAAGTCTTTGATAAATCTCCTATAGAAACCAGCATGACCTAAGAAACTACGAATACCTTTGATATCTTTAGGACATGGCATTTTCTCAATTGCATCAACCTTAGCTTTGTCCACTTCAATACCTCTTTCAGAGATTTTATGGCCCAAAACAATACCTTCATTAACCATAAAGTGGCACTTCTCCCAATTCAAGACAAGATTTGTTTGCTCACATCTCTGCAAAACTCGATCAAGATTTCTTAAACAATCATCAAAAGACTTCCCATACACAGAAAAGTCATCCATGAAAACCTCAACAATCTTTTCACAAAAGTCAGAGAATATAGCAGTCATACATCTTTGAAAGGTAGCAGGTGCATTGCATGAACCAAAAGGCATATGTCTATAAGCATAAGTTCCAAAGGGACAAGTGAAAGTGGTCTTTTCTTGATCAGGTTGAGAAACAGGTATTTGTGAGAAACCAGAATATCCATCAAGGAAACAAAAATGTGTGTGCTTTGACAATCTTTCTAGCATTTGATCAATAAAGGGCAGAGGGTAATGATCTTTTCTAGTTGCTTTGTTTAGTTTTCTAAAATCAATTACCATTCTATAGCCTGTAATAATTCTTTATGGAATAAGTTCATTCTTATCATTTGGAACAACAGTAATACCTCCCTTCTTAGGGACACAATGAACAGGACTTACCCATCTACTATCAACTATAGGATAGATTATACCTGCTTCCAGAAGTTTTAATATTTTCGTCCTTACCACTTCTTTCATCTTCGGATTTAACCGGCGTTGGTGATCAACAACGGGTTTAGCATCAGGTTCCATATTAATTTTGTGCTGACATAGAGTGGGACTAATGCCCTTAAGATCATCAAGAGTATATCCAATAGCAGCTCGGTGCTTCCTTAGAACTTTCAAAAGTCTTTCTTCTTCATGTTCTGAAAGGTTAGCACTAATAATAACAGGATATATCTTTTTCTCATCAAGATAAGCATATTTCAAAGTGTTTGGCAATTGTTTTAATTCAAACACAGGATCACCTTTGGGTGGAGGAGGACCTCCTAGAGTTTCAATAGGCAAATTGTGTTTAAGTAGGGGACGTTGTTCAAAGAAAATATCATCTATTTCATTTCTTTCATGCATATGTAAATCATTTTCATGGTCTAGCAGATATTGCTATAAAGGATCAGTAGGAGGCACAACAATAGAAGCAAGACCAATTATTTCATCCTTACTAGGCAATTCTTTTTTATGAGGTTTTCTACTAAACTTGGAAAAGTTAAACTCATGAGACTTATCACCAAAGCTGACACCGACTGTTTGTTTTTTACAATCTATTCTAGCATTAACGGTGTTCAAGAAGGGTCTACCAAAGATAATGGGACAAAAATCATCTTGCGGGGAACCAAGAACAAGAAAATCAGTAGGATATTTTATTTTCCCACACAAGACTTCAACATCTCTAACAATCCCGATTGGTGATATGGTATCTCTATTAGCAAGCTTAATAGTAACATCTATGTCTTCTATCTCTGCGGGTGCTATGTCATTCATAATTTCTTGATATAAGGTAAAGGGAATAGCACTCACGCTAGCACCTATGTCACATAAACCATGATAACAGTGATCTCCTATTTTAACTGAGAGAACGGGCATACCAACAACGGGTCTATGATTATCTGTTTTATCAGCTTTGACAATTCTAGTAGCTTCATTACAGAAGTAGATAACATGCCCATCTATATTTTCTTCCAGGAGATCTTTAACCATAGCAACACTAGGTTCTACTTTGATTTGTTCATCAGGTTTAGGTGTTCTAATATAACTCTTGTTGACCATAGTTGAAACTTTAGCATGTTCCTTTATCCTAATAGGGAAAGGTGGTTTCTCAATATAAGCAGTATGAATAACTGGATCAACATTATAAACAATAGTTTCCTCTTTAGCTGGTACCGGTTCTTTAACTTCCTTTTTAATAGGTGGGTGATATTTAAACCACTTCTCCTTAGGGAGATCAACATGAGTAGCAAATGATTCACAGAAGGAGGCTACTATCTCAGAGTCAAGTCCATATTTAGTGCTAAACTTTTGAAAAGCATCAGTATCCATAAAAGATTTAACACAATCATACTTAAGCTTAATACCTGACTCATTACCTTCATCGAGTTCCCAATCTTCAGAGTTGCATTTAATTCTTTCCAAAAGATCCCACCTGAATTCAATGGTCTTCTTCATAAAGGAACCAGTACAAGAAGTATCAAGCATGGATTGATCATCACGAGAAAGCCGAGCATAAAAATTCTGAATAATGATTTCTCTTGGGAGCTCATGATTGGGGCATGAATATAACATTGACTTAAGCCGCCCCCAAGCTAGAGCGATACTTTCTCCTTCACGAGGCCAAAAATTATATATATAATTCCGATCACGATGAACTAGATGCATAGGATATTTTTTTTGGTGAAACTCCAATTTCAATCGATTCCAATTCCAAGATCCAATATCATCGCATAGCCTATACCATGCCAATGCCTTTCCCTTCAAAGATAAAGGGAAAACCTTCTTCTTAACTTCATCTCCGGGTAAACCTGCATGCTTAAACAATCCACAAATTTCTTCCACATATATCAAGTGCATATCAGGATGTTCGGTTCCATCTCCTGCATAAGGATTAGCTAGCTGTTGTTCTATCATACCCGAAGGAATTTCATATTTAATATTTTCAGTAGGTGCAGTAGGTTGAGGGGTAATTAATTGTGGTTCTGGTCGAGGTGAAGATTGTGATGCCCCCGGCTCAATCGTGCACTAATCATACACGCAAATGCACACGATCAAGCCTAAGGACTCACGGGAAGATATCACAACACAACTCTAAAATATAAATAAAGTCATACAAGCTTTATATTAAAAGCCAGGGGCCTCGAGGGCTCGAATACATAAGCTTGCGTACAAGTGTCAGCAGAAGCATCAGATATCTGAGTACAGATATGAAACAGAAACAGAAAAGCCTTTTTAAAGGCGAGGCAAAATAAAACACTACGATCGAAAGGCGCAGGCCTCCTGCCTGGGACCCTCCGAACCTACTCCTGGTCGTCATCCAACTCGTAGTAGAATCCACCCTCGGGGTAGTAGTGGTAGCTGAAGTCGTCAACTGGGGCAGCGGTCTCAGGGGCTCCGTCCCCTGGTCACGATAAACTGATATGGGGAGAAAAGGAAAACAAAGCAACCGTGAGTACTCAGAAGTACTCAGCAAGCAAGGATCTACACTACATATGCAACATTTTCAAAGAGAGGCTGTATATGTGGATTGGGCTGCAGAAATGCCAGAATAGAGAGGAAAGCCTAGTCCTATCAAAGACTAGCATCTTCATCGGTCTTGCAGCAATAGAAGAGAGCAGAACAGATCAATATAAAGTAGCAGTATCATTAAGTCTCATCCTCACCCAGAGATCCTTTCTCGACGCCCTGCGAGAAGGCAATCCCAGAGCCATACAGTCATCAACCTCGTCCTGAGATCCCTTCTCGACTCCCTGCGAGAAGCAATCCCAGAGCCATAGTATCCAATTCTATTTGTATCAATCGGGATACAACTCCGAGTGTCCGTTACCGTAGGACAGGCTATCGATAGATGTTTTCTTCCCTGCAGGGGTGCACCAACTTACCCACCACGCTCGCTTAACTCCGGCCGGACACACTTTTCCGGGTCATGCCCGACCTCGGCCAAACGACACACTGCAGCCCAACCTAGAGCTCAGCAGAGAGGTCCCCGCCGGTCTACATCCTAAGCGCAAGGGGGTCTTGGGCCATCGCCCCTCGCCCTCTGGGTCGTTGCGCACATGGCTCAGATCCAAGCACCACCTCTGTCGTGAATGGCTCCAATCACTCCATGCCGCACTGCTGAACTGGACGTCTGACAGAGCTTTTGGCTGATGCATATGATGCAGAACGCCCATACTATGCCCACGTGATGGTTAGTGCTATCGGGCCAGAGGCCCACTCGAATCAAATATCCAAATCGTTAGTACCTTGGGGGTGCGGTAACGAGCAGAGACTCACGATCGATGTGACCCCGTCGCCCCATCTCGAGGACTTGCAGCAAGGGCCAAGAATGCCCGGCCACGCCTCGTATTCTCACTCGGGCACCATCCAGGTCAACCCGTCTCACAAAAGACTGTCGGGAACTCAGGTCCACCTCTACTGGGCGGTACCGCCTGTCCCTCCAGTCCTGCAGTTAAAGTAACTCCCTCGGGTCGCCCTCGGGGCCGACCCGTTTCTAACAGGGTGCAGGGGTAAAGTCACAGTAGCCGTGTGTCCATAACATCAAGTGATTCCGAGGTATCACCCTTGATGGATACCCACTCGATGTAACTGTCAAGGTGAACGTAGGAGGATTCACCCTCGATGGGTTCACACTTGATGTGTTGCACGACCGCGTCGTTATCGGAAGTGCTGAAGGAGGAATCACCCTCGATGACCACGACCAAATAGCTACTCTACAGGGTTAACATCTGAAGTGCTACACGAGGTATCACCCTCGGCACTCGATAGTAACGCTGCAGTGTCGTTACAACTAAGGGGGTGAAGTGCGGTGCCGGGGCCTGGTCTTCAATCCCGTTGATCGGGTCTTCTGATAATCCAGCTGGGCAGTCGGGACTAGTGGGGTCACTGATAGGTCTCTACCCAGCCTATACTAAGCAGTTTAGGATATGCAGGTAATTATCAACAACAAGTTACAATAAACAGGCTATGCATCAGAATAGGTAAAGCAGCAGCAGAAGCAATTCTAATGCAAGCATGAAAAAATAGAATGGGTGATATCGGGATGATCAAAGGGGGGGCTTGCCTGGTTGCTCGGCGGCAAGGGCAAGGTCGTCAATGGTGTCGTTGGTCTCCGGAGCTACGTCGGTCTCGGGGACGACGTCGGAGTCTAACGAGAGAGAAGAGGGGGAGGAAACAATAAATACAGAGCAAACAAGTGCATGACATGTCAATAAGCAGAGCTAGCGGTGTTCTATCGTAGTGCTAGGTAATCCCGGCGAAGGGGAAAAACGTCCGGGAAAGTATTCCCAGTGTCCGGCATTTCGGACAGACGAAAAGAGGGGAACGGTTGTATGTTCGGATAGTTAGCGACGTGTGGCGGACGAACGGACCGCGTATTCGGATTCGTCTCGTCGTTCTGAGCAACTTTCACGTACAAAGTTTTTCGATCTGAGTTACGGATTATTTTATATGAATTTCTAAATATTTAAACATTTTCTAAATTATTTTAAATCAGAAAATGTATTATTGCATCAGCATGATGTCACACTGACATCAGCAGTCAACGTTGACCGTTGACTGGGTCAACCTGACCGGTGGGTCCCTCCTGTCAGTGACTGTTAGCCCTAACTAACAGATTAATTAGGTTAATTAGGTTAAATTAAACTAGATTAATTAAGTTAATTAATTATTTAGTTAATTATTTAATATTTATTTATTTTTATTCCTTTTTCTTTTTAAATCTTTTTTTAATTAACGTTCTGGGGCTGTGGGCCCCTGGGGTCAGCGGCTACAGCCGGACATGTCCGGGGCTGTGCCCATTCGGGCACCGGACGGGTCCGAGCGACCAAAGGCGCGCGCGGGCTCAGGGAGCCGGCGAGGCGAGCAGCTGGGGGGGGCGCGGTGACGGCGCGGTAGCGCGTGCGCGCGGGCGGCCATGGGCGTCGGCGGCTGCAGCAGCAACGCAGCGACGTGAGCAGCAAGCGGGCGGTGCGAGCAAGGCCACGGGAAAATGGGCAGCGGGCGCGAGCTGCGGAGCCAGGGCGCGCGCCGGGCGCGGCCGGCGCGGCGACGCACGCGAGCAGCGGCGGTGACCAGGGGGCGACGGGCGGTGAGCGGGCGACGGGGAAAGCTCACATTGGGGGGCCGAGTCGGGGAGGGCAGCGTGCTCGGGGTGGAAGGCGAGGTGAGGGGACGGAGGAGCTCGGCGACGGCGTGGTGGCGTCGGGGCGACGAGCACGACAAGGACGAGGTGGCGCCGATGGGGAGGAGGACGAGGCGACGCGGGGCGGCTCCGGCGAGCGGCGTCGAGGTGGAGGGGGTGGGAGGCGTCCGGCGAGGCGGCGCCGGTGAGGTGGGCAGCGGGGCGCTGCCCCCGATCCCGTCCTGTTGTTGGTTTGTAATATAGGGGCTTAGTATTTTACTCTCTTTTTCTCTTGTTAGGCTATGGTTTCCGGTCGGTTTTTGTTCTTGAGAAGTTGTTGTGCCGGTCTGTCCGGTTTGATTGGGGCCGTGTGGCCCAGTTGGCCTGAGGGTTTTTGTTTTTCTTTTATTTCTTCTCTTTTTATTTATTCTTTCTTGTTTTATTTCAGTTACATTTTATTTTAGTTTTAGTAAAACATATACTTAGCATCTAATTTAGCATTTCAATTTAGTCCACTGTCACAAAAAATCTAGTCACCAAATAATTTAGTTTTGTATTTTATTAATTGAAAAAGGCATTTAATTAATTGTTTTTGCCACTGTTTTATTTATTTTAGGACATTCAAACATTTTTAAAGATGTTGGTTTCAATTTTAGAATTGTCTCTGATTTACTTGCTATTTAATGAGCAATTTAGTTTCTGATTTTGGACAACTTTTATTTTTACTTTAAGTTTGAATTTCCATTTGAATTTGAATTGGAAAGAGATATGCTCCAAATGATGTTTAAGCACTGTTGATCATGATGACATGGCATTATGAAAAGTGGGATTACTGTGGCTAACCACTAGGGGTGTTACAAATCTCCTCCACTAACAAGAATTCTCGTCCCGAGAATTAAGAGGTAGAAGGAAAAAGTTCGGGGTATTCCGCACGAAGATTATCCTCGCATTCCCAAGTGGCTTCATCTTCAGTATGATTTGACCACTGCACTTTGAGGAACTTGGTAACCTTCTGACGGGTCCGGCGTTCAGCTTCATCGAGAATGCGGATCGGATGTTCCTTATATGAAAGATCATCATGCAATTCGAGCATTTCGTGATCCACAGCTTGGTGCGGAGATTCCTTGAAGCATTTACGAAGTTGCGACACATGGAAGACATCGTGGATATGAGAGAATTGCGGCGGCAACTCCAATTTATATGCCACCTGACCACATCTTGCAACAATGCGGAAAGGACCAATGTAGCGCGGAGCTAGCTTGCCCTTGATTCCAAAACGGTGAGTGCCCTTCATAGGAGTGACTCGCTGATAAGCTTGATCACCAGGTTGATAAGTCAAACCCCATCGTTTGCGATCATAGTTGCTTTTCTGGCTGTCCTGAGCCGCTTTGAGGTTTTCACGGACGATACGGACTTGTTCCTCGGCGTGATGAATAATATCTGGACCCACGAGCGATCGTTCCCCAGTTTCTGACCAATTCAGAGGGGTTCGACACTTACGTCCATATAGAACTTCGAAGGGGGCCATTTTCAAGCTGGCTTGATAGCTGTTGTTATAAGAGAACTCGGCGTACGGGATAGATTCTTCCCACTTCTTGCCGAAAGAAATAACACAAGCCCGAAGCATGTCTTCAAGCACTTGATTAACTCGCTCGACTTGGCCTTGGGATTGGGGGTGATAAGCTGAACTCCAGGTAATATGAGTTCCCATAGCTTCTTGGAAACTTTCCCAGAATTTGGAAGTGAAAAGACCGCCACGGTCCGAACTAATATCCTTCGGAATACCGTGGAGTGAAACAATTCTGGAGATATACAACTCTGCTAACTGACTAGCAGTGATAGTCTCTTTGACAGGCAGAAAGTGTGCAACCTTAGAGAGTTGGTCGACGACGACAAGAATAGCATCGTGACCCTTCTGTGACCTGGGAAGTCCTGTAATGAAATCCATCTGAACCTTATCCCATTTCCATAGAGGAATAGGAAGCGGTTGCAGAATTCCAGCTGGTTTCTGATGTTCTGCTTTACCGCGACGGCAAACATCACATTCAGCAACATATCGAGCAATGTCCTGCTTCATTTTAGACCACCAGTACCTTTGACGGAGATCATGATACATCTTGGTGCTACCCGGATGAATAGACAGCGGAGTATCATGTGCCTCCTTCATGACCTTGTCGGTCATAAGTTCGAAGCGAGGTACGATAATGCGGTTTCTGAAATACAAGGTTCCATCTTTAGACAGCGAGAAATCCCTGTACTTTGCAAGGTGAAGGTCTTTCTTCATGAGATCAATTTTAGCATCTTTAGCTTGCGCATTCTTAACAACTTTCTCAAGATCTGGTTGTATCACAAGGTTATTAAGAGAACCCTGTGGAACAATACACAGATTCAGCTTGCGCAGTTCTTCAAAAAGACGAGGTTGAGCTCGCCTAACCATGAGGTTATCGCAATAGGACTTGCGGCTTAAGGCATCAACCATCACGTTAGCCTTGCCAGGGGTATAGGAAATACCCAAATCATAGTCCGCAATGGCCTCCATCCATCTTTGCTGACGGAGGTTTAGAGATGGTTGAGTGAACAAGTACTTCAGACTTTTATGATCCGTGTAGATCTCACAACGATTACCGAGGAGGTAATGTCACCACAACTGCAGTGCATAGATGACAGCAGCTAGTTCTAGATCATGTACCGGATAATTCTCTTCATGCTGGCGCAGCTGACGAGAGCCATAGGCAATCACTTTACGCTCTTGCATTAGGACACAGCCTAATCCTTCACGGGATGCATCACAATAAATCACAAAGTCTTTGCGGGTATTTGGAGGAGATAGTACTGGGGCAGATGTTAGCTTGTCTTTGAGTGTTTGAAAACTTTCCTGGCATTTTCCAGTCCATTCGAACTTAACGCCTTTGTGAAGCAGATCAGTCAAAGGCTTAGCAATCTTTGAAAAATTCTCGACAAAACAACGGCAATAACTTGCAAGGCCGAGAAAACTTCTCACTTGCTTGACGTTCTTCGGAGGAGTCCAGTCAAGAATAGCCTGAACTCGTTCCGGGTTAACAGCAATTCCATCCTTGGAAATCACATGACCAAGGTAAGTTACTTCAGAAAGCCAGAATTCACATTTGGAATACTTGGCATACAATTGGTGTTCTCGAAGCCTTTCCAGTACAAGACGGAGGTGTTCAGCATGTTCTTCCTTATTCTTCGAATATACCAGAATATCATCCAGATATACCACAACAAATTTGTCGAGGTAATCCATGAAGATGTAATTCATCAGACGGGAGAATGTGGCTGGAGCATTTGTTAAGCCAAATGACATGACAGTGTACTCGTAAGAGCCATAGCGAGTAACAAATGCAGTCTTCGGAATATCCTCTTCACGAACACGGATCTGATGATAACCCAACCTCAAGTCGAGTTTAGAAAACACCGATGATCCAGCAAGCTGATCATACAAATCATTGATCCAAGGAAGCAGATATTTGTTCTGGATTGTGGCTTGGTTAATGGGCCGATAATCCTTAACCAATTGGTTAGTTCCATCCTTCTTCTTAATGAAGAGTGAAGGTGCTCCCCAAGCATAGGAACTGGGGCGGATGAAACCTTTCTTAAGTGACGTGTCGATTTCTTCCTTAAGCTCGAGAAGATGATGCGGAGGCATCTTATAAGGACACTTCGCAATAGGAGTTGTGCCAGGTTTCAAGTCAATGACAAACTCGACAGCTCTAGCAGGGGGTATTACTGGAAGTTCTTCTGGAAATACATCTTGAAAATCATGAACAACTGGAACGTTCTCGATGCCTTCAAGAGGTGAGGCGTTCAATGAATTCAGAACATATATTTGAGTTTCGGCGTCCTGCACTGTTCGAGCTGAGTATCTGACAGTCTGACCAGAAGGGTGTGTGAGGCGGACTGTTTCAGTGGCACAGTCAATCAAAGCTTTATGAGGCTTCAACCAGTCCATACCCAAAATAATGTCTATGTTGGAGGTCTTGAGAGCAATGAGAGAAACGGGGAACATCAATCCTCCGATCACAATGTGGTTACCGTGGCTTACCATGGTAGTTTGCCAATTAGCTCCAGGTGACTGGATTACGAAAGGAGTGGACATCTCCTCGAAAAGTATATCATGGCTTCACGCAAAACTTTTGGACATGAAGGAGTGCGATGCTCCAGAATCAAAGAGGACTGAAGCTGGGATTGAATTCACTAGAAGGGTGCCCATCACAATCTTGGGGTCCTGTCGAGCTTCTTCAATGTTGACTTGGTTGACATGAACAAGTTGACTAACAGGTAGTCTGGTTTCAACGTTCCTAGAAGGATGTTTTCGACAGCTCTTCCTGCAACCAGCAGAAGGACGTGATGCGTGTTGAGGCTGACTCTGACGGCAGTTGATAGTACGGTGCCCTGGCTGTCCACACTGGTGGCACAGACCATCATTATGGGGAGAAACACCAACATTGGGCTGTCCACTTGTGATGTTCAGTTGTCTTGGTGGTGGAGGCAGACGAGGTGCAGCATAAGATGGCCTGGGTACAGGGGCAGGTCGGTGATGAACATTGTGTGGGATCCAGACTCGACGCTTCTGAACAGGCTGACCCGAGGATGAGCCAGCTTCATGAGTGCACTTGAGCGACTCCTGGTACTCAGTCAGAGCTGTTTCAACTTGGAAAGATTTGCTGACAAGCGTTGCGAAGCCTATGAAATCATGGACAGCAAGTGCAAGTTTTATATCAGTACGTAGTCCTTCACGGAATTTCTCCTGCTTGCGAGTGTCAGTGTCGACGTCATCCTCAGCATAGCGGGACAATTCGAGAAATTTCCTCTGATATTCATCCACAGTCATTGTGCCCTGTGAGAGTTTGCGGAACTCCTGCTTCTTCTGGTCCATCAGACCTTGAGGAATGTACCGTGCACGAAAAGCTGACTGAAATTCCTGCCAAGTGGTTACTATTTCAGCAGGCAACATACCCTTGTGGCTTTCCCACCATTGAGCAGCTGGGCCCTTCAGGTGGAATGTCGCAAAGGTGACGTAACTGCCAGGAGCAACATTAGCTGATTCCATCTCAAACAGGATGTCTCGAAGCCAATCATCAGCATCCATAGGATTGGTGGAGTTGCGGAAAACAGACGGGTTGAGGCGCACAAATTCTGCCAGAGTTATTGGAGCATCCTGTTGCTGAGCATTCTGGTTTGGAAATTGAACCATTAGTCCGGTCATAAACTACTGCATCATTGCGGCAATATAGGGTGGAGGTGGAGGATCGTCAGCCATCCTGCCAAATCAACAGGGGCAGTTTAGCAAGAAAAACTGCATGTGAATGGAGTTATTCATGATGTAACACGGGAAGGACAAGATAGGCATCAGATATATAATAGTAGTCATCAAAGACATACCAATCCATGCACAGAGTTGGATTCAAACGGATAGTATGCGCACGGGAACGCTCGCAGCTAGACAAACTAGGCGGCGCGCAGGCACGCGGTGAGGAATACAACAACATGACATAGCAAAGGCTACAACACGTCGGAGAAAACTGCCGGGGCGAGGGATCTGCAAGTAACAACATAGGGTGCCCTCGATAAAAGGATCCTGCAAGCAGAACCTGACCCACAATCTTGAAGTAAGGGGGGGGGGGGGAATATGTCAGAACACCGGATGGATGTGATCACGAGAACCTAATGTTGGAGTTAGTAAAATTTTAACCCGAATAGAAGAGAGATTAGAGTCCCAGAGTATAGACGAGGAATAAAAGATACTAATACCACCCAATTGGCGACGTGGGCCCGTAAGCCACACAGCCAAGTTAGTAAAACAGTTTTGGATCACTAGACTCAACTTCGGCCAAGGAGTTGGAAAGGGGGTTCCTACAGGCAGTCGGCTCTGATACCAACTTGTGACGCCCCCGGCTCAATCGTGCACTAATCATACACGCAAATGCACACGATCAAGCCTAAGGACTCACGGGAAGATATCACAACACAACTCTAAAACATAAATAAAGTCATACAAGCTTTATATTACAAGCCAGGGGCCTCGAGGGCTCGAATACATAAGCTTGCGTACAAGCGTCAGCAGAAGCATCAGATATCTGAGTACAGATATGAAACATAAATAGAAAAGCCTTTTTAAAGGCGGGGCAAAATAAAACACTACGATCGAAAGGCGCAGGCCTCCTGCCTGGGACCCTCCGAACCTACTCCTGGTCGTCATCCAACTCGTAGTAGAATCCACCCTCGGGGTAGTAGTGGTAGCTGAAGTCATCAACTGGGGCAGCGGTCTCAGGGGCTCCGTCCGCTGGTCACGACAAACTGATATGGGGAGAAAAGGAAAACAAAGCAACCGTGAGTACTCAGAAGTACTCAGCAAGCAAGGATCTACACTACATATGCAACATTTTCAAAGAGAGGCTGTATATGTGGACTGGGCTGCAGAAATGCCAGAATAGAGAGGAAAGCCTAGCCCTATTGAAGACTAGCATCTTCATCGGTCTTGCAGCAATAGAAGAGAGCAGAACAGATCAATATAAAGTAGCAGTATCATTAACTCTCATCCTCACCCAGAGATCCTTTCTCGATGCCCTGTGAGAAAGCAATCCCAGAGCCATACAGTCATCAACCTCGTCCTGAGATCCCTTCTCGACTCCCTGCGAGAAGCAATCCTAGAGCCATAGTATCCAATTCTATTTGTATCAATCGGGATACAACTCCGAGTGTCCGTTACCGTAGGACAGGCTATCGATAGATGTTTTATTCCCTGCAGGGGTGCACCAACTTACCCACCACGCTCGCTTAACTCCGGCCGGACACACTTTTCCGGGTCATGCCCGACCTCGGCCAAACGACACACCGCAGCCCTACCTAGAGCTCAGCAGAGAGGTCCCCGCCGGTCTACATCCAAAGCGCAAGGGGGTCCTGGGCCATCGCCCCTCGCCCTCCAGGTCGTTGCGCACATGGCTCAGATCCAAGCACCACCTCTGTCGTGAATGACGCCAATCACTCCATGCCGCAATGCTGAACTGGACGTCTGACAGAGCTTTCGGCTGATGCATACGATGCAGAACGCCCATACTATGCCCACGTGATGGTTAGTGCTATCGGGCCAGAGGCCCACTCGAATCAAATATCCAAATCATTAGTACCTTGGGGGTGCGGTAACGAGCAGAGACTCACGATCGATGTGACCCCGTCGCCCCGTCTCGAGGACTTGCGGCAAGGGCCAAGAATGCCCGGCCACGCCTCGTATTCTCACTCGGGCACCATCCATGTCAACCCGTCTCACAAAAGACTGTCGGGAACTCAGGTCCACCTCTACTGGGCGGTACCGCCTGTCCCTCCAGTCCTGCAGTTAAAGTAACTCCCTCGGGTCGCCCTCGGGGCCGACCCGTTTCTAACAGGGTGCAGGGGTAAAGTCACAGTAGCCGTGTGTCCATAACATCAAGGGATTCCGAGGTATCACCCTCGACGGATACCCACTCGATGTAACTGTCAAGGTGAACGTAGGAGGATTCACCCTCGATGGGTTCACACTTGATGTGTTGCACGACCGCGTCGTTATCGGAAGTGGTGAAGGAGGAATCACCCTCGATGACCACGACCAAATAGCTACTCTACAGGGTTAACATCTGAAGTGCTACACGAGGTATCACCCTCGGCACTCGATAGTAATGCTGCAGTGTCATTACAACTAAGGGGGTGAAGTGCGGTGCTGGGGCCTGGTCTTCAATCCCGTTGATCGGGTCTTCTGATAATCCAGCGGGGCAGTCGGGACTAGTGGGGTCACTGATAGGTCTCTACCCAGCCTATACTAAGCAGTTTAGGATATGCAGGTAATTATCAACAGTAGGTTACAATAAACAGGCTATGCATCAGAATAGGTAAAGCAGCAACAGCAGCAATTCTAATGCAAGCATGAGAAAATAGAATGGGCGATATCGGGATGATCAAAGGAGGGGCTTGCCTGGTTGCTCGGCGGCAAGGGCAAGGTCGTCAATGGTGTCGTCGGTCTCCGGAGCTGCGTCAGTCTCGGGGACGATGTCGGGGTCTAACAAGAGAGAAGAGGGGGAGGAAACAATAAATACAGAGCAAACAAGTGCATGACATGTCAATAAGCAGAGCTAGCGGTGTTCTATCGTAGTGCTAGGTAATCCCGGCGAAGGGGAAAAACGTCCGGGAAAGTATTCCCAGTGTCCGGCACTTTGGACAGACGAAAAGAGGGGAATGGTTGTATGTTCGGATAGTTAGGGACGTGTGGCAGACGAACGGACCGCGTATTCGGATTCGTCTCGTCGTTCTGAGCAACTTTCATGTACACAGTTTTTTGATCTGAGTTACGGATTATTTTATTTGAATTTCTAAATATTTAAACATTTTCTAAATTATTTTAAATCAGAAAATGTATTATTGCATTAGCATGATGTCACGCTGACATCAGCAGTCAACGTTGACCGTTGACTAGGTCAACCTGACAGGTGGGTCCCTCCTGTCAGTGACTGTTAGCCCTAACTAACAGATTAATTAGGTTAATTAGTTAATTAGGTTAAATTAAACTAGATTAATTAAGTTAATCAATTATTTAGTTAATTAATTAATATTTATTTATTTTTATTCCTTTTTCTTTTTAAATCTTTTTTTAATTAACGTTCTGGGGCTGTGGGCCCCTGGGGTCAGCGGCTACAGCCGGACACGTCCGGGGCTGTGCCCATTCGGGCACCGGACGGGTCCTGGCGACCAAAGGCGCGCGCGGGCTCAGGGAGCCGGCGAAGCGAGCGGTTGGGGGGGGGGCGCGGCGACGGTGCGGTAGCGCGTGCGCGCGGGCGGCCACGGGCGTCGGCGGCTCCAGTAGCAGCGCAGCGACGGGAGCAGCAAGCGGGCGGTGCGAGCGAGGCCACGGGAAAAAGGGCAGCGGGCACGAGCCACGGAGCCAAGGCGCGCGCCGGGCGCGGCCAGCGCGGCGACGCACGCGAGCAGCGGCGGTGACCAGGGGGCGACGGGCGGTGAGCGGGCGACGGGGAAAGCTCACATGGGGGGGCCGAGTCGGGGAGGGCAGCGTGCTCGGGGTGGAAGGCGAGGTGAGGGGATGGAGGAGCTCGGCGACGGCGTGGTGGCGTCGGGGCGATGAGCACGGCTAGGACGAGGTGGCGCCGATGGGGGGGAGGACGAGGCGATGCGGGGCGGCTCTGGCGAGCGGCGTTGAGGTGGCGGGGGCGGGAGGTGTCCGGCGAGGCGGCGCCGGTGAGGTGGGCAGCGGGGCGCTGCCCCGATCCAGTCAGGGGGGAAGAGAGGGGCGTGGGGGAGAGAGTGGGGATCGGGTGAGGGCTAGGGTTTCGGTCGGGTGGTGTTAAGGGGAGAGCGGGGTGGGCCGGTCGGTCCAGGAGGGATTGGGCCGTGTGGCCCAGTTGGCCTGAGGGTTTTTGTTTTTCTTTTATTTTCTTTTATTTCTTCTCTTTTTATTTATTCTTTCTTGTTTTATTCCAGTTACATTTTATTTTAGTTTTAGTAAAACATATACTTAGCATCTAATTTAGCATTTCAATTTAGTCCACTGTCACAAAAAATCTAGTCACCAAATAATTTAGTTTGGTATTTTATTAATTGAAAAAGGCATTTAATTAATTGTTTTTGCCACTGTTTTATTTATTTTAGGACATTCAAACATTTTTAAAGATGTTGGTTTCAATTTTAGAATTGTCTCTGATTTACTTGTTATTTAATGAGCAATTTAGTTTCTGATTTTGGACAACTTTTATTTTTACTTTAAGTTTGTATTTCCATTTGAATTTGAATTGGAAAGAGATACGCTCCAAATGATGTTTAAACATTGTTGATCATGATGACATGGCATTATCAAAAGTGGGATTACTGTGGCTAACCACTGGGGGTGTTACAAAGATACCCCGAACAAACCCCTCAAAGGATTGTTTTCCATAGTAACAAGTGACAATAAATTTCAGCACGTAGTAATAATTTTTCCTTACCAATTTCCACTTACCAAGAGCGCTTCACTCCCCGGCAATGGCGCCAGAAAATAGCCTTGATGACCCACAAGTATATGGGATCAATTGTAGCCTTTTCGATAAGTAAGAGTGTCGAACCCAACGAGGAGCAGAAGGAAATGACAAGTGGTTTTCAGCAAGGTAATGTCTGCAAGTACTGAAATTGTAAGTAGCAGAGTAGTTTGATAGCAAGATAATTTGCAACGAGCAAGTAACGGTAGTAGTAATAAAAGTGCAGCAAGGTAGCCCAATCCTTTTGAGGCAAAGGATAGGCCAAAATGGTCTCTTATAATAAGCAAAGCGTTCTTGAGGGTACACGGGAATTTCATCTAGTCACTTTCATCATGTTGGTTCGATTCGTGTTCGCTACTTTGATAATTTGATATGTGGGTGGACCGGTGCTTAGGTGCTGTTCTTACTTGAACAAACCTCCTACTTATGATTAACCCCCTTGCAAGCATCCGCACCTACGAGAAAAGTATTAAGAATAAATTCTAACCATAGCATTAAACTTTTGGATCCAATCGGTCCCTTACGGAATAGCGCATAAACTAGGGTTTAAGCTTTTGTCACTCTCGCAACCCATCATCTAATAACTACTCCACAATGCATTCTCTTTGGCCCAAATATGGTGAAGTGTCATGTAGTCGACGTTCACATGACACCACTAAGGGAATCACAACATACACACTACCAAAATATCGAACACATATCAAGTTCACATGATTACTTGCAACATGATTTCTCCCATGACCTCAAGAACAAAAGTAACTACTCACAAATGATAATCATGCTCAAGATCAGAGGGGTATTAAATAGCATATTGGATATGAACATATAATCTTCCACCAAATAAACCATATAGTAATCAACTACAAGATGTAATCAACACTACTAGTCACCCACAAGCACCAATCTATAGTTCCAGTACAAAGATTGAACACAAGAGATGAACTAGGGTTTGAGAGGAGATGGTGCTGTTGAAGATGCTGATGGAGATTGCCCTCCCCAAGATGGGAGAGTTGTTGGTGATGATGATGACGATGATTTCCCCTTCCGGGAGGGAAGTTCCCCCGGCGGAATCGCTCCGCCGGAGGGCAAAAGTGCTCCTGCCCAAGTTCCGCCTCGAGACGGCGGCGCTCCGTCCCGAAAGTCCTCTCCTTATTTTTTCTAGGTCAAAATGACTTATGTACCAGAAGATGGGCACCGGAGGTGGGCCGAGTGGAGCACAACCCACCAGGGCGCGCCTGGGCTCCCTGGCGCGCCTAGGTGGGTTGTGCCCACCTGGTGGGCCCCCTCTGGTACTTATTGGCTCCAATATTCCTCATTTATTCCATAAAAAATCTCCGTGAAGTTTCAGCTCATTTGGAGTTGTGCAGAATAGGTAGCCTGACGTAGCTTTTTCAGGTCCAGATTTCCAGCTGTCGGAATTCTCCCTCTTTGTGTATACCTTGCATATTATGAGAGAAAAGGCATTAGAATTACTCCAAAAAGCATTATTATGCGTGAAAACATCATAAATAATAGTAGGAAAACATGATGCAAAATGGACGTATCAACTCCCTGCCTCGAGATGTCCGCTCCTCGGGAGGCAGCCTCGAGAGGCCGCTCCTTGGGAGGCCTTGATGTCGTTCGCCTCGCGAGGCGGGGGCCCTCACGAGGGTCTTGCGCGTGAAGTCCTGCTGCCGGGCCGCGCCGGGCCGTTGGTGGAGCCACGCGCTGGGCCGTAGGCAGACGGGTCTGGGTGCCCCCTTGTCCCAGAACTCCGACAAGCCTTGTATGGAATTGAAGACCTGGTTCTGATGAACCTCATAATCTAGGGAGCATAAGGCTTCAAGTCAAAAGGTGACAGTGCAATATTAGCCAAAGTCCTCATGAAGAAATCATGATGGTTTATGGGAATCCCATGAATGATGTTGAACAACAGATTCTTCATGATGCCAACAACTTCTTCTTCTTCTTCTTCTTCAGAATTGTGGCCTTTGATAGGACTGAGGGTTTTGGATAGAATGCGATAGACTATTCTGGGCACATAAAGCAAATCCTTCACTAGGAAGGTTGTTCTTGGAGCTTGGCCTTGATGCAAGGGCTTCATCAACACTTGCATGAGATGATTTGGAAGTTCATATTCCTCATATATGAGCCTTGCACCTTCTGACGGAGGACTGACTGGAACAGTATGAAGCAATTTAGAGGCTGGAGCTTTGTAATGAGTATTGTCAGTCATCCAGTCCAATACCCGTGAGTTGATGTCTGAAGCATTTCCAGAAATGTGTAGGGTTGCATAGAATTGAAGAATTAGCTCTTCATTCCAATCACATATATCAGAACAGAATGAAAGGAGTCCAGCTTCATGAAGAACATTCAGTACTGGAGTGAAGCATGGGATGGACTCCATATCCACATGAGGAATTTGCCTGTGTTGGAAGACTTTTTCTTTCTCATATAGAACCGAGGCATAGAAATTCACCTGACCAGCAGTCCAGAACCTCTTGCGCCTTAATCTTGCTGAGTCATAAGGGTTTTCATCAGTGAGGAAATGATGCTCAGCGAATAAATTGTCCTTGTTGAATTTCTGCCTCTTTGTGCCGGAGTAGGGATATGTGGGCTTGGGCTGAAGATTTGATGTGAATGGTCACACAATCTCCCTAGGAACAGCTTCGGTTGCACTAGACTGAGGAATTTGAGCGGCAGGTGCTTCAACTGCAGTTTGGGTATTGATTTCTTCAGCAGATGCAGCTGGAATTTCTTCAGGGATGGATTTGAGAGGGTTTGGACATCCTTCAGATCCAGTCATTATTTCTTCAGTCTGTGCAGGAGACTGAGGAATTTGAGTAAGAGGTGCACTAATTGGTGAATTTGGGTGAGTTGTTTCTCGAAATTCATCATTAATAAGTGGAGTGGTTGAACCAATGTCCACATCCTCATCAATTTCTTCAATACCAGCCTCTTCAGCAGTGAACTAAGGCTGGGGCGATGATACTGCAGAGGTGAAGCATTTGCTTCCACCTCTATCTCTTCATCAAGCTGCTCTGAGGAAGTAGCAGAGTGAGTTTCTTCATCACTATCGTCATTTAGAATGACATATTCTTCACCAAATGGGATTATCTCATATGATGGCACTGCAGAAATAGGAGTTGCATCAACCGGTTCATTTGAGAAACTTGGCAAAGTCCTCAATGTCTTTGGAGCTGAAGATTCTGAAGATGTTGATGCTTTCCTTTTCTTTGTGGCTTCCTTCTCCACAACCTTTGTTTTCTTCACTTCTGATGCATAAGGAAGTGTGACTTTGTTCACCCTTGGAGACTTTGCAGGAGGAGCAGGGGATGAAGTTGGTGCAGTTTCATGCAGTCACCCTGGCGTTTTTAGATTCTTCAGGCTCAGCAAATTCTTCAGCTGGCCTAGGTTGTTCTTTAGGCGCAACATTGGGTGTTTTCCTAGCAGTTTCTTCAGGAGCAGGAATTTCTTCAGCTGCCCTGGCAGATGCTTCAGCAGCTTGAATTTCTTCAGCTGCACTAGCAGTTTCTTCAGCAGGCTGTGCAGATGTTCCAGCCTGAGGAATTTGTGGTCGCGATTGACCAGCAACCTTTGTGTTATGGTCCTTGATGGTTTTGTTCGCAATATTGACAAATATGATCTTGGCGCCTAGCCAATCAACATGATAGCGGTCAAATTCATCACTGAGGCCTTTAATCTCCTGTTGAATAGTGACAAGTTGTTCAAGAGTTAGAGTCAGAACATTGTTCCTCAAAAAGCGCTCTTTCTTGTACTGATCCTTCTTGACCTTTCTAGCCTTTTCAAACTTCCATTTTTCTTCACTTATGAAGGCGGTCAGCATATGACTTGGACCAGGAGGCAGACTCAGGCCAGGAAGTGGGGTATTTGGATCCTTATGCCAAATATCAATGAAATCAAGGATCCTGTTTGGATCCAGCATGAGAGGAACAAAGCTGCCTTAGCTTTTGCAGCCTTTTGTTACTTGTCCCTGATGATTTCAGCAAGTTCATCATCACCGACTTCATCATCTGAGGGAACATTGAAAGCCACTTGCTTCTTGTGAGGATTTGATCTCTTGCCGCGTCCAGCTGTGATCTTCACCTTTAGCAGTGATGGACCGCTTGAGGAGTGTGGTTGAGCTGAGGAAGTAGCAGATGCCCCGAAGGCAATTGAAAATCCAGCAGTCTGATGACATGTTGCAAGGTGCACAGGTGTTGAGGACATGGTGGCAGCGGCTGAAGATTGTGCAGCAACAGAGGGCATTGGAGTTGCCCTTGAGGGAATTGCTTGAGGAATTTGCTCTGAGGGCTTTGCAGCAGAGGAACTTGGTTGTGAGGGCACAAAACTTGAAGACTTTGGCTTCACAGTAGATTTCTTTGGCATAGCCTTCTTTGGTGTTGTTCCACTGGCAGAGGCCTCAGCAACAACAGCTTGAGAATCCTCATTGAATTTCTTCACTGCCTCAGCTGCGATTTTGTTCGGTTTAGCTTGACATTTAGCCCATTCTTTGGGAAACCCCTCTACACTCCTGATGTTGGTAGGATCAGCTACTTGGCCAGTAGCTAGAGGGGGTCTTGGGCATGGAGGATTTACAACAAATTATGCAGTTTGACCTGGAGGATATCATCCAACCTGTTCCTGGCCTTGAGGCCCTGTCTGCACCTTTCTCATAGGAGGAAATAAATGAGGTCCTAAAACATTTACCCCAGGACAGGGCACCAGGACCAGATGGTTTCACTGGATTGTTTGTGAAGAGATGTTGGCATATCATTAAGGATGATTTTCTTAGGTTATTCACCGATTTCTTTGATGGTAGAATAACCCTACAGAGCATAAATGGGTCCCTTGTCACTCTCATACCAAAGGTTCTTTCACCTGAAGGACCAAATGATTATAGGCCAATCTCTCTCACGAACACCTGCCTCAAATTCCTCACCAAACTCTTAGCAAATAGGCTACAAAAAGTTATTCTCACCTGCATACATAAAAACCAATATGGGTTCCTTAAGTCTAGATCAATTCAAGATTGCATTGCTTGGAGCTTAGAATATATTCATCAGTGTCACCAATCTAAGAGACCAATACTCATTCTCAAGCTTGATTTTGCTAAAGCTTTTGATACTGTTGAACATGACCTGATTTTGCTGATGCTGAAATATAAGGGTTTTGATGCCAAATGGATAGGTTGGATCAAGGAACTTCTCTCTTCTGGATCATCTTCCATATTACTCAATGGAGTACCAGGTAAACAGTTCATTTGTAAAATAGGTGTCAGGCAGGGGGACCCACTTTCACCTCTTCTTTTTGTCATTGCTGCTAACTTACTACAAACCATGGTCAACAAAAGGCTCCAGCAAGGCCTTCTTTCACTCCCAATCGCATCAAATGATCCTAACTTTCCAATTGTCCAATATGCTGATGATACACTGCTCATAGTTCAAGCTGATGAAACACAGTTGATAGCTCTCAAAGAAATGTTGGTTGATTTCTCTAAGTCCACTGATTTAAAGGTGAATTTTCACAAATCATGCATTTTGCCCATCAATGTTACCCCTGAAGAAACCAGCAGGCTGGCAACAGTTTTTGGTTGTCAGGTTGGGACACCGCCTTTCACATATCTAGGTCTTCTTGTGGGCACTACCAAACCCAGAATCCAAGACCTAGTTCCTGTGGTTGATTGAGTTGAAAGGAGACTATCTGCTAGCTCTACCATGTTATCTCAAGGTGCTAGATTGCAGTTCCTACAGTCAGTCTTATCATCTACGCCTATATATTTCCTATGCAGCCTCAGTCTGCCTGCTGGAATTATAAAGCAATTGGAAAGAATAATGAGGCAATGCTTATGGAGAGGAAATACTGACACCCCAAAGCAATCTTTGTTAGCTTGGCCAATGGTTTGCAGGCCAAAAGATAAAGGAGGCATGGGTATCATCAACCTTGCAGTGTAGAACAAGGCCTTGCTTACTAAACACCTACACAAGTTTTATAACAAGGCTGATATTCCTTGGGTCTCTTTGATCTGGGATACCTACTATAATGGAGTAGTTCCCCATGCAACTATGCAGTGTGGCTCCTCATGGTGGAGGGATATTATGAAATTGAATGAGATATATAGATTACACTCTGTAATCACAATCAATGATGGAAACAGCTCACTATTTTGGCATGATTCATGGAACTTAGATGGTTGTTATACACCTATCAAGGAGAGGTTCCCCAGACTTTTCTCATTTGCACTTGATGAAAAGGTTTCAGTTAAGGATTTTATTGAAGATCTTGACATTGATACTTACTTTCAGCTACCTCTTTCCCATGAAGCAATGGATGAGTTGGACTCCCTTCAGGCTGCCATATAGGGTTTACAGAGGAACCCCAATGAGCCTAATTCCTAGGCTTGGACACCTGGTAAAGGAACCTACATTGCCAAGAGCTATTACGCAATGGTGCATACATCATTGCCTAATGATGACCCTGGTAAATGGATCTGGCAAAGCATATGTATCATGAAAATCAAGGTTTTTGCATGGTTAATGCTTAATGACAGGCTTGACACAAGAGATATGCTTCTTAGAAGGCACTGGAGGTCTGAGGATGATGATAATCGATGCCCTATGTGTGTAGCCCATTTACATGAAGACAGAGATCACCTCTTCTTCAAGTGCACTTTCAGTACCAGAGTTTGGAACTATTTACAGATCCAATGGTATGCAGGGTTATCTACCAGAGAATGCATCATGGCCGCCAAAAGGGGTTTTCAGAAACCTTTTTTCTTTGAAGTAGTCTACCTTGCAGCATGGAGTATCTGGACTACTAGGAATGACAAAATTTTCAGGCACATCAGGCCAAATTTTGGAGCATGGAAGGCCAAGTTTGTCCATGATATCATCTTACATTCTCATAGGATGAAGGCTTCAATTAAACCCTTGTTGATGCAATGGATCAATGCTCTGCCATGATCCTTGGTTGTACTTTTGTAAATACCTAGTTGTAAATAGGTAGGTTTTCTAACCTTTTGTACCTAGCCTTTCTTAGTTTACTTTAGCTCAGCTGTAAGACTTTGTTTCCCGTGGTTTTAATAAATGGCTGTGGGGCTTTTGCCTCACAGTGTTCAGTAAAAAAAAACAAATTTCTTCATGTACTTTGGAGTGACATATCGATATTCCTTCCATTCTTTAGCCCATCTCCTTTCAATTCTTTGTATGCGTGTTTTGCACTGCTTCTTGGTCTCTTTCCCATAGGTTTCCTCATCAGGAGTACAGTATTCATCATATATGTCCTCAGGGATTTCAAATGCTTTATTTGCCTCAGGCTTCTTTCCTCCTTTCTGAGGTCTTTTCCCTTCAGCCATTTTCCTCACTTGAGGATTTTGAACTTTTGAAGATTCTGAGGAAGTATGAAGTTTTTCTTCGAGGAACGCTGCAAATGATTTAAGGTGCAAAGAATTTGAAGAGGTCATATGCGTTCTCAGAATAAAAAAAATCAAGTTGAGGAATTTGACCATAGATGTCTTGAGGAATTTCACTAAGTGTTCTTGACTCAGGTTCCAGGTTGTACAGATTTGATAATCCACACAATTGAGGAATCTTGAGGAAAATCATAGCTTAGAGAAATAAATCAAGGGAAAGAAGCTTTGCGGTGTTTAAGAAGTAGATTGTTGAAGAATAAACACCTTTTGAGGATTTTGTGAAAATCATAAGGATCAAAATAGGGTAGTAAAATCAGATTTTAATTACCCTTTATGAAGAACACGACGAACTAGGAGTTAGAACAGAGAAGTTCGTCAGTCCAGATCTCCCGCGCCCTAACTCGGTGGCGGAAGACAGCTACAGCGGTGGCAGAGTGAGGATTTCCATGGCTGGCGCGAATACGATAGCGAGGAGGTCGAGACAGTGAAGCTCTTCCTCTCCGGCGGCGATGAGGCTTAGCGGCGGCGCTAGGTTTGAAGTCGAGCGAGGTGAAAGTGAGGTCGAGCGGAGTAAATGAGGGCAGTGAAAGGGGATGGGTATTTATAGCGAAGGTGAAAAACTGAACGCCCGAAGAATTTTAGACATCCATACCCCTGACCCTTGCTATCCTTTTGACATGTGTCACCCACGTAATTGAGTAGTTGAGATCATGGGGGATCATGTGTGAATAAAATAATCCAGTCGTGGGAAGTGGGATAGGTTTGAGCGGCAACCGCCAAAAATTTGATACGCAAACTTTAATGTTTCTTTCGCAAATTCTTCAGCTGACAAGGATACAATGAAGACCTTGAACAGGTTTCAAATAGAACGCATATGAAGAATTCGTGAACAGACTGGGTTAAGTTTAGCATAGAGGGGGAACTTGTCCGATCACATTCACTTAGAGGAAAAACCAACTTGAAGAATTAGCAATAAGTGAATGCTGTTGAGGATATCAAAAACTCATATATATATATATATAGTCAATGAAGAACACCAGTCGTAAAGTTTGAAGAATTTGCAAAATGACGAAAAACTCAATTTTGAAGATTTTCAACTATGGTTGGTGGCGTGACTCACCGTATAAGAATGATGATTTCAGACACCACGTACAATTGTCGTAGGGTTCTGAGCATCAAATTCTTCATTAATTTCTTCACACTTAGAGAGTAAGTCTTCATTGATTGAAGAAAAATGTTACTTCATGTGTTGCACATCAAAGTCATCAATTTTGCGTAAGTGTTAGGATGTGTGTCCTTTCAAAGAACATTCGATGATTCTAAGATATTTAGCTCATACCACAACTTGCAAAATCTCTTTTCATCCAAGGGCTTTGTGAAGATATCAGCCAATTGTTCTTCAGCCTTCACGTGGTCGATGAAGATGTCGCCCTTCAACACATGATCTCGAAGAAAGTGATGACGAATCTGGATGTGCTTAGTCTTCGAGTGCTGAACTGGGTTGTGAGCAATCTTGATGACACTCTCGTTGTCGCAGTAGAGAGGCGCGGTCTTCACATTGATGCCATAATCCTTGAGGGTTTGCTTCATCCACAGCAATTGAGCACAGCAAGAACCAACAGCAATGTACTCAGCTTTAGCAGTAGAAAGTGACACGCAGTTCTGCTTCTTCGAGGACCAACATACTAAGGATCGTCCGAGGAAATGGCATGTGCCTGATGTTGACTTGCAATCCACCCGATCACCAGCATAGTCAGAGTCATAATATCCAATGAGATCAAAATCCGAGCCCTTGGGGTACCATAATCCAAGTGTTGGAGTGTGAGCTAGATATCAAAGAATATGCTTCATAACCTTATGGTGTGATTCCTTCGGAGTAGCTTGAAAACAGGCACACATGCAAACACTAAGCATACTATCTGGCCTAGATGCACATAGGTACAATAAGGAACCAATCATGGAGCAATATACCTTTTGATCGAAATCTTTACCATTTTCGTCGGTGCAGAGTTGGCCATTTGTGGGCATTGGAATTTTGACTTCTTTGCAATCTTGCATGCCGAATTTCTTCAGGAAATCCTTGAGGTATTTCTCTTGAGAGATGAAGATGCCATTGCGTTGTTGACGAATTTGAAGACCTAAGAAGAATTTCAACTCTCCCATCATGGACATTTGATATTCTTCACTCATCATGTAAGCAAATTCGTCACTGTAACGTTTGTCAGTACAACCAAAGATAATATCATCCACATATATTTGGCACACGAATAGTTCATCATCGTAAGATTTTGTGAAAAGAGTTGGGTCAAGTGAACTGGGTTTTAAGCCTTTCTTCATGAGGAATTACTTCAGCGTGTCATACCACGCCCGAGGGGCCTGCTTGAGGCCATAGAGGGCCTTGTTGAGTCTGAAGACTTTGTCAGGATGCTTAGGATCTTCAAAACCTGGGGGTTGAGCAACATATATTTCTTCCTCAAGCTTACCATTGAGGAATGCACTTTTCACATCCATTTGATATAAGATGATGTTGTGATGGTTAGCATAAGCAAGCAATATGCGAATAGCTTCAAGTCTAGCAACAGGTGCAAAAGTTTCATCAAAGTCAATTCCTTCAACCTGTGTGTAGCCTTGAGCCACAAGACGGGCCTTATTTCTCACCACTTGGCCATTTTTGTCTTGCTTGTTGCGGTAGATCCACTTGGTACCTATGATATTGTGCTTGCGAGGATCTGGTTGCTTGACAAGATCCCACACGTTGTTGAGCTCGAATTGATGCAATTCCTCTTGCATTGCTTGAATCCACTCAGGCTCCAGAAATGCCTCATCAATTTTGGTGGGCTCTGTGATAGAGACAAAAGCGAAGTTCCCACAAAAGTTAGACAAGTGTGAAGCTTTTGAGCGAGTGAGGGGACCTGGTGCATTGATGTCGTCGAGGATTTTGTCAATCTGCACTTCATTAGCCACGCGGGGATGAGCAGGTTGATGACTTTGATTGGACTGACTATTTTCTTCAGCGCCATTTTCCTCAGGTGCACCATCATGAAAGTCTTCATTATCTGGGATAACTTCTTCAGCAGGTTCTTCAGTGGGTATAATATCCTCAGTAGCCTTGAACCTAATGGATTCGTCAGGAGGCATTTCGTCTAGCACAGGAGGTAGGTGCTCTCTTTGTGAGCCGTTAGTATCATCGAACCACACATCTACAGTTTGAACAATCTTATGGTGATAGGTGTTGAAGACTCTGTAGGTGTGCGAGTCCTTTCCGTAACCAAGCATAAAACCTTCATGTGTTTTCGGTGCAAATTTTAGAATTGTGATGAGGATCTCTAAAGCAACATTTAGCACCAAAAACTTTGAAATAACTCACATTGGGTTTCTTGCCTGTGAGGAGCTCATATGAGGTTTTCTTGAGGAATTTGTGAAGATATACCCTGTTGATGATGTGGCACGCAGTATCAACAACCTCAGGCTAGAAGTGACAAGGTGTCTTGTATTCATCAAGCATAGTGCGAATCTCAACAAGGGTCCTGTTCTTGCGCTCCACGACGCCATTCTGCTGAGGAGTGTATGGGGCAGATAACTCATGAGTAATACCAAGTTCATCAAGATAGTCATCAAGACCAGTGTTCTTGAACTCGGTCCCATTGTCACTCCTGATATGCTTGATCTTCACACCAAAATTCGTCGAGGCCCTTGAAGAAAATCATTTGAAGACTTCCTGCACTTTAGTTTTGTACATGATGATATGCACCCAGGTGTAGCGAGAATAATCATCAACAATAACAAAGCCATACAATGATGCTGCATTTGTTAGCATGGCATAATGAGTGGGGCCAAAGAGGTCCATGCGAAGCAATTCAAAAGGACGAGTGGTAGTCATGATAGTCTTTGAGGGATGCTTGGATCTGGTCATCTTTCCAGCCTCACAAGCCCCACAAAGATGATCTTTGAGGAATTTGACACCCTAGATGCCGATGATGTGCTTCTTCTTCACAAGTGTGTGCAAGTTCCTCATGCCAGCATGACCAAGTCGTCGATGCCATAGCCAGCCTTCTGAAGCTTTTGCAAGTAGACATGTGGCAGGCTGTGGTCCTGCAGAGAAATCAACAATATACAAGTCTCCTCTCCTAAAGCCTTTGAAGACTTTGAATTTGTCAGATTCCATGAGTACTATGCAATGATATTTGCCAAAGATGACAACCATATCAAGATCACAAAGCATTGAGACAGACATGAGATTGAATCCGAGAGATTCGACAAGCATGACTTTGTCCATGTGTCGATCCTTTGAGATTGCAACCCTACCTAGACCCAATACCTTGCTTTTTCCCTTGTCAGCGTAGGTGATATGCTTCAGATGCGATAGAGATAGTACAGAGTCCATCAGTAAGTTCTTGTCACCATTCATATGATTTGTGCATCCACTGTCGAGGACCCACTCAGTAGCTTTGGGCGATTCATCCTGCAGGCGAATTAGTGTACCTTACGAACTCATATACTTCAGAGTGAAGAATATGACATCAAATTCGTCAGATAGAATTTCATCACATAGTACAATAGATACAGCAATATAAGGACGTGAGAAATGAGTAATTCATTTCTTCGTGATTAGCTTGCGTCCTTTGAAGCACTCTCAAGTCTCCAGCAAATTCTTCAGACGTTCAAGTTCGTCTGGAGACCTGACACTGCATAAGATATTAGTTCATTTTCTTCACCACCCACATCTGGAGGGGTGGCAAAGAGTTCATCATTCTGCGAGCTCCATATGAGAAAGGTGGTTCATATTGAAGCCAGTGCACTTCGTTTCACAGGAGAGGGGTTAGAGTACGCATATGAATAAGCAGAGAAATTCTTCGAGGACTTATGAACATACTGGTTTGAAGAATAATGCACATATTCATGACCCTTAGTTTTTCCCTTCGAAACAGAAGCATTAGCACGAGGATAAATATACCTTTGACTATATGAGGAATTTGATCCATGTGAAGACTTTGGTCCATATGAAGAATCTGATCTGGGGTTGCTGTTCTTCATGGGTGGTGTCATGAGGACATTCACCCGAAGACTTTCAAGGTACCTTTTGGGAACCCAGATATTCTTCATAGGAGGGTCGTTCCTGCAGTTAGTTCCAACATATCTGGCAAATACTTCACCATTCTGATTTTTGAACAATTTATAGTTTGAGTCAAATGACTCATCAGAGGAACATGAAGATTCACATGTAAAGCCAGATAAAGTAGATGGATCTATAGGAGGTCCTTTTGTAGCAACCCATGAGGTTTTGGGATACTGCTCAGGTTTCCAGTAGGATCCATCGGCATTGAGTTTCCTCTCAAATGCAATACCCTCTTTCCTGGGGTTCATGTTCAGAATCTGCTTTTTAAGCACATCGCAAAGGGTTTGATGCCCTTTGAAGCTTTTGTACATGCCTGTCACATACAACTCCTTCAACCCTGCATTTTCATCAGTGATACTTGTGGTATCCTCACATGAGGAATTTGTGACCATAGAAATAGTTGAAGAAGTTGCAGCAATAGAAGCATTTGAACTTTCAGGTGAAGAATTATCAGTTTCACGTTCGATGCATTTCAAACAAGGTGGAATGAATTCTTCCTGAGTGGAACTTATCTGTTGAGCAATCAAAGAATCATTTTCCCTTTGAAGATCATCACGAGTCACCCGTAGTTTCTCAAGATCTTACTTTCTTTGAAGAAATTCATAAGAAAGTTTCTCATGATCAGCTAAGAGATTTTCATGAAGACTTTGAAGGTTATCAAACTTAGAATGAAGACGTTGAAGATCATCAGTTTGAGTTCGATCCATTTCCTCACTCAATAGGTCATCACTTTTCTCTAGCATTTTCTGAACCTTCTCCAAAGCTTTTTATTGTTTTGTGGCAATATTAGCAAGTTTAGAATAATTAGGTTTGAGATTTTCATCAGATTCACCTTCACTAGATTCAGAGGAGGAAGGATATTTGAGTACCTGGGCACCTTTTGCCATGAAGCAATAGGTGGGAGCAAAGTCATCATTGCTGTCGTCAGTGGTGTTTGAGTTGCCATATTCCTTAGAGTTGAAGATGGACTTGCTGACGAAAGCAGTGGCGAGAGCTAGGCTCGCCACACCAGAGTCTGACTCCTCCTCAGATTCCTCCTCTTCCTCATTTTCCACAGATTCAGCTTCAGAATCCATTTCCTTGCCAATAAATGCCCGAGCCTTTCTGGAACTGCTCTTCTTGTGGGATGACGATTTTGAAGACTTTGAAAATTTCTTCTTTTTCTTCGAGTCATCTGAACTTTCATCCTTGTACTTCTTGTTCTTTGATTCCTTCACCCACAGAGGACAATCAGCAATGAAGTGACCAGACTTCTTGCATTTGTGGCAAGTCCTTTTCTTGTGATCACGGGATGAAGAATCTGATCTCATGTCATCGCCTCTTGAAGATTTTCCAAAACAGCCTCGTCTTGAGAACTTTTGGAATTTTTTCATGAGCATTGCTAGCTCCTGACCTAGTTCTTCAGGATCACCAAGGCTGCTGTCAGAGTCTTCCCCTTCAGATGAGGAAATTGCCTTGGCCTTCAGTGCACGTGATCTTCCATAGCTTGGCCCGTAGAGGTCTCTCTTCTCAGATTGTTGGAATTCATGAGTATTTAGTCTCTCGAGAATATCAACAGGATCCAGTGACTTGTAGTCTCCACGTTCTTGAATCATCAAAGCCAGTGTATTGAATGAGGAATCAAGAGATCACAGCAGTTTCTTCACCACCTCGTGGTCGGTGATGTCAGAGGCACCAAGAGCTTGGAGCTCATTGGAGATATCAGTGAGAAGATTCGAAAGTTTGCTGAACATTTTCGTTGTCGAGTCTTTTGAGGTTGAAGAGATTGCGAAGAACATCAACTCGAGAATCACATTGGGTTGAGACTCCTTCGTTGACCTTGGACAACCTATCCTAGATAAGCTTTGCAGACTCCAAAGCACTCACTCTACCATACTATCCTTTGCTCAGATGGCCACATATGATATTCTTCTCTTGGGAGCCGAGTTGCTTGAATCTCTTCACATCAGCAATGTTTACAGAGGGAGCGACAGAGGGAACACCATTTTCCACAATGTACCAGAGATTGTTATCAATTGCCTCAAGATGCATGCGCATCTTGTTCTTCCAGTAGGGGTAGTCCGTCCCATCGAAGGTAGGATACCCAGCCGAGACCTCGATCATACCTGCAGTCGACATAACTAGAACTCCAGGTGGTTAAACCAAAATCACACAGAACAAGGGAGTACCTTGCTCTGATACCAATTGAAAGTGCATTATATCGACTAGAGGGGGGTGAATAGGCAATTTTTACAAATTCATCACGGAGGAATTACTACTTGAGGAATTTGCTAAGTGACAAAATACAAGCAGCGGATAAAGTACTCAAGTGCATGCATAACATGGCAATAGAATAGTCATCATGATGAGATGAAAAATACACAGAGCACAAGTAGCATGTAAATAGGATAAGCAGGCAGAAGACAAGGTGACTGAAGAATTTGGGTTGAGGAAATTGAAAAAGTCTTCAAATAGTAATGATCAATATCATCAACAAGTAAACGGGGGATTGAAAGGGTTGAGGAAATAGAACCAGTAGCTCAGTGAAGACAGTGATTTGGTAGACCAGTTCCAACTACTGTGACAATTGTACGTCTGGTTGGAGCGGCTTGGTATTTTAACCAAAGGACCCACATCTCTTCAGTGATGCTCAATCACTTTGGGTTTTAGGTGTTGGGTTTTGCGTTTTTCCTCACTGATGATTTTCTCTCAAAGTCCTTGGAGGATGGGTTGCTCTAAATGACACTTGTCAATCTCTCTCGGAGCAGCCAACCAACTAGTGGTTGAGGGGGGCGGCTATTTATATCCAGGGTGCAACCCGACATGATAAGACATACATGCCCCTAATGATATGACCGTTATGTGGGTAAGATACTTGGACAGCTAGCGCGAAGCACAGCAACGGTCAGAAATTCGAACCATGAAAGTCCTCAGGGCTATCATGTTCCTCACTGTAGACAATTCGCACTGGCAAAATCCTAACTCCTCAGTCAGAACAAATTCCTCAAAGACCAGAAGAACTTCGTCTCTGTTACTGAAGGACTTGACTGAACTGCAAGAGATTTCCAAAGGCTTCACTCGAAGAATTGGGTATGTGTAGGCTTTGAGATGAGCATCACTTGGAAATTTTTCCTTAGTATTACCTCGACCCCCTTTAACAGTACAGTGTTTCCTATGACTCAAAGGAAGGAAACAAAACTACGAAAACAAAAGTCTTAACGCTTCATAGTCCTTGCATCTATCTATATCTTCAAGATCACACCAATTTCCTCACTTTCAAAGTCTTCAAGAAAATCACAAAGTCTTTAGATGAAGACATTCATTTTTAGGGGTCGACATTCGTCGGATATATCAAACTCCTCAGAGACTTATAAGACCTGTGTACACTCACAAACACATTAGTCCCTTAACCTATAAGTCTTCAATACACCAAAATCACTAAGGGGCACTAGATGCACTTACAATCTCCCCCTTTTTGGTGATTGATGACAAATAGGTTAAGTTTTCAATGAGGATAAACGTATGAAGTGTAAATACTGATTTTGAGGAATTTGATTGGAAGATATAGAAGAACTCCCCCTAAAGATGTGCATATTTGAGGAATTTGCTTTGGACTGCAAATGCACATGGTAGGTTAAAATCATGGAGATCTCCCCCTATATCTTGTAATCCATTCACGCATTTTAAAATATAGCATGAAGAATTTAAAAGGCATGATGGAAAATGGCGTCTAACGAAATTCAGCATGCGTGCATTAAGGAACTTGAGGAAATAAGCATGCAGAAAACAGTTCAAAAGAGTCAGACCACCATCGGACTTAAGTTTACAACTCATCAAACAAACACATCAGAAGAACGAGAGTTGTAACTTAAACAAAACAACCCTGATGTAGAGACCTGCTTGAAGACTAACTCAAATTTCTCCCACTTTGTCATCAAGTGACCAAAAGGGATGAAAATTGAGGACTAATGCCCCTGAAGAATTTCATCATGAAGGTGGTGGAGGAGTGCTAGCGTTGTTGTCGGGGTCGTTGGTTGGTGTAGGGCATGCCGCAGTGTCATCAAGATCCTCCGCTTCATCTGTTGCACGCGATGAAGAAAATGAACTTGTGACCAACTGGGGAACTTGGACTTTCTTGAATTTCTTCGATGGAGGATGTGACCAGTCAAAGTTCTGCTGAAATTCCATCTCCTTGCGTTCTTCAGGAGTATAAAGATTTGAGAGTATGGCCCAAGTGTGGTCGAAGATTTCAGGCACATAGTAGTGATTCTTCTTCACAGTGTTCTGCGTGATAGTCATGTTCTGAAGAATTGAACCGAATTGACGCTTGATCCACTTGTGATTTCGATCGACTTTCTGGTGAAGACTTAGAAGAAGTTCGTGATCTGTCATCACACGCGTGGCAGATGCTTGAGGATTTTGCCCTATGGCTTTTGCAGCAGAGTCCTGTGTGGCAGAGTCATCATTGGTGGAGTAAGATGCAGCCTTACAAAATTGGCCACCCAATGGACAAGTGCCTTCATCAACAACAGGACTCTTTGAAATCACCTATCGACCATGCCGAGCTATCAAATCTCAGGTGCTGGCCGACTTGTGGCCGAATGGATGATATGTCTCCAACGTATCTATAATTTTTGATTGTTCCATGCTATTAAAGTATCAATCTTGGATGTTTTATATACATTTATAAGCAATTTTATATCATTTTTGGGACTAACCTATTAACTTAGTGCCCAGTGGCAGTTGTTGTTTTTTGCTTGTTTTTGGTTTCACAGAATATCAGTACCAAATGAAGTCCAAATGCCACGAAACTTTTTGGAGATTTCTTTCTGGACATAAGGGACACTAGAAGCTTCGGGAGAAGACCAGACATGGGAGCATGGGCCCACAACCCACCAGGGCGCGCCCTGATGGATTGTGGGGCCCTCGTAGCTTCGTTTGACCTAACTCTGCCTCTATAAATACCCATAAATCAGGAAACCAACAGGGGAGTCCACAAAATACTTTTTCCACCGCCGCAAGCCTCTGTTCTCGAGAGATCACATCTTGGGACCTTTCTGGCACTCTATAGGAGGGGGATTCGATCACGGAGGGGTTCTTCATCAACCTTGATGCCCCTCCGATGATGCGTGAGTAGTTTACCACAGACCTACGGGTCCATTGTTAGTAGCTAGATGACTGCTTCTCTCTTGATGTTTCTCAATACAATGTTCTCCTTGTTGTTCTTGGAGATCTATTTGATGTAATGACTTTTTGTGGTGTGTTTGTTGAGATTCGATGAATTGTTAGTTTATGATAAGATCTATCCATGAATATTATTGTAGTTTTCTCGGAACTCTTTTATGCATAATTAATATAGCCTCGTATTTCTTCTCTGATTTATTAGTTTGGTTTGGCCAACCAGATTGATTTATCTTTCCATGGGAAGAGGTGCTTTGTACTGGGTTCGATCTTGCGGTGCTCAATCTCAGTGACAGAAAGAGTCATGATATGCATGTATCGTTGCTATTAAGGGTAAAAAGATGGGTTTATTCATATGTGAGTTTATCTTGTCTACATCATGTCATCTTGACTAATGCATTACTCTGTTTTTCCATGAACTTAATACACTAGATGCATGCTGGATAGCGGTCGATGTGTGGAGTAATAGTAGTAGATGCAGAATCATTTCGGTCTACTAATCTTGGGCGTGATGCCTATATGTTTGATCATTGCCTTGGATATCGTCATGATTATTTGCTTTTCTATCAATTGCTCAATAGTAATTTGTCTACCCACCATATGCTATTTTCTCGAGAGAAGCCTCTAGTGAAAAATATGGCCCCCGGGTCTATCTTTTATCATATAAAAATCCTAAAAATACCTTGTTGTAACTTTCTTTTATTTATTTTATTTTATATTTTATCAGATCTATCTATCAAATCCTATACAATTTAATCTTGCATGTATCCGTTGAGGGATTGACAACCCCTCTACATGTTGGGTTGCAAGTATTTGTTGTTTGTGTGAAGGTGTTGTTTACATAGTGTTGCTTGGTTCTCCTACTGGATTGATAACCTTGGTTTCATAACTAAGGGAAATACTTATCTCTACTATATTGCATCATCCCCTCCTCTTCGGGGAAATCCCAACGCAGCTCACAAGTAGCAATGGACAGCGGCTGAACTCCCTTGAGAATACAACACCTATTCGGATTGTACCATGTATTTTGACGGTTCCAAAATGCTTGCCGGCCTAGGGGCTGGCATAGTGCTTACATCACCCACGGGAGACAATATACATTACGTGTTACAAATCATGTACACGGACTCCAACAACGCGGCCGAATATGAAGCCCTGTTACACGGGCTCCAAATAGCAGTATCCATGGGCGTTAAATGCCTGGAGGTCCGAGGTGATTCAAACCTTGCCATCTCCCAAGTCAATGGTGAATTTGATGCCAAGGACCCGAAGATGACCGCTTACCGGAATGCCATCTTAAAGATCTCAGCCAGGTTCGAGGGGCTGGAATTTCATCACATACCCCGAGATAGCAACCAGGTCGCAGATATACTCGCCCGAATGGGCACGAAACATGATAAAGTCCCCGATAATACCTTCCTTGAACGACTCTTCAAGCCATTCGTGGTCTGGCAAGACGACCAGGGAACTTGCTGGACACTTGCCAAGGCGCAGTCAATCTTGTGCAGCATGAATGACAGTTCCTCTCCTTGTCTGACACGTTCTGCTATCGTATCATAGGATCCCTTGGATTGCATTGCATCGAGTACAAGTTATCTAGATTAATTACGTGGCATGTCACTAGAAGCAGAGCTGGCCGCCTCGATGGATCTGTCCTCCCTAACCCTTCGAGGCTGGACCAACCCATTCCCTTCATTGACAAGAACCTGGTTATTAGGAACTCCCCCCAGCCTAGCACAACGGGGGAGGGGAGACAACAACCTCCACCGGGCTCTCCTCCCCCTCATCGCCCTCAACGTCGCCCCACACAATTGGAGCTCGCGCCAGCATCCACAGCGAGGAAGCAGCGGGCCGGCCGGCAGGCCCAGCGCTGCCGCTCGACACACACTCAGCCGAAGAGGGCGCCACTGCCATCACCAGCAGGAAACCGATGGCGCAGGGGTAGAATAGAGTTGCCTAGTTAATTTATGAAAACCCGGGTGAAACCATTACAGCATGCCCTCGAGAAAGGGCACCTGGCCGACCTGGCACCAACAAGATCACACACACCATCGAGAAGAGGACACCGTCGAGGTTGCATGCATTGTCATCATCATCACCTCTCCCCGAGCAGGCGACTCCGACTTCGCCCCAGACGACCCATCAAGACCCCTTTGAATGATGACCTCGCCAGCTAAAGCCAAACAATCGACCGAATACGTCGAGGACCGGCAGCTCAGATTTTGCTGATACGCTTCATAGAAGAAAGTTGCATGCCTCACATCAACCTAACCCAACGCAATCTTTGGAGAGCACCATCCGCTCAAACCACCCTCATGGAGTCATCGTAACCGCACGGGCCCCGCCGCATGCAGTTCTGACTTCCCTGTCACAGTGAGAAACAAGCATAACAAGCATAGGCACACTCATTGGCGAACAAGGCTGTCGACTTCAGAAGAACAAGCCGCGACCCAGCTCCGCATGCCATCATCGTCGTCGCCAACCACTCGCATCACTAGTTGGGCACTGCCAACCGTGATGCCGTGCACGTCCAGCCCAAGGGAAGGACGAGTAAGTGATACGTCTCCGTCGTATCTATAATTTTTGATTTTTTCATGCCAATATTCTACAACTTTCATATACTTTTGGCAACTTTTTATACTATTTTTGGGACTAACATATTGATCCAGTGCCCAGTGCCAGTTCCTGTTTGTTGCATTTTTTTGTTTCGCAGAAAATCCATAGCAAATGAAGTCTAAACGCGATAAAAACTTATGGAGATTTTTTTGGAATATATGTGATTTTTGGGAAAAAAGAATCAACGCGAGATGATGCCCGAGGAGTCCACAAGGCAGGGGGGCGCGCCCCAGGGGGTAGGGCGCGCCCTAGGCCCTTGTGGCCACTCTGTAAGGCAGTTGGTGCCCTTCTTTCGCCGCAAGAAAGCTAATATCCGGATAAAAATCGTGTTAAAACTTCAACCCAATCGGAGTTATGGATCTCCGGGAATTTAAGAAACGGTGAAAGGCCAGAAACAAGGAGCACGGAAACAGAAGGAAACAGAGAGAGAGATCCAATCTCGGAGGGGCTCCCGCCCCTCCGCCGCCATGGAGGCCATGGACCAAAGGGGAAACCCTTCTCCCATCTAGGGGGAAGGTCAAGGAAGAAGAAAAAGGAGGGGGGGCTCTCTCCCCCTCTCTTCCGGTGGCGCCGGAACGCCGCCGGGGCCATCATCGTGACGACGATCTACACCAACAACTTCGCCGCCGTCATCACCAACTCTCTCCTCCTCTATGCAGCGGTGTAACACCTCTTCTCCCCGATGTAATCTCTACTTAAACATGGTGCTCAACGCTATATATTATTTCCCAATGATGTATGGCTATCCTATGATGTTTGAGTAGATCTGTTTTGTCCTATGGGTTGATTGATGATCGTGATTGGTTTGAGTTGCATGTTTTATTATTGGTGCTGTCCTATGGTGCTCGCCGTGTCACGCAAGCGTGAGGGATCCCCGCTGTATGGTTTGCAATATGTTCATGATTTGCTTATGGTGGGTGGCGTGAGTGAGAGCAGCACAGACCCGAGTAAGTAGGTTGTTTGCGTATGGGAATAAAGAGGACTTGATACTTTAATGCTATGGTTGGGTTTTACCTTAATGATCTTTAGTAGTTACAGATGTTTGCTAGAGTTCCAATCATAAGTGCATATGATCCAAGAAGAGAAAGTATGTTAGCTTATGCCTCTCCCTCATATAAAATTGCAATAATGATTACCGGTCTAGTTATCGATTGCCTAGGGACAAATAACTTACTTGCGTGACAAAAAGCTCTCTACTAAAACTAACTTAGTTGTCTCTTTATCTAAACAGCCCCTAGTTTTTATTTACGTGCTCTTTATTATCTTGCAAACATAAACCTCCAGACCTACAAAGTACTTCTAGTTTCATACTTGTTCTAGGTAAAGCGAATGTAAAGCGTGCGTAGAGTTGTATCGGTGGTTGATAGAACTTGAGGGAATATTTGTTCTACCTTTAGCTCCTCGTTGGGTTCGACACTCTTACTTATTGAGAAAGGCTACAATTGATCCCCTATACTTGTGGGTTATCAGTAAGGATCACCGGTCTTCAAAGCAACGCCCCCAAACGGAAAAACGGCGTTGAGATGATGTCGCCCGACCCACATGGGTCTAAGCTTTCACCTGAAGAACGAGATCCGAGGATGAAGCGGGTCGAAGAACTCCACAGCGGTGCCTTCAAGAAGAGGAACGACGCCCGTAGATGCTGCCACCGCTGGCCGGGCAAAGCTTGCACTCGGAGCAGACCTGATGAACACCCTCACACAGCCGACTGAAGCCGTCCCGCACCTCAGCTGGCATGCACACCCCTACACAGCAACTATGCCGGCGCCACACAGGGACCAACATTTAGTGCATCTGCCACGCTGCCGCCCACCATGGTCACCGGGATGACCGCACAAAGGCGAAACTCCAAGAAGCGAGAAGGGGGTCGCCACAACACCCTACTCGCCGGGGAGGAGCAGCTGGGACAGAGCCCGGAGCTCGTCGACGAAGCTTTCGTGGCCGCCACCCACAGAAGACACAGCCTAGGAGGCCGCCAAGCCACTAGGAGCCGTCGCGCAGCTGGGAGCCGTCAAGACCCTGCCGATCTGGTTGGTCCAGAGAAGACTACCGCCGAGAGCAGGGCGCGAAGGCTCGATGCGCCACACACCCACCATGGCAACACCGCAGCATGCGCCGAGGTATTCCCCCGCCACCACGCACGGAGCCATCATCATGGAGATGGGCGGGCCCAGATCCACCAGGGGTCACAGCCCTCACGCCGCAACGTCGCAGAGAGAGGATGCCCCGCCGCCACCATCCCAGGGGCACGCACATGCTTAGTCGGTAGCCCCTCCGGTGGCGGCGATGCGGGCGGGCGGGGGGGGGGGGCAGGGAGTGGAGGCCTTGCGGCGGCGCTGGGGTTCCTTTTTTTCACAAAACAAAGATCTTTTTTCATTAGTAATAACAAGTACATCGTTTATGAGGATTGGTACAATTTCACTCAAAGGCTCCTCAAACCAGTCAAAAATTAAAGAAAATCTAGCTAACTTAGCAAGTTCATGGGCAACCTTATTTGTTTTCCTATTACAGTGTTCGAATCTAGTAATGGGAAAATCACAAGCCAAGAAATAACAGTCGTCAAACACTATCGCCGTTGTACTTGTCGTCCGTCCTCCGTTGTTCATGGTTTCAATGGCCTCCACGTTATGTGAGTTAATAACAAGGCGATTGCATCCTGCCCTTTGAACAATTGCTAGACCATACCTAAGCTCCAAAGCTTCAGCCATCAGGACATCTGTGCACCAATCAATCCTCCAATTCCCCCTGCAATGAATTTTCCTTTATCGTCCCTTAAAACAGCACCAGCCGTGCCCCTAAGCAGGTCATGATCAAAAGAGGCATCCACATTAAGTTTTACAAACCCCCTTGGAGGTTGGATCCAACCCCTTCTTTTCATAGTAGCCTTGGGTGCTATAGCCAGAACATAGTTTAACGTAATAGCACAAATCCCTATAGAGATCTGGTTAGCATCTTGGGTTTTCTCTTTATGAACCAATTTTCACCTCTCCCACCATAAGTACCAAGTTGTAATTGCAATCATGTCACGAACATTTGTAATACCCAAGATAGTCAGCTCCTGTTCAGGCATAGAAACTAAGAATTCAAGAACCGCCTCACTAGCATAATCCACCTCGCATGCTCTTTTAATGACCCGATCCAGTCCCAACACCCTCCAAACCTCCTTTGCTTTCTGACATTGAAATAACATATGCTTTGTATCTTCTAATCCAAAGGGACATGCAGGACAATTGGGTGTAACTTTTATGTGTCTATTCGCCAAAGTAACTCTACACGGGAGAGTGCCATGCAGCGTGCGCCAAATGAATTTTTTTACCTTCGAGGGACAAGATAACTTCCAAATCTCACTCCAAATAGGACTAATAGTTAGTTGTCCCATATCATTGATTCTTCTAAGTTTTCTCCCGTGTTGGTGTTCCCATTCCACAGCATAGGCCGATCAAACAGAAAATGATCCATTTTTAGAATAACTCCAAGTGACAAAATCCAACATATCATGTTGGGGCAGTGGAATTGCAAGGACCCTCTGTGCATTAGCTGGCCACAACATTTGTGTAACTAGATTTCCGTCCCAGTTATATGTAACATGGTCAATTAAATCAGATACCCTTGAGATCAAAATACTCCCTCTGGGTGTGATTACTTTTATGTTTGCACAATTCGGGATCCAGAGGCGTGCGCCAAATAAATATGCTTGATTTATCAACACTCACCATTTGCCCAGAGGCTGTACAATACGAATCCAGAATGGCTTTCAAAGCCTTAGCATTGTGTATATTTGCCTTCATTAGGATCAAAGAGTCATCCGCAAAAAGGAGATTCGTAATAGATGCATGGGGTCTCTCTACATACCTTCACACCTTCAATTTTCCACTCTCCTCCGCGTGTGCCAAAAGAGCAGTCAGGCCGTCAGTACATAACAAAAATAAATAAGGAGATAATGGGTATCCTTGTCGTAATCCTCTGGAGGGTTTAAAACTCTTAGTTTCTTCCGTATTAAATCTAACCCGGTATTCAACAGTGGAAACACATTGCATAATAAACTTGACCCAACTCTCTTGAAAGCCTAGTTTCAACATATCTCCTTCAGGAAAACCCACTCAACCCGGTCATAGGCTTTATGCATGTCAAGTTTTATAGCACACAACCCTTCCTTTCCATCCCACTTATTTTCTATTTTGTGAAAACCTTCATAGGCCACTAAAATATTATCAGTGATCATTCTTCCGGGCACAAAAACACTCTGAGTCAGACTGATAATTTCTGGAAGAAAGACCTTCAAACGAGCGGCCACCATTTTGGATATAACCTTGTACACAACATTACAAAGGCTAATGGGTCTGAACTTGGTTATCTTATCTGGCGAGTTAACCTTCGGGATCATCACTATCGCAGTATCATTCCAACCTTCTGGAATAGTACATGTATTCACCGCTTGTAGAACTTCTTGTATGAGATCGTCCCCGAGCATAAGCCAAAATCTTTTATAAAAAATAGCATGGAGTCTGTCAGGGCCTGGTGCCTTTAAATCTCCAATATCAAAAAGGGCTTTACGGACATCATCAGCCATATAAGGCGCTAGGAGGGCATTATTCATCTCATCTGTCACTTTTTTCTGACAAGAGATAAAACTTCCATATTGGGTTGCAACACTTCAGAGGTAAAATGGTTTGTAAAGTAGCCTTTGATATGATCCTTTAACTCCGATCCTTGCTGCCAAACACCAGTGTCATCAAGAAGTTTTTTAATGTTATTCTTTTTCTTCCTTGACGTAGCAACATTAGAAAAAAAGATGTATTACGATCCCCATGTAGCAACCAGTTAGCTCTTCCTCTTTGTAGCCAAAAAATCTCCTCCTGGTCTAACAAATTCTCAATCATAACGAGAATTTCCTTCTGGCTAGAGCGAGATTCCGCATTCATAGGTCCCCTCCTCAATCTCTCCAACTCTTTTTTAATTTACTAATTATTTGCTTTGGTCCTTTTAGAGTCTCTCAGTCGCAAGTGTGTAGATCAGTCTGCACCGTCCATGTATGTGCAACCAGAGATGGACCAATACCTGCTAGATTAGCCTTATCCCATGTTGTTCACACAATTTCTCCTACAGTCTCCTCTTTGAGCCATCTAGCTTCAAATTGCTTCACACAACCTTTTGGGTTGTTAAAAATATTCCCATCAAAATGCTCTGTGTCAAGGACTAAGGGAAAATTGTCAGAATGCACACGTTCCTCATTGATAATGGCCGTTTTTGGAAATTTATTTGACCATTCGACATTACATACAACCCGATCAAGCCTCTCCCTAATATCCCTCTCCTCCAAGTGAAACAGTCACCAACATAACCCAAATCGTGTAAACCACACTCTCCCAAACAATTCCGGAACTCCTGCATCATTACATTTGGTCTTGGGTTACCTCCATCCTTTTCATGAGAATACATAATCTCATTTAAATCACCAATAACAACCTGTAACACCCTGGTTTTTGGCCCTTTCTTTTCTTTTTTGCTTTATTTGGTTTTTGCTCTGATTTTATTTTCAGAGTGGATTTGTGGACTTGAAACCTGGGAGATCATCCTCATTTCTTATCCCAAGTGGCTCATCATTCTCAAAACTTTCCCAAGATCATGTCATTTCTATTCTAGCCAACCCTAAAATTCTTTTTCTCAGGAATATTCCTTTTTCTATTAAAGGAATGACCCTGTTTGACATAGGTTGTGAAGCAACCTATATTTCTGTCACTCCCAAAATTCCCAAATAATTCTCATAATTTGTTTGGATCATATATGCCCCAAATATGTCCAAACTTTTCTTCCCTAGCCCAAAAATAATTCCTCAATATTATTTCTTCATTTCTGTCTAGAGTGGCCTTCTGTGAAGGAAGTGCCACCTATCCTTTCTTGTTTGCTCCCAAACTCTTTGGGCATCATCTTACATCCAAATCATTGCCTCATGCCAAAATTCAGCTCCATTTGCCTAGTGAATCTTCCTCAGTAATTTTTCAAAGTTTCTGTCAGACAGAAGCCATTGTGAAGGAAGTACTAGCTAGGGTTATCAAATTGAGTTGAAATTTTGTACACTCTTTCATGTGATCATATCATCACACTCCTCCAATTTTCAGCCTCATCCAATCATCTATCTGAGCACAGGATCAAATACTTGTTTCTAGTAATATTTTCAGGTTGTGAAGCAAGTATATTTTATATTGCTTAATTAATTCTGAAAAATTACCAGATCATGCTCCTACCTAAATAACTTCTCTCCACCAAATTTGGGATCATTTAAGAAATCCCATTTCTCTCCAAAATTATTCCAAGTTTTTGGACAGAGAGGATGTCTGTGAAACAAGTACCATTTTGGCAAGTCCATTTGGTATAAATTTTTTACAGCATCATTATATGTCAAAATCATCAGGCCTTGCCAAATTTCAGATCAAGTGGCTAATCCATGTGAGTGCACTATCCTAATCATGTTTCTGGACCATAATGTCAGTTGCACAGCAACTATATTAGTTTGTGGTCCATTGTACTCCAAAACCCCAAGGATCATAGTCCTTCTTAATCTAAACCTACCCGACATCATATTTGGCCTCTAGCCCCTCTCTGTTGAGCACAACATTGCAGCCAAGTTTGCTACAGCAAACTTTCCTCGAAGCCTCACTTCGCTACAGAGCGTCTTCTCTCGATATTTCACTTTCCGCAGCCCCACTGATGCAGAGACAACACCCCGGACAAGGTTTGCCAGCCCATTGCGTCCTCTGTGTGCCATGTCACGTGGTGACTGCGTTGGATTTTGCCTACGCACGCGCTCTGCTCACTGTGGCCGCGTCCAGAATATCGTTTTGCTTCGGGCCCCTCTCTCCGACGATCCTCGCGCGTCCTCTGGTGCCGACCACCCTCCCCCTTCTTCCACCTCACTCCTCTGGACCCCTCCCCCTGCTAGCTGCTCGCCGGACCGAGCCAAAGCGACGACCACGAGCACACTGTGGCCGACCGGCTCTGTTCGCGCCCCGTCCTCTTCCTCCCCGTGCCCTTGGCCTGGCTCTGCCCTGTGAACCTCCCCTGTTACGCTCCCATCGCCTACCGCCGAGCTCGCGAGCGTGCCCACGCGTCCGCGGCTCCGGCCATGCGTCCACGGTGACGTCCAGCGCGGCACCTCCTCCCCTTGGCTATATAAGCCATGCCCGAGCCCCTCCGACCCATCCAGTAGCTTCACCACACCTCCTCCGGCCCCCTAACCCCTTCCCCGCGCCCAAGCGCCCCTCCTGCTCCTCCATTGCCGCCGTGGCTGCCACGGTCCTCCGGCTAAATTCACTCGAGCCGAGCCTCCTCCCCTCCTTCTTTCACCACCAGTAGATCCACCGGAGCAAGCAGAACCTCCACACCCCTTCGCCTCGTCGCCGGAGCACCATAGCCCCGGTTCCATCTTCATCGTCGCCGGCCGTCCGCCATGGTCGATGGTGCTCTCGTCTCCGCCCTCTTCGAAGCCCGCATCCTGCGCAGATGGACGCGGCTCGTCCCCCTGGTCACTCCAGTGGCCGGAGCGTTGCCGGAGGTGGCTGGTAGCGACGAAGGCGACGAACCCCCCTGCCAGTGGACCCTGCGGTCCCACCAGTCAGCCGCACGGGCCGTTGACCCCAGGTACGCTGACGTGGATAAGTGGACGTGGATTTCTTGCCCGGAAAACGTACTTTGACTCAGTTCTCGGCTGAAATACATTTTCTCTGCAGCAAAGGCATATTTCTGAAAAGGCGCTTTCTCTTTTTTTCCAGTCGCCGGCCGAACCCTCTATTTTGTGAACGTTCATCGGTTAAGAGCAGAAAAGCACAGAATCTGTTGATTTTCCTGCCTAACGAACAAACGGCCACAACTCTTCAGCCGTAGCTCCGATTCAGGTGATTCCAAAGCCCACTTCTTCGTCTCGTCGAGCCCGTTCCGATGGAATCATTTTCACCATGTGACTACATTCTGAAAATGACCATTTTACCCTTGCACTTAACCAGCCCCCTCCGGGAGAAAAAGATTTCCGGCGATTCTTTCCGCGAGCTTCTCGCACTTCTTCCCGATGAATCCCTCCACCCCAGGCAAGCCACACCCTCCATTTGCATGATTGCAATGCAATGCCATGGTTTACTTATTTAAACTTGTTTAAAATTTGCTTTAGCTACATGTGACTTGTTCATGGCATTTCTTGGAGTGATATGTTGATCTTGCTATTGCCATGATGTTGTTCGGATTACTAGGACTAATGCTTGCAGATTGAGGATGAATTGTTGCCATTGGATTATTAGTGGCTTATATTATTTTGGTATCTGATATTATGCTTTGTTGTATTATTTTGGAGTTGATGCTATCATGCGGATCTTAGGTTAATATCTTGATATTGTTATTGGATTAGTAGCATCATAGTCTTTGGATTCAGCATGATCTTAGTAGTATGCTACCCTTGCGGCTTATTATGAGGTGACTATATTATTCTCTAGATTATTTGTTGGATATTTCTATAACTTGGATCACAGGTTGATAGATGATATCGAAGTATCAGTTATCACAGATCTATCTTTGGGGACAAATTCCGTCATTTCGTTGGTCAGGTGCCACCGAACCGGGCTTTTCCAGTGCAGCCACATTTGCCTTTATGGGAAGGCCTTAATGCGGTCTATTGTTATGCCTCTCGCTGGTGCCTCCAACTAGGGAAGGTTATACGCGTTCGCTACCCTGATCAGGTAGGCCGGTATAAGCCTTGTGTGCCCGAGTTGTTTGCGCGCTTTTGTCCCCGTTTGGGACCGTTTTTGTTTTGCCACGACGGTGGCCGTTGGGTGTCACGAGGTGACATCAGGGCCACACAGGACTGATCCCAAAGGGGAGTTGGTCGGAGTGGCCGGGAGAGTGTCATGGCAGTAGATCGGTTTTGTCGGAACGCCATTAGTCCACCCGAATGGGAGTACAAGGCCATGGGTTCTGTGATGTGGGTACAATGTGCTAACCTCTGCAGAGTGTGTGTCTAATCTATCGATAGCCGCGTCCTCGGTCATGGGCACAAGTTTGTACTAGGTCACACCGTTCGATCAACACTCACATAACGGAATGACTTATAGGTGATTTATATGTTGATATATGTGAGCAGTAACAGTTTGGCAGGATGACGATGATGATATTGAGATGATCTTGAGGATGATCATTCAGTTTGGGATGTGGTCACGCGGTGATCACGTGGAGGTATCGATCACGAGGTGATCGAGGTGATATATTGCTTGGCCGGTTAGCCAAGAGTGAGATGGTTCTTGAGATGCCGGCTCAGCAGTAATTCTATTAGTGTCATATCATGCTTAATAATTATTTCCGCATCATAGTAGTTGTTAATAACTTAACCTGTTAATGCTATGTTGTTGTTTTGCCTTGATGCTTTTGGTTGTTGTGAGCTTGCAAGTACATTCAATGTACTGACCTGGCGTGTCATGCCAGATTGCAGGTGATGCCGTGATTGATTGGTTGCTTGTTGAGGTTACCGTGCGTGCGAGCTAGATTGTGTCCCAGCCAGAGTCCCTGCGGAGTGGAGTTCACCACTGTCATCGTTGTTCCGCTGCTAGAAGTTATTCCGCTGCTACGAGTTGTTCCGCTGCTAGCATAGAGCTACCTTAGCAGGCGTAGTGTCGCCGTGCTGATGTGATTCTTTGTAACATCAGACCATTGTATCCCTTATCCTTTTGTAATAAAGAGTTGGTTTGTTCTATGCCGAGCAGTGCCGTATTCCAGAAGACTTACCTCGATCTCTGGGCTGGAATACGGGCCGTTCCGGTTTCTCTGAGCCGGGGTGCCATAGAGCATGGTATCAGAGCAGGTCTGGCTCTAGGACGCCCTAGTCAGCACGAGCGGTAGAAAACGGTAGTATAGAGTCTGTCTTGTTTGATGCATTGGTTGTTGCATTTATTTGTTGCATAGCATGCATATAGCCTTATTATTTGTTGCTAACGGTTTATCTGGTGAGTGTAGCTGGCATCGGTTTGGATCCACTACAGCTCAGCCCCTGCATCCCGCCAGTTTCCCTTTTCTTTGGTGTTTGGTGTCATTTCTGTCCCAGCGGAGTGATGCCAAGTGATCCCGACACTGTTTGTAGAAAATGGTGCTCAGGTATTGCGCTGATATCCTATCGTTTCGGTGGTAGACATGCTTCTACCCCGGATCGTGCTTTTCGTCTTGTCGTGTTGGCAACCCTTAATGATCTTAGCTATCAGAAAAGGGCAATGCCAGCGGACTCAGTCTTCCCCGCTATCCTATTCCTTGGATGAGTACGGATCCCTTCTGTCCGCTTGATAATAATGTGGTCGCGACATTCGTGTCCCGCTACATGGTTACCAAATACGTCCTCGCCTCCGAGCCAGTCAAGGATGCTACCTTGCTGAGCTAGCACTTGGTGTAGCTATGTTTACACCAACTCTTCCACACATTGATTCGTCTTCATGCACACCGTCACAGCATGCTAGATCGTAGTACCGGAGATCCCGCGAGATTTGTGTGCTTAAGTAGGCATGCATATTGTGTGACTAGCAGTAATATGTGACTTTGTTTGTGTGTGATTTGATTGTTTTGTGTGCTTTTGTTTAGTTGAGTTGTTTCTTTTGCTTCTTTCTTTTGGGCCCTCGGTGTTACCTTATTTCCCCTTATGGAAGTTGCTCATCAACCGACACCGGACTCGAAGAAGCAATAAAGATTTCAAATATTTGGAAGAGGCTCAGCTAAACACATCAAGTCTACATCAGTACTTAATCCTCACACAGTAATGGTCAAGTCAGCAGGAAGACAAGTCAGGCGCAAGATCAACGGTATATTTTCAGTCAAAGGGATGGATCCTATATAAAGCTTTGGCTCAGAAATGCATGATGCTTGAAATAGATTATACTCCAAAAGAAACCCAGAATGTGCTATGATCAAGGAAGACAGTCAAACAATTTTTCTCATGCAAGTAACCAACCACAAAACATTATGGGTGTGTATGGCTTTCAGTCTGCATTTCACAGTATGAAGCTTTGGATATGCTAAACTCAGTCTTCTTCCACATGCTATCGGAAGAAGCTTATGATGCAAGGCTCCTCAATTTTTTTCCTCAGTACAATATATGGACAGATTCCGGTCCAAGATACCCAGTCCTCCACAGCAAAATGCCTTGATAAAGGCTTCTGACATAAGACATTGAATCTTTCTCAACAAGAAACCCGAGGAGAAGCTTCTCAGGTATGGAACCTAGTTTTCTCCAGCACGCCACTGCGGCAAAAACTTCGAGCGTAAGGTATCAAGTCTTCTTTAGGAAGCTACTCGGATGGCTTCCCACATAAGACACCCAGCCTTCACTACGCAACATCGTCAGGTATTACACTGTGAGTTGGCAGTATATGACAGCGCAGCTCAAGAATCAGATCCGCAACAATTTTGTCAGAAGTACAATTCAGTCAAGGCATATGCCTACCTCAAGAATAGAGTGTTCGGTAGCATATGATTCTTATATATATGGTGAGCACGTATCCCCGGTTATACAAGTCACTCATATGAAATATGGCAATGACAAAGCAGATATACTTAAGAAAGGTCAGGGTCCCACAACCTCATGAGTCATGCAAATGAAGATAAGCAGAGATACATCTCATGTAATACAAGGATCGACAAGATCTGGAGATGACAACGCAGAATCAACATTCTTGACAATGGCTACCAAAGGCATTATTCCCGCACCAGACAAGGAGATCTCATGAACTCTTGTCACCCTCTTGTATGATTGGCCTCAACAACGAGCTCTGTACAGCTACATGCCCCGAGTATATGTCACATATGTACGACCCCAGGTCAGAAAATAAACACAAGGAATGGTGCCAAAATATTGCACTAGACACATCCATGGTTGTACGAAGAATCAAAGACATATGTGGCCAAGCTATTTCAGTAACGTATCCTGACAAATAAAATCATGACCGTCAAAGGGTGAGACTGACAACAAAGGTATGGTGATTTTGTGTAACCATCAGGGTCCGGATACCCAAGTCAGTTGGAGGCCATGATTCCATATGAATCCACAAAAACATACCCTCAGAGGCCTACTATGTTCTTCAAGGACTTCATATCCCGCTGACCCGCTTGTCCCACGGCACCTGTCCAGAATGGTTAGTGTGGAATATCCAAGTCTGTTCTGTCAGATCCAAAATTACTTTGCAACCTCCGCAGTTTGACTTCAACGGCAGTGTTGAAGCATCTCACAGCCTATTACCACAAATGGGTATACCGACCGCATGGGCAAGCCGAGTGATCCGCATAGACCAGGTATACTCACTGGTGGAACCAAGTACACGGACAGCCTGACATGAAAAGTATCTTTCCGCCAGCACTCCTATCAGGCCAGTCTCAAGATGCTAGTGTTTGAGGTATGCTACAGTTATAAGTCATACCCCTTTTATATTGCTCACGCTAGAAGGCAGTCGAATCTTTGGTACGTATCTCCTGTTCGAGATAAAGAAACAAATCAAGATAAGTTAGTACCACCTACGGGCAGTCAGATCTCATCAGGAGAATGGCCCTGTTTCTCAGCATTAAATGAACCCAGAAGACATGCATTTGTTTGAGCAACTCCATGGTAGAAGTAAAAAAAGTTTTCATGACAAAAGGGAATTTATGCTCAGATCCTTTGGATATCACCGCAGATATGAAGGAATCAACGTCAGCAAAAGGATTTGGTATATGAGGAAAGACCCGTCAGGATTTGGGAAAGGTGAAGCAAACCACCCCCGAGCGAGGTAATCAGATCATGTGAAAATCAGGGGGGAAACAACATACAAAGGAAATGGATACCCTAGTTGGAAACAGTATCCTCAGGTCATACTTGTTCCCTGAGCAACAAAATCTCAAGGACGAGATTTCTTTAAGGGGGGAAGGTTTGTAACACCCTGGTTTTTGGCCATTTCTTTTCCTTTTTGCTTTATTTGGTTTTTGCTCTGATTTTATTTTTGGAGTGGATTTGTGGACTTGAAACCTGGGAGATCATCCTCATTTCTTATCCCAAGTGGCTCATCATTCTCAAAACTTTCCCAAGATCATATCATTTCTATTCTAGCCAACCCTAAAATTCTTTTTCTCAGGAATATTCCTTTTTCTATTAAAGGAATAACCCTGTTTGACATAGGTTGTGAAGCAACCTATATTTCTGTCACTCCCAAAATTCCCAAATAATTCTCATAATTTGTTTGGATCATATATGCCCCAAATATGTCCAAACTTTCCTTCCCTAGCCCAAAAATAATTCCTTAATATTATTTCTTCATTTCTGTCTAGAGTGGCCTTCTGTGAAGGAAGTGCCACCTATCCTTTCTTGTTTGCTCCCAAACTTTTTGGGCATCATCTTACATCCAAGTAATTGCCTCATGCCAAAATTCAGCTCCATTTACCTAGTGAATCTTCCTCAGTAATTTTTCAAAGTTTCTGTCAGACAGAAGCCATTGTGAAGGAAGTACTAGCTAGGGTTATCAAATTGAGTTGAAATTTTGTACACTCTTTCATGTGATCATATCATCACACGCCTCAAATTTTCAGCCTCATCCAATCATCCATGTGAGCACAGGATCAAATACTTGTTTCTGGTAATATTTTCAGGTTGTGAAGCAAGTATATTTTATATTGCTTAATTAATTCTGAAAAATTACCAGATCATGCTCCTACCTAAATAACTTCTCTCCACCAAATTTGGGATCATTTAAGAAATCCCATTTTGCTCCAAAATTATTCCAAGTTTCTGTACAGAGAGGATGTCTGTGAAACAAGTACCATTTTGGCAAGTCCATTTGGTATAATTTTTTTACAGCATCATTATATGTCAAAATCATCAGGCCTTGCCAAATTTCAGATCAAGTGGCTAATCCATGTGAGTGCACCATCCTAATCAAGTTTCTGGACCATAATGTCAGTTGCACAACAACTATATTAGTTTGTGGTCCATTGTACTCCAAAACCCCCAGGATCATAGTCCTTCTTAATCTAAACCTACCCGACATCATATTTGGCCTCTAGCCCCTCTCTGTTGAGCACAACATTGCAGCCAAGTTTGCTACAGCAAACTTTCCTCGAAGCCTCACTTCGCTACACAGCCTCTTCTCTCGATATTTCACTTTCTGCAGCCCCACTGATGCAGAGACAACGCCCCGGACAAGGTTTGCCAGCCCATTGCGTCCTCGGTGTGCCATGTCGCTTGGTGACTGCGTTGGATTTTGCCTACGCACGCGCTCTGCTCGCTGTGGCCGCGTCCAGAACATCGTTTTGCTTCGGGCCCCTCTCTCTGGCGATCCTCACGCGTTCTCTGGTGCCGACCACCCTGATACGTCCATTTTGCATCATGTTTACCTACTGTTATTTATAATGTTTTTATGCATAATAATGCTTTTTGGAGTAATTCTAATGCCTTTTCTCTCATAATATGCAAGGTATACACAAAGAGGGAGAATTCCGGCAGCTGGAAATCTGGACCTGAAAAAGCTACGTCAGGCTACCTATTCTACACAACTCCAAATGAGCTGAAACTTCACGAGGATTTTTTATGGAATAAATAAGAAATATTGGAGCAAATAACTACCGGAGGGGGGCCACCTGGTGAGCATAAGACACTAGGGCGTGCCAGGCCCCCCAGGCGCGCCCTGGTGGGTTGTGCTGAGCCCAGCCCACCTCCGGTGCCCATCTTCTGGTATATAAGTCATTTTGACCTAGAAAAAATGAGGAGAGGAATTTCGGGACAAAGCGCCGCCGTCTCGAGGCGGAACTTGGGCAGGAGCACTTTTGCCCTCCGGCGGAGCGATTCCGCCGGGGGAACTTCCCTCCCGGAGGGGGAAATCATCATCACCAACAACTCTCCCATCTTGGGGAGGGCAATCTCCATCAACATCTTCAACAGCACCATCTCCTCTCAAACCCTAGTTCATCTCTTGTGTTCAATCTTTGTACCGGAACTATAGATTGGTGCTTGTGGTTGACTAGTAGTGTTGATTACATCTTGTAGTTGATTACTATATGGTTTATTTGGTGGAAGATTATATGTTCAGATCCATTATGCTATTTAATACCCCTTTGATCTTGAGCATGATTATCATTTGTGAGTAGTTACTTTTGTTCTTGAGGTCACGGGAGAAATCTTGTTGCAAGTAATCATGTGAACTTGATATGTGTTCGATATTTTGATGATATGTATGTTGTGATTCCCTTAGTGGTGTCATGTGAACATCGACTACATGACACTTCACCATATTTGGGCCTAAGGGAATGCATTGTGGAGTAGTTATTAGATGATGGGTTGCGAGAGTGACAGAAGCTTAAACCCTAGTTTATGCGCTATTCCGTAAGGGACCGATTGGATCCAAAAGTTTAATGCTATGGTTAGAATTTATTCTTAATACTTTTCTCGTAGTTGCGGATGCTTGCGAGGGGGTTAATCATAAGTAGGAGGTTTGTTCAAGTAAGAACAGCACCTAAGCACCGGTCCACCCACATACCAAATTATCAAAGTAGCGAACACGAATCGAACCAACATGATGAAAGTGACTAGATGAAATTCCCGTGTACCCTCAAGAACACTTTGTTTATCATAAGAGACCATTTTGGCCTGTCCTTTGCCTCAAAAGGATTGGGCTACCTTGCTACACTTTTGTTACTACTATTGTTACTTGCTCGTTATAAATTATCTGGCTATCAAACTACTCTGTTACTTACAATTTCAGCACTTGCAGACATTACCTTGCTGAAAACCACTTGTCATTTCCTTCTGCTCCTCGTTGGGTTCGACACTCTTACTTATTGAAAAGGCTACAATTGATCCCATATACTTGTGGGTCATCAAGGCTCTTTTCTGGCGCTGTTGCCGGGGAGTGAAGCACTCTTGGTAAGTGGAAATTGGTAAGGAAAAACTATTACTACGTGCTGAAATTTATTATCACTTGTTACTATGGAGAGCAATCCTTTGAGGGGTTTGTTCGGGGTAGCTTCACCTCGACCGGAACCACAATTAGTTACCCCTCAACCTACTGCACCTACTGAAAATATTGAATATGAAATTCCTTCGGGTATGGTAGAACAACTGCTAGCTAATCCTTATGCAGGAGATGGAACCGAACATCCTGATAAGCACTTGATATATGCGGATGAAATTTGTGGATTGTTTAAGCTTGCAGGTTTACCCGGAGATGAAGCTAAGAAGAAGGTTTTCCCTTTATCTTTGAAGGGAAAAGCATTGATATGGTATAGGCTATGCGATGATATTGGATCTTGGAATTGGAATCGGTTGAAATTGGAATTCCATCAAAAATTCTACCCTATGCATCTAGTTCATCGTGATCGGAATTATATATATAATTTTTGGCCTCATGAAGGAGAAAGCATCGCTCTAGCTTGGGGGAGGCTTAAGTCAATGTTATATTCATGCCCCAATCATGAGCTCTCAAGAGAAATTATTATTCAGAATTTTTATGCTCGGCTTTCTCATAATGATCAATCCATGCTCGATACTTCTTGTACTGGTTCTTGTATGAAGAAGACTATTGAATTCCAGTGGGATCTTTTAGAAAGAATTAAACGCAACTCTGAAGATTGGGAACTCGATGAAGGTAAAGAGTCAGGTATTGAGCTTAAGTTTGATTGTGTTAAATCTTTTATGAATACCGATGTTTTTCAAAAGTTTAGCACTAAGTATGGACTTGACTCTGAGATAGTTGCTTCCTTTTGTGAATCTTTTGCTACTCATGTTGATCTCCCTAAGGAGAAGTGGTTCAAATATCACTGATACGTCTCCAACGTATCTACTTTTCCTAACGCTTTTCCTCTTGTTTTGGACTCTAATTTGCATGATTTGAATGAAACTAACCCCGGACTGACGCTGTTTTCAGCAGAACTACCATGGTGTTGTTTTTGTGCAGAAATAAAAGTTCTCGGAACGGAACGAAACTTTGCGAGGAATTTTTATACAAAATAAGAGAATTTTCGGAGCCAAGAGCCACCTGAGGGGGCACCTGGGTGGACACAACCCACCAGGGCGCGCCTGCCCCCCCAGGCGCGCCCAGGTGGGTTGTCCCCACCTGGTGGCCCCGCAGACCCTAAAACCGGCGCTATAAAATCCTATTTTTCCAGAAAAAAATCAGGGAGAAAGAATTATCACGTTTCGCGAGACGGAGCCGCCGCCGTCTCCTGTTCTTCATCGGGAGGCCAGATCTGGAGTCCGTTTGGGGCTCCGGAGAGGGGGATCTTCGATCTTCGTCATCACCAACCCTTCTCCATCACCAATTCCATGATGCTCCCCACCGGGAGTGAGTAATTCCTTCGTAGGCTCGCTGGTCAGTGAGGAGTTGGATGAGATTCATCATGTAATTGAGTTAGTTTTGTTAGGGCTTGATCCCTAGTATCCATTATGTTCTGAGATTGATGTTGCTATGACTTTGCCATGCTTAATGCTTGTCACTTTGGGCCCGGGTGCCATGATTTCAGATCTGAACCGTTTATGTTATCACCATTATATCTATGTTCTAGATCCGATCTTGCAAGTTATAGTCACCTACTATGTGTTATGATCCGGCAACCCCGGAGTGACAATAGTCGGGACCACTCCCGGTGATGACCGTAGTTTGAGGAGTTCATGTATTCACCGTGTGTTAATGCTTTGTTCCGGTTCTCTATTAAAAGGAGGCCTTAATATCCCTTAGTTTCCAATATGGACCCCGCTGCCACGGGAGGGTAGGACAAAAGATGTCATGCAAGTTCTTTCCATAAGCACGTATGACTATTTACGGAATACATGCCTACATTATATTTATGAACTGGAGCTAGTGCCGTATCGCCCTAGGTTATAACTGTCTCATGATGAATATCATCCAACAAATTACCGATCCAATGCCTACGATTTTCCTACATATTGATCTTGCTAAGTTATTATCACTGCTATCACTGTTACCGTTACTATTGCTGCTGCTACTATTATCAAAACTATCATACTACTTTGCTACTGATCACTTTGCTGCAGATAACTAATCTCCAGGTGTGGTTGAATTGACAACTCAGCTGCTAATACTTACAAATATTCTTTGGCTCCCCTTGTGTCGAATCTATAAATTTGGGTTGAATACTCTACCCTCGAAAACTGTTGCGATCCCCTATACTTGTGGGTTATCAATCACCCACCTATTAAAGAAGAAATTAAAGAACCGGTAAAAGCTAAAGATGAAACTATTATTTATAATGTTGACCCAGTTGTTCCTATTGCTTATATTGAAAAACCACCTTTCCCTGTTAGGATGAAGGAACATGCGAAAGGTTCAACTGTGGTCAACAAAAGCTATATTAGAACACCTAAACCAGCTGAACAAATCAAAGTAGAACCTAGTGTTGCTATGGTTAAAGATCTCTTGGTCGATAATATTGATGGGCATGTTATTTACTTCTGTGATGAAGCTGCTAGAATTGCCAAACCCGATGAAAAAGATAAACATAGACCTATTGTTGGCATGCCTGTTGTCTCAGTTAAGATAGGAGATCACTATTATCATGGTTTATGTGACATAGGTGCTAGCGTGAGTGCTATTCCTTTTACCTTATATCAAGAAATTATGAATGATATAGCACCAGCTGAAATAGAAGATATGGATGTTACTATTAAGCTTGCCAATAGAGATACTATATCACCAATTGGGATTATTAGGGATGTTGAAGTCTTGTGTGGGAAAATAAAATACCCTACTGATTTTCTTGTTCTTGGTTCCCCACAAGATGACTTTTGTCCCATTATCTTTGGTAGACCTTTCTTGAACACCGTTAATGCTAAAATAGATTGTGAGAAACAAACTGTCGGTGTTAGTTTCGGTGATGAGTCTCATGAGTTTAATTTTTCCAAGTTTAGTAGAAAACCTCATAAGAAAGATTTGCCTAGTAAAGATGAAATTATTGGTCTTGCTTCTACTGCTGTACCCCCTACTGATCCTTTAGAACAATATTTGCTAGACCATGAAAATGATTTGCATATGCATCAAAGAAATGAAATAGATAAGATTTTCTTTGAACAACGTCCTCTGCTTAAACACAATTTGCCTATTGAAACTCTAGGAGGTCTTCCTCTACCTAAAGGTGATCCTGTGTTTGAATTAAAACAATTGCCAGACACTTTGAAATATGCTTATCTTGATGAGAAAAAAGATATATCCTGTTATTATTAGTGCTAACCTTTCAGAACATGAAGAAGAAAGATTATTGAAAGTTCTAAGGAAGCACCGAGCTGCTATTGGATATACTCTTGATGATCTTAAGGGCATTAGTCCCACTCTATGTCAGCACAAAATTAATATGGAACCTAATGCTAAACCCGTTGTTGATCACCAACGTCGGTTAAATCCGAAGATGAAAGAAGTGGTAAGAACGGAAATATTGAAACTCCTGGAAGCAGGTATAATCTATCCTATAGCTGATAGTAGATGGGTAAGTCCTGTTCATTGTGTCCCTAAGAAGGGAGGTATTACCGTTGTTCCTAATGATAAGAATGAACTTATTCCACAAAGAATTGTCACAGGCTATAGAATGGTAATTGATTTTAGAAAATTAAACAAAGCAACTAGAAAAGATCATTATCCTCTGCCTTTTATTGATCAAATGCTAGAAAGATTATCTAAGCACACACATTTTTGCTTCCTTGATGGATATTCTGGCTTTTCACAAATACCTGTTTCTCAACCTGATCAAGAAAAGACCACTTTTACTTGTCCTTTTGGAACCTATGCTTATAGACGTATGCCTTTTGGTTTATGCAATGCACCTGCTACCTTTCAAAGATGTATGACTGCTATATTCTCTGATTTTTGTGAAAAGATTGTTGAGGTTTTCATGGATGACTTTTCTGTTTATGGGAAGTCTTTTGATGGTTGTTTAAGCAATCTTGATCAAGTTTTGCAGAGATGTGAGCAAACAAATCTTGTCTTGAATTGGGAGAAGTGCCACTTTATGGTTAATGAAGGTATTGTTTTGGGCCATAAAATTTTTGAAAGAGGTATTGAGGTGGACAAAGCTAAGGTTGATGCAATTGAGAAAATGCCATGTCGTAAAGATATCAAAGTTATTCGTAGTTTCCTTGGTCATGCTGGTTTCAATAGGAGATTTATCAAAGACTTTTCTAAAATTTCTAGGCCTCTTACAAATCTTGTGCAAAAGGATACTCCTTTTGTTTTTTATGATGATTGTTTAGAAGCCTTCGAAACACTCAAGAAAGCCTTAATTTCTGCACCTATTGTTCAACCACCTGATTGGAACTTGCCTTTTGAAATTATGTGTGATGCTAGTGATTATGCTGTTGGTGCTGTTCTAGGACAAAGAGTTGATAAGAAACTAAATGTTATCCACTATGCTAGTAAAACTCTAGACAGTGCTCAACGAAATTATGCTACTACTGAAAAAGAATTCTTAGCAGTGGTGTTTGCTTGTGATAAATTTAGATCCTACATTGTTGATTCTAAAGTGACTGTTCACACCGATCATGCTGCTATAAAATATCTTATGGAAAAGAAAGATGCTAAACCTAGACTCATTAGGTGGGTTCTTTTACTACAAGAATTTGACTTGCATATCACTGATAGAAAGGGAGCTGAGAACCCCGTAGCTGATAACCTGTCTAGGCTTGAAAATATTCTTGATGACCCACAACCTATTAATGATAGCTTTCCTGATGAACAGTTAGCTTCAATAAATGCTTCTCACAACACTCCTTGGTATGCTGACTATGCTAATTATATTGTTGCTAAATACATACCATCTAGCTTCACATACCAACATCTTTATAAAGAAGGAGTAGATGGTATTATTAGATGTTGTGTGCCTGAGCATGAACAAGAACAAATCCTACGGAAATGTCACTCCGAAGCTTATGGAGGACATCATGCGGGAGACAGAACTGCTCATAAGGTATTGCAATCTGGTTTTTATTGGCCTACTCTCTTCAAGGATGCTCGTAAGTTTGTCTTATCTTGTGATGAATGTCAAATAATAGGTAATATCGATAAGCGTCAAGAAATGCCTATGAATTATTCTCTTGCTGTTGAACTATTTGATGTTTGGGGATTTGATTACATGGGACCTTTTCCTTCCTCTAATGGGTATACTCATATTTTGGTTGCTATTGATTATGTTACTAAGTGGTTAGAAGCTATTCCAACCAGTAGTGCTGATCACAACACCTCTATTAAAATGCTTAAGGAAGTTATTTTCCCAAGGTTTGGAGTCCCTAGATATTTAATGACTGATGGTGGTTAATGATGCTTTATTCATGCTGCTTTCCGTAAACTGCTTGCCAAGTATGATGTTAACCATAGAATTGCATCACCCTATCATCCTCAGTCTAGTGGTCAAGTTGAACTTAGCAATAGAGAAATAAAATTAATTTTACAAAAGACTGTCAATAGGTCCTGGAAGAATTGGTCTAAGAAATTAGATGATGCACTTTGGGCTTATAGAACAACTTATAAAAATCCTATGGGTATGTCTCCTTATAAAATGGTTTATGGAAAAGCTTGTCATTTGCTTCTTGAGTTAGAGCATAAAGCATTTTGGGCAATTAAAGAACTCAACTATGATTTCAAACTTGCTGGTGAAAAGAGGTTATTTGATATTAGCTCATTAGATGAATGGAGAACCCAAGCTTATGAAAATGCCAAGTTATTTAAAGAAAAGGTTAAAAGATGGCATGATAAAAGAATCCAAAAGCGTGAGTTCAAAGTTGGAGAATATGTTCTTTTGTACAACTCTCGTTTCAGATTCTTTGCAGGAAAACTCCTCTCAAAATGGGAAGGACCCTATGTTGGGTTGTGCCCACCTCGGGTACCTTCCGGACTCCGCTTTTCTTCCGTTTGCTTGTTTCCCAAGATAAAAAATCTTTATATACCCCCCGGACCTATTGACTTCCGTATCGCGGAGAAATCTCCTGTTTTCTTTTCCTTGCTGTTTTCTGACAGATCTGAAATTATGTCATCTCAAGATTCGGAGGGTGAGAGCTATGTTGCTGATTATATCGCAAACCCTAAGGTTTATGGGGATGTGGAGCACTATAGCTGGACTTCGGAGGAAGAAGAAGACTATGATCCTAAGAGGGAGGAGGAGACCAGCTCAGATGAGGATGAAGCCCCATTGCCTCAACCTGGGGGCATGCACATTGAATTTAAGAAGTCGAGTCTCCCCGACAAAGCAAAGAAGCCTAAGATCCAGTTTATTCCCTTTCGTCTCTTGCAGGAAAACAAGCAAGATTTATGTAAAAAGGTATTGGAGCTTGAGAAAGAGATCGGTGAATTAAAGGATGAGAATTCCGTCCTCAAGCGTAAGCTACGGAAGAAAGACAAACCCTCTACCTCATCACCACCACCTCCTTCTTCATCACCAAAAGAAAATTGAGTATCGGGTATAGGCACTCCCCATGGCTTTCGCCAAGCTTGGGGGAGGTGCCCCGGTATCGTATCACCTCCACTATCTTTTGCCTTTACTTTTCTTAGTTCGATCCATGGTTATCTTTTGCTTTAGATGAATAAAAGTTTATTTCGGTCCTTTCTTTTCGAGAGTTTGCTTAGTGATCTATCCTTGTAATCGTGTGCGAGACATATAATAAAGTTTAGTTTGAGTTTTGCTTTCTTTACTCTCTTGTTTCAATAAAAAGAAAGGAAATAAATGAAAAAGATCATATGCTAATCTTATGGTAAGTAATGACATCACATAAGGAAAAGTATAAGTAGAAAATTTTATTGTAGATTGACAAATATAGCATTGGTCAATGATGCAATTCATGAAAGAATTAATAAGGGAAGAGAAGATTCACATGCAAATACACTATCCTTGAAATCTTTTGTGATTGCGAGCACCCATCAAAATATTATATGCCAAAATTGTTGACGTTGGACAAGGAAGACAACATAATGATTTAGGTTTGTTCATATTCACATAGAAGTTATATTGTCATAGATCCTTCAACATGTGGTGTTTGCCCCCAATCTTTGCTAGCCAAAAATTCCACACTAAGTAGAGATACTACTTGTGCATCCAAAAACCCTTAAACCCAAATCTTATTTTGAGAGTCCACCATACCTACCTATGGATTGAGTAAGATCCTTCAAGTAAGTTGTCATCGGTGCAATAAGGCAATAAAAATTTCATCTAAAAGTGTTAGATCATTTAGTGTAAGAGAAAATTGAGTGTTGTACGAACTTGTGATGGCGAAGAATAAAAGCGACAGACTGCATAATAAAGGTTGCTATCACAAGGGGCAATATAACATGTGATGTCTACTACGCAACTTTATTCTTGTAGACTCGTGTTGGGCCTCCAAGCGCAGAGTTTTGTAGGACAGTAGCAATTTTCCCTCAAGTGGATGACCTAAGGTTTATCAATCCGTGGGAGGTGTAGGATGAAGATGGTCTCTCTCAAACAACCCTGCAACCAAATAACAAAAAGTCTCTTGTGTCCCCAACACACCCAATACAATGGCAAATTGTATAGGTGCACTAGTTCGGTGAAGAGATGGTGACAAAAGTGTAATATGGATGGTAGAAATATATTTTTATAATCTGAATAAATAAAAACAGCAAGGTAGCAAGTGATAAAATGGAGCACAAACGGTATTGCAATGCTTGAAAACAAGGCCTAGGGTCCGTACTTTCGCTAGTGCAATCTCTCAACAATGCTAATCTAATTGGATCATATAACCATCCCTCAACGTGCGATGAAGAATCACTCCAAAGTTCTTATCTAGCGGAGAACATAAGAAGAAATTGTTTGTAGGGTATGGAACCACCTTAAATTTATTCTTTCCGTTCGATCTATTCAAGAGTTCGTACTAAAATAACACCATATGATACACATCAACAAACTCTAATGTCACCTAGATACTCCAATGTCACCGCGAGTATCCATGAGTTGATTATGTGATATGCATCAAACAATTTCAGATTCATAATACTCAATCCAACACAAAGAACTTCAAAGCGTGCCCCAAGATTTCTACCGGAGAAACAAGGACGAAAACATGCATCAACCCCTATGCATAGATTACCCCAAAGTCACCTCGAGAATCCGTGAGTTGAGTGCCAAGACATAGATCAAGTGCTCTCAAATCCATAAAATTATTCAATTCGATAAAATGAAATCTCAAAGGGAAAACTCAATTCACAACAAGATAGAGAGGAGAAAACACCATATGATCCAACTATATTAACAAAGCCCGTGATACATCAAGATCGTGCCATCTCAAGAACACGAGAGAGAGAGATTAAACACATAGCTATTGGTACAAACCCTCAGCCCCGAGGGTGGACTACTCCCTCCTCATCATGGTGGCCGCCGGGATGATGAAGATGGCCATCGGTGATGATTTCCCCCTCCGGCAGGGTGCCGGAACAGGGTCTAGATTGGTTTTTCGTGGCTACAGAGGCTTGCGGCAGCGGAACTTCTGATCTAGGGTTACCCCTGATGGTTTCTCTATTTATAGGAATTGTTGGCGTTGGTTTCACGCTAAGATGGGCCTCGAGGTGAGCACAACCCACCGGGGCACGGGCACGGGCCCAGGCGCGCCCCGGTGTCTTGTGCCCTACTCCTTCACCTTCTGGTCCTTCCACGAAGCTTCGGGGGTCTCTTTTGTTCCAAAAAAAATTGTCAAAAAGTTTCAGCTCATTTGGAGAACTTTCATTTCTGCACAAAAAAACAACACCACGGTAGTTCTGCTGAAAACAGCATCAGTCCGGGTTAGTTCCATGCAAATCATACCAAAACCATATAAAATTGTTGTAAACATGGCATGAATACTTCATAAATTATAGATACGTTGGAGACGTATCAGCATCCCCAAGCTTAATTCCTACTCGTCCTCGAGTAGGTAAATGATAAAAGAAATAATTTATGAAGTGTGAATGCTAGCAAAGTGCACAAGTTTGATCAATGATAATTTCAATCACTTTTCCTAGCAACATAACATCAATTCTTTCTCATAAAATTTCTCATGTTAAAGTAGCAATTGAAAACAGAAAAAAAAATTGATGTTTAATGCTACCTATCATATTTATCATATACTCTTTTCTTTTGTAGCATGGACATTTGGACTTGAATGATTCAAAGCAATAGTCTATAAGTTGACATGAGGACATCAATACTCAAGCATATCAACAAGCAACCATGTCTTTCAAAATATCAACACTAAAGAAAGCTATCCCTAGCCCATCATGCTCAATCATTGATCCATTCATGAAACACACTCGCATATTAGCTACATCCAATGCTCGAGTACGATCATAGTACCCCTTAGTTGGTGCTTTATAAGAGAATATGGAGACTCAAATAAAAAATAAAAATTGCATAAAGTAAATAGATAGGCCCTAGGAAGTAGGGATTTGTAGAGGTGCCAGAGCTCAAAGCTTAAATTGAGAGATAAAAGATTTTGGGAGGCATACTTTTCCCGTCAACGAAAACGACCGAGTAATTCCCAACACTTTCCTTGCTAGATATATCATAGGCGGTTCCCAAACAGAAAATAAAGTTTATTCCTTTTTCCACCATTCTTTCACAATCCATGGCTAGCCGTATCCACGGGTGCCCTCCATACCAACACTTTCCAAGGAAATTATTATTTGACAACATAAAGTAAATTCATTTTTCATTTCGGGACTAGGCATCCCTAATACCTTTGCCGTACTCTCGTGCAATGACAAGTGAATAAACACTCATCTTGAGAATAACATATCTAGCATGGAAAATATTGGCCACCCCTGCCGCTTCATGAGCGGTACGAGCACACAAAAAGGAAATTATTTTGAAATTTTAGAGATGGCACATACAAATTTGCTTAGAACGGCACGACAATACCGCATATCAGTAGATATGGTAGACTCATGTGGCAAAACTGGGTTTAGTGATTTTGGATGCACAAGTAGTATTCCCACTTAGTACAAATGGAGGCTAGCAAATAGATTGAGAAGCAACCAACCAAGAAACGAAATTTCACATAAACGAGCATTGAGCATAACTAACACCGAATAATGCACCACAAGTAGGATGTAATTTCATTGCATAACTATTGAATTTTGTGCTTGCATAGGGAATCACAAACCTTAACACCAATATTCTTACTAAAGCATAATTACTCACCAACATGACTCACATATTATTATCTCCATATCGCAAAACTATTGCAAGGAGTCAAACTTATCATATCCAATGATCTACATGAGAGTTTTTATTATATCCTTCTTGGATATTCATTATATTAGGACCAATTTCAAAGCTTGTGAAAATTGTCATCACTATTATCAACTCTCGAAATAATATAAGTAAAGCATGAGAGTGTTCGACAAACTACTCCAAAAAGATATAAGTGAAGATCAAATGAAAACTTTCAGATCTAAGTATTTTATTATAACAGCAAGCAAAACAAAATAAAATGACATTCTAAGAATAGCACACATCATGTGAAGAAGCAAAAACTTAGGCTCAACCGAGGCTAACCGATAATTGTTGATGAAGAAAGGTGGGATGCCTACCGGGGCATCCCCAAGCTTAGATGCTTGAGACTTCTTGGAATATTAACTTGGGATGCCTTGGGAATCCCCAAGCTTGAGCTCTTGTGTCTTCTTCATTCCTCTCAAATCACGGGTTCCCTAATTCTTAAAAACTTCATCCACACAAAACTCAACAAGAACTCGTGAGATAAGTTAGTATAAATCAATGCAAAACCTTATCATTCTCTACTGTAGCAAATCACTAAAATTATTATTCAACATTGCATACTAAATTCCTATGCATATTTAATACTCCTATCCTCAAATAGAATCATTAAACAAGCAAACATATGCAAACAATGCGAACATAACAGCAATCTATCTAAACAGAACATTCTGTAAAGAGTGCAATTTTAGTCATACTTCCCTGACTCCAAAAATTCTGAAAATTTACCACACTGTAGAAAATTTATCAGAGATTATTGTGCAAAAAGTTTCAAAATTTTATCACATTCTGACTTTTCTGGATAATTATTCCAACAGCAATAAACTTTCTGTTTTGAAACAGCAACTCATATATTTGCAAAATAAGCATGGTGATGGCTATCCTTGCCACTTTTATTGAAATAAAAGATGCAAAACATTATTATAGATAAAATCAAGAAAATACTAATAAAATAAAATTATGCTCCAAGCAAAACACATATCATGTGACGAATGAAAACATAGCTCCAAGTGAGGTTATCGATAATGTTGAAGACGAAAGGGGCGATGCCTTCCGGGGCATCCCCAAGCTTAGTTGCTTGGATCTTCCTTGAATATTACCTTGGGGTACCTTGGGCATCCCCAAGCTTAGGTTCTTGTCACTCCTTGTTCTCCTCATATCGATATCTCACCCAAAACTTGAAAACTTCAATCACACAAAACTTAACGGAACTTACGCAACTTTATTCTTGTAGACTCGTGTTGGGCCTCCAAGCGCAGAGTTTTGTAGGACAGTAGCAATTTTCCCTCAAGTGATGACCTAAGGTTTATCAATCCGTGGGAGGTGTAGGATGAAGATGGTCTCTCTCAAACAACCCTGCAACCAAATAACAAAAAGTCTCTTGTGTCCCCAACACACCCAATACAATGGCAAATTGTATAGGTGCACTAGTTCGGTGAAGAGATGGTGACAAAAGTGTAATATGGATGGTAGAAATATATTTTTATAATCTGAATAAATAAAAACAGCAAGGTAGCAAGTGATAAAATGGAGCACAAACGGTATTGCAATGCTTGAAAACAAGGCCTAGGGTTCGTACTTTCGCTAGTGCAATCTCTCAACAATGCTAATCTAATTGGATCATATAACCATCCCTCAACGTGCGATGAAGAATCACTCCAAAGTTCTTATCTAGCGGAGAACATAAGAAGAAATTGTTTGTAGGGTATGAAACCACCTTAAAGTTATTCTTTCCGTTCGATCTATTCAAGAGTTCGTACTAAAATAACACCATATGATACACATCAACAAACTCTAATGTCACCTAGATACTCCAATGTCACCGCGAGTATCCATGAGTTGATTATGCGATATGCATCAAAGAATTTCAGATTCATAATACTCAATCCAACACAAAGAACTTCAAAGAGTGCCCCAAGATTTCTACCAAAGAAACAAGGATGAAAACGTGCATCAACCCCTATGCATAGATTACCCCAATGTCACCTCGGGAATCCGCGAGTTGAGTGCCAAGACATAGATCAAGTGCTCTCAAATCCATAAAATTATTCAATCCAATAAAACGAAATTTCATAGGGAAAAATCAATTCACAACAAGATAGAGAGGGGAAAACACCATATGATCCAACTATATTAACAAAGCCCGCGATACATCAAGATCGTGCCATCTCAAGAACACGAGAGAGAGAGAGAGAGATTAAACACATAGTTGTTGGTACAAACCCTCAGCCCCAAGGGCGAACTACTCCCTCCTCATCATGGTGGTCGCCGGGATGATGAATATGGCCACCGGTGATGATTTCCCCCTCCGGCAGGGTGCCGGAACGGGGTCTAGATTGGTTTTTTGTGGCTACAGAGGCTTGCGGCGGCGGAACTTCTGATCTAGGGTTACCCCTGATGGTTTCTCTATTTGTAGGAATTTTTGGCGTTGGTTTCACGCTAAGATGGGCCTCAAGGTGAGCACAACCCACCGGGGCACGGGCAAGGGCCCAGGCGCGCCCCGTTGTCTTGTGCCCTACTCCTTCTCCTTCTGGTCCTTCCACGAAGCTTCGGGGGTCTCTTTTGTTCCAAAAAAATTGTCAAAAAGTTTCAGCTCATTTGGAGAACTTTCATTTCTGCACAAAAAAAAACAACACCACGGTAGTTCTGCTGAAAATAGCATCAGTCCGGGTTAGTTCCATGCAAATCATACCAAAACCATATAAAATTGTTGTAAACATGGCATGAATACTTCATAAATTATAGATACGTTGGAGACGTATCAACGTGACGTTCTCTTGCACTAAGGGATTGAGCATACAAACAAAAAGCGCAAGGCAACCTCTGCTTCCCTCTGCGAAGGGCCTATCTTTTAATTTTATGTATTTACTTTCATGCAAGAGTCAAAGTTTTTCTCTCTGTTCCTTTTTACTTTCTATTTTGGCAAGCATCATGTGGTGAGGAAAGATCTAGGCACATATATCCAGTTGAATATGGGTAGCATGAGTTATTATTGTTGACATCACCCTTGAGGTGAATACGTTGGGAGGCAAAACTATAAGCCCCTATCTTTCTTTGTGTCCGGTTGAAACGTTTTGCTCATGTGTACGCGGTGAGTGTTAGCAATTATAGAAGACTATATGATGGTTGAGTATGTGGACTTGCCTAAAGGCTCCGATACGTGACCCTTCCTGAAAAGATGATGAATTGTAGTTGCAAAGTTGACTGAGAACATAGTTTGTTGGTTTCCAATAGAGTTTATGCTTTATACTTCGATGTTGTGATGAATTGTTACTTATTCATGAGAAGTCTATGATAAAAGTTCTATGATGAAAGTTTTATGTTAAAGTTTGTTGCTGTTATAATAAATTACATGATGCTTCTATGTCCGTATTTTTTTTTACCTACACCTCTCTCTCTAAGCATGTGGACATGTTTTTCGATTTCGCTTTTCGCTTGAGGACAAGCGAGGTCTAAGCTTGGGGGAGTTGATACGTCCATTTTGCATCATGTTTACCTACTGTTATTTATAATTTTTTTATGCATAATAATGCTTTTTGGAGAATTATAATGCCTTTTCTCTCATAATATGCAAGGTATACACAAAGAGGGAGAATTCCGGCAGCTGGAAATCTGGACCTGAAAAAGCTACGTCAGGCTACCTATTCTGCACAACTCCAAATGAGCTGAAACTTCATGAGGATTTTTTATGGAATAAATAATAAATATTGGAGAAAATACTACCGGAGGGGGGCCACCTGGTGAGCATAAGACACCAGGGCGCGCCAGGCCCCCCAGGCGCGCCCTGGTGGGTTGTGCTCAGCCCAGCCCACCTCCGGTGCCCATCTTCTGGTATATAAGTCATTTTGACCTAGAAAAAATGAGGAGAGGACTTTCGGGACGAAGCGCCGCCGTCTCGAGGCGGAACTTGGGTAGGAGCACTTTTTCCCTCGGGCGGAGCGATTCCGCCGGGGGAACTTCCCTCCCGGAGGGGGAAATCATCATCATCATCATCATCATCATCACCAACAACTCTCCCATCTTGGGGAGGGCAATCTCCATCAACATCTTCAACAGCACCATCTCCTCTCAAACCCTAGTTCATCTCTTGTGTTCAATCTTTGTACCGGAACTATAGATTGGTGCTTGTGGGTGACTAGTAGTGTCGATTACATCTTGTAGTTGATTACTATATGGTTTATTTGGTGGAAGATTATATGTTCAGATCCATTATGCAATTTAATACCACTCTGATCTTGAGCATGATTATCATTTGTGAGTAGTTACTTTTGTTCTTGAGGTCACGGGAGAAATCATGTTGCAAGTAATCATGTGAACTTGATATGTGTTTGATATTTTGATGATATGTATGTTGTGATTCCCTTAGTGGTGTCATGTGAACGTCGACTACATGACACTTCACCATATTTGGGCCTAAGGGAATGCATTGTGGAGTAGTTATTAGATGATGGGTTGTGAGAGTGACAGAAGCTTAAACCCTAGTTTATGCGCTATTCCATAAGGGACCGATTGGATCGCGCCCCGTCCTCTTCCTCCCCGTGCCCTTGGCCTGGCTCTGCCCCGTGAACCTCCCCTGTTATGCTCCTGTCACCTACCGCCGAGCTCACGAGCGTGCCCATGTGTCCGCGGCTCCGGCCACGCGTCCACGGTGACGTCCAGCGTGGCACCTCCTCCCCTTGGCTATATAAGCCATGCCCGAGCCCCTCCGACCCATCCAGTAGCTTCACCACACCTCCTCCAGCCCCACTGACCCCTTCCCCGCACCCAAGCGCCCCTCCTGCTCCTCCATTGCCACCGTGGCTGCCTCGGTCCTCCGGCTAAATTCACTCGAGCCGAGCCTCCTCCCCTCCTTCTTTCACTACCAGTAGATCCACCGGAGCAAGCAGAACCTCCCCACCGCTTCGCCTCGTCGCCGGAGCACCATAGCCCCGGTTCCATCTTCACCGTCGCCGGCCGTCCGCCATGGTTGATGGTGCTCTCGTCCTCGCCCTCTTCGAAGCCTGCATCCTGCGTAGATGGACGCGGCTCGTCCCCCTGGTCACTCCGGTGGCCGGAGCATCGCCGGAGGTGGCCGGTGGCGCCGGGAAGGCCGTCGGCGCCGAGCCCTCTGCTCTGCCCCATCGGGCGCGAGAAGAAGATGAAGGCGACAAACCCCCCTGCCAGTGGACCCGCGGTCCCACCAGTCAACCGCACGGGCCGTTGACCCCAGGGACGCTGACGTGGATAAGTGGACGTGGATTTCCCAAAATACGTTTTCTTGCCCGAAAAAACATACTTTGACTCAGTTCTCGGCTGAAATACGTTTTCTCTACAGCAAAGGCGTATTTCTGAAAAGGCGCTTTCTCTTTTTTTCCAGTTGCCGGCCGAACCCTCTATTTTGTGAACGTTCATCGGTTAAGAGCAGAAAAGCACATAATCTCTTCATTTTTCTGCCTAACGAACGAACGGCCACAACTCTTCAACCGTAGCTCCGATTCAGGTGATTCCAAAGCCCACTTCTTTGTCTCGTCGAGCCCGTTCCAATGGAATCATTTTCACCATGTGACAACATTCTTAAAATTACCATTTTACCATTGCACTTAATCAGCCCCCTCCGGGAGAAAAAGATTTCCGGTGATTCTTTCCGCGAGCTTCTTGCACTTCTTCCCGATGAATCCCTCCACCCCAGGTAAGCCACACCCTCCATTTGCATGATTGCAATGCAATGCCATGGTTTACTTATTTAAACTTGTTTAATTTGCTTTAGCTACATGTGACTTGTTCATGGCATTTCTCGGAGTGATATGTTGATCTTGCTATTGCCATGATGTTGTTCGGATTACTAGGACTAATGCTTGCAGATTGAGGATGAATTGTTGCCATTGGATTATTAGTGGCATTTATTATTTTGGTATCTGATATTATGCTTTGGAGTATTATTTTGGAGTTGATGCTATCATGTGGATCTTAGGTTAATATCTTGATATTGTTATTGGATTAGTAGCATCATAGTCTTTGGATTCAGCATGATCTTAGTAGTATGCTACCCTTGCGGCTTATTATGAGGTGACTATATTATTCTCTGGATTATTTGTTGGATATTGCTATAACTTGGATCACAGGTTGATAGATGATATCGGAGTATCAGTTATCACAGATCTATCTTTGGGGACAAATTCTGTCATTTTGTTGGTCAGGTGCCACCGAACCGGGCTTTTCCAGTGCAACCACATTTGCCTTTATGGGAAGGCCCTAATGCGGTCTATTGTTATGCCTCTCACCGGTGCCTCCAACTAGGGAAGGTTATACGCGTGCGCTACCCTGATCAGGTAGGCCGGTATAAGCCTTGTGTGCCCGAGTTGTTTGCGCGCTTTTGTCCCCGTTTGGGATCGTTTTTGCTTTGCCACGACGGTGGCCGTTGGGTGTCACGAGGTGACATCGGGGCCACCCAGGACTGATCCCAAAGGGGAGTTGGTCGGAGTGGCCGGGAGACTGTCATGGCAGTAGATCGGTTTTGTCGGAACGCCGTTGGTCCACCCGAATGGGAGTACGAGGCCATGGGTTCTGTGATGTGGGTACAGTGTGCTAACCTCTACAGAGTGTGTGTTTAATCTATCGATAGCCGCGTCCTCAATCATGGGCACAAGTTCATACTAGGTCACACCGTTCGATCAACACTCACATGACGGAATGACTTATAGGTGATTTATATGTTGATATATGTGAGCAGTAATAGTTTGGTAGGATGACGATGATGATATTGAGATGATCTTGAGGATGATCATTCAGTTTGGGAAGTGGTCAGGCGGTGATCACGTGGTGGTATCGATCACGAGGTGATCGAGGTGATATATTGCTTGGCCGGTTAGCCAAGAGTGAGATGGTTCTTGAGATGCTGGCTTAGCAGTAATTCTAGTAGTTACCGTGCGTGCGAGCTAGATCGTGTCCCAGCCAGATTGCAGGTGATTGATTGATTGCTTGTCGAGGTTACCGTGCGTGCGAGCTAGATCGTGTCCCAGCCAGAGTCCCTGCAGAGTGGAGTTCACCACTGTCGTCGTTGTTCCACTGCTAGAAGTTATTCCGCTGCTACGAGTTGTTCCGCTGCTAGCATAGAGCTACCTTAGCAGGCGTAGTGTCGCCGTGCTGATGTGATTCTTTGTAACATCAGACCTTTGGATCCCATATCCTTTTGTAATAAAGAGCTGATTTGTTCTATGCCGAGCAGTGTCGTATTCCAGAAGACTTACCTCGATCTCTGGGCTGGAATACGGGGCGTTCCGGTCTCTCTGAGCCAGGGTGCCACACAACCAAATGGTGAGAAGCATGTGAATGTAAAGTACGAAGATCAGCCAAGATAAATGTCTTTCATTCCAGGCCAGATGACCATAAAACCCCGTAAATCGCCAATCCACATTATTCTCACTCATAAACATTACATCAATAAAATACAGAGACAAATAATACAAGTCCACCAGCCTTACCATCACTCTAAGATAAAAACATGGAACTAAAGCCTAATTTACAACGTAGCTCGTCAGCCTTTATTTTATTCAAATGCGATTCAGATAAAAAACTAACTCTGGACACACCCGTCCTTGGAGCTCCAAGAGCTCATGAACTGTCGTGGAGGAGAGCATACCACGGCAGTTTCATCATATGATTTTCATTTGGCCCGGCCGACCTCCTCCTCGAAGGCTGCCGATGCGCCATTATCTCCCTTCTCTTCCCCAACTGACTCCCCCTACTGTACATTCTCATCCTCCTCTATTTCCTTTGCTACATGTGATATTACCTCATCCCCACCCTTCAGAGTTTCTACACTACTCACACAGATTCTCTTAGAAGAAACACTCATCTCACCATACAACGTGTGTTCATAGCTATCCATCTCTCTCTCTCAAAAGAAAAGTTTAAATCACTGCCTATTGGAAGGGTGCCAAAAGGGTTACCCCTCTTTTTCCCTATGATATCTTTGTGCTCTCAGATTTCTCACTCCCTCCCCTCTTTTTACCTTTCCTCTCCCTTCTCTTTGACTGGCCCTGTATGGTATTTTTTCAACAATAAATGTAAAAGCCCCAGAATTGTTACCCATGGCCAGAACAACCAACCTTGCAGCAACGGCCCCAGACAAGTCCTCCAGTACTCATGGTTTGAATAGAAGTTGATTTTGGAGTGGAGTAGAATCAGTCGTAGCAAGGATAGAGCTGGTCACATCCAGCGAGTGGATCCCCTGGCCCTCCTGGAGAGTAGGACAACCCCGGTGGCCAGTAGCAGCCAGCAACAACTGAGAAGGTCTGGCCGCCCCCATGAGCAGCCCCCTATGACTAGCAGCAACTAGCAGCGCCTGGGGTGGTCTGGCTGCCCCCAAGTGTAGCCTCTCATGGCCCTCCTGGCCTAGCAGAGCAGCCTGGAGGGAGCAGCCCTAGTCCGCTCACCCTAGGCTCTCCTGGCCAAGGATAGAGTTGCTGCTAGAAGCACATTCCAGTCCTCCTGACCGGTGCCAACAGCTGGGGGAGCTGGTGGGGGTGCCACAAGTACCCAACCCTCCTGGCCGAGTGGGAGGCCCTCCCGGCTTGGTCCCCCGATCATCGTCGTGGTAGTCGTTTGAAAGTGCAACTAATCCCCGGGTGGTTTTGGTAATTCAAAACAACATATAGCTCATTGAACTAATATCCATTCAAGATAAATATTTCAGGATGTCCAATGATTGGCATGGCATGGACTAGAGATATGGAACCCTCAAAATGATAAGGACAAGGATTGGCAAAAGCTCAAGACTCTTCATTTCTATTTTAGTGATCCAAGATCACATTGAGTCCATAGGAAAGTCAATACTATTTAAAGGGGATGAGGTGTTGCTTAATGGTCTACTTCCTCAAGTGCTTAGTGATATTGCTCCAAAAAAACCTAGCCACTTTCTCCATCCAAATATGTCCAAACCCTAATTCCAAACTTGGCCCCACTAATACTTCTCTTACGGAGCCACCGAGTTCATCTTGACATAGCCACTGCCAAAACCCGAACAGTTTGGTCACACCGATACGGATTTCGGTCTCACCGCCTTGCCAGCGCTCTATGACTTGTTGCATTCACTTCGGTCTCATCGAGTTTGTGCAATCGGTCCCATCGAGTTGGCTTGACCGATTCTCTGTTGCTTATTGCATTCACTTCGGTCACACCGAGATGATGCAATCGGCGCCACTGAGTTGAGGTTTGCCCTAAGCCCTAACACATCGGTCCCACCGAGTTGTTCCAGTCGGTCCCACTAAGATTCCTAACATTCATATTTTTGTATAGATCGGTGCCACCGAGTTCACTAATCGGTGCCACCGAGATGGGTCAAAAGTGTCTAACAGTTGGATTTTGTGTGTAGGCTATATATATCCCTCCACCCCCTCTTCACAAGTGGAGAGAGCCATCAGAATGTGCCTACATTCCACCATTCATTTTCTAAGAGAGAACCACCTACTCATGTGTTGAGATCAAGAGATTCCATTCCAACCATTTGAACCTTGATTTCTATCCTTCCCCAAGATGCTTTCCACTCAAATCCTTCTTCCACCATAGCCAAATCTGTGAGAGAGAGTTGAGTGTTGGGGAGGCTATCATTTGAAGCACAAGAGCAAGGAGTTCATCATCAACACACCATCTATTACCTTTTGGAGAGTGGTGTCTCCTAGATTGGTTAGGTGTCGCTTGGGAGCCTCTGACAAGATGTGGAATTGAACCAAGAAGTTTGTAGGGCAAGGAGATCGCCTACTTCATGAAGATCTACCCGGGTGAGGCAAGTCCTTTGTGGATGATGGCCATGGTGGGATAGACAAGGTTGCTTCTTTGTGGACCCTTGGTGGGTGGAGCCCTCCGTGGACTCGCGCAGCCGTTACCCTTCGTGGGTTGAAGTCTCCATCAACATGGACGTACGATAGCACCACCTATCGGAACCACGCCAAAAATCTTCGTGTCTCCATTGCGTTTGCCTTCTCCAAACCCTTCCCTTTACCTTCATGCGCAATGTTTTACTTTCCGCTGCTATACTCTTAGAATTGCATGTGTAGGTTGATTGCTTGACTTGTCATAATTGCTAAAATCTGCCCACAACTAAAATTGGGAAAAGGATAGACTTTTATTTGGTCAAGTAGTCTAATCACCCCCCCCTCTAGACATACTTTCGATCCTACAAGTGGTATCAGAGCTTTGGTCTCCATTTGCCTTGATTTCCATAGCTTTGGTGATGATAGCCTTGGTTTCACAACCTAGGAGAGAATGGCGTCTAGCGAGGGAAACTATCACCGTAGAGGTCCTTACTTTGATGGTTCAAATTTTGCTAGTTGGAAGCATAAGATGAAAATGCATATTCTTGGTCATAACCCCACCATTTGGGCTATTGTTCGTATTGGCTTGCAAGGTGAATACTTTGAAGATGGTAGAGAACCGGATCATGAAGCGACCGCAGAAGAGTTGAGGATGTTGCAATATAACGCTCAAGCTTGTGATATTCTCTTCAATGGATTGTGCCCCGAAGAATTCAACAAAGTAGCCGCCTTGAGAATGCAAAGGAAATTTGGGATACTTTGGTTGATATGCATGAAGGTACCGAGTCCGTCAAGGAATCCAAGTTGGATGTGCTTCAAAGTCAACTTGACAAGTGAAGGAGTCTCCGAAATGTACTCTAGGCTTGCTCTCATCACAAATGAGATTGCCAGCTTAGGGGTGAAGAGATGACCGACAAATTCATCATCAAGAAGATCCTTAGAGCCTTGGATGTAAAATATGATATCATGTGCACATTGATCCAAATGATGCCCAATTACAAAGATCTCAAGCCCACGGAAGTCATTGGTAGAATTGTTGCTCATGAGATGTCACTCAAGGATAAGGAAGAGCTCCACACCAAGTCAAGTGGTGCTTACAAAGCTTCAAATGATGCTCCTACAACATCAAGTGACAAACTAGTCTCCAATGAAGAATTGAGCTTAATAGTGAAGAACTTCAACAAATTCTACAAGAGTAGAAGCAAAGAGATACGCTCCAAGTCAAGGTCCTACAATGACAAAAGATCTTCTAGCTGTGATCGTAATTGCTACAATTGTGGAAGACCCGGACACCACTCCAATGAGTGTACGGTTCCCTACAAGAAAAGAGAATACTCACCAAAAAGGAGAAGTAGAAGGGATGAATCACCTCCAAGAGAGATAAGGAGTAGAGATGATTGTTCTGAATGAAGACCCTCTCGAAGAAGCAAAGATTCGGAAAGGAAGGACAAGTCATCAAAGAGCTACACAAGACGAAGACAGCAAGCTCATGTTGGTGAATGGGTTTCCGGTTCCGACTCCGACAACTACTCCGAGAGAAGCTATCACTCCGACTCCGAATATACTCAAGATGAAGGTCTTGCCGGTCTTGCTCTAGTATCATCCAACTCCTACGACATATTTGATTCACCAAATGAAGGAATTGGAAAATGCTTCATGGCTAAAGGCCCCAAGGTATCACACCCAAGTATCTTGATTTCAATAGTGATCAAGATGATTTGCTAGGTGATGATGATTTACTTGTTGACAAAACTAGTGATGAAAACAATGATGAACTTGCTAGTAATCATGCTAATCAAGATGAAACGAATGACAATGATAAGAAGAGATTGAGCGTCTAACTACAAAACTAAACACTCTTAAGTTAGCTCATGAAACAACTCAAGAGGATCATAGAGAGCTCCTAAGAGCACATGAGAAGCTATGCTTCGAGAAGCTAAATTTAGAGCAAGAGCATGAGTTTCTAAAAGCTATCAATGATGATCTTCGAAAGAAGAGTTCTTCCTACATTGCCAAACGTCTCCTCTTATCTACTTATATGCCACAAGTAAAATCTAGCAACAAGAGCAAGAAAGATTCTTCTTCTAGTAGTAAAAATAATCATGCTAAATCCAATATTGTTGCTTCTAGTAGTTCTCTTGATTTCACTAATGATTCTCTTAGCCAAGTTACACTTGAGCAAGAAAATAGCTTATTGAAGGGAATTATAGAGAAAGGTGTTTACAAGAGCCTTGCCGGGGAAGAAATTTGAGGAAATTGTATGCAAGCAAGGAAGGCACCGAAAGAATCAAGGTGTTGGTATTGAACGAAAGTTCAATGCCAATGGAGTTGAATGGGAAGAAGATCAATATCCCAAGACGAAGTTTGTTCCTCAACAAGAAAAGTATGACCCCACTTCTTTTGAGGGAACACTAGCTCAAGATGATCTTCCACCACAAGACCACAAGCTAAAGGGAAAGGACAAGCTTCAAGAAGAGATTGGCTCATTTGAAGAAGCTCCTAAGGCCATGGTCAAGTGGGTTCCCAAGACTACATCAAGCTCTACTTCATCAAGTTCAACTACAACTCCAAGGATTCCCATCAAGTTGATGTGGGTTCCAAAGAAGAAGAACTAGAGTGTTCTTGAGGGTGACTCCACCAACATACTTCACTCATATTTATTTTGGCAAGGACTTGAGCAATCAACTTTCATATCTTGCACTAGTTCATGGAGTCACAAACCCTCTTGTTGGTAAGACAAGGGACAAGGTAACCTAATGCTTTCATGGACATCATCACATGTGCAATTCACTCTATGTCTATGGATATCCTTGTATGTTCCTTGTGGGACTAACCCATGTAGGTATTGAAAGTGCAAAACTCCAAAGGATTGCTTCCAACTCTTGATGGACCACATCAACATTGAGCATCCACATCTTCACTATCTACATGAAGTCATCATCGACAAAACCCAAGGTTAGTTCATCCCTCTTTGGGGGATTTCACATCTAAGGGGAGCTTTGCTCTAAGAATTGAGCTAAACCAACTCTAATGGTGTGAACTTGTTAATGCTTTATGTAAAAGTAGTAACCCCACTTGTGCTTAAACGATGAGTATCACCTATGATCAAATGTTCTCATTTGACTCCTAGGTCAATATACTCATATATAGATGACCAAGTCATCGCCAATTGTTTGATAGATGCTAGAATTGATTGTGCATGTTTGACACATATTTCATTTGATATTTTATTGTGTGAGCATGTTGGTTTGCGTAATTTCTCCATTCGAGAACATCCATTTGTTGTTTTGATTGTCTTGGTTTTCTTTGGCCAAATGGATGTACAAGAATGCCTAAGAACCTTCTCTAGCTATCTATGTTTTTCTTGTCTCAAATTCTTTTCATGTTATATCACAAAAATTAAACAAGTTCTGTTCGGACCCTCCGGGTGAGGAGCTCTCAGAGCCACCAATCCGTCAAGGGCTGCCTTCCAAAACCTTGTTCATGCATTTCGATTAGACTAATACACTCAAACTCGGTCGAACCAAAGTCACAAAGATTGATCTAGGTTTTCATCTCGTTGCTACCGATTAGACCAACTCGGTCCCTCCGATTTGCTGTAACTGCACGTAGTTGCACATCTCGGTGCCACCGATTTGTTCCACTCGGTGCCACCAACAACAAACGGGTATATATATCTAGCGGCCCGTACAGTTGAAAATTACTTCAAACCTCATGAGCCCACGCCCCGTTGCCGCCGCCCCCTTGGTCTCCGGATTGTCGCTGTTGTCTCCTGTGTGCCTTCGCCGCTGGAATCCACCGTCGTCAATGGAATCTGTTCCGCCGTTGCCGCCATAGAGGATCTCCACCGAGTTAGGGTGAGATTCGATCTCCGCGTGCTTCTTTTTCTCTGATTCAATGCACAAGGATTTTGCCATGTTTCTCTCCATGATTGCAATGCTTCTATCCACCAGATTAGTTCCGCAGATTAGATTCGAGCAAAAAAAATTAGGTCTAGGTTTCCGCCGAACGCATCTTGGACCGATCGAATTAGAATTTTTTCTCCCTGGCCATTACACAAGTACAACTCGGTTCCACCGAAACGTACTGATCGGTGAGACCTAAAGTAAAGTTTGAGTGAAACCCTAGCAACTCGGAGTCACCAAACCACATCTCGGTCTGACCGAAATGATGTGTTCAGGTTCTGTGCTTGCTTCGGTGTCACCGAAATGACTGAATTGGTAGCTCCGAAATGCATTCTGTGAAAACCTAGAACTAAAGTTTGAACTCAAATTTTTGAAAAACTATCTACCTTTTGTGATAACTCATCTACTCTGCCCATACCCATCTATTCACAGGGTCAGTTTATAAGATGTCAAGTGCAAGTGATAGTCAGAATCAGTTTGAGCAGAATGTTGATCTGAGTGAGGGCTCTAGTCCCAATGAGAGCTATGATGAAGGCAACAGGAGCACTCCCAGCAATTTGCCAAAGGCTGCCACTAGAGCTAAGAAGAAGAGAACCTCAAACAATGAGGATGAAGATTTTGTGGCTAGTGAGGCAACCTCAAAGAGAAAGGTTGTGCTAAGGAAAGAGTATGGAACTTCTGCTAGCACTAGGCCAAGTGCCAAAGACAGAACAGCAGTGAGGAAAATTCCCAAGTCAAAACCTGACAAGTCCTCAGCTCCAAAGGAAACTATGGCATTCACACTTGAAGAGTCAAGTGATGTAGAGGCTGCTGCAGGTAAGAAGAAGAAGAGGGCTAGGAAGACATTAGCACGTGTCATTGGGAAGCCTTCCATGAGGGAAGATGATGATGATTATAATGAGGAGGAACCTACTGCACCTCCAGCAAAGACTCAGAAGCTAATGTGTGATGCTATGAAGTCAACTGCTGCTCCCTCCAAGCCTAAGTCCAAGCCCAAAGCACCTGCTCCAAAGAGATCTACTAGGAACATCTCTGCTGCTGAGAAGAACAAGGTCTCAGTGCCTGAAGCTGATGTTGATGAAGAGCCACTAGTGCTCAGAAAGCTGAAGCCAAAGATTCCAAATCATGACAACTCCCATCCTATAGCCGATAACATGATGCTCAGGAAAGACAAGGGTCTGCGAGAGTGGAGGAAAGAGGATCCATATTCTATCAGGAGGAGGACAGCTTGTGACTATCGCTTTCACACCAGGGAGCAACATGATTTCTATGAGATAGTACTGCTTGACAAGAAGCCCATAGTCAGTGACATGAACTGGGCGGACTGGAAATACATTGATGCAAATTAAGACTATTTCCCCCATGTTCATGAGAGTTTCAGACTTGCAGGTGTTGATGAGTTTGTTGGTCAGAAGCTCACCAAGTGGAATGATGAGATGATCATGCAATTCTATTCCACAACTCATTTCTATCCAGATGGGAAGATCGTGTGGATGACTGAGGGACACAGATACCAGTCATCGATCTCTGAGTGGGCTAAGCTTATTGGTGCCCTGAGGAAGCTGAAAATGACATTGATGTGTACGGGAAGCCCAAGATGGACCACAACTCTATGGCCAATATGTACAAAGAAATCCCTCCTAAAGATCTTGAGAGTCACAAACTTGGTCATGTGAAGCATTTGCTTGCTGGGTTGGCCACAACCAATACTATCTTGGGGCACATTCTTTTGCCCAAGTCTGGAGATGATAAGATGATTCGTGGCCACTCCATCAACTTGCTCCACTTGTTTAACACCCCTCAGAAGTTCAAAGTCATGAGTTTGATAGTTGAGACAGTCAAGAGGACAACTACTGATCAGAAGAGATCTTATAGATATGCTCCACATATTCAGATGCTTATCAACTCCAAAGTTGGAACAAGCACTTATCTACTTGATCGAGAGCATCTTCCTCTTCAGCTTGAGTTTGAAGATAATGTGGTGGTGATGGATGCTTCACACCCCACATCTGTTGAGGCTCAAGAGAAGATCCAGGAAGCAAAAGTAGCAAAAGCAACTCAAGAGGCCACTGCACCAAATGCCCCAATAGCTAACCTCAAGTCCAAGAATGACCAGATGACATATCTGCTAGAGGCAACCTTGAGGATTGAGAAGAGTCTGGCCAACATTTCAAAGAACCAGGAGAGTGTAGAGCGGATTGTTGAGACAAAGGTTCATGATCTTGATGTGAAGATCACAGAGGTTCAGACTATCGTGCAGAAGCTCAAGGATGATGTCGAGGCAGCTAGAGTCGCTGCAAAGGAAGTGGAGATAAGAGACCCACTACCGAGAGATTTCAGACGGTACCCATGGCAGCCAGATCTTCAGCCATGCCAGTTGCAGAGATGAGGACCACTCATTCTGCACTTGCCACTACAACCATAGTGCCAGCTCCAGTGTCTACTCCACCAGTCTAGCAGACCTCATCAGAAGCATTTGCAGACGCGCTCCTCTCAACGCCATCTACGCACACCGGAGCCACCAACAAGAAGTCACCTTCAGGAGCTCCCGAGTATCGTGATTAGAGAGACGCATAGCTCTATACCTTTCTCGAGCTTTTTGGTACTTGTTGCCAAAGGGGAGAAAATTGTATAGATCATTAGGCTTCGAGAGAGAGTGTGTGTCTTATTTTTGCTCCTTGTTTTTCTCGACTTGTTGCTACTATGTTCGTTTGATTTGTGCTACTTGTTTGTTATGCTTGTGAGATACTACATTTATCTTGTGTGATTGATCATACTATGCTTCATGTGATGTTTAATGTCTATCTCTATCATTATTTGTGTGATCATTCACATGTGTCTTTGGTGATGCGTGCATGTAATTTCACTCATATCATTTTGTGCACTCCACCAAGATGTATGTGACATGGAAGAGTGACCCATGATCCTAATCGATTGTGCATTTGCATTCAAACGCAAATTCTTAATAATGCACAAATTTAGGGGGAGCTCTTGCTTATCACATACTTCTCAAAGCGATGATGAATTTCATTCATTTAATCATTTGTCGAAGCTTTGATCTATGTGTTGTTATCAATTACCAAAAAGGGGGAGACTGAAAGTGCAACTAATCCCCGAGTGGTTTTGGTAATTCATAACAACATATAGCTCATTGAACTAATATCCATTCAAGATAAATATTTCAGGATATTCAATGATTGGCATGACATGGACTAGAGATGTGGACCCCTCAAAATGATAAGGACAAGGATTGGCAAAAGCTCAAGACTCTTCATTTCTATTTTAGTGATCCAAGATCACATTGAGTCGATAGGAAAGCCAATACTATTAAAAGGGGATGAGGTGTTTCTTAATGGTCTACTTGCTCAAGTGCTTAGTGATATTGCTCCAAAAACCCTTAGCACTTTCTCCATCCAAATATATCCAAACCCTAATTCCAAACTCAGTCCCACCAATACTTCTCTTCCGAAGCCACCAAGTTCATCTTGACATAGCCACAGGCAAAACCGTAACAGTTCGATCACACCGATACGGATCTCGGTCTCACAGAGATGGCCTTGCCAGCGCTCTGTGACTTGTTGCATTCACTTCGGTCTCACCGAGTTTGTGCAATCGGTCCCACCGAGTTGGCTTGACCGATTCTCTGCTACTTATTGCATTCACTTTGGTCCCACCGAGATGATGCAATCTGCGCCACCGAGTTGAGGTTTGCCCTAAGCCCTAGCACACCAGTCCCACTAAGTTGTTCCAGTCGGTCCCACCGAGATTCCTAACATTCATATTTTTGTACAGATCGGTGCCACCGAGTTCACTAATCGGTGCCACCGAGATGGGTCAAAAGTGTGTAACAGTTGGATTTTGTGTGGAGGCTATATATACCCCTCCACCCCCTCTTCACAAGTGGAGAGAGCCATCAGAACATGCCTACACTTCCATCATTCATTTTCTAAGAGAGAACCACCTACTCATGTGTTGAGATCAAGAGATTCAATTCCAACCATTTGAACCTTGATTTCTAGCCTTCCCCAAGTTGCTTTCCACTCAAATCCTTCTTCCACCATAGCCAAATCTGTGAGAGAGAGTTGAGTGTTGTGGAGACTATCATTTGAAGCACAAGAGCAAGGAGTTCATCATCAACACACCGTCTATTACCTTTTGGAGATTTGTGTCTGCTAGATTGGTTAGGTGTCACTTGGGATCCTCCGACAAGATGTGGAGTTCAACCAAGAAGTTTGTAAGGGCAAGGAGATCGCCTATTTCGTGAAGATCTACCCGAGTGAGGCAAGTCCTTCATGGACGATGGCCATGGTGGGATAGACAAGGTTGCTTCTTCGTGGACCCTTGGTGGGTGGAGCCCTCTCTGGACTCGCGCAACCTTTACCCTTCGTGGATTGAAGTCTCCATCAATGTGGACGTATGATAGCACCACCTATCGGAACCACGCCAAAAATCTTCGTGTCTCCATTGTGTTTGCCTTCTCCAAACCCTTCCCTTTACCTTCATGTGCAGTGTTTTACTTTCCGCTGCTATACTCTTAGAATTGCATGTGTAGGTTGATTGCTTGACTTGTCATAATTGCTAAAATCTACCCACAACTAAAATTGAGAAAATGATAGACTTTTATTTGGTCAACTAGTCTAATCACCCCCCTCTAGACAAACTTTCGATCCTACATCGTTGCGGCCTTGTCCTTCACCGTGAGATTACTTACGGCTTTGGTCACCTTGACCACATTTCCCTCCGTGGTTCTGGAGGTGTGATGACCCACAAGTATAGGGGATCAATCATAGTCCTTTCGATAAGTAAGAGTGTCGAACCCAACGAGGAGCAGAAGGAAATGACAAGTGGTTTTCAGCAAGGTATTTTCCGCAAGCACTGAAATAGTAGGTGACAAATAGTTTGATAGTAAGATAATCTGTAACGAGCAAGTAACGGTAATGATAAATAAAGTGCAGCAAGGTAGCCCAATCCTTTTGTGGAAAAGGACAGGCCAAAACGGTCTCTTTTGCTAAGCAAAGTGTTCTTGAGGGGACACGTGAATTTCATCATGTTGGTTTGATTTGTGTTTGCTACTTTGATAATTTGATATGTGGGTGGACCGGTGCTTGAACAAACCTCCTACTTATGATTAACCCCCTCGCAAGCATCCGCAACTACGAGAAAAGTAAGATAAAATCTAACCATAGCATTAAACTTTTGGATCCAAATCAGTCCCTTACGAAGTAGCGCATAAACTAGGGTTTAAGCTTCTATCTCTCTAGCAACCCATCATCTAATAACTACTCCACAATGCATTCCCTTAGGCCCAAATATGGTGAAGTGCCATGTAGTCGACGTTCACATGACACCACTAAGGGAATCACAACATACATATCATCAAAATATCGAACACAAATCAAGTTCACATAATTACTTGCAACATGACTTCTCCCGTGACCTCAAGAACAAAAGTAACTACTCACAAATAATAATCATGCTCAAGATCAGAGGGGTATTAAATAGCATAATGGATTTGAACATATAATCTTCCACAAAATAAACCATATAGTAATCAACTACAAGATGTAATCAACACTACTAGTCACCCACAAGCACCAATCTAAGGTTCCGGTACAAAGATTGAACACAAGAGATGAACTAGGGTTTGAGAGGAGATGGTGCTGTTGAAGATGTTGATGGAGATGGCCCTCCCAAAGATGGGAGAGTTGTTGGTGATGACGATGACAATGATTTCCCCCTCCGGGAGGGAAGTTCCCCCGGCGGAATCGCTCCACCGGAGGGCAAAAGTACTCCTGCCCAAGTTCCGCCTCGAGACGGCGGCGCTTCGTCCCGAAAGTCCTCCTCTTCTTTTTTCTAGATCAAAATGACTTATATACCAGAAGAGGGGCACCGGAGGTGGACCGAGGAGGGCACAGCCCACCAGGGCACGCCTGGGCTCCCTGGCGCGCCCAGGTGGGTTGTGCCCACCTGGTGGGCCCCCTCTGGTAGTTATTTGCTCCAATATTCTTCATATATTCCAAAATAATTCTCCGTAAATTTTCAGCTCATTTGGAGATGTGCAGAATAGGTAACTCTGTGGTACCTTTTTCAGGTCCAGAATTCCAGCTGTCGGTATTCTCCCTCTTTGTGTAAACCTTGCATAATATTAGAGAAAAGGCATTAGAAATACTCCAAAAGGCATTATTATGCATAAAAACATTATAAATAACAGTAGAAAAACATGATGCAAAATGGACATATCAACTCCCCCAAGCTTAGACCTTGCTTGTCCTCTAGCGAAAACCGAAATCGAAAAACATGCCCACATGCTTAGAGAAAGAGAGGTGTCGATAAAAAAAATACGGACATAGAAGCATCATGCAAATTATTATAACAGCAAAGAACTTTAACATAAAACTTTATCAGATAACTTTTATCATATAACTTCTATCATATAACTTCTCATGAACAAGTAACAATTCATCACAACATTAAAGTATAAAGCATAAACCTTATTGAAAACCAACAAACTATGTTCTCAGTTAACTTATCGGAGCCTTTAGGCAAGTCCACATACTCAACCATCATTTAATCTTCTATGATTGCTAACACTCATAGCGTACCCATGAACAAAAAGTTTCAACGGGACACATAGAAAGATAGGGGCTTATAGTTTCACCTCCCAACGTATTCACCTCAAGGGTGATGTCAACAATAATAACTCATGCCTACTCATATCCAACTGGATATATGTGCCTAGATCTTTCCTCACCACATGATGCTTGCAAAAAGAGAAAATAAAAGGGAATAGGCAAGAAAACTTTGACTCTTCATAGAAGTAAATGCATAAAAGTAAAAGATAGGCCCTTCGCAGGGGGAAGCAGAGGTTGTCATGCGCTTATTTGTTTGTATGCCAAATCCCTTAATGCAAAAGAACGTCATGTTATATTGCCCCTTATGATAGCAACCTTTATTATTATGCAGTCCATCGCTTTTATTACTTTGCCATCACAAGTTCGTACAACGCTCAATTTTCTCTTACACTAAATGATCCAACACATTTAGAAGCAATTTTTATTGCCTTATTGCACCGATGACAACTTACTTGAAGGATCTTACTCAATCCATAGGTAGGTATGGTGGACTCTCAAAATAAGATTTGGGTTAAGGGTTTTGGATGCACAAGTAGTATCTCTACTTAGTGCGGAATTTTTGGCTAGAAAAGATATTGAGCAAGCACCACATGTTAAAGGATCTATGACAATATAACTTCTATGTCAATATGAACAAACATAAATCATTATGTTGTCTTCCTTGTCCAACGTCAACTATTTTGACACAAAATATTTAATGGGGGCTCACAATCATAAAAGATGTCCAATATAGTATATTTGCATGTGAATCTTCTCTTCCCTTATTAATTCTTTCATGAGTTGCATCATTGACTAATGCTATGTTTGTTAATCTCCAACAAATTTTACCACTTATACTTTTCCTTATGTGATGTCATTACTTACCATAAGATTAGCATATGATCTTTTTCATTTATTTTCCTTTCCTTTATTGAGACATAAAAGTAAAGAAAAAAAATTCAAACTACTCTTTATTATATATCTCGCACACGATTACATCGATTGATAGATCACTAAGCAAACACTCGAAAAGAAAGGATCGAACTAAGACTTTTATTCAACTAAATCATAGGAAACTAAAGATCGAACTAAAATAGATGAAAGCAAAGATAGTGGTGGTGATACGATACCGGGACACCTCCCCCAAGCTTGGCACAAGCCAAGGGGAGTGTCCATACCATGAACTCAAGTCTCCTTTGGTGATGAAGAAGGTGGTGGTGGTGATGAGGTAGTATCCTTCTTCTCCAGCTTGCGTCGGAGGGTAAAATTATCTATCCTCAACTCCTCGTTCTCCATCTCAAGCTTTATTATCCTCTTGCATAATGCCTCCTTGCTTTCTTGCTTGAAATGAGGGGGAACTGGTTCATCTTCATCTTCCTCATCGGTGAACCATATATAGGGATAGGTGTCCTTGAAGATATTTTTATCCAAAGGCTGGTAAGAAACTGGGCAATCCTCTCCCGAATCTTGAGATGACATATTATCAGATCTGCCAGAAAATAGCTAGAAAGAAGAACAGAAGATTTCTCCACGATACGGTGGTCAATACGTTTCGGGGGGTATATAAAGATTTTTTATCTTGGGAAACAAGCACATGGGAGGAAAACGGAGTTGGGAAGGTTCTCGAGGTGGGCACAACCCACCTGGGCACGCCAGGGAGTAGGGAAGGTTCTCGAGGTGGGCACAACCCACCTGGGCACGCCAGGGGGCCCTAGCGCGCCCTGGTGTCTTGTGCCCTCCTCGGGTGCCTTCCTGGTTGTTTCTTATTTTCCTAATTTTTAATATATTCCAAAACTGACAGAAAATATTTTTGCGGATTTTTCGGAGTCCGTTTACTTACCGTATCACGTACCTCCTCTTTTTTAATTATTCTAGAGTGTTCCAGAAGGTCTCCTTTATGTGTTCCTCAGGTGTCATAGTTTGAATAATACTGCTTTCAACATTAATAGGCGTACCTGAGATATAGTGTTTAATTCTTTGCCCATTGACCACCTTCGGGTTAGTACCTTCAGCATTATTTATTTTGATAGCTCCAGAGCGGTAAACCTCTTCGATGATATATGGTCCTTCCTATTTAGAGAGAAGTTTTCCTGCAAAGAATCTGAAACGAGAATTGTACAATAGAACATATTCTCCAACTTTGAATTCTCGCTTTTGTATTCTTTTGTCATGCCATCTTTTAACTTTTTCTTTAAATAACTTGGCATTTTCATAAGCTTGGGTTCTCCATTCATCTAGTGAGCTAATATCAAATAACCACTTTTCACCAGCAAGTTTGAAATCATAGTTGAGTTCTTTAATTGCCCAATATGCTTTATGTTCTAACTCAAGAGGCAAATGACAAGCTTTTCCATAAACCATTTTATACGGAGACATATCCATAGGATTTTATATGCTATTTGGTAGACCCAAAGTGCATCATCTAATTTCTTAGACCAATTCTTAATATTAGTTTTATTTCTCTATTGCTAAGTTCAACTTGACCACTAGATTGAGGATGATAGGTTGATGCAATTTTATGGTTAACATAATATTTAATAAGCATTTTACGGAAAGCACCATGAATAAAGTGTGAACCACCATCAGTCATTGAATATCTAGGGACTCCAAACCTTGGGAAAATAACTTCTTTAAGCATTTTAATGGAAGTGTGATACGTCTCCAACGTATCTATAATTTTTGATTGTTCCATGTTGTTATTTTATCATTCTTGGATGTTTTACAATAATTTTATAGTCATTTTATATCATTTTTTGGTACTAACCTATTGACATAGTGCCTAGTGCTAGTTGCTGTTTTCTGCATGTTTTTTACATCACAGGAAATCAATACCAAACGGAGCGAAACTTTTTGTGGATTTTTTTTGGACCAGAAGACATCCAGTGGGCCGAAGAAGCACCTGGGGGGTGCCCCGAGGGGGGCACAACCCACCAGGGCGCGCCTGGAGGCCAAGGCACGCCCAGGTGGGTTGTGCCCACCTCGGTGTCCTCCCACACCGCCTCTTTGCTCTATAAATACCCCAATATTCCAGAAACCCTAGGGGAGTCGACAGAAATCAATTCCAGCCGCCGCAAGTTCCAGAAACACCAGATCCAATCTAGACACCATCTCGGAGGGGTTCATCATGTCCATTGGTGCCTCTCCGATGATGCGTGAGTAGTTCTTTGTAGAGCTACGGGTCCGTAGTTAGTAGCTAGATGGCTTTCTCTCTCTCGTTTGATTCTCAATACAATGGTCTCTTGGAGATCCATATGACGTAACTCTTCTTGCGGTGTGTTTGTTGGGATCCGATGAACTTTGAGTTTATGATCAGATCTATGTTTTTATCCATGAAAGTTATTTGAGTCTTCTTTGATCTCTTATATGCATGATTTCTTATAGCCTCGTATTTCTTCTCTGATATTTGGGTTTTGTTGGGGATATAACTATTGGGTATGACCCGCCCAGGAGGGGACGGGTCATGCCACTGGCGGCTTATGATGAGGAAGCCCAGGAAGATGTGAAGATGGCGGTCCATAGAGCAAGCTTATTGAAGGCCCAAGACCCGGGGGCAACTTAAGGCCCATGGGTATGAACCGCCATATGTTTAACTTATATTGTAAGGCAAGTTTAGTTGGTTACCGAGCCAGACACGTAGTGTATGGGCCGGCCGGGACTCTGTAAGCCGCCGGGCATCAACCTGTGTATATAAAGGGGTGACCCGGCGGCGGGTTAACTCAAGGAACAATCAATCAAGAACTAGGTCAAGCGTATTCGTTCCCTGGTAATCGAAACCCAAGCAATACAACCTAAAGCAGGAGTAGGCTTTTACCTCGTTGAGAGGGGCCGAACCTGGGTAAATTCTTTGTGTCCTTTGTCTCGTTTAACCCCTTCAAGCTAACCTAGTTGCGATGGCTCCACACCTAAGTCCTTTTGCTATGGCATCTGCCGTGTTAAGTCCATGACAGTTGGCGCCCACCGTGGGGCCAGCGCACGGTGGTTTTGAGTTCTTGGAGGGCAACTTCGCAGGGATCAAGGGATACGCTATGGGCCGGATGACCAAGAGTCGTCGCGGCAAGCTCTACATCGACGACGCAGGCTGGGGCCCCGAGGCTGGCTCAATCGAGTACGGGTACCGGGTCTCCTTTGGCGGAATCCATGTCTTCATCGGCAAGATTAGGGAGTCGGGGCCTGAGCCGGACACCTGCACCGACATCGTCGAGATGGCTCAGCGCGCACGACCCGCCAAGGTTCAAACCGCCGCGAAGAGCGCCTTTGTTGGTGTCGTCCATGGCATGGATCTTGAGGAAGGATCTGAGTCCAGGGGAGAGACGGTAATTTACTCTGATGGTGAATCCTCAACTGGTGAGAGCGATTCGATGTATCAATTGCAAGATGGCAGGCTTGGGGGCTGTTCCGATGGTGACAGTATTCCAGACCCCCATGAGGCACCGAACAGGGTCGCAATCTTCATGGCTGGCACACAACCGATGCTTGGTTCAATGACTGCTGCGGCTATGACCTCCAGCTCCACGGTGGCTGCGACGGCTGGTGCCAGCAGCTCTGCGCGCCCGCCGGCTCAGGTTTTGACTGAGCTGTTGGATGCTTTGGCGACTTTAATGGGAGCAGAGGTAACCCCGGAGACTCAAGAACAGCACAAAGTGGATGTCGCGAAGCTACGAGATGAGATAGCCTTGCCATTGAGAATGCTAGGATGGCGATAGAGCGAGCCGCCTTGGACGCGCAATCACAGCGGATTCAGGCAGAATCATTCCGGCTCACCTTGGATCAAAACGCTTCAAACGCTGTTATGAGGAGGAGGCACCAGACCCGTCTGCCCACGGAGTATGAGGCTAGGAACCTTTTCAACACGCCTGGGGCAGGGACCAGTGATCTGCCCGTGGTAAACCGGGCCGTTGAGACACCCGTGACCGGAGCACCGGTTCAGCCAAGTGCGGTGGACCCGCCTCGCTTAAATTTGACTCAGCCTCAGCATGTTCCGACACCGCCGGGTCATTATTCTAACCCTCTGGACAATATGATCACTGCGGCTACGCGACTGGCGGCTGTTCCCGTTGAAGGCGAGTCTCCAGCTGCAATGGAGATACGGAGGGACGGAGAGCTTCTTCAGACAGCGGTGGCTCAACAGGCGGCTTATTCGTACAGCCGTGAACAGATTCATTCAACCCCTCGTCCAAGCCGGAGTTATAGCAGGCATACTGATTCGCCAGCGGTTTCAAGCAGTGAGCGGCACCGTAACCCGCCCCGTAGGAATGACCCGCCCCGTGCAGATAATGATGCTCAGGTTTTGGTGGATCAGGGCAGGGCACGTCGGGAGGCTAAGCTGGCGGCTCAGTTGGCGGCTCATCAACAATTTCCGGCTTACCCAACAGTGTCTGTAGAGGCAGGAGTGACCTCCAGAACTCTTGGTGTGCCATGTTTAGTGCCGGCTCTACGTAATGAGCGCTTACCTAAGGATTTTAAGGGCCCCCGCAAGGTGCCTAATTACACGGCGGATCAGCCCCCCGAGGCCTGGATTGAGAGTTATGAGATGGCCATGAAGATGTTGGATGTTAATGATGCTGCGTGTGCTAAATACTTTACCATGATGTTGGATGGGCCGGCACGCACTTGGCTGAAAGGATTGCCCCCTAACTCCATCAGGTCATGGGCTGAATTAAAGACGCGTTTTATCCAAAATTTCAAAGACACGTGCAAGCAGCCTATGTTGATTCTTGATTTAGATTCTTGCGTCCAGGGTGAGGGCGAGTCAACAACCAATTGGGTGCGCCGGATCTCGGCCGTTATCCACTCATCGGACAGTATCAACGCCGGTTCAGCTGTCCTGATGTTGGAAAAGAACTGCCGTTTCCTTCCCCTTAAGCAGAAACTGGGGCGGCTTAAGCGCCACTGCAACGATATAGGGGAGCTCATGGCGGCTCTCGTCAAATACGCCGACTCTGATAGTACTAAGGACCCTGAGTCTGATGAGGAGAAGGATGGCAAGGGAAAGAAGAATGGCAATGCAAAGGGACAACAGCATAATCCGACGGGTCAAGGTAATGGCAAGCGCAAACAGATGGACGGCGGTTCAGATTTTGTGGCTAATACCAATACGCAAAATAATAATCAGCGTCGCAAGGGGAAGTCATCAGTGCCCCGGTTTGGCGGGCCGAAGTTCAACCTTGAGGCGATGATGAATCAGCCTTGTCCAAAGCACGGTACGCAAGAGAAGCCGGCCAGTCATCTGTGGAAAGATTGCTTCATCATGAGGGAGTATAGAAATTCTAGTTTTTTCCAGAAAAATCATGGCCCGCATGGCGGGTCAGGATCCGGCTCTCACGGACCTTGCTTTGGAGGTGGTGGCTCAAGCTCAGGTTTTCAGGGCCAAGGCAGTCAAGGTGGTTTTAATCAGCAACCTAGTCAAGGGAATCAACAGCAACAGACCGGTTACCAGAGTAATCCGAAGCAGCTGAATAGTGGTCAGTATTATGTGTTTACCATGAGTCTATGCAAACGAGACCAGAAGATTCGTAAGCGGGCGGTGAATGCGGTTGAACCGGCAGTCCCTCGATACTTACGATGGTCTGAACATCCTATTGTATGGAGCCGTGAGGATCACCCGCCCCGGATTGATAACCCAGGTCAATTAGCTTTAGTGGTTGCTCCTCAGGTTGGAGGGTATAAGTTCACCAAGGTGCTCATGGATGGAGGCAGCAGCATCAATATCCTTTATTATGATACTTTCCGCCATATGAATTTGACTGACAAAGATCTTAAGCCGTCTTCTACTGTTTTTCATGGGGTGGTGCCTGGTAAGTCGGCGTATCCTGTGGGTAAGATAGCTTTGGAAGTGGCCTTTGGTGATGACAATGATTACAGAGCTGAAACATTGACCTTTGAAGTAGTCAAGATCAAGAGTCCTTATCACGCCTTGTTTGGACGGCCGGCTTATGCTAAGTTTATGGCACGGCCTTGTTATGTTTATCTGCAGCTTAAAATGCCGGGTCGCAAGGGTACCATCACAGTGTATGGAAACAGGAAGATAGCTTTGGAGTGTGAAGAGGGTGATGCTGCTTATGCTGAGTCTGCTTGTGCAACAGAGGAATTGAAGTTCTACAAAGATAATGTTGACCCGGCGGATATGACCCCCTTGAAGAAGCCAACCACAGAGCATGACCCCTTGTTGAAATTTAAGTCGGCCAATGACACTAAACTGGTTGACTTTGTTCCTGGCGACTCATCCAAGTAGTTTAGTATCAGTGCTAATATGGATCTGAAATAGGAAAGCGCGCTCATCGAGTTCATCCGTGAGAACCGGGGCATCTTTGCATGGAAGCCTTCAGACATGCCAGGTGTACCGAGGGAACTCGCTGAGCACACTCTCAATGTTGATCCAAAGTTTAAGCCGATCAAGCAATTCATTCGTCGTTTTAATGAAGAGAGGCGCAAGGCCATTGGTGAAGAAGTGGCCCGGCTCTTGGCGGCTGGGTTTATTATTAAAGTTTTTCACCCTGAGTGGTTGGCTAACCTAGTGCTGGTACTTAAGAAGAATGGCACTTGGCGTATGTGTGTGGATTACACAGACCTTAATAAGGCTTGTCCGGCTGACCCTTTTGCTCTCCCTCGTATTGATCAGATCATCGATGCTACGGCGAGTTGTGAGCGTTTGAGTTTCCTAGATGCTTATTCTGGTTATCATCAGATCAAGATGGCAGTTAAGGACCAGGAGAAGACAGCTTTTATCACTCCCTTTGGAACCTTTTGTTATGTGTCTATGCCTTTTGGGCTCAAGAGTGCCCAGGCGACTTATCAGCGGTGTGTTCAAAATTGCCTCCACAACCAGATTGTACGCAATGTTCATGCTTATGTGGATGATATCGTTGTAAAATCCAGGAAGAAGGAGACCTTGATAGATGATTTGAAAGAGACTTTTGATAATCTCCGGATCTACAAGATGATGCTTAACCCGGCCAAGTGTGTCTTTGGTGTGCCAGCAGGCAAGCTATTGGGTTTTTTGGTTTCTGAAAGAGGCATTGAAGCTAACCCAGAGAAAATCAAGGCTATCACTTCTTTGGCTAAACCAGCATGTATCAATGACGTCCAGCGTCTGGCGGGTCGTATTGCGGCTTTGAGCCGGTTTATAAGCCGCCTGGGAGAGAAGGCTATCCCTTTATATCAGATGATGAAGAAAACAGACCACTTTGTATGGAGTGATGCTGCTAATCAGGCTTTTGAGGCGTTGAAAAAGCAGTTGGTTGAGCCGCCAATCCTTGTAGCTCCCATTGATAAGGAGCCCTTGCTGTTATATGTGGCTGCTAACAGTAGAGCCGTTAGTGTAGCAGTTGTTGTGGAAAGGAAGGAATCAGGCAAGGAATATCCGGTTTAGCGGCCGGTTTACTATGTCAGTGAGGTACTCATTGAATCCACATTGGCAAAAGCTGGTTTATGGTGTGTTCATGGCTAGCCGTAAGTTGAAACAATATTTCCTTGGTCATCCCATCACTGTGGTTAGTTCTGCTCCTTTAGGGGATATCATTCAAAACAGAGAAGCCACAGGTCGGGTGGCCAAATGGGCCACTGAGATTGGACCCCATGGTTTGAAATATATGCCTCGGACAGCCATCAAGTCTCAAGCGCTTGTAGATTTTATCAATGATTGGACAGAGTTGCAGATGCCTGAGGAAAAGCCTAATAACACATATTGGACTATTCATTTTGATGGGTCTAGGCAGTTGGAAGGCTTGGGGGCTGGAGTTATTTTAACTTCCCCATGAGGTGATAAATTTTGTTATGTCTTAAGGTTGATGTTCCCTTGTACTAACAATGCAGCTGAGTATGAGGCCTTGCTCCATGGTCTTCGGATGGCTAAAGAGATGAGTCTAAGCCGGGTGAGGTGTTTTGGCGACTCGAACTTGGTGGATCAGCAAGTTTCAGGAACTTGGGATTCCAAGGATCCACTCATGGCGGCTTATCGCCGAGAGGTTGATGCTACTGCTGCACTTTTCAAGGGATATCAAGTGGAACATGTTGATCGCAGGAAAAATGAGGTGGCTGATGCTTTAAGCCGGCTGGGGTCCCAGCGTAAGCCGGTACCACCTAATGTTTTTCTTGATATTTTGTCTAACCCTTCAGTAAAATTGCCTACGGAGGAAGATCTTGCTGTTCCTGACCCGGAGGCGCAGTTGGTGGCGGCTCTCCATGTTATTCCTGATTGGACAGTTCCATATTTGGCTTATATGACCGGCGGCGAGTTACCTGAAGACGAAACTTGGGCCAGGCAGATAACCCGGCGGTCTAAGTCAATGACTATTGTCAATGGCGAGTTGCACCGATGCAGTGTTACAGGGGTGTTTCAGCGTTGTGTTTCTCCTGAGGAGGGCCGTGAGATTCTGTGAGAGATTCATGAAGGAGATTGTGGCCATCATGCCGGCTCTAAGTCTCTTGTGGCTAAGGCTTTTCGTCATGGATTTTATTGGTTGACGGCTCATGCTGATGCAGAGGATTTGGTTAGCAAGTGTGATGGTTGTCAAAAAATTTCAAGACGAGCTCATGTGCCGGCTCAAGAATTGAGGATGATTCCAATTACTTGGTCGTTTGCAGTCTGGGGGCTAGACATGGTTGGACCTTTTAAAAGATCCAAGGACAAAAAGACTCACCTCCTAGTGGCAGTTGACAAGTTTACAAAGTGGGTTGAGGCTGAGCCGGTTAGCAAATGTGATGCAGCGACGGCGGTTCAATTCATCAAAAAGGTGATCTTTCGTTTTGGATACCCTCATAGTATCATCACTGATAATGGTACTAATCTGTCTAAGGGTGCTATGAAAGAATTCTGTCAACAAGAGCATATTCGTCTTGACGTTTCATCTGTAGCTCACCCCCAGTCCAATGGTCAAGCTGAACGAGCCAATCAAGAAATCTTGAGAGGTATCAAACCCTGGCTTATGGTCCCTTTGCAGAGGACGCCGGGTTGTTGGGTTGAGGAGTTACCCTCAGTGCTTTGGAGTATCAATACTACCCCCAATAGATCCACGGGTTACACGCCTTTCTTCATGGTTTACGGAGCAGAGGCGGTTCTCCCTAGTGACATCCGTCACGACTCGCCCCGTGTGGCGGCTTATGTTGAAGCTGATAATGAAAAAGCACGACAAGATGCTATTGACCTTCTGGATGAAGAACGCGACCTTGCGGCGGCTCGTTCGGCGATTTACCAGCAAGATCTGCGCCGTTATCACAGCCGCCGGGTTAAAACCCGGACCTTTCAAGAAGGGGACTTGGTGCTCCGGCTCATACAGGATCAAACAGACATGCACAAGTTGTCCCCACCTTGGGAAGGGCCCTTTGTGGTCAGCAAAAATCTGAACAACGGATCATACTACCTCATCGATATTCGAGAGCACAAAGACTCACGCAAGTTTGAGGAGGAGACCCGCCAGCCGTGGAATATTGCTCATCTTCGGCCTTATTACACTTGAATTACTGGTTCTTGTGTTGTACATATTTTCATTCATGTATATATTATGATTAAGTATAATAAAGCCGGCATCCCTGATAATTCAGGGTCTCTGTCGTTTCATTTCTGAGTATCTAAGTCTTTATTGTCGGTTCATAAGATCACTTGGGGGCTTCCTGCTCATTGAGCATAGCTGTGACTACCCTCTTGATCCGGCTTGTACGCCTTGATAAAAATTACTTGGGGGCTTCCTGCTCATTTGAGTATAGCTATGATTGCCCTACTAGTCCGGCTTATACGCCGTGAGCACAACAATCACTTGGGGGCTTCCTGTTTAATGAACAAAGCTTTAATTACCCTTTTGATCGGCTTGGACGCCAGGTGTATTCACCAAAAATCCGGGTTATCTTGCCTTTGTATACCTGCCACTCCGACCAGGTAATCCTGGAATGACTCGCTATACTCTTGACAGTCAATCTTATAAAGACCCTGAACTTGTCAAAGTTAAAACGGCGACTGGTCATGTGAGGCCCGGTTTACAGGTTTGAATAAAGGATTAACTCTGTGGTTGTGCGGCCCTTGAATAGCACTTGATATTGAGGCTTGGCAGCCTATGAAGGCCTTGTTTTATTTAATTTGTATTTGCTTTGAACATCTTTTTGGGTCATCTTTTGTATCATATTAACATATGGTTTAAAATTGATTCATGCCATGTAGCCTTGATCCTTATGACTCATATTTGAGTATATCCGGAGTTTCGATAACCCGTCCTGGCTTTGAACAATAAGTCGCCAGTATGTTTTGATTATGCACTTTGGGCGTTGTGCTTGGGCTGTTATCCTTGCTGCATATTGCGTTGTAAAGCCGGCGGTATGAATAAATTGCACAAGTATGTTATTTACTTGTTATATGAATATGCGAGGTTTTGACAGCCCGCCCTGGTTATGGACTATACAGTCACCAGTGAGTTTTATATGGGGCACTATGACCCGCCCTGGGATAAACCACCAGGGCGCATGTTATCTGCCTGTGTGCAGGGAGTATGATGAATATGGTCTGCATGATTCATGATATTATAAGCATAAGTACCAGATCTTCAACATCAGATCGGCGGTTCAAAAGTGTTATGCAAATAAACATGCACGATGGCATGACAGATCATTGTTTTCAACTAGCCTATTACAAGGCATCAGACGGCCCAAAAGAATAAGTGTTTTTTGATGCACACAACATCCCATGCTGTGGAGGATAAGCCGGCCCTTGGATTCGTTGTCTTGGTCTTGGCGTGTTGAGGCGTCCGATTCATCCTGCACCGGTTCTTCTTCTTCCGTCGTCTGGAAGTTAGGCGATGACCAATCGATGCCAGTCAAGGCTTGAAACTCAGCTTCATCATCGATAAGTTCAGACGGATCAATTTTAGGAGCAAAAGTATGCTTACGGATTGGAGGGATAAGATCCACAACTTCATAAACCGGCGTTGGCATTTTTTAATTATCCGCTGCATAAGCCGCCTGATATCTCGACAGGTTTGTTTCTTCGGCGAGTTTACTCGCCAGCGGACGCATCTCTTTCACACAAGCAACAAAGTCTTTCTTATCAAAGGGAGACCCGTCCTCTTTGAAACTGGGGCAGCCAGTAGCTAGCTCGGCCGGGTCTAATTCTGATTGCCATGCCTTCGCCCGGCTCAAGGCCGTAATAGCACCGGCTCTAGCAGCCGACCGCTTGATTTCTTCAATTCTTGCGGGCAGGACAGAGAGCTTGGTTAAAACATCACTGATAAGAGATGGTGCTTGTTTGGTTTGCGAGATGGTAGCTATGGTGCGCTGAGCACCTGTATATAATTGCTCCACTAGTGTGTAAACCGCCTTGAGTTTTATCAGCATATCCTGGTCAAGATTGTTACTCCTAGGGCCTGTACAACATAATACGCCGTCAAGTCACCAGGCGGCTTACAAAATGGAGCCTTGGAATTGATTACAGTATCTAAGTATTACTTACCAAAAATAGCGGCAGTCATCTGTGTAATATGACGTTTTAAGCTGGAAAGTTCTGCAGTGACCTCTTGCAAAGAGGCTTCAGCGTTTTCTGCTCTCTGCACCAAGGCAGTCTTTTCTTCAGCCCAGGCGGCTCTCTCTGCATTAAACCCCATTTTAAGCTTTTCCGTTTCATCCAAGCTAAATTTGAACTTGGAGTCAGCTTTCCGGGTCTTAGCTTCTTGCAGTTCAAGTCGGGTTTTTAAATCGGCCAATTGAGATTGAAATTGAGTTGAGGCCTCCTGTAAGCAAGAGGTTGAACAATTATCAACAGTTATGTCACAGTATAAATACAGAAAAAAGTCCCAAGCCCTTTGCAAGCAATAGCACATGGCACTTGGGGGCTAATGGGTGCAGAAAGTTTCTTTTATAAGGCAGTGACAGACAAACCCGGTTCATCTTTTTCAAAGATAACCCGGCCTGTGAGGGCTATGAGGTGAGATTTTATTCGGAAAATAATTTAATTGATCCGGCTCATCTTTTTTCAAGACAAGCCGGTTCATGGGGGCTATGGCTTGAAGTTATTTCTATGATATAATGGTTGAAGTCTTTGCCAGAGTCAATACAATTTGTCCTATGACTAAGACTTGGGGGCTGGAGAAATATATCTTACACAGACGAAGTAGAAGTTTGTACCTCATATTTCTGATGCATTTGTTTGACCATATCAATCTCAAGATCACGGCTAGTGTGCACTTGACTGAGGTAGCCGGAGAATACTTCACTAATGCTCAGATGAGAATAATTGGCCATGTCAAACTTGACCTTGCGCTTTTGAACCAATTCTTCCTTGGCAGAGTGTTTCGCCAGGATAGTGGGATTCCCCGGCTCTTGGAAGCTAGTGCCGGTGATCAGAACATTTTCAGTATTTTGTTTTGAAGGCTTGATTGGGCTTGGCGGTTTAGCACCCAAAGGGTCAATATTCATATGATCGGTGGAGGTGCCAGGGTTCTCTGGTGGCGGGTCATCACCAAGTTCCTCCGGGTGTTGCACGGAGGCTTCAGATACTGGTGCTTGTTTTTCCGGTTCATGGGCTTTTGGATCTTCGACCGGTTTATTTGTTCTCGCCTTTTTGCTAGGCTTTGCCATCCCACTAAGAAAGGGTTGAAGAGGTCAGTATATGTATAGAAATGCGAGATAGCAGACAAAAAGTCATTACCCAGGGGCAGTTTTGAAAGCCGGCAGCTGGGTCTGAGATGAGTCGCCAGAGGAAGAATGAGAAGTCCCCTGATAATTCGAGTCGGAAAGATTAAGTGGTTGGCGAATAAGACCCGCCTTTGGATAGAAAGAGTTTGAATTCTGAAGCACCTCTTTGCGGCGCTTGCGTGGGGCTGTTGTATTGGGTAACCCGGAGGATAGCTCTCCGCCTCCACTAGTCCGAGTTCTGCGTCGGCTCTCATGCTGTTGTTGCTTCAAAATAAAGTTGGGATCCAAGTAAGCTAAGGGGTGAGAAAACCTTACTTTCCGGGTTACTTGTCGAATTTTCTGTCTTAGCAAAGGCTCTGAGTCGGAGGAAATAATAGTTACCTCTTTATCACCCGCCTGGCTAGTTTCCGCGTCGTCCTGATAGCAATCAGTGTCAGTAAGATAATTGAAAAAAAGAGCCAAGGGAATCAAGGTCTACCGCCGACTCATCATCCTCCTCCAAATTAAACAGTTCTGAGGCGTTTGATTTCTTCTTATTCTTCTTAAGGACTTTAGTCTTAGCCCTGGCTTTCTTGGCCACTTTCTCGTCATACTTCTTGTTCCAAAAGGCAGATGTAGCCTGTATAAGCCACAGAAAGGTAAGAGATATGTAGATCATATAAACAGTGAAGCAAAATAAATGGATTGGAGAGCTTACATCTGGTGGCGGGTTAAGTTTGCAAAAGGGGTTCAACCCCACTTTGCTGCAACTCTCCAAGCTTTCCCCTAGAAGGGTCTTGGTCATGCCATTGATTGCTTTATCAGACAAACATACTTGGTAGTGGCGCAGTGGATCTTTGACATCACCAGCATATGTGCACATTAAACCGGGCCAATGGCTTAAAGGTATAATCCTCCAAGCTACCCAACAACGGACCAGATCGACACCAGTCAACCCATTGGCCATCAACGCTCTAACTTTTGAAAAGGTAGGCATATATTTGGCTCGTTCAGCGGTGGTAAGCCGGTCCGGAAGAGGGTGCTTTGGGCTGAGCCGATGGTCACGATAACCCGGTAGGGGATTTTCTTCGGCTGGAGATGTGTCTTGGCAATAGAACCAAGTTTGATTCCAGTCCTTAGGATGACTTGGAAGCATAGCAAAAGGAAAAACGGCGTCTCTTCGTCGTTGAATCGAGACTCCCCCAAGCTCTAAGCTGGGCCCATCAGTGAACTCATTCTGGCGGTTTAAATAAAAATACTCTCTGAAGAGTTCGACGCTGGGTTCTTCTTGAAGATACACTTCGCAGAAGACTTGGAAATTGCAAATATTTGAAACAGAATTGGGTCCGATGTCTTGAGGATGGAGTTGAAAGAAATGCAGAACATCGCGGAAGAATTTTGACACGGGCAGTGAGAAGCCCCGGTTTATGTGATCAGTAAAAATAATAACCTCATTATCCCGCGGCTGAGGTCTGATTTCATCTGGGTTTGGAGCACGCCAGTGGATGACATTTTTTGCTGACAAGATGCCTGTTTTGACATAGTCGTCAAGCATTTCTTCTGTGACGATAGAAGGGACCCAGTCGCATGAAGTAACGGTCTTAGTCATGATTACGGTGCACGGCCTAAAAGAGATGATGTAGAACAGGATTAAACCGGTAAGGTATAGCCGGGTTATATCAACATTGAATTGACAGTTTAAAAAGTGATTCGGAGTTAAGCTGGCAGGCACTTGGTGGATACAAGTTATTATTTAAACCGCCATGAAGGGCTAACAGCTATGGATCTGGAGCAGAGCTAAATTTTACTAAGTGCCGGAGAAAACAAGTTTCACAGATTGGCGCTATAATTTTGGATCTACAGTAGTTCAGAAAATAAAATAAATTCTAAACCTAAGGGGGCGGCAGCAACAGAGCTCGTGTGCTTAGATGAGATCTTTTACAGAGGGAATGCCATCTGCTATTGAAAATGAATGCTAAAGCTACTACCGCGCGATTTCAGTACCATTTGCAGGTCAAACTAAGCAGTCTAGGAAGGAGAATGAGGAACAGAGAAGAACACCGACGAACGGTGAAAACCCTAATGCAGATCTGCTACGGGAAAGGAGAGTACTTACTGATGCTGCTGGACAGCGGCGGTGCGTTGCGGTGCTCTGATTCGTTCAGGTTGATGCAGTGGCCGGAGTTGAGGCAGTTGACGAGGTCGACGGCGGCGGAGATCGGGCGCGCGTGGGCGTTGCGAGGAGGAAGACGAAGACGAGGAGGCAAGGGGGAAAATGAAAAGGACCCCTATCCCTATTTATAAGGAGATGGATAAAAGGCATGCGCGGGAATCGAGGAGGCCAAAAAAATAATTATGTGGCTATGCAGACGCCTTGATTTTCGGGAGGTCCATTAAAGGTAAAAGATCTGTTGTGATGTTTCTGGGCTTCGTGCGAAATTAATGCGAGATGACGTCATGGTGGGTTATAGCAAGTTCATAAAAGTTGATGATGCAAAATTTGTTAAGTCAAGCACTGAAGATTGATGTGAACAAGTTCAAATCAACCTGGGGCCTAATGTTGGGGATATAACTATTGGGTATGACCCGCCCAGGAGGGGACGGGTCATGCCACTGGCGGCTCATGATGAGGAAGCCCAGGAAGATGTGAAGATGGCGGTCCATAGAGCAAGCTTATTGAAGGCCCAAGACCCGGGGGCGACTTAAGGCCCATGGGTATGAACCGCCATATGTTTAACTTATATTGTAAGGCAAGTTTAGTTGGTTACCGAGCCGGACACGTAGTGTATGGGCCGGCCGGGACTCTGTAAGCCGCCGGGCATCAACCTGTGTATATAAAGGGGTGACCCGGTGGCGGCTTAACTCAAGGAATAATCAATCGAGAACTAGGTCAAGCGTATTCGCTCCCTGGTAATCGAAACCCAAGCAATACAACCTAAAGCAGGAGTAGGCTTTTACCTCGTTGAGAGGGGCCGAACCTGGGTAAATTCTCTGTGTCCTTTGTCCCGTTTAACCCCTTCAAGCTAACCTAGTTGCGATGGCTCCACACCTAACTCCTTTTGCTAGGGCATCTGCCGTGTTAAGTCCATGACAGGTTTTGTTTGGCCAACTTGATCTATTTATCTTGCAATGGGAAGAGGTGCTTTGTAATGGGTTCGATCTTACGGTGGTTGATCCCAGTGACAGAAAGGGAAATGACACGTATGTATCGTTGGTATTAAGGATAACAAGATGGGGTCTATTTCTACATAAATAGATCTTGTCTACATCATGTCATCGTTCTTATTGCATTACTCCATTTCTCCATGAACTTAATACACTAGATGCATGCTGGATAGCGGTCGATGTGTGGAGTAATAGTAGTAGATGCAGGCAGGAGTCGGTCTACTAATCTTGGACGTGATGCCTATATAATGATCATTGCCTGGATATCGTCATGAGTATTTGAAGTTCTATCAATTGCCCAACAGTAATTGTTTTCCCACCGTTTCCTATTTTTTCTCGAGAGAAGCCACTAGTGAAACCTACGGCCCCCGGGTCTCTTCTTTAATATATTTGCCTTTATGATCTATTTTTATTTGCTTTTGTTTTCAGATCTATATTTCCAAAAACCCAAAAATATCTTGTTGCACTTTATTTTATTTTGCATTTATTTGAGATCTATTTATCCAATCTATTACAACTTTCTCCCGTCCACTAGCCATTTCTGGCGCCGTTGCCCGAAAGGGATTGACAACCCCTTTAATACGTCGGGTTGCGAGTATTTGTTATTTGTGTGCAGGTGCCGTTCACGTAGTGTTGCGTGGTTCTCCTACTGGTTCGATAACCTTGGTCTCATCACTGAGGGAAATACCTACCATCGCTGTGCTGCATCATCCCTTCCTCTTTGGGGAAATACCGACGTAGTTCTAGCAAACATCAAAAGGAATTTCTAGCGCCGTTACCGGGGAGACATCATCAACATCTACCAGGTTCCTAATCACAAATATCATCTCCTCGCAATTTACATTATTTGCCATTTGCCTCTCGTTTTCCTCTCCCCCACTTCACAAAAATTTGCCGTTTTATTCGCCCTCTTTTTCGTTCGCTGTTTTCTTGCCGGATCTGTTTTTGAGTGCAATCTTGTTGCGAAGTCACAATGACTCAAGAGAACACCAAGTTGTGTGATTTCTCAAATACCAACAACAATGATTTTCTTAGCACTCCGATTGCTCCTCCCGCCACTAGTGCGGAGACTTGTGATATTAATACTGCTTTGCTGAATCTTGTTATGAAAGATCAATTTTCTGGTACTCCTAATGAGGATGCCGCGTCCCATCTTAACACATTTGTGGAATTATGCGATATGCAAAATAAAAAAGATGTGGACAATGATGTTGTGAAGTTGAAATTATTCCCGTTTTCTTTGCGAGATCGTGCCACAATTTGGTTTTCTTCTTTGCCTCGCAATAGTATCGATTCTTGGAATAAGTGCAAAGATGCTTTCATTACTAAGTATTTTCCGCCCGCAAAAATTATTTCCCTTAGAACCCAGATCATGAATTTCAAGCAACTTGAACATGAGCATGTTGCACAATCTTGGGAAAGGATGAAATTGATGCTAAGGAATTGCCCAACTCATGGGTTAAATCTTTGGATGATCATACAATTTTTTTACGCGGGGTTGAATTTTGTTTCTCGTAATCTTTTAGATTCCGCCGCGGGTGGTACTTTTATGGAAATTACTTTGGGTGAAGCCACTAAATTGCTTGATAATATCATGGCAAATTATTCACAATGGCATACCGAAAGAGCTCCTACTAGTAAAAAAAGTTAATTCGGTTGAAGAAATTTCTTCTTTGAGTGAAAAAGTTGATGCTCTTATGAAATTGGTTGCTAATAAAAGTGCTCCTATTGATTTTAATGATGTGCCTTTGTCTACTTTGATTGAGCAAAATAGTGATGCCATAGATGTGAATTTTATTTCGCGAAACAATTTCAATAACAATGCTTATAGAGGTAATTTTAATCCTAGGCCTTTTCCTAGTAATTCCTCTAATAATTATGGTAATTCCTATGGTAATCCTTCTTACAATAATAATAGGAACACCTCTGATCTTGATAATAATATTAAAGAATTTATCAATACTCAAAAAGTTTTCAATGCTACAATAGAAGAAAAGTTGGATAAAATTGATGATTTGTCTAGAAGTGTTGATAGAATCTCTCATGATGTAGAAAATCTCAAGATGAAAATTTTTGTGCCTAAGGTTGAAGAATCAATTAAAGCTCTTTATGTTTCCATGGATGAAAGTAAGAAAAGAACCGCTATGCTTAGAGCTAGAAGAGAATTTTTAGAAAAGGCGTTTTCTAGTGATTACTTTCACAAAAGTGATGAAGATCTTAAAATGATTGGTGTTTCTTCTATTGATTCTTTGTTTAGTAAAATTAAGATTGATGAAAAAGGGACTAGAGAAGAGTCAACTTTATTTATAAGGCGTCCCAATAATTCGGAGGGTGAAAATCTTATTGAGAAAATTGATAAAAGTGGGTTTGAAGAGGTCAAAACTTTAACTAGTGATGTGCCCACTCTTTTGGATTACAAAGACTTTAATTATGATAGTTGCTCTTTGATTGATTGTATTTCTTTGTTGCAATCCATGATAAATTCACCCCATGCTTATGAACAAAATAAAGCTTTTACTAAACATATTGTTGATGCTATGATGAAAGCTTTAGAAGAAAAGTTGGAATTAGAGGTTTCAATTCCTAGAAAATTACATGATGAATGGGAACCTACAATCAAAGTCAAGATTAAAAATTATGAGTGTTTTGCTTTATGTGACTTGGGTGCTAGTGTTTCTACAATTCCGAAATCTTTATGTGATGTGCTTGGTCTTACCGATATTGAAGAATGCTCTTTAAATTTGCACTTGGAGGATTCTACTATTAAAAAGTCTATGGGAAGAATTAATTATGTTCTTATTCTTGCAAATAGGAATTATGTGCCCATAGATTTTATTGTTTTTGATATTGATTGCAATCCGTCTTGTCCAATTATTCTTGGTAGACCGTTTTTACGTACTATTGGCACCGTGATTGATATGAAAGAAGGCAATATTAAATTTCAATTTCCACTAAGGAAGGGTATGGAACACTTCCCTAGAACAAGAATTAGGCCACCATATGAAACAATCATGAGGGAATCTTATGGATCTAGAACCAAAGATGACAATACTTAGATCCTTGCTTTATGCCTAGCTAGGGGCGTAAAACGATAGCGCTTGTTGGGAGGCAACCCAATGAATAAAATTTATTTTTTTGCCTCTTGCTTTCTGTTCTTGAGTGTTAGCATAATAATGCTACTGTTATGATTGAGTTTTTTGTGTTTTAATTAGTGTTTGTGCCAATTAAAGCCTTTAGGATTATGTTGGGTGATAGTTGATTTGATCTTGTTGGAAAACAGAAACTTTTGTGTCCAGAAAAATAATTGTTTAGAATTACATAAGAGACGAAAAATTCTGAAATTTTTACACAAGATTGATATAAAAATTTCCTCTGTTGTCCTAATTTTTCAGAATTTTTGGAGTTACAGAAGTATTCGAAACATTCAGATTGCTACAGACTGTTCTGTTTTAGACAGATTCTGTTTTCTTTGCGTTGTGTGCTTGTTTTAATGATTCTATGGTTTTCTTTGAAGAGTTTTTGCCATAGAAAAGTTGGAATACAGTAGATATAATGCAAGAATAAAATATGAATTGGTTTGCTACAGTACTTATAGTAGTGATTTGTTTTCTTATACTAACGGATCTCACGAAGGTTTTGTTGAGTTTTGTGTGATTGAAGTTTTCATGTTTTGGGTGATTTTACGATGGATGAAGGAATAAGGAGTAAGAAGAGCCTAAGCTTGGGGATGCCCATGGTATCCCAAGCTATTATCCAAAGAGAAGCAAGCAACTAAGCTTGGGGATGCCCGAGTGGCATCCCCTCTTTCTTCTAACGACCATCGGTATTTTACTTGGAGCTATATTTTTATTCGTCACATACTATGAGTTTTGCTTGGAGCGTCTTGTATGATATGAGTCTTTGCTTGTTTTGCTTTTTGTTTTAAGTCTTGAATCCTTGCTGGTTACACCTATTTGAGAGAGCCAAAATTATGCCATGACTTGTTAGAATTGCTCTCTATGCTTCACTTAAATCTTTATGAGCTATGGAATTGCTCTAGTGCTTCACTTATATCTTTTTGAGCACGGTGTGCTTTATTATTTTTGAAGAAATGCTCTCATGCTTCACTTAGATTTATTTGGGATTTAGTAATTTTTTTAAGAAATTCTCTCTTGCTTCACTTAAATTAATTTGAGAGAAAGAAATATTATGCTCATGATCTTCACTTATATTTGTTTGAACTTATCAAAAGCAACACATGAAAATTAGTCCCAAAGTGATAGATATCCAACAAGGATATAATAAAAACTTTCATGAAGATCATTGGACAAAATAAGCTTGATTCCTTGTAATAGTTTTGAGATATGATGATGTGATATGTGAGTTATGTTGATGAGTAATTATGCTTTAGTAAGAATATTGGTGTTAAGGTTTCTGATTCCCTATGCATGCACGAAAGTCAATAGTTATGCAATGAAATTATATCCTACTTGTGGTGCATTATTCGGTGTTAATTATGCTTAATGCTCGCTTATGAGATTTTTCGTTTCTTGGTTGGTCGCTTCTCAATCTTTTGCTAGCCTTCATTTTGCACTAAGTATGGTCACTACTTGTGCATCCAAAACCCTTTAAACCAGTTTTGCCATATGAGTCCACTATATCTACCTATATGCGGTATTCTTTTGCCGTTCTAAGCAAATTTGCATGTGCCATCTCTAATTTTCAAAATAAATTTCTCTTTTATGTGCTCATACCGCTCGTGAGGCGGTGAGGGGTGGGCGATATTTTCCATGCTAGATGTGTTATTCTCACGATGAGTGTTTATTCACTTGTCATTGCACGAGAGTAAGGCAAACGTATTAGGGATGCCCAGTCCCAAAATGAATAAATGAATTTACTTTATGTTGTCAAATAATAAATTCCTTGGAAAGTGTTGGTATGGAGGGCACCCGTGGATATGGTTAGCCATGGAAAGTGAAAGTATGGTGGAAAAAGGAATAAATTTTATTTTCTGTTTGGGAACCGCCTATGATATATCTAGCATGGAAAGTGTGGGGAACTCTAAGTCATTTTCGTTGGTGGGAAAAGTATACCTCCCAAAATGTTTTTATCTCTCAATTTTCGCTTTGAGCTCTAGCACCTCTACAAATCCCTACTTGCCTCCGCGAAGGGCCTTTCTTTTACTTTATGCAATTTTTATTTTGAGTCTCCATCTTCTCTTATAAAGCACCAACTAAGGGGCACTATGATCGTACTTGAGCAATGGGTGTAGCTAATATGCGAGTGTGTTTCATGAATGGATCAATGATTGAGCATAATGGACTAGGGATAACTTATTTTAGCATTGATATTTTGAAAGACATGGTTGCTTGTTGATATGCTTGAGTATTTAAGTTATCATGTCAAAACTAGACTATTGCTTTGAACCATATAAAAGTCCAAATGTCCATGCTATAAAGAAAAGAATATGTGATGAACATGTTAGGCAGCATTCCACATCAAAAATTCTGTTTTTATCATTTACCTACTCGAGGACGAGCAGGAATTAAGCTTGGGGATGCTGATACGTCTCCAACGTATCTATAATTTTTATTGTTCCATGCTGTTATATTATCATTCTTGGATGTTTTACAATCATTTTATAGTCATTTTACATCATTTTTTGGTACTAACCTATTGACATAGTGCCCAGTGCCAGTTGTTGTTTTCTGCATGTTTTTTACATCGCAGGAAATCAATACCAAACGGAGCGAAACTTTTTGTGGATTTTTTTTGGACCAGAAGACATCCAGTGGGCCGGAGAAGCACCTGGGGGGGTGCCCCGAGGGGGGCACAACCCAGCAGGGCGCGCCTGGAGGCCCAAGCGCGCCCAGGTGGGTTGTGCCCACGTCGGTGGCCTCCCGCACCGCCTCTTTGCTCTATAAATACCCCAATATTCCAGAAACCCTAGGGGAGTCGACGAAAATCAATTCCAGCCGCCGCAAGTTCCAGAAACACCAGATCCAATCTAGACACCATCTCGGAGGGGTTCATCATGTCCATTGGTGCCTCTCCGATGATGCGTGAGTAGTTCTTTGTAGACCTACGGGTCCGTAGTTAGTAGCTAGATGGCTTTCTCTCTCTCGTTTGATTCTCAATACAATGGTCTCTTGGAGATCCATATGATGTAACTCTTTTTGCGGTGTGTTTGTTGGGATCCGATGAACTCTGAGTTTATGATCAGATCTATGTTTTTATCCATGAAAGTTATTTGAGTTTTCTTTGATCTCTTATATGCATGATTTCTTATAGCCTCGTATTTCTTCTCCGATATTTGGGTTTTGTTTGGCCAACTTGATCTATTTATCTTGCAATGGGAAGAGGTGCTTTGTAATGGGTTCGATCTTACGGTGGTTGATCCCAGTGACAGAAAGGGAAACGACACGTATGTATCGTTGCTATTAAGGATAACAAGATGGGGTCTATTTCTACATAAATAGATCTTGTCTACATCATGTCATCGTTCTTATTGCATTACTCCATTTCTCCATGAACTTAATACACTAGATGCATGCTGGATATCGGTCGATGTGTGGAGTAATAGTAGTAGATGCAGGCAGGAGTCGGTCTACTAATCTTGGACGTGATGCCTATATAATGATCATTGCCTAGATATCGTCATGAGTATTTGAAGTTCTATCAATTGCCCAACAGTAATTGTTTTCCCACCGTTTCCTATTTTTCTCGAGAGAAGCCACTAGTGAAACCTACGGCCCCCGGGTCTCTTCTTTAATATATTTTCCTTTGCGATCTATTTTTATTTGCTTTTGTTTTCAGATCTATATTTCCAAAAACCCAAAAATACCTTGCTGCACTTTATTTTATTTTGCATTTATTCGAGATCTATTTATCCAATCTATTACAACTTTCTCCCGTCCACTAGCCATTTCTGGCGCCGTTGCCCGAAAGGGATTGACAACCCCTTTAATACGTAGGGTTGCGAGTATTTGTTATTTGTGTGCAGGTGCCGTTCACGTAGTGTTGCGTGGTTCTCCTACTGGTTCGATAACCGTGGTCTCATCACTGAGGGAAATACCTACCATCGCTGTGCTGCATCATCCCTTCCTCTTTGGGGAAATACCGACGTAGTTCTAGCAGACATCAAAGTGTTATGTTCAGCACTACTAGTTGGAATAGCTTCTACCCACTTAGTAACGTAATCAACAGCAACCAAAATATGTGTACACCCATTAGAGGAAGGAAAAGGTCCCATATAATCAAAACTCCAAACATCAAATGGTTCAACAGCAAGTGAATAATTTATAGGCATTTCTTGACGCTTACCAATATTACCAATTCATTGACATTCATCACAAGATAAAACAAACTTACGGGCATCCTTGAAGAGTGTAGGCCAATATTAACCAGATTGCAATACCTTGTGAGCAGTTCTATCCCCCGCATGATGCCCTCCATAAGCTTCGGAGTGACATTTCCATAGGATTTGTTCCTGTTCATGCTAAGGTACACAACGTCTAATAATACCATCTACTCCTTCTTTATAAAGATGTGGGTCATCCCAAAAGTAATGTCTTAAATCATAGAAGAATTTTTTTCTTTTGTTGGTAGGTGAAACTAGGCGGTATGTATTTAGCAACAATATAATTAGCATAGTCAGCATACCAAGGAGTGTTATGAGAAACATTTATTGCACCTAATTGTTCATCAGGGAAACTATCATCAATAGGTAGTGGGTCATCAAGGATATTCTCTAACCTAGATAAGTTATCAGCTACGGGGTTCTTAGCTCCTTTTCTATCAGCAATATGTAAATCAAATTCTTGTAGCAAGAGAACCCACCTAATGAGTATAGGTTTAGCATCTTTCTTTTCCATAAGATATTTAATAGCAGCATGATCGGTGTGAACAATAACTTTAGAATCAACAATATAAGATCTGAATTTGTCACAGGCAAACACAACTGCTAAAAATTCTTTTTCAGTAGTGGCATAATTTCTTTGGGCATTGTCTAGAGTTTTGCTAGCATAATGAATAACATTTAGTTTTTATCAACTCTTTTTCCTAGAACAGCACCAACAGCATAATCACTACCATCACACATAATTTCAAAAGGCAAGTTCCAATCAGGTGGTTGAACAATAGGTGCAGAAGTTAAGGCTTCCTTAAGTATTTCAAAGGCTTCTACACAATCATCATCAAAAACAAATGGAACATCCTTTTGTAAAAGATTTGTAAGAGGCCTAGAAATTTTAGAAAATTCTTTAATAAACCTCCTATAGAGACCAGCATGACCTAGGAAACTACGAATACCTTTAATAATTTTCGGACATGGCATTTTCTCAATTGCATCAACTTTAGCTTTATCCACCTCAATACCTCATTCAGAAATTTTATGTCCCAAGGCAATACCTTCATTAACCATAAGGTGGCACTTCTCCCAATTCAAGACAAGATTAGTTTGCTCACATCTCTGCAAAACTCGATCAAGGTTGCATAAGCAATCATCAAAAGAAGATCCATATACCGAAAAATCATCCATGAAAACCTCAACAATCTTTTCACAAAAATCAGAGAATATAACAGTCATACATCTTTGAAAAGTAGCAGGTGCATTGCATAAACCAAAAGGCATACGTCTATAAGCATAAGTTCCAAAAGGGCAAGTAAAGGTGGTTTTCTCTTGATCAGGTTGTGAAATAGGTATTTGAGAAAAAACCAGAATATCCATCTAGGAAGCAAAAGTGTGTGTGCTTTGATAATCTTTCTAGCATTTGATCAATAAAAGGCAAGGGGTAATGATCTTTTCTAGTTGCTTTATTTAATTTTCTAAAATCAATAACCATTCTATAGCCAGTAACAATTCTTTGTGGAATGAGTTCATTTTTATCATTGGGAACAACGGTAATACCTCCTTTCTTAGGGACATAATGAACGGGACTCACCCATCTACTATCAGCTATGGGATAGATTATACCTGCTTCCAGAAGCTTTAATATTTCAGTTCTTACCACTTCTTTCATCTTAGGATTCAAACGTCGTTGATGATCAACAACGGGTTTAGCATCAGGTTCCATATTAATCTTGTGCTAATAAAGAGTGGGACTAATGCCCTTAAGATCGTCAAGAGTATATCCAATAGCAGCTCGGTGCTTCTTTAGAACTTTCAATAATCTCTCTTCTTCATGTTCTGAAAGGTTAGCACTAATAATAACATGATATATCTTTTTCTCATCAAGATAAGCATATTTCAAAGTGTCAGGCAATTGTTTTAATTCAAACACAGGATCACTTTTAGGTGGAGGAGGACCTCCTAGAGTTTCAATAGGCAAATTATGTTTGAGCAGAGGTCGTTGTTCAAAGAAAATTTTATCTATCTCATTTCTTTCATTCATATGCATATCATTTTCATGGTCTAGCAAATATTGTTCTAGTGGATCAGTAGGAGGAACGGCAATAGAAGCAAGACCAATTATTTCATCCTTACTAGATAATTCTTTCTTGTGAGGTTGTCTATTAAACTTAGAAAAATTAAACTCATGAGACTCATCATGAAGGCTAACACTGATAGTTTGTTTATGACAATCTATAGTAGCATTGAAAGTGTTCAAGAAAGGTCTACCAAAGATAATGGGACAGAAGTCATCTTGTGGGGAACCGACAACTAGAAAATCAGTAGGGTATTTTACTTTCCCACACAAGACTTCAACATCTCTAACAATCCCAAGTGGTGTGATGGTGTCTCTATTAGCAAGTTTAATAGTAACATCTATGTCTTCTATTTCAGCGAGTGCTATGTCATTCATAATTTCTTGGTATAAGGTAAAAGGAATAGCACTCACGGTAGCACCTAAATCACATAAACCATGGTAACAATGATCTCCTATTTTAACTGAGACAACAGGCATGCCAACAACATGTCTATGTTTATCTTTTTCATCGGGTTTGGCAATTCTAGCAGCTTCATCACAGAAGTAAATAACATGCCCATCAATATTTTCTACCAAGAGATCTTTAACCATAGCAACACTAGGTTCTACTTTAATTTTATCAGGATGTTTAGGTGCTCTAATATTACTTTTGCGAACCACAGTTGAAACCTTAGCATGTTCCTTTATTCTAACAGGGAAATGTGGGTTTTCAATATAAGCAGTAGGCACAACTGGATCAACATTGTAAATGATAGTTTCATCTTTAGCTATGTCGGGTTCTTTAATTTCTTCTTTAATAGGTGGGTGATATTTTAACCACTTCTCCTTAGAGAGATCAACATGAGTAGCAAAGGATTCACAAAAGGAGGCTACTATCTCAGAGTCAAGTCCATATTTAGTGCTAAACTTGTGAAAAGCATTGGTATTCATAAAAGATTTAACACAATCAAATTCAAGCTTAACACCTGACTCTTTACCTTCGTCGAGTTCCCAATCTTCAGAGTTGTGTTTAATTCTTTCTAAAATATACCACCTGAATTCAATAGTCTTCTTCATAAAAGAACCAGTACAAGAAGTATCGAGCATGGATCGATCATCATGAGAAAGCCGAGCATAAAAATTCTGAATAATAATTTTTCTTGAGAGCTCATGATTGGGGCATGAATATAACATTGACTTAAGCCTCCCCCAAGCTAGAGTGATACTTTCTCCTTCATGAGGCCAAAAATTATATATATAATTCCGATCACGATGAACTAGATGCATAGGATAATTGTTTTTGGTGAAATTCCAATTTCAATCGATTCCAATTCCAAGATCCAATATCATCGCATAGCCTATACCATGCCAATGCTTTTACCTTCATAGATAAAGTGAAAACATTCTTCTTAGCTTCATCTCCGGGAAAACCTGCAAGCTTAAATAATCCACAAATTTCATCCACATATATCAAGTGCATATCAGGATGTTCGGTTCCATCTCCCGCATAAGGATTAGCTAGCAGTTGTTCTATTATACCCAAAGGAATTTCATAACCAATATTTTCAGTAGGTCCAGTAGGTTGAGGGGCAACTAATTGTGGTTCCGGTCAAGGTGAAGATACCCCGAACAAACCCCTCAAAGGATGAATCTCCATAGTAACAAGTGACAATAAATTTCAGCACGTAGTAATAATTTTCCCTTACCAATTTCCACTTACCAAGAGCGCTTCACTCCCCGGCAACGGCGCCAGAAAAGACCCTTGATGACCCACAAGTATAGGGGATCAATCGTAGTCCTTTCGATAAGTAAGAGTATCGAACCCAACGAGGAGCAGAAGGAAACGACAAGTGGTTTTCAGTAAGGTATTTTCTGCAAGCACTGAAATAGTAGGTGACAGATAGTTTGATAGCAAGGTAATCTATAACGATCAAGTAACGGTAATGATAAATAAAGTGCAGCAAGGTAGCCCAATCCTTTTGTGGCAAAGGACAGGCCAAAATGGTCTCTTATGATAAGCAAAGTGTTCTTGAGGGGACACGGGAATTTCATCATATCACTTTGATCATGTTGGTTTGATTTGTGTTCACTACTTTGATAATTTGATATGTGGGTGGACCAGTGCTTAGGTGATGTTCTTACATGAACAAATCTCCTACTTATGATTAACCCCCTCGCAAGCATCCGCAACTACGAGAAAAGTATTAAGATAAAATCTAACCATAGCATTAAACTTTTGGATCCAAATCAGTCCCTTACGAAGTAGCGCATAAACTAGGGTTTAAGCTTCTGTCACTCTAGCAACCCATCATCTAATAACTACTCCACAATGCATTCCCTTAGGCCCAAATATGGTGAAGTGCCATGTAGTCGACGTTCACATGACACCACTAAGGGAATCACAACATACATATCATCAAAATATCAAACACATATCAAGTTCACATAATTACTTGCAACATGACTTCTCCCGTGACCTCAAGAACAAAAGTAACTACTCACAAATAATAATCATGCTCAAGATCAGAGGGGTATTAAATAGCATAATGGATCTGAACATATAATCTTCCATAAAATAAACCATATAGTAATCAACTACAATATGTAATCAACACTACTAGTCACCCACAAGCACCAATCTAAGGTTCCGGTACAAAGATTGAACATAAGAGATGAGATAAGGTTTGAGAGGAGATGGTGTTGTTGAATATGTTGATGGAGATGGCCCTCTCAAAATTGGGAGAGTTGTTGGTGATGACGATGACGATGATTTCCCCCTCCGAGAGGGAAGTTCTCCCGGCAGAATCGCTCCACCGGAGGGCAAAAGTGCTCCTGCCCAAGTTTCGCCTCGAGACGGCGGGACTTCGTCCCGAAAGTCCTCTTCATTTTTCTAGGTCAAAATGACTTATATACCAGAAGAGGGGCACCAGAGGTGGGCCGAGGAGGGCACAACCCACCAGGGCGCGCCTGGGCTCCCTGACGCGCCCAGGTGGGTTGTGCCCACCTGATGGGCCCCCTTTGGTAGTTATTTGCTCCAATATTCTTCATATATTCCAAAATAATTCTTCGTAAATTTTCAGCTCATTTGGAGATGTGCAGAATAGGTAACTCTGACGTAGCTTTTTCAGGTCCAGAATTCCAGCTGTCGGTTTTCTCCCTCTTTGTGTAAACCTTGCATAATATGAGAGAAAAGGCATTAGAAATACTCCAAAAGGCATTATTATGCATAAAAACATTATAAATAACAGTAGGAAAACATGATGCAAAATGGACGTATCAAGGTGTTGTTGTAGCTGGATTCGGCAAACAAGAGAGCTCTTTTGCTTGCACCTTGCTACCCCTCCGATGATATGTGAGTAGTTTACCACAGACCTACGGGTCCATAGCTAGTAGCTAGATGCCTTCTTCTCTCTCTTTGGTCTTCAATACAATGTTCTCCTCGATGTTCTTGGAGATCTATTCGATGTAATCACTTTTTGCGGTGTGTTTGTTGGGATCCGATGAATTGTGAGTTATTGATCAGATTACCTATGAATATTATTTGAGTCTTCTCTGAACTCTTTTATGCATGATTATTATAGCTTTGTATTTCTCTCTGATCTATTGATTTGGCTTGGCCAACTAGATTGATTTTTCTTGCAATGGGAGAGGTGCTTTGTAATGGGTTCGATCTTGCGGTGCTCAATCCCAGTGACAGAAAGGGACATGCCACGTATTTGTATCATTGCCATTAAGGATAAAAAAGATGGGGTTTATTCATATTAATTGAGTTTACTTTGTCTACATCATGTCATCTTGCTTAAGACGTTACTCCGTTCTTTATGAACTTAATACTCTAGATGCATGCTGGATAGCGGTCGATGTGTGGAGTAATAGTAGTAGATGCAGGCAGGAGTCGGTCTACTTGTCTCGGACGTGATGTCTATAGACATGATCATTGCCTTAGATATTGTCATGATCATTCGCCTTTCTATCAATTGCCCAACAGTAATTTGTTTACCCACCGTATGCTATCATCAAGAGAGAAGCCTCTAGTGAAAACTATGGCCCACGGGTCCATCTAAATCATATATTAAAATCCAAAAATATATTCCTGCACTTTTATTTACTTTACTTTGTTTTGTGTTTTATTTATCCATCTATCATTACGAGATTTGATCCTTGCAATTAACTGCCAAGGGATTGACAACCCCTTGTTTGCGTTGGGTGCAAGTATTTGTTATTTTGTGTGTAGGTACTACTAACGAGTTATTGCATGGTTCTCCTACTGGATTTATAACCTTGGTTTCTAACCGAGGGAAATACTTATCTCTACTGTACTGCATCATCCCCTCCTCTTTGGGGAAATCCCAACGCAGCTCACAAGTAGCATTCCTCAGCGAAAAAGTTGAGGACAAACCTCCCGTCGCTGCTGGCCACCTCTTGAATGGTGACCCTAGCAGCTTCCAAGCCGAATTTGCACGAAGTTCGTCGACGATGATCCGCGGGTTCACTTGGAAGGGTGATAGGAACCGCCCCACCACCAGGAATCGCTAATCGCCCTCCTTGCGGCCTCCATGTCGATGACAAGCGACGAGCCATCGCTGCGGGGGCGCCTCAGTGTCGACTTCCCCTTGCTTACTGTGGTAATGGCTATAGCAAAAGCCACCCCCCTTTGGTTGCCGGCGGTGACTCCAGCCCCGCCACCTTAGCCACTGATGTCTACTACACAACTTGTTCTTGTAGACTCGTGTTGGGCCTCCAAGCGCAGAGTTTTGTAGGACAGTAGCAAATTTCCCTCAAGTGGATGACCTAAGGTTTATCAATCCGTGGGAGGTGTAGGATGAAGATGGTCTCTCTCAAACAACCCGGCAACCAAATAATAAAAAGTCTCTTGTGTCCCCAACACACCCAATACAATGGCAAATTGTATAGGTGTACTAGTTCGGCGAAGAGATGGTTATAAAAGTGTAATATGGATGGTAGAAATATATTTTTATAATCTGAATAAATAAAAACAGCAAGGTAGCAAGTGATAAAATGGAGCACAAACGGTATTGCAATGCTTGAAAATGAGGCCTAGGGTCCGTACTTTTGCTAGTGCAATCTCTCAACAATGCTAATATAATTGGATCATATAACCATCCCTCAACGTGCGATGAAGAATCACTCCAAAGTTCCTATCTAGCGGTGAACATAAGAATAAATTGTTTGTAGGGTACGAAACCACCTCAAAGCTATTCTTTCCGATCGATCTATCCAAGAGTTCATACTAAAATAACACCAAAGCAAATTCAGATTCGTAATGCTCAATCCAACACAAAGAACCTCAAAGAGAGCCCCAAGATTTCTACCGGAGAAACAAAGACAAGAACGTGCATCAACCCCTATGCATAGATTACCCCAATGTCACCTCGGGAATCCATGAGTTGAGTGCCAAAACATATATCAAGTGAATCAATATAATACCCCATTGTCACCACGGGTATTCGTATGCAAGACATATATCAAGTGCTCTCAAATTCATAAAAGTATTCAATCCGATAAAACGAAATCTCAAAGGGAAAACTCAATTCATCACAACAAGATAGAGAGGGGAAAACACAATATGATCCGACTATATTAACAAAGCCCGCGATACATCAAGATCGTGACATCTCAAGAACATGAGAGAGAGAGAGAGAGAGATTAAACACATAGCTACTGGTACAAACCCTCAGCCCCGAGGGTGGACTACTCCCTCCTCATCATGGTGGCCGCCGGGATGATGAAGATGGCCACCGGTGATGATCTCCCCCTCCGGCAGGGTCCCGGAACGGGGTCTAGATTGGATCTCGTGGATATAGAGGCCTTGCGGCGGCGGAACTTCTGATCTAGGGCTACCCTGAGGGTTTTTGGAGTATTTAGTGATTTATAGGGCAAAGAGGGGGTGCGGGAGGCCACCGAGGTGGGCACAACCCACCTGGGCACGCCTGGGCCCCCAGGCCCGCCCTGGTGGGTTCTGCCCCCCTCGAGGCACCCCCAGGTGCTTCTCTGTCCCACTGGATGTCTTCTGGTCCATAAAAAATCCACAAAAAGTTTCGCGGTGTTTCGACTCCTTTTGATATTGATTTCCTGCGATGTAAAAAACAAGCAAAAATAGCAACTGGCACTAGGCACTGGGTCAACAGGTTAGTCCCAAAAAATGATATAAAGTTGCTATAAAATGATTGTAAAACATCCAAGAATGATAATATAACAGCATGAATACTTCATAAATTATAGATACGTTGGAGACGTATCAGCCACCACTCCCCCCTCTATACCCACTACCCCGCTTCTCTCCGCCTCCTTCTTGCTTGCCATGAGGTGCCCAGCCGAGAGTAGGTAAAAGACTATGGAGAAGGGTTTCTCTACTACAGAATGGTTTGACGAACAACAACACGAACTTCTCGTCTGAAATAGCTCCCTCTATCGCCATCCAGAACAAGAAACGGTAAAAAATGGCATAAAAACCAAAAATTAAATGGTCTTGAATTGGTAGTTTCCAAAAGGGATTCATGTTGATTATTCCTCTGCCTCTACCTACACCAAATCCCTCATCCCCCTGATTCTTCTTCCCTCCATTAAAATTAATCCTGAGATCCCTTTCTCTCCATTCCCATACCTAGGAATTTCCTTCCAAAACAGACGCTTTCATGATTGGAATCGCATCCCCTCCCTTGACAGAAACTATCTCCCCCCTATTCCCTTCCCTGAAATCCGCCATTAAAGATGATTCCCAAATCATAAAAAGTGCAGCTGTGCTCGTTTGCGTCCTCGAGCGCACACGCCTCTGCATCATCGGATTTTTATCGCGGACACCAGGTGCCGCAGTGTCTTTTCTCGTCGCGCGCGCTGGTGGCACCTGGTCGGCCTGTGGCCCGTTGGGTGGGAGCGGCCATTCCGGGTCCCACCACTTCTCCTCGTCTCGTCCACCCCCTCCCACTACTGGCTCTCATTTTTAAACTGCAACCCTCAGTTTGCTCTCCTCGCCCATTTCTCTCATCCCAAATCCCCGACCCCCAAATCAGGCAAGGTTCAATCCCGCGGGCGTCGACGTGTTCGGCGAATCCGCGGCCGATTTTTCTGCCAGAGGTGGACCGATTCACCGCGTCTAGAGGTGACCAGTGGCGCGCGACCACCAGGTGCATGCAGCGCGTTTCGGAAGAGGAGAAGTGGGTGGTAGCCTGAGCTACGGCGAGGAGCAGGTCGTCGGAAGGGAAGCAACAGCCGAGGCACGACAGGGGAGGAACGGCCATCGTGACCGCCGTGTTGTTGGCGCAGAGGACGAGCATTCCTTCCTCGCAATCCTTGGGTAAGCACATCTGGTCTCGATTATGCACTTTTCCCCGTGTTCAAATCGGCTAGTACATGGTGGATGACGATGTTCTCGTTATGGTTGATGACATTGGGAATTCGGTGCATAAGGGGATTGGCTACTCATGGATGTAGGGTTTGAAGTCAGTTGGGGCTGTTGTGGTGTTGAGATGATGTACAAATGTTTTGGGTTAGGATGCTCACTACAGGGATAGTTCAGGCAAGTTGGTTTTGGTATATTTTGTGTTCCAGATTCATGTTTGCTTGTTGCTCTAGTTTTGTGAATGACTTGCCCTGTATGTTGTCAGAAGTTGCCCACACACACACAATGTTGTAAGTAGATTTTGTTGTAGTTAGTACTACACTTTTTGAACATTGCAAATCTAGAGGAAGTAATTCACTGCAGGGGAAATTGTTTCAGTCTAATATATTTTTTGAAATTTTCCGAATTGCATGATGTGGTTTTAGCCTTGGATGATATGTGTGAACAATGCAAATCTAGAGGAAGTAATTGCTTGATGGAAATAGAGGGAAATAGTTTCGATTTTAACGGACAATCATTTTTTGCTGAACTTTTCTGATGTGAAATAGTTTGCTTGACACGGTTCAGATTTTTTGTACATTACTTGCTTTATTTGTTCAGATTTTTGCTTTTTGAAAATTTCTCTGTTACTTAAAGTACAATCACTTTGACACTTTAGTCATACTTCATATGACAACAGAGATAAATTCAGTTATTGTACAATCACTTTGATACTTTAGTTGCCTATCATGTCTCCCTGTTTTGCTTCAGTTTTTTTGCCTCGTATGGTGTGTGAGTTTGCCTGATACCTTGTTTTTCAATATTTCCGACAATTAGTTGCCTGATATGGCCTTTTTCCCTCAGTGATATGGTGTGTGAGATTTTTACAGGATTAGGCTGAAATATATAGTTACAATTGAGTCAATTTTTTCTTGCAAGGTGATGTTCTTTCTCTTTATATGCAGTAGGAAAAAATGGCTGGAACAAGCAAAAAGGGCCTTCAGGATGACCTCCTGCATTTATTCTTGATGAAGATCTATCTCATGCCACTGAAGAACATAGGACAGAGGTGTGCAGAATATTTGAAACATGCTACTATTTTCCTCTCTTTTTTCTTTTTTTCTTCTGATTATGTTTTTGTGATTTGTGTGTTCTCTTCCTTTAGCCACAAAGCAATGAAGCGATAGTTGGGTACAACGCCAGAGGAGTAAGGCAATTATTTCTCGAGGGAAGCACCCTGCTGATATTGTGAGCAATGAGAATCTTCCTGGAGACACTAAAAATGCCAGTGACAAAAGTGCCGGTGTGGATCAACCCCCAAATCCAAAGCACCAGAAGACCGGAGGAAATGAGGTATACTAGCTTCATTTTGTTGAAACAATTGCGTAGCAATGTGATGTCTACTACACAACCTGTTCTTGTAGACTCGTGTTGGGCCTCCAAGCGCAGAGTTTTGTAGGACAGTAGCAAATTTCCCTCAAGTGGATGACCTAAGGTTTATCAATCCGTGGGAGGCGTGGGATGAAGATGGTCTCTCTCAAACAACCCTGCAACCAAATAATAAAAAGTCTCTTGTGTCCCCAACACACCAAATATAATGGTAAATTGTATAGGTGCACTAGTTCGGCGAAGAGATGGTAATACAAGCGTAATAATGATAGTAGATATTGATTTTTGTAATAGGAACAATAAAAAACAGCAAGGTAGCAATTGATAAAATGGAGCACAAAAGGTATTGCAATGCTTGAAAATGAGGCCTAGGGTTCGTACTTTCGCTAGTGCAATCTCTCAACAATGCTAATATAGTTGGATCATATAACCATCGCTCAACGTGCGATGAAGAATCACTCCAAAGTTCCTATCTAGCGGAGAACATAAGAAGAAATTGTTTGTAGGGTATGAAACCACCTCAAAGCTATTCTTTCCGATCAATCTATCCTAGAGTTCGTACTAAAATAACACCAAGCTATTCTTTCCGATTGATCTCACCAAGAGTTCATACTAAAATAACACCATATGATACACATCAACCAACTCTAATGTCACCTAGATACTCCAATGTCACCACGAGTATCCGTGAGTTAATTATGCAATGTACATCAAACAATTTCAGATTCATAATACTCAATGCAACACAAAGAACCTCAAAGAGTGCCCCAAGATTTCTACCGGAGAAACAAAGATGAGAACGTGCATCAACCCCTATGCATAGATTACCCCAATGTTACCTCGGGAATCCGTGAGTTGAGTGCCAAAACACATATCAAGTGAGTCAATATGATACCCCATTGTCACCACGGGTATTCATAGCAAGACATACATCAAGTGCTCTCAAATCCATAAAAGTATTCAATCCGATAAAACAAAATATCAAAGGGAAAACTCAATTCATCACAACAAGATAGAGAGGGGAAAACACCATATGATCCAACTATATTAACAAAGCCCGCGATACATCAAGATCATGCCATCTCAAGAACATGAGAGAGAGAGAGATTAAACACATAGCTACTGGTACAAACCCTCAGCCCCGAGGGTGGACTACTCCCTCCTCATCATGGTGGCCGCCGGGATGATGAAGATGGCCACCGGTGATGATTTCCCCCTCCGGCAGGGTGCCGGAACGGGGTATAGATTGGTTTTTCGTGGCTACAGAGTCTTGGTGCGGCAGAACTTTTGATCTAGGGTTATTTCTGATGGTTTCTCTATTTATAGGATTTTTCAGTGTTGGAATCACGCGAAGATGGGCCTCGAGGTGGGCACAACCCACCTGGGCGTGTCTGGGCCTGCTAGCGCGTCCAGGTGTCTTGTGCTCACCTCCTTCACCTTCTGGTCCTCCCACGAAGCTTCTAGTGCCTCTTTTGTTCCAAAAAAAATCGTCAAAAGTTTTGTTGCATTTGGAGAACTTTTATTTCTACACAAAAAACAACACCACAGTAGTTCTGCTGAAAACAGCGTCAGTCCGGGTTAGTTCCATCCAAATCATACCAAAACCATATAAAATTGTTGTAAACATGGCATGAATACTTCATAAATTATAGATATGTTGGAGACGTATCAGCAGGTAAATGATAAAAGAAATAATTTATGAAGTGTGAATGCTAGCATAGTGCATATGTTTGATCAATGATAATTTCAATCACTTTTCCTAGCATCATAACAGCAATTCTTTCTCATAAAACTTCTCATGTTAAAGTAGAAACCAATTCACATGTTAAGGTTCAAACAATGAATTCTCTTGAAACTCAACAACCTATATTCTTAGTCACCAAACAATTGCAATTCAACTTATTCAACAGAGTCTAAGTAAGAGCTCCACATACTCAATCATCATATAGTCTTCTATGATTGCTAGTACTCAAAGCATATTTTTAGAACAAATGGCATCCATCAAACACAGAGAAAGATAGGGGCTTAATGTTTCGCCTCCCAACTCATTTATCATTGAGATAATTGTCAACAATAATAAATCCTGATCAAATATATTTGACTAGCCATATGTGCCTAGATCTTTCCCCACCACATGATGCTTGACAACTAGAGGATAATTTAGGTTGAAATGAGAATGCATAATATTGACTCTTGCATAAAAGTAAATACTGAAAAGTAAAAGATAGGACCTTCGCAGAGGGAAGCAGAGCTTGGCATGCGCTTTTTGTTTTTGGATGCCCAAGCTCTTAATGCAAAGTAACGTCACGTTATATTTCCCCTTATGATAGCGACCTTTATTATGCAGTCCGTCGCTTTTATTACTTTGCCATCACAAGTTCGTACAACGCTCAATTTTCCCTTACAATAAAAGATCAAACATATTTAAGAGCAATTTTTATTGCTTTATGCACCGATGACAACTTACTTGAAGGATCTTATTCAATCCATAGGTAGGTATGGTGGACACTCATGGCAAGAAACTAGGTTTAAGGGTTTTTGGATGTACAAGTAGTATCTCTACTTAGTACGAATTTTTGGCTAGGAAAAGATACTAAGCAAACGCCACATGTTGGAGGATCCATAACAATACAACTTCTATGCAAATATACACAACCATAACTCATTACGTTGTGTTACTTGTCCAACTTCAACTAATTTGCTCAAGTTTGAAAATAATTAATGGGTATTCAAAATCATAGAAGATTTCCAAGATAATATATTTGTATGTGAAAGACTAATCATTCATGAATTGCTTGTATGACCAATATTGTGATTGTCAAGCTTCAAAAGATTTCACTTTCTAAACCCAATGTGAAGCTACCACTAGGCATGATACGAACATATAATTTCAACTTCATGGCATTCAATTCATTCAACAATTTACTCATAGGATATAAGTGAAGCACGAGAGTAAATGACAAACCACTCCAAAAAGATATAAGTGAAGATCATGTGAGTAATTAAGTAAATGGGTAGCTATTTGAGGAATCTCTCTTATTTAAAAACTTTCACATATAATTATTTTATTAAAAAAGCAAGCAAAACAAAATAAAATGGTATTCCAAGAATAGCACACATCATGTGAAGAAGCAAAAACTTTGGCTCAACCGAGGCTAATCGATAATTGTTGATGAAGAAAGGTGGGATGCCTACCGGGGCATCCGCAAGCTTAGATGCTTGAGACTTCTTTGGATATTATATTGGTATGCCTTGGGCATCCCGGAGCTTGAGCTTTTGTGTCTCCTTAATTCCTTTTATATCACGGTTTCCCTAAATCTTAAAAACTTCATCCACACAAAACTCAACAAGAACTCGTGAGATAAGTTAGTATAAATCAATGCATAACCTTAACATTCTCTACTGTAGCAAATCACTAAAATTATTGTTTAACATTTCATACTAAATTCCTCTTCATATTTAATACTCCTATCCTCAAATAGAATCATTAAACAAGCAAACATATGCAAACAATGCAAACATAACAGCAATCTCTCTAAACAGGACAGTCTGTAAAGAGTGCAATTTTACTCACACCTCCCTAACTAAAAAATTATGAAATTTTACCACACTGTAGAAAATTTATCATAGCTTATTGTGCAAAAAAAATCAACATTTTATTACATTCTGACTTTTCTCAAGAACCCACGCACTAGCATGCAACTTTCTGTTTTCAAACAGCAACACATAGACTTGCAAAATAAGCGTGGCAAAGGCTATACTTGACATTTTTATTGAAGTAAAAGATATAAAACATTATTATAAATAACAGCAAGCAAATCCTAATAAAATAAAATGATGCTCCAAGCAAAACACATATCATGTGATGAATAAAAATATATCCCCAAGTGAGGTTACCGATAATGTTGAAGACGAAAAGAGGGGATGCCTTCCGTGGCATCCCCAAGCTTAGTTGCTTGGATATTCCTTGAATATTAACTTGGGGTGACTTGGGAATCCCCAATATTAGGGTCTTGTCACTCCTTATTCTCCTCATATTGATATCTCACCCAAAACTTGAAAACTTCAATCACACAAAACTTAACGAAACTTCGTGAGATGGGTTAGTATGATAAAGACAAATCATTCACTTTGATACTGTCAAGATAAGATTCATAGTTGTTTACACATAATACCTACTGTAATATACAATTTACACAATTTATATTAAGCAATATAAGCCATATAAACCATAAAACAAGCAAACTATGCATTGAGAACAGAATCTGTCAAAAACAGAGCAGTACATAAAGATCTGAATTTTAGTCATACTTATACAACTCCAAAAATGCTGAAAATTTAGGAAAACGTAGGAAATTTGTAGATAAATCATCTGTAACAAATTCATAGTTTTATATTCTTTAGTGAATTTAAACAATTCTGTTACTGGAAGCAAAAGTTTCTGTTTTTGCACAGAATCATGTCAACTATCATCCATACTGTCCCAAAGGCTTTACTTGGCACTTTATTGAAACAAAAGCTATAAAACATGATTAATACAGTATCTTAATCATGTGAACACAAAAAAACAGTAGGGATAATTGTTGGGTTGTCTCCCAACAAGCGCTTTTCTTTAATGCCTTTTTAGCTAGGCATGATGATTTCAATGATGCTCACATAAAAAATAAGAATTGAAACATAACGGGAGCATCATGAAGCACATGACAAGCACATTTAAGTCTAATCCACTTCCTATGCATAGGGATTTTGTGAGCAAACAATTTATGGGAGCAAGAATCAACTAGCATAGGAAGGCAAAACAAGCATGACATCAAAACTTTCAACACATAGAGAGGAAACTTGATATTATTGAGATATGTAAAAGCATAAGTTCCTCTCTCATAATAATTTTCAGTAGCATCATGAATGAATTCAACAATATAACTATCACATAAAGAACTCTTTTCATGATCTATAAGCATGGAAATTTTGTTACTCTCCACATAAGCAAATTTATTCTCATGAATAGTGGTGGGAGCAAACTCAACAAAATAACTATCATGAGATAGTTGTTTGGGAAAATTGAAATCATGATGACAAGTTTCATGGTTATCATTATTATTTATAGCATACATGTCATCATCATAATCATCATAGATAGCAACTTTGTTGTCATAGTCATTTGAAACCTCTTCCAAAATAGTGGATTCATCACTAAATAAAGTCATGACCTCTCCAAATCCACTTTCATAATTATTAAAATAAGATTCAACACCCTCCAAAATAGTGGGATCATCATTACATAAAGTTGACACTCTTCCAAACCCACTTTCATCAATATAATCATCATAAATAGGAGGCATGCAATCATCATAATAAATTTTCTCATCAAAACTTGGGGGACTAAAAATTTCATCTTCATCAAACATAGCATCCCCAAGCTTATGGCTTTGCATATCATTAGCATCATGGATATTCAAAGAATTCATACTAACAACATTGCAATCATGCCCATCATTCAAAGATATTATGTCAATTGAGCATAATTTTCCTTTCCATCATTTTCACGAAAGACATTATAAAGACGAATAATATGAGAAAACCTCAATTCCATTTTTTTTGTAGTTTTCTTTTATGACCAAACTAGTGATAAAACAAGAAACTAAAAGATTCAATTGCAAGATCTAAAGATATACCTTCAAGCACTCACCTCTCCGGTAATGGCGCTAGAAAAGAGCTTGATGTCTACTACACAACCTATTCTTGTAGACTCGTGTTGGGCCTCCAAGCGCAGAGTTTTGTAGGACAGTAGCAAATTTCCCTCAAGTGGATGACCTAAGGTTTATCAATTCGTGGGAGGCGTAGGATGAAGATGGTCTATCTCAAACAACCCTGCAACCAAATAATAAAAAGTCTCTTGTGTCCCCAACACACCAAATACAATGGTAAATTATATAGGTGCACTAGTTCGGTGAAGAGATGGTGATACAAGCGTAGTAATGATAGTAGATATTGATTTTTTTAATAGGAACAATAAAAAACAGCAATTTAGCAATTGATAAAATGGAGCACAAGCGGTATTGCAATGCTTGAAAATGAGGCCTAGGATCCGTACTTTCGCTAGTGCAATCTCTCAACAATTCTAATATAATTGGATCATATAACCATCCCTCAACGTGCGATGAAGAATCACTCCAAAGTTCCTATCTGGCGGAGAACATAAGAAGAAATTGTTTGTAGGGTACGAAACCACCTCAAAGCTATTCTTTCCGATCAATCTATCCTAGAGTTCGTACTAAAATAACACCAAGCTATTCTTTCTGATCGATCTAACCAAGAGTTCGTACTAAAATAACACCATATGATACACATCAACCAACTCTAATGTCACGTAGATACTCCAATGTCACCACGAGTATCCGTGAGTTGATTATGCAATGTACATAAAAAAATCAGATTCATAATACTCAATCCAACACAAAGAACCTCAAAGAGTGCCCCAAGATTTCTACCGGAGAAACAAAGACGAGAACGTGCATCAACCCCTATGCATAGATTACCCCAATGTTACCTCGAGAATCCGTGAGTTGAGTGCCAAAACACATATCAAGTGAGTCAATATGATACCCCATTGTCACCACGGGTATTCATAGCAAGATATACATCAAGTGCTCTCAAATCCATAAAAGTATTCAATCCGATAAAACAAAATCTCAAAGGGAAAACTCAATTCATCACAACAAGATAGCGAGGGGAAAACACCATATGATCCAACTATATTAACAAAGTCCGCGATACATCAAGATCGTGCCATCTCAAGAACATGAGAGAGAGAGATTAAACACATAGCTACTGGTACAAACCCTCAGCCCCGAGGGTGGACTACTCCCTCCCCATCATGGTGGTCGTCGGGATGATGAAGATGGCCACCGGTGATGATTTCCCCCTCCGGCAGGGTGCCGGAATGGGGTATAGATTGGTTTTTCGTGGCTATAGAGGCTTGGTGTGGCGGAACTTCTGATCTAGGGTTATTTCTGATGGTTTCTCTATTTATAGGATTTTCAGCGTTGGAATCACGCGAAGATGGGCCTCGAGGTGGGCACAACCTACCTGGGCGCGCCTGGGCCTCCTCGCGCGCCCAGGTGTCTTGTGCTCACCTCCTTCACCTTCTGGTCCTCCCACGAAGCTTCTAGTACCTCTTTTGTTCCAAAAAAATTGTCAAAAAGTTTTGTTGCATTTGGAGAACTTTTAATTCTGCACAAAAAACAACACCACGGTAGTTCTGCTGAAAACAGCGTCAGTCCGGGTTAGTTCCATCTAAATCATACCAAAACCATATAAAATTGTTGTAAACATGGCATGAATAATTCATAAATTATAGATACGTTGGAGACGTATCACAATGGTGTCTAAATTGCGTGTCAAACATCATAAAATATTCATGCTTAATTTGTCTTTTTACAAACTATTTTCCCATAGGGTCGTAGGAACAGGGCATCGCCTGCAAGGCTATTCAAATTGAAAAAAGACTTGGTTTCTCGCCAAAAAGGTGGTATTATTGGAAAAGGGTTTGGCGGCCTGTTGGACCTTGCAGCGAACAACATGCCCGGTGATCTTAGCCAATGGATATTGAAGCATTATGATACAGAGATGTCACTGATAGTTATTCCAGATAGGGGGAAGATTCCAGTAGATGTCGCGAGTGTTCAGAGGATATGGGGTTTGCCAAATAGGGGGAGGAAGGTGTGCTATGATAACCGCCCTGAGATCACAAAGGCAATGTACAACATTTACAATATAACCTCAAAGAATTCACCAACTCTCACAGCATGGTGCAAGATGATCAAAGAGATTAATGGAGCTCATGATGATGATTTCCCCCGCGCCTGGTTGTCTCTTGTTTTTTCCTTCTTCCTTGCTCCATCTACAAGTTTAAGCATTTCACCAAAAAGCTTTCCTACCGTCATGGATGTTAATGGAATAACTAAAACCAACATATGCCAATTTGTTGTTGATCAACTAAAGCTAGCATTCAAAATGGGTCATGGAAAGAAGGTTGTTTGTTGTTGTGTTTTCCACCTCGTAGTAAGTTCATTGAAGCATGAATCATTATTTTTTTCTCACTGTCCTTATGTTTTTTTAAATCAGCAGTGGACTCAAACTTTGTGTTTTTTCTTATCTCACACAGCTGCTCTATCTAGACTCATTGGATGTTGACGAACCAATTCCCAGTTTGATACCAAGGGTTTCAGTTTGGAATTCCTATTTAATTGCTAAAGTTATCAAGAAGGACAGGAAAGCCCTGGGGGAATACGACAACCTGCGGGTAAGCTCATTTTCTTTTTTGTCTAGTAATGCCATTTTTTGCTTTAAAAGACATAAGGTTAGGCAACTCCATTTGTTATAGAGGAGGCAATTGTATTACAAGGTCCAAGAAAGTTGAAAGTATTTTCTGGGCAATTTGTAGTTCTCAGTCTTGGTGTACCCTGTCAACTGTCCCAAATATGATAGGAACGACTTTTTGGGGGCAGTAATAGTAGCTGATGTACAACATTTTTTGAAAAATAGGCAAGTCCAGCATTTAACAATAGCAACTTATATACTGAACTGTAGCAAGTTTTCTTTTGCAACTATAGAAGTTATATACTGAAAACCAGGGAAGCTACATGCTGAAACCCTAACTGCGCATTACAGGAATAATAGGCAACAAGGATGCCCACGATGTGTTCAAAGCATGCATGTTTTATGTAAACTATCAAGTTACTTATTTTTAGTTTTTTTACTAAAAAATACAGTCAAAATCAAAATAATGAACAGTAGCAATTCCCTCTTCTTGTTCATCATTTTTGACAACAAAACAAATAGCTGAAGACTGAGTTCTCGCGGTATGCGGATGATAGCTTGTTTGGGAGCATGGACCACGTCACAAAATTTGTCGCCGCAAGATTACCCGAGTCATATGACAAAATTATAAGTCATCCAATGGCTGTTATCCTCACTAGTGTTTCCCTTTTCATTCTCAAACCAAACAGATTTATAAAACTTATCATGTTTTCTCTTTTTTGTACTTTTGTGTTTTTGCAGAAACAAAAGAAGCTGATAGGTATGGTGCACGAAATGTGTTCCACTATTTCACATGCAGTTGGAAAGCTTGTTACTGGCATTGGGAGGATAGATGATGATGACGAGGGGACAAGCAGGATAGAGCTTGTTCATGCGGAAGGGAGCAGGCATCAGTCTAAGAGGAGACCCAAACAAGTTGCAGCCATCAGAGACAGCTTATCAAGTGACGAAGAGTCATTTAAATCTGACAGTGATGGCAGTGAGGAAGATGAAAGTGAAAGTGACGAATCTGACGAGGACAGAGGGAATGATGAGAGCGATGATACGTCTCCAACGTATCTATAATTTTTTATTGTTCCATCTTATTATAGTATCAATCTTGGATGTTTTATATACATTACAAGCAATTATATATCATTTTCGCGGACTAACCTATTAACTTAGTGCCCAGTGCTAGTTGCTATTTTTTTTTGCTTGTTTTTGGTTTGCAGAATATCAGTACCAAATGAAGTCCAAATGCCACGAAACTTTTTGGTGATTTTTTTCTGGACATAAGAGACCCTGGAAGCTTTGGGAGGGGACGAGAAGATGGAGCAGTGGCCCATGAGGCACCAGGGCGCGCCCAGGGGGTAGGGCGCACCCTGGTGGTTCATGGGGCCCACGTGGCTCCGTTTGACCTAACTCCGCCTCTATAAATTCTCTAAAATCAGGAAACCAACAAAGGAGTCCACGAAATACTTTTTCCACCGCCGCAAGCCTCTGTTCTCGCGAGATCCCATCTAGGGACCTTTTTTGGCACTCTGCCGGAGGGGAAATCGGTCACGGAGGGGCTCTACATCAACCTTGCTGCCCTTTCGATGATGTGTGAGTAGTTTACCACAGACCTACGGGTCCATAGTTAGTAGCTAGATGGCTTCTTCTCTCCATTTGATCCTCAATACAATGTTCTCCTTGATGTTCTTGGAGTTCTATCCGATGTAATGACTTTTTTGCAGTGTGTTTGTTGGGATCCGATGAATTGTGAGTTTATGATCAGATTATCCATGAATACTATTTGAGTTTTCTCTGAACTCTTTTATGCATGATTGTTATAGCTTCGTATTTCTCTCCAATCTATTGATTTGGTTTGGCCAACTAGATTGATTTATCTTGCAGAGGTGCTTTGTAATGGGGATCTTGCGATGCTCAATCCCAGTGATAGAAAGGGACATGACACGTATGTATCATTGCTATTAAGGGTAAAAAGATGGGGTTTATTCATGCGTGAGTTTACTTTGTCTACATCATGTCATCTTGCTTAAGGTGTTACTCTGTTCTTTATGAACTTAATACTCTAGATGCATGCTGGATAGCGGTCGATGTGTGGAGTATAGTAGTGGATGCAGAATCGTTTCGGTCTACTTGTCTCAGATGTGATGCCTATATACATGATCATTGCCTTGGATATCATCATGATTATTTGCTTTTCTATCAATTGCCCAACAGTAATTTGTGTACCCACCGTATGCTATTTTCAAGAGAGAAGCCTCTAGTGAAAACTATGGCCCCACGTCTACTTCTATCATATATTGAAAATCCTAAAAATACCTCGCTGCAATTTTACTTTATTTATTTTATTTTGTATTCTTGTTCGATCTATCTATCTATCACCATAAAATTTAATCTTGCAATTAACAGCCAAGGGATTGACAACCCCTTGTTCGCGTTGGGTGCAAGGATTTGTTATTTTGTGTGCGGGCACTGCTAACGAGGTGTTGCGTGATTCTCCTACTGGATTGATAACCTTGGTTTCATAACTGAGGGAAATACTTATCTCTACTATACTGCATCATCCCCTCCTCTTCGGGGAAAAACCCAACGCAGCTCACAAGTAGCAAGCGACAATGATGGCCACTCAGGCGATGATGTTGTTGATGACTTTGTGGTGGAAAATACTGGACGCAATGATAACGAGGGTGGAAATCATTGCGATGAGGGGGAATCAACTTTTGAGGAGAGGGGAGCGGTAATGGATGAAAACAAGGAGGATAAGAAGGACAAAGAGGAAGAGGATGAAGAAAAGGAAGATGATGACGATGAAGAAAGTGAAGACAATGATAAAGACAAGGGAGATGATGATGGGTAGGGTGATGAGGATGGTCATGATGACAACAACGGAGGTGGCAACAGCAGCCCCAGTGGTGAAGGTGGCAACAATGGCGGGAACGAGGATGCTGCAACTGGAAAACCAGACAGTGATGACGAAGATGAATGCATATTGAAAAGAAGAAGGATAGGAAGCCAAAGGGACTTGATGAGGCAGTTAGCATCTCTGTGAGAGATGTTGTTATGATGGAGCAGGAAAGTGATTGCAAATTGCCATGGTTCCCCAGGTTTGAAGTGAAAGAAATGATGGATTTTGACGAGCAGCCTATTGTAGTGGAAGCGAGGAAGATTTTTGAAGACCTATTGAGGGGAAAAGAGATGGAACTGGGTATGAAATTTAACTTTGAGGAGTTATGCCCCAAGTGGATTTGCCAGAAAATCATGAGGGAAATAGGTGGTCTACATGAAGTGGGCGAAGCAAAGAAAGTTGGTCTACCACCACTTCCACCACCAAAGTAGAAAAAGAGTGTCAGTTTTATATTAGAGCCAATGGTGGTGACAGAAACAACAGAGGAACTGTGAGCCATATGTGACCAAAATGCTGAACAAGTGCAAGAGGGAAAGGAAACAAAGTCAGCCATGAAGAAATCTGGGCATTTTCAGTTGCAACAATAGGCAATATCTCTGATAAAAGAGGCAAGTTATGGCACAGACAAGACTCAGCTGGAAACCAATACAGCATCAAGCACATCAGCAGGACTTCATGCACTACCCTGTGGCAAAGATGCAAATGATGCAGTATCACGAGGGGCAGTTTCAAAGAAGGATGGTAATTCTCATCCCAAATGCCAGGCAAGTAACTCACACTGGAAACTCGGTCCAAGGAGGAAGCAAGCTCAATTGTTTTTTAGGCAAGTATTGCACAGGCAACATTACACCCAATAGAAGGAGAAATGGCTCAAATGAAACAGGGACCACTACTGGGAGTAAGCAGAGCAAACCCTAGTGGAAGGCAATCGCTTAGCGATTTAAATGGCCGAGCACAACATCTTGCTCGATGAAATGGAATGCAATCAGGCAATGCCACCCAGTGGGGCAAAGTGCAAGATTTGAAGTCATCACCACAAGCTGTAGCATTAGATGCAGGTCAGGAAAACATCCTCCAGCAGAGATGACATTGGTGGCAATATGAAACAAAGTTCAGATGCAAATTATCTAATAGCTTAGGGCAAGTTGCCTGCTAAAACACCTACAGTTGCCCAAGCATCCCCCCCCCCCTAGTGGAAGGCCATCAATTTGTCTGACGCGAACAAGGAGGACAGTCTGCCCATGCGATTTAGCGGGTTCAGAAGGCAAGGAGGACCGTCTGCACTAGAAATAAATGTTCTAGATGTCAATGAGATCTTAACAAGGTGTGTTGCTCCATCTAGCAACAATCCGCAAAGCAAGTCATGAAATCACATTCCAACGGAGATGGATGGATGGCATTTTCATCACAGCAAAAGTGAAAGCTCAGATGTTTTTCATAGTGAATACTGCCCAGTCCCAAGTTTCGATCTCTTTATAGATGATTTTCCTACAGCAGATGTAGACGATGGAGCACATCGAGATATCAGGCCAAGCGAATTTGCTGAGAATGAGTCCATGCAATATCAAGTACCACCCTAGCCAGTCATCCAAATAATCAACGACGATTATGTTGTGGATCTTGAAGGCATAGATGAAGCATGTGCACATGTACAAGAAAAGGATATGGAGTTTGGTGCAGGTTGTTCAGTTGGGAACATTTACTAGACACTTGAAAATGTTTCCAACCAAGGAGAAGTGGGATCAGGCAGCAAGATTTATAGGAGCGGTAGCTCAGGAGAGATGGTCCCACATCAATTTGAGAGAAGGATTATCAAGCCACCTCCTTGCAAGAGGTCACCATTCATGGACTATAATGAGAGGAACGTGTACCTGTGCAAACCTAAAGCAAACAGGCTATATGCATCGGTTATTTTGCATGGGAGGTTGGATGAAGAAGCATCACCAGATGCAGATACCAGGTATGACAATTTTCAGGCCATTTTTTATATTTATGTTTTTAGGCAATCACAATGCACTTTCAGGCAACCCAGACTGTATTTCCAGGCAATCCAAAGTAAAAAAATAAGCAAAATGGCACAGTAGAGCAGTAACATAATTCCCCATGCAAAATATATGCTACCCAAAATGCAGTTTCAGGCAAGCCCCAAATTTCTTGGTCTTTTAGGCAAACCAGATTGTGTTTACAGGCAATCCAAAGTACAAAAGCAAGCAATTTGGCATGGTAGAGCAACAACATAATCTTCCGTGCAAATTATATGGTAACCACAATGCACTTGTAGTCAAGCCAGAATATAATTCTAGGCAATCCAAAGTATAGAAGCAGGCAATTTGGCTATTTTTTTCATGTAGCCAAAATGAGATACATTTTCCCCATTTTTTATCATGGACATGGTGATAAAATCAAGAAGGAATAGATAACACATCTCTTTGTTTTTGTGCTTACTCTTTCTTTTGCTCGCAGCCCAAAGGCAATTAACTATAACAAATACTATGTCACGGTGAGGGAGCTCGCAAACTCTATGAAAAAGGAAGGATATGTCTTGACCCATGTAATGGAAATTGGCATACAGTCCATAATGATGAATTTGCCACCAGACTCTAAGAAGGTTGTGATGCCCCTCAGGTTCTCGGTAAGAAAAAGGAGAAGCAGTCCTTAGTACTTCAGGTTTCCACTCTTTTTTATTTTCTTGGTTGCTACTTGGTCATTTTTTCCCATTTTTGTTTCAGACAAGGTTGCAACGGATGCATTTTCCCTCTAAAGATATGAACATCAAAGAGCTTATTTCCCGATTCAACAAATCAAATCGCTTGGACCGCAAAGATATGGCAAGTCATATTTACTCGAATTTCCACTCTAGCACATTTTTTTTCCTGAGTGGGGAAAATAGATGTTCAAAGTTTCCCACCCACATGTAAATATCATAGTACAAGTTTTTCACTTTTTACACCAATGCTTCACCAATTTTTTTACACAAGTTGCTTACACGCATGCACAAAATTTGCCTGAGTATATGCTCTTCAAGTTGCTTACACACATGGATCAAGTTGCCATAAATCTGCACGTCCGACATTTTGTTTTTGCTTCAGTGCATGTACCAAGTTGCCAGAGTGCATAATAATAACATAAATTTCTGTAACATTTAGTTTTTTGCATAGTTTTTTTACGAGGAAACTTGCGTCTTTTATAGCTGTTCAAGTTGCCTGCAAATCATGTTCTTACCCTACCTTTTTTTCTACTTTTTTTGCACAAATCATGTTCCCTGTGTTAGAGAGCATTGACAAGTCAAAGCCAGTTACAGGGAACCATTATTGGGTCTTTAATGTGAATATAAGGGATCAAAAGTTCGAGGTGCTTGATTCATGGAGGACGCTTCAGGACAAGCATCTAGATGATTGTGCAAGGACTATGGCTGCTAGTTTTTGGGCTCTGTGGGAAGAGCAGTATGCCAAGTTTCATGTCTCAATGGATGATTTCCAACTTACCAACATTGATGTGCCAAAACAAACTAATGAATAAGCATCAATTCCCACACACTCCCCAACAAACTCATACTTGTTTCCCATTATTTTACTTTCTTTTTACATGCGTAAGTACATACAACAGTCTAGCTAATTAGAAACATACTGTATTTTTGCATAGATTCGACTGCAGTATTTTTGCCCTCACACTTGCAAATGGTTGGGAGGCAAGGAAGATTCCAAGATTCACAGCACATGATGTTCCAAACATCAGGAAGCAGCTGACTAACACGTGGGTTAACACCGTGCACAACAAGGCTCCATGGAAAGATGTACTAAAATTAGCTTAGGTCAGTTTTATTCACTCATGTTTTATTAAATTTATTGGTACATAAATACTGCAGTTGCCAACATCATTTACATGAAGATTCCTTGCATCATCAGCATTTTCAAAAGTTGCGTGTAATTTTTGAACAACCAAGGAGTTGCCTGAATCCATTTCCTAATTTGCAACAATATCAAACAGAAATTGCCTACAGATTTTCAAAATGAAACACCCAGAATAACCTACAATATTTTTGCCACTAGGCAATTCAAACAGTAGTATTAGGCAATCCAAACTACATAATCATGCAATCCAAATTGTAGAGCAAGGAAGCACTTAATCAAAAAACGCAATAGAGTTATCTAGAGCATTTTTGAACCTTACAGACTTAAAAAGCATCTTGCCTTGCCTGAATGGTAACACAAAACACAAATGATAGTCAACAAGAAGGTGCATACAGAAAATAGCAAATGTCGTTCCTAACATATCTTTGGGCTTCTTTTTTGGCTTTCCTCACTCATCGTCTTGACAATCAAAATCCATCTGTTCCATTTGTGGTGTCCATCACGCCAATCTTGTGGGACACAGTGCACCATTGTGGCTCAAAGGCCCATAATAGTTGCACTTGTTTTTCCTCTTCGGATGCAGCTCAAGTGCTGGTTGCATCCTTTTTGACTTCGCTCTTCCTTTTGTAGTCGATTTTGGGGGGTCTCTAGGAATTGGAGGGTCAGATGTGATAGTAGGATTTCCGAAATGTGGTACAACCATAGAAGCACCTTGCGCGGCTGCAACAACTGCATGTAGGGATGCTATGCTGAGTGGCTGGTGCGCATGTCCACCAGGAGGTTGCGCCGAAGAAGATGAAAGTGGGGCGACACGTTTTTCTTGCACAGTAGAAGAAGTGGGACGCTACACAGAACCACCAGCAACTGTTGCAGGTTCTATAGGCAATGGTGCAAGGCCAACACTCGTCACATGGCTCATGTTTGCTGTTGTAGGTCCCCTGGATGGTGGTGCATCCCCCCTAGCTAGGTGGTGGTGCAGGCCACCAGCTTGGTTGAGGAGCCCTCATCATTGTTGGTGCAGGTGCTCTAGTTAGTGTTGCAGCTTCCAATAGTTGTTGCGGAGTCCCCCTCAGTGTCTGTCCAGGCCCACTGCTTAGTGTTGGAGCCCCCAACAGTTGTGGCGCAGCCCCCCGGGTTGTGGTGCGCCCCCCTACTTTGTGCGACATATCCCGACGGTTGCTGTGCAACCCACCAGCTTGGCACTGCAGGTCCCCCTAGGCAGTTGTGCAGCCCCCACTGTTGCTTGTGGATGTACACCTGGACCCATAGAGTTTGCAGTTAGCGATGCTGCATTTTTTAGCTGCGGGGCAGAAGTAGTTTGATGCTGCCTAGAACTATAGCAGGGGCTTGCGCAGGTCCAGCAGGTGGCGGTGCGTTGCCACTACTCGCCGGAGCATTACTCGTTGGTGGCGCAGAACCACCAGCTGATAGCGGAGGACCACCAGTAGGCCCACTGGTAGGTGTTGTTGGTTTCTTCTTCCTTGACATGTTGAGATTTTTTATTTCATGACGTGCTCCACGCATATGCTTCTTTACAATATTTGCCGCGGCATCTGCACTAGCAACCCGAGCAAGGCTACCAAAATCCATCATCGAATTTGTATGCCGGAGTTCTTTCTTAGATTGTGGTGGCATCTCATCGGGATGATCCTCGACAACAGGGGTGCATCGGGGATTGCCAAAGGTGTCCATCTTCTAATGATGTACTGTGCTGGGATTTCATCGACCCCAAGCTGGTTGAAAACTTTCAATATATGGCAGCAAAGCATACCGTCCCTCTCAATCTTGCAACACTCACATCTGTAGTCTCCAACACTAGCTTCAACTATCACAAAATAGCTCCTAGAACCATATTTAGCAACCCATTTATGATTTGGGTAAAGCTCATACAAGTGTTCACCACGGGGCCGCATGTTGTACCTCGTAGTCAACTCAAACTCATCGCGGAACTTCTCGTACAAGTCTGTAGTGTAGGCTTGCTTCTCAATGGGGTAAGACGACCACATTTTAGTCTGCAAATGTCCCGTCCTGTAATCTTTCGCACCCTCTCGAACTAGTATGTGTGTTTGGATTTTCTAATATTGCTTCACGAAGTTCAAGATGGACTTGTGTGGGTTCACATATCGCTTAAGGACAGCGTTGAACCCCTCGTTGCGTTGAGTTGACTGCAAGATGGGGAAGAATTGGTGCTTGAAATAACATGGAACCCATGTTTCCCGGTACTTGTATAGAGTCTCAAAGTGGGAGTCTGTCATAGCCTCATACTTCAATAGCAGCTCACCCATCCCGCCTCAAACTCCTCTGGTGTCAAGCTAAAGTCAACACATTTGTTGAAATATTGCGACAAACCAGGGTTTCGCCCCAACAATCCCCCTAGCTTCTCTTGTGCCTTTTTCATAATATGCCAATGACAACAGCGGTTCACACTTGTAGGGAAGATCTTTTTAATGGATTGTGCCATTGCGATGTCTTGGTCGATTATGATGTTGGTGGATGCTACACCATGCATTGCCTCAAGGAAGGTCTGGAATAGCCAATCAAAACTTGTTGCCAACTCTTGCCTAACAAAACCACAACGTAACATAAATGACTGCCCATGTCGATTAATTCCATTGAATGGTGCAAAGGAATGTTGTACATGTTAGTCATATATGTTGTGTTAAAGGAGATGCAATCGTGGTAAGCTTCCATGTAAGCCCTCCTTGCCGCACCATTGACCAAGGAAATATTCTCCATTGTGTCCTCCTCCTCATACTTTATCTTGTAAAAAAAATCTGGATCCTTTTTTTGCTGATCTTTAAAGTATGCAATTGTCTCTATCATATCGCCTTCTCTTGTAGCATCCTTGTTCAAGACCATCTTGAGCTTTGTAATGTGCTTAGTACCATAAGGCACAATGAGCTCTGCCCCATAGAATTCTAACATGATGTGCATCATACGACCTACAGTCAATGAAGTCAGAATGGTGGTTAATCCCTTTTACCCAAAAACAGTTTTATTTCTTTTAGTAGGCAACTCAAATGGAGAGTTTAGGCAATTCATCAAGCTATACAAGCAACTAACACAAAACATACATGCATTTCAGCAATGGGTAAAAATACTAGAGCAAGCTACATAAAACCAACTAGGGAAGTATTACTATGCATTTGAACTAGAAAAAATTGAATAATAGGCAAGTGCGGCTCACACAGAAACAAGTGTTATCACATGCATTTTTTTCTTCAATTTTAGCAACAAGCAGATAGGCAAGTAGTAAATATACATTGAGCAACAAACAGATAAATACTAGGCAAGTCCAGCAAGCACATTAAATAACAAACACAAAACAACACATGCAGTATCTTGCTTGTTTTTTTGAACAAACCAGACAACTACTACTTAAAAATAAGGCAAGTCCAGGGGGAGTAAATTTTTATTTGTCAACCAAGTAAGGCATATGTTTTGTGTACTTTTGTCTGGCAAACTAGGCATATGTTTTAAGCAACAAAGATACAATACTTAGTCAAGTCTAGGGTGTTAAAGTTGGAGGGGAGGGGGTGTGGTCATAGACCTGTAGTCAAATTGCAGCTATGAAGGTGGGTAAGGAAGGCCCTTTCTTCTGCTGGGATCCCTTGGTGTGATCTCAAGTACTTAGTCAAAGATGGTTTGTCAACCAATGGATGGTTGTGCTCGCCAACAAAGTATATCACTTCCCATCTTCCATCTATTAGTTTCACAACCATCTTAGCTTTGCAACCAGTTTGCAATATTGTATCTCTCTTTCTCTTCTTGCTTCTCTTTTTTGTTTTACTTTCATCATCAATAAAGATAATATCCTTGTCTTCATCATCATATTTTGTTTGTTCAACAATATCATCTAGCACAGGAATATTTTCTGCCCCTCCGTCATCGACTTTAGGCTTTCGAAACTTGTTGCAAAACAAACTGTTGCTTGATCAACTCTCCAGTGTTAACAGACTTCCTTGAAGTATTCATTTTGATTAAAAACCCAATCTGCAAGGAATATGCATTGTAGTGCTCTTTGGCGCCTTCCAAAGTGTCAAACCTCATGCCCACATAAGGCTCCCTGGGCGGTGAACAAGCTTCATCATCATTTTCAGCACCCAAGCCTGTCAAACCATTACCAACAGTCCCATCAATATCACCCGCGTCACCAGTGCCATCAAGGGTATGATCATCAGTCTTAGCTTCTTGTGCTATAGGTGCTTGTTTATTGGCTAAAGTACCTATCCCATGAAGTGAGTGCCCATCTGCCTCCATTGTTTTTGCTGCAGCAATAGTGACATTTTGCATTATAGGAGGATTAGGAGATTCAGCCACAAACTCAGTATTTTGAGCACCCTGTTGTGTACAGTACAGTGGATCACCAATATTCATACCATCAACAATATTTTCATCTGGTTCCTCATTTAGGTCAATCATCTTTTCAACCTGTGCATTTTTCAACCAGAAAGACAAAGCAAGTTAGCTTGATGAGACAAGCAAGTAACAAACTAAATTCAGGCAAGCAAGCAACACACCAACACAATCACACCAGAATCATAAGATAGCATCCATTCTTCTAAGGAAACATTTGAACATACAACATAGGCTTTGTTTTTGTGTGTATCATAATTTTTTTTCTTTCTTTATTGTTTTTTAAAATGCAGGCAACTTCTATCTCTGCATGTTTTTCAAGGATTTTTAGGTGAAGCAAGCCAACTGCCACAAAAATGTTATTCGAAGTGTTTTCAACATGGATTTCACACCAAAAAACAGAGAGAGAGCAGCAACATGTTTGTGTTAGAAAAAACTTAAAGAATAGCAGTAGTCATGGGCAACATTTGTCCTTTCCGTTCAGTACATTTGTTTCACCTATATTGTACTAGCAGCAACCTTGGTGATCACTATGTTCAATGTGTTCCCATTCGTGTAGTCGGTTCAAGTAATTTGTTGTCCAGGTCATGGTTTTTTTCTCCTGCAAGGTGATGCATTTTTTGGTTGTTGTATAGGACATTCCTTTGCCCTTTCTTTTCTGCAGGACCAAAATACCAATTTTTTTGCATCCGCCACATTTTTTCTGCCAAGTGCGAGAACACAACAACAGTGGAAATACATTTTGGATCATTCTAAAGGATATAATGGAAAGGTAAATTAAACCTCAGACCAGACTCTCTAGTATTTTTTTTGTTGCACATTTTTCCCTTTTTCATTTTTTCCACTGCTGAACCAAAGTACAATGAAAACAATTGCCCAGTAGGAGTATTTTTTAGCTTCTACATGAGTTGCTTTTTGACAGTAGATTTTTCCCAATCTTATAATACAAGTTGCTACAATAAGCAATGACTTTTGCCAAGTCTTACAATGCAAGTTGCTCCCATCAGACATGCCTTTTGATGTATAAGTTGCTTCTACATGTGTTGCTTCTGACAATAGAATTTTTTTCCTAATCATATAATGCAAGTTGCTCCCATCAGCCATAATGGTTGCATAATGTCACAATGCAAGTTACTGCCATCAACCATGGTTTGTTGCGTAATCTCACAATGCAATTTGCTGCCATTAGCCCATTGTTTGTTGCATGAGTTGCTTCAACATGTGTTGATTTGACAGTAGAATGTTTTTGCCTATTCTTTATAATGCAAGTTGCTCCCGTAAACCATGATTTTGCTTCACAATACCATTTTGATTTGCTACAACGGATTTTTTTGTTATTTTTACCTACTGAGCACACTGTTCATCCCTTTGTAAGGTGCAAAAGGTTCATGTTTTACACCTTAAATTTTCTAAATTTGTGTGTAAACCAGCAGATTTTTTGCTCATTTTCACCATTTGCTAGTTGCTTCATGCTAACACTGCTTTGCTCAAACAGAATGTGTAAATTGGCAGAACTATAACTTTAGTGTTTGATTTTTGTTCCCAACACTAGTAGATGGTTAAAATAGGGTTAAAAATAGGCACAATAGCTGCTTACAACGTGTTGATATGCAACAGGATGAAACACAGATGTAGCAAATCAAAGGCATGTTGGATCAAGAAGAGCCAATTTCTACAGGGTTGGATAAGGGCAAAAGTGGGGGAGAAGGTGAGCAAGTCTGCTGTTTTTACCTTTGTGACTTCCTGCTTCTCCTGCTTTTCTAGCTGTTTTAGATCAAGTTTTTCATGGATGCCGCCATTGCAGGGTTGTGAAGCTTTTGGATCTGGGAAGGATGAATTGTGCCCTTTCTTGGGGGAGAAGAAGATGGGGACGATGCTCTGGCGGCTGACGCCTGGAATAGGAGGGGAAGGGAAGGTGGGGATGGGGGGATCACGTGAGGGGGGACGGGGACCAGGTGCTTTATCGAAGGGGATCGCGCAGGAGGGTCGACTGGCACTTTCCTTTTTATCGATGCGAAGGGACAGGAACTTTCTTGTTCGGGCAAGCTGCCAGGGAATGCTAGGGAGCAGTCGGCGTCTAGACGCGTCCAAGATGATTTCTTGCCCAAAAAGATGCGAGCTGACCCCTCTCCCTTCGGATTGGATTGGATCTCACCTGAACTCCCGCTGATTAGCTCCCCCGCGCGCCTCTACATCCTCTCCCGGAGTTTCTTCCTATCCGCGGATCTCCGACATATCTGCCTCAACCTTGTTTTGATTTCGCTCCACCCCTGCACACTGAATGGCCCCTCGAGCGTGCCCACCCCCGTACGGGCTTTCCTCCCCGCCGGAATTGTCGTCCCCATCTCATCCACTCTCCTCCTCCGTCGCCGCTAGATCACGGGAGCTTCGGTGTTTTTTTTTTGTTTTTTTTTTTTGCAAAACCACCTCCGTTTATAGCAGAACATCTTATTCATATGTTGTATATCCTGGGGTTCCTTTTCTTAATCTTTCATAGGGACATAATGCATGCTTTCTTCTGACCGGCATCTGTACAGACATTAAGAGAAGAGAAGATTCATTGTTAAAAAATACTCCATATTCAAGCATGAAGTAAGTATAGCAACGAGGTAACCGGATAAGCCTCTCGAGCTGTCCAGTCCAGTCGCCGGCGTGTGTGTGTGGCCACGTTTCCGTCCACGAAACCGCCTAAAAGCAGCCAAAGAAATCTCAAAAACGTAGAGAAAGCAAAGCAACAAAAAGGTTAGCCAAATATCCGGTTCCATCCTCCTCCCAGCTGCTCTGCTCTGCTCGCCGTACGGTCTCACCCATCGCACACACAAGCAAACGTATCGCGCCCGTGCCCGCCATGGCCACTTTCTTGGGCAGCTCCCCGGCCTTCCTCGCCGGCCCCGCCGCCAAGCCGCACGTCTCGTGCGCGCCGCCCTCCCGCCCGCCCAGCGCCCAGCCGCCGTCCGACCAGCCCCCACCGCCACCACAGCAGCAGCAGCAAGAGCCCATGCAGGCGCAGGCGGCACCGGCGAGGGCGCCGGCGCCGAAGCGCGCGGCGACGCCGGCCGACTCGACGGACTGGGTCGCGTCGTCGCTGACGCGGCGGTTCGGCATCGGCGCCGGGCTGGCGTGGGTCGGGTTCCTGGCCTTCGGCGTCGTGTCGGAGCAGCTCAAGACCCGCTTCGAGGTCGCGCAGCAGCAGGCCAACACCAAGTCAGCCACCGACCTCGACCCCTCACCTCCATTAATCATCATCCTCCATGCTCTCGTTAGCTAAGCCACGCATGTGTGTCTCCTTCTCGCAGGGATGTGGAGGAGGAGCAGGAGGTCGTCCTGCCCAATGGAATCCGGTAAGCATGCATGCATGGCACCAGCTAGCTACGTTCTTGGGTAGCTCCTCTGAGCAGCAGCAATGGTTCAGGTACACCGAGATGCGGGTGGGCGGCGGCGACGTGCCGCAGCCGGGCGACCTGGTGGTGATCGACCTGCAGGGGCGGGTGGCCGGCGGCGGCGAGGCGTTCGTGGACACGTTCGGCGACGGGAAGCGGCCGCTGGCGCTCGTCATGGGCTCCAGGCCCTACACCAGGGGCATGTGCGAGGGCATCGAGTACGCGCTGCGGTCCATGCGAAACGGCGGCAAGCGGCGGGTGGTCGTCCCGGCGAGCCTGGGCTTCGGTGAGGATGGCGCCGACTTCGGCGACGACGGCATGCAGGTGCCTCCCGGGGCGACGCTGGAGTACGTCGTGCAGGTCGACAAGGTGTCCACCGCGCCGGCGTGAGGCTCTCCGGCGTGCCGGACGTCAGTAGGTAGATGATCGACATATGCTGTTTCAGTTTGTGTTGGACGACACGGCGTGCAGATTCTGTTTGAATCCTGATATGATACTTGCTGTAATTTGAATCCTGATAAATCTGGGCCCACGCACACAAACCATAGAAGCCCGTTTGGAAAAAGAATTTTCAAACGGATTTCACAGCACAGAGTAAAATTCCCATAGAAACTAGAGAAAGTTCAGCCTTCCGTGCAGGATTTGGTACAAGAGGGCACAAAACAAAGGGAAATGATTACAATCATCCGGCCGATTTTACTCTTCGCGTCCGTCACGTTGAGAGCTAACCACGTGTCGTCCAACACACAAAAAGTCTCAGGATTTTGCAACATTCTCCATGTTTCTGAAACATGGAAAAGATTCGGTTCAGCCCACCGATAGCTCGCACGCGTTCGCCGGGTGAGTGGCCATTATATCAAAAGTTATCTATAGTGCTCAAAAGCTGCACATGATAAATATCTAGAAACATCTCACAGGACAAGCAAACATTATCCATTCATCAACACTTCGTCCCCAATCTGAATCATCACGAGGAAAAACTTCTGCAACATTATTTTTATTGCAAAACTCCTTCCGCAGAAACACCAATGTTGCAAAAAAGCAAAGATGAAAAAAAACTACAATACAACTTGTGGTCCCCAATCCATATCCTCGTGACGAAAAAATTCTGCAACATCATTCTTGTTGCAAAAGTCCTTCCGCAACAGCACCCATGTTGCAAAAAAAAAAGAGACAAAAATAAAATTCTCCAATACAACCTTTTTGCAAATGTTTTTGCAACAAGGCTTCTATTGCAAAAGGATTCCGCAACACCACCTTTGTTGCAATTATGAAAACAACGACCGGCCGCTGATCTAATGACTATCGTGGCGGCGGATCTTTTAAAAAGATCCACCGGCCGACGCGTAGCATGGCCCCAAAATAAAACCAAACTTTTCCACTATTAACACAAGTACACAATATCCCTATTAAAGACAAGTACACAATCTATGCTTTTGAACATCCTGAGAGATAGATACATATGCACAAACTTCACCGTAAACCCTTGAAATAAATGGCAGAAGAATCACCCATCCAGAATAAAAGCAGTACATTACATGTATAATCACTTGTGATCAGAAAAACAGTGTGCATTCATCACTCAGCTGACGGGGTCGCGTTCCGGTCCGGGGTTGTAGAGGGGCAGCTCGAGGAGGAATGCCACCTTGAACCAATCCGGCAGGGCTCCATACACGACCGGCGGCAATGGGATAAGAGGGCTGCAGAGGAACACAACCGGTACGAAATTCAGTAACCCCTCTGCGACAAAGCAGTGGTTGGGGAGAGATCTGGGAATGACCTAAGTAAAAGAATGGTGCTTACCTTGTGGTTTTCTTGTATGTGCGGTATTCCTCAGACCGACCGAAGCGCTTATCAGCAGATGACTTCACGGCGAAATATAGAGGATGAGGTCCATTAGCATTGAGACAAAAGATATACTAGCAAACTAGGGATGGGTTTCGGATGAGCAAGAATAGAGGTTAACCTCAAGAAGTGGGATCCCACTAACGAAAAGAAGCAAGAGCGTCAGGAAGATGGGTCCCAAGATTACAAGCCATTCAGCTCCTGAGAGAACCGGGGTTGATGCTACAAACACCCCCCACCAAAGGAACATCTGCATCAGATTAAACTGTCAAGCGTATGCCGGGATTTGTTCGACATTCCATATTGAAATGCTCAGAATATATATCATAAAGGGTTGGGTGGTGCTCACAAGAATGAGCTAGTGTTTGGACTCTGTATTGATGCACTGAGGTAGCTGTTTGGATTTATTGCCAGTAAAAGGCTATTCATGATGAAATAATGAAAAGGCATGAGAAGCTCAGCAGGCCCTCGGTTTAGCAAATATAGCATACTTGTTTCTGTAGCTAAAGTTTGCCTAGATTACTTGCTTGCTCAAGGCTGTGATTGGAGAGACTACAGAAGCAGTTACCTAGCATGTTCTTTTTTTACGTGTGCAGCTACTATTTCACTATCGAACTATTGCATTACTGAAATGCTACAGTTGAGCTCCACCGGCACATTTCTTTCACTTAAAACCTACGAGTGCATAGAAGTGCCTGCTCTGAATTAAATTCATAATCTGTAGCATTTCGTTCATGTATTTCTCTTTCCTATTATTCTAAGCAATAGGTTTCTCTCTTAATCATGTCCCTGTCTTAATGTAGGAGGTGATGACTTTATCTAATATGTGCAGCTTACTTCTATTTAAATATAACTATTTACCCATCAATTATGCTGGCGAACCTTGTTATACAATCATATTAGCTATACTGGTGAGTTATGAAGTTCAAGCTTATAGCAGTAAAACTGTGAAGCTCAAACACAGTTGACGATTAAAAGTCATAAAAATGAAACCTAAAATGCCAGTAGTTATCATATTAGGTCTGTTTAGTTTGGTATTACTTCCTTGGAACTGTCTCAGCTTTTCAAACTCTGTCCTAGGGAAATGTATTTCACTTTCATGAGGGTGATGTTGGGTGCATCGTAGGGAAGGAGAACCCCGGGATTGAGGATGTGAGCAACAGATTTGCGGTGAATGAAGGATAATAGATAGATTCATAGACCAGAGCCAACTAAATCAAGGATTTAATAGACGGCATGTATGCAAAGAATAATCACAGTAAATTAACTGACCTCCCCAAAGTAATTTGGGTGGCGAGTATAACTCCAAAGACCAACATTACACCACTTTCCCCTATTGCTTGGAGAATTCTTGAATTTAAGCTTCTGCTGATCAGCTATAGCTTCCACAGATAGCCCGATGACCCACATTATCCAACCAATGACATCCCGAGCTTCAAATGAAGGGTTTCTGCTACTTGCATTCACAATAGTAACAGGCAAGCTTACAGTCCAAACCCAGACAGCCTGCCCAAATCAGGATAAAAGTCCTGGTGAGGTTCTCTTTAGAAATGCAGTGATCATTTAACCAGCACTAGTTGCTTAACATAAGTTGCAAAACTTACCTGAAAAGTCCAGAAGACAGCTAATCTTCCCAAGTTACTGCGCATCTCATCAAACCTTTTGTCTTCTCCCCATTGCAAAATCCTAGACACCATCAGGCAAAAGCAAGCATTAGCGACTCATTTTCACAAGAACAAGAACAACATGTTTTGACTCAGGCAACAGATGTCTTAAAAGATTTTTTCCACAAAAAAGGAGATTCCACTAGACATAGTCCAGTGGGGCTGTTTGAACTATCAACAGAATATACTCCCTCCGTCCCAAAATAAGTGTCTCAACTTTGTACTAACTATAGTACAAAGTTGTACTAAGCTTGAGACACTTATTTTGGGACGGAGGGAGTATGTTTTAGGATAACTTACCTCATTAGTAAAAACACTGCCAAACGAAGTCCCCAGATTATAACAAGCACTGTCAACACGATCTGAAAAAACGGGTCTATGTTCAGAAATGGACGAACTTCTTAAAAAAAATTGTGATGACATTGCTTCAAAATAATACATGGACATGTCAATTATCCAGTTGGTAACACAGAGGAATACCACTATCCTTTGATAGATATTAGTTCAAATGAAATGAGCTTATCCTTAACATTTATGATTTCTTTGCAACTTGGAAAAATGAACTAGATTTCATTGGAACAGACATATGCCGATGCTGTATTTCCCACTAAATGGGTATGGACAACCACTGTACCACCTCATGAATACAGTTTCCATCTAGTCTTTGAGAACCATGGTACCATATGTAGGATTTAATTTTAATGTAACATGTAAGTGGTAAGACGAGTCTTTCTGCTTTATGAGCATAGACAGTGCAGAGATGCAATTATGCCACATTGTTGCAGATTCAATAACATCCATGCCCAAGCAAATTCAACTGCATACTCGGGATGGTAAATTATTTTAAATCTAAACACACATCAAACTCATGACAACTCTAACGATCTATAGGCAAGGTTCAGACAAACAGCTCGCTGGCCATGCTTTAGTAGCTTAGAGGAGTTACAACTGCAACAGGCATTTTCACCTAAAAAAAGGTAATCGAAGATAGTGAAGCGCTTGGATAAACTATTACTAGGACAGGCGTTGCTGTTGAACATATGTTCTTAAGTATATTAGTCAAAAAGAAATGTGATTCACCATAGAAGTAAAAGAAACATCAACTGTTCTAGCAAGTTGGACAGCGACAGTAACTAAGCCAATTTTTTAGAACTACACATTTGTACGCAGCTGTATTAAAAGTTTTGTAATAACAGTCATGTTTACAACAACTGAGCAAGAAAGTGAACTGAGTTCTTACCACTACTCCCTCTGTAAAGAAATATAAGATCGTTTAGATCACTATCGATCTTATATTTCTTTGCAGAGGGAGTACTATTTACCTGACGGAAGTGCCATGTTCCCTTCAAAGCTGCGGTCAGGACGGCGATTATGACAAAATTTGTACTGCCTGAAAAAAGAAAACAAATCAGAAATCGCTGAAAAGGAAAGGGATTCTATGAATGTCTTCCGTTGCGGAGAAATTTAATACACGCTAGTGCTCAGAGCCTCAGACAAAGGAATTCACCCGAGCACCTATTTCTGAAGAAACTGGTTGACTCCTAACTAGGATGAACAGGCAGGCAGCATCTAAATTGGCGTGCACAACAAGATTGCAATCTTGACACACGTACAGCATATGTATTAAGATTCCAAGAAACAAAAAACAGAAAGGCTATCAGTAGAAATTGCTAGACGTAGGTGATGTGGTGTGAGTCAACCCTGTTCGTCGGATTGATGACAGTCATATAAATGGCGACAGGAACAATAGATTATAATAGGCTAGGCTACTCTGTAGTCTTAGCCAGACCAGCTTCCCACTGGGCTGAGAAATCGAGCTCATGGACTCCACTCTTTAACTGGATTCACCCAACAGAACAAAAAAAGGGAAGATAAGAAGTAGGAGGTGGAGTGCTACCTGCGAAATCCGTGACCTTGTCGAAGCGGAGGAGGGCTGTGATGATGAAGAACACCAGCTGGTACCCGACCTAGCACCACAACCACCACCAAGAACACCAGAATGGGAACAGTTAATAAACACGCCAGGTGACAGAGATACGGAGACGGCGGCGGGGGAGAGGAGAGGTCAGAGGAGGCGGCGCGAGAGATTTACGGTGACGATGGCGGTGAGCGCCAGGAAGTGGGAGTCCAGCACTGTTCCCATCGCCTCGAGTGCCTTTTCTTCCCCCCGGCCGTCAGTGGATTTGTTGGTCTGTTTGTTTATCCTCCTCCCTTTCCTTTCTCTGAGAAGAAAAATGAAGTGAGAAGCAAAGCACGCGCGCCGGCCGGGCTTTTAACGGGGTCGGGACTGGGTCTGGTCGACGGCGGCGGCGGCGGCGACGCGACCCGGCGGAGCGCGTTTGGGGGGAGGAGGAGGACTTGTCACTTGTGGCTGGAGGTTGGACAGGGAGGCGGGCGAATGCGTGCGACGCTGGTGGTGCGGATGCGCGGCTGTGGCCTGGCCCGACGAGAGCGGCAGTGCGACACGGGACCGTGGTGCGATCGCCTCCGAATCTCGGATTGCTTCACGCCCTGTGAAAGACTGGAACTTCACGGGCTCAGCCGGCGACTGTTCTGGTGGTTTGGAGATCCCACGGCTGTGGCCCGGTCAACGTGAAAACTAGTCCTAGGTGAATGGCAAATCTCACTTTCACACGCCGTAAAGTTGGAAAAGGGACGGTTGTAGCTTAAATTGTGCTAGTGTGGATTGAAACATGATGACCATTTCGAACACGCTGTGTCGTGGACGGGAAAATCAAAGCAATGTTTGCTTAAGTTATGCTTTCGGCCCGCTTCATAGAAGAAGAAAAACTATCGTTTCTAGTACCATTTTTTTAACACAATACAGACGCAAGCGCTCATATACACGCGCATACACTCACCCCCTATGAACGCACACATACACACCCTATCCCTATGAGCACCTTCGAAAGACTGAGCCGGCATATCATCTTGAAATTTACGAAGTCACCGTAAGCACCTCATCGTCGACGGGAACGTCTCCTCTCACTGAATGCGCATTGCCAGAAATCCTGAAATAAATTCAGAAATAAATGCGAGCATCAGGATTTGAACCCTGGTGGGCTGGGGATACCACAGTCCCTCTAACCATCCAACCACAGGTTGATTCGCTCTAGTACCATTTTAGTGTTCAAATATTGGCATTGTGAAATGATAGGTAAACTTGATCACAATTATGCGTCACTCCATAAAATTTCTTGATATTCTTATTTGAGTGAAAAATTATTGGTTATGGCATCTCCTAACGGTGTGATCATTACTAGTAGGCTGAGGGCACCTTAATAATAAGTTTTTTTTCGCCATGTGGTTTGGTTTTCCTCACCGCACCATGTGGCAGAATAATGTTTGGCTAGTATGTGTGATGGGCAAAATAAAAGTTTTCTTTCTGTGTATTTTATGTTATTTAATGTACTATAGAATAAGTACAATAACATAAAATGGAATTGATAAAATTATGTTTGATTCTGTAAACAAAGAATTTTTGTTTACAAAATATTATATGATGTGCAATAGCATGGTCATTCTACGACATTTGTTGATGAAATCATTCCAAAGTACATGTTTCCATTTATTTGACAATTATTATTTTCCAAATATTTTTATTTGGTGAATCTTGATGTAATTTTCTATCAGAATTTATAATTTGCAGGATTTTATGATGATTAATATTAGTGTCATTTCCACTATGAATGCCAAGTCTAATGATTATTAAGTGACAATATGTTCATTGTTCTCATTGAGATTTTTAGTGATAATTTTGATACCTTATGTTTTATGTAATCTTTCAGTGTTGATTAAGTGTCAAAACTTAAGTCCAAGATGCATACACAAGTTAGGCTAGCCATAGTGGAAGTAACATATGTAGTAACATGCATCCCATGCAATGCCAATTAGGCATATTAATGACATGCCATATATTAAATGAGAAAAGAGATGGCGATGGTAACATAATATATTAATAATTCCCATCATATAGCACTTCCCAAGAAAACTTGAGTCTATAAGCCAATAAATGCAATCATCTATGATACTAGCTCTATGATAGGGAGAATATCATATGTTCCGGGAGCACCTAAACTTAGGTGGTCTAGCGCGATCACTGCTATTGGATCTAGATCCCAACTGTCATATAAAGATGCACGAGACCTCGATGTAATTATCAGACTCCTCGGGGTTTTTTTGCAAAAAAATGCGAGCCCTCTCTGTGGAAGCTGGATCTGGGATCGAACGGCTCAGGAGCTCCCGGAGCACCAGATATTCTCCCCCTCTATGATACTTTGCAGTGTGAAACTAGTATCGGAGACTAGTGTCATATGCACGACATTAGTCTAAGTTACTCCCCGCCTTATGGGTCATTGTGCCCCACGACACATTGGATTGCATTATTGTTGCTTTACGTTAATGCTGGCTATTAATTTTGCTAATGTTCATGTAGGCCATTATGTAATTTTATGTCTTTCTAATCAAAATGGAACTAACAAGAAGTTTTGATTAGAGATTTAATGAGCAAATGTTTTAATGGCATATGATGATATTCTGACCAACGTTGAATATTTTCATGTGTCGCTTATGAATAAAAGGTCCTTTTTCGTTTTCTGCTCATCGCCGATAGGGATTAGATTGGCAAGTAGACATATCTTCAATTCATCTCATTGCATGCTAAATTCAAACTTTATATTTTAGACCGCAATAGCGAACATTCGCTCGGAGGGGTTGTCATTTGTGAATGTTTTAGATAGCAAATTTAGTTGCATGGGGTTGACAGTTTTTTTAGAAACGCATGGCATTTTCTGAGGAGATTTTGTGACAAAAAATGGCAAGGTTTGCGATCTCTTACGAGGTAAAGTTGCCACACAAAAGAACATTTACTTGTCACCCCCTCCCAACTAACGTTCGCCAGTTATCATTATCGAAATTTTGATGTTTATAAGTTGGCTCCTCTTTTTCAGCAATGAAGATTAATTATGATGCCAAACTTTTTGGCATAGATGGGCCTTATGTAGATAACTTTCCCACGTGGAGAGTATATCCTTGTCATGTCTAATGAACCGCATTAAGCTGATGTGTTGTTCTTCTCTTAATGATGCAAAATGCAGCCTTGTGTCTGTATTCAACCATCCAGCACATGGTGGAAACATGAAGCATACTGATATAGATGGAATATTCACCCTTCACCATAGCTGCAAAGGCCATAGGATGAGGGATTCAGTATATTGAGCGAAAATATCCAGTTAAGCAGGGTATCCATTCAACTCACTGAGGGAACGTTGCCAAAATCAATCAAGCGATTAGAAAAGAGATTTAAGAGTTATGAAAATTGGTGACGACACACACAGAGTTCAGTTTCCTGTATGTACATAGAGCATGGATAGCATTCGTGTGCAGATACAAAGTTCCTAGGATGAACATTGCACAAGTCGTAGAAACGCATGGCTATCAGAGCATCTCCAGTAGGCGCGCGATATTAGCGCCGCGCTAGAAAAATCGTATTTTTTGCGTGCGCAGCCGTTCCGGGCACTTCATCGGAGGCGCAAAAAACGCTCGCGGTATAACTGGTTCAGCGCGCGGAGCGAAACGGCATCGCGCGCCGCTTATTTCATGCGCCCGCTCCCGCACGCTGCACACTCGAGCGCCCGCGCCGCGATTTCCATCTACCGCCATATCCAGGCGCTAGCGCCGCCGCCCGCACCTCGCCATTTGCTCCGGCGACCCAACGGCGCTTCCCCGGCCTATTCCCGCTCCGCCGCTGCTTCCTCCACCTCCCTCTAGTCGCCGCCGCTCCTCGAGCGCGACATTCCTCCGACAAATAGCGCCCGGCCGCCCACTGCCGCTCGGCGCCCATAAGGTGTTCAACAAAACGCTTGCAAGGTATGTATTGCTTCAACTTCACATTTTGTACATGAATTTGGTGCATGTTGTTTGTATTTCTTAGACTAGTTTAAATTCAATATTGTAGATGAGTTCGTCATATGATTCTTCCGACGAAGAATTTGATATTGAAGAGGAGGAGGACCTTGCAATGATCCTAGCTATGTACATCAATAAAAAGCCGAAGCACGGTGGTTCGGTTATGCGTCGTCAGAAAATTTGAAGGGATAAGATCGATACCGACAACAGATTGATGAGGCACTATTTTGTGGATAATCCTGTATACCCTGAGTCGTACTTCCGGCGCCGTTTTAGGGTGAGCACCGAGTTGCTCAGACGCATTGCAGAGAAACTGGCGAGTCATGATCAGTTTTTTCAACAAAGGAGGAATGCCACCGGAGAACTCTGGCATAGCACCTTTCAAAAGGTGACAGCTGCTTTGTGTATTGTTGACACCCAATTTTGGCATGGTCAAGAACTTAATTAAGATGGCCTCAAATGGAGAAGTGATCTACATGAAAAAGTTCTGTATTATCGACATGAATATCTTTGAAGTTTGGGCCATCACCATCTGATCACATCTCGAGGGCCGAAACTATGCTCAAAGTATTAAGATTTTGTATTCAGAGTATTGTTTGGCCAATTAAGCCTCCAAGAAGACCTCATATGAGAAAAGTTTCTACACGGATTGTCTTCGTCTCGTCGATACAGTCGATTTTGATATAAAAAATGTCTAAATCCGAATTCGTATGCAAAAGTTAGAGCCAAAACAGTGTGCTGCAGAAGTCTGCCCCGGAAGTTCCAGGAAACTTCGGGGGAGTTTCCGGGCTAAACAGAAAGTTTGCACGCGGTGCGCTCCGGAAACTGGAGTTTTCACATTATTTGCAGATTTTCGGGCCTGAATTCAATCTGAAGATGACCTTCGATGAAAAAGTGGTCAACTTAAGAGTTTTTCTCCATTGCAAGATCTACAACTTTGCTTTTGGGACCATCGCGATCCGAAGCCGTATGCGACCTGCAGGAGCGGTGCAAGAGGGCTACTTGATGTCATTTTAGCCCGGAAGTTCCGGGCCGACCGGAAGTTCCGGCCCTCGTAGTCCGAGTTAGGGTAACTTTTGATGATTTGGACGTGATTTGAGTCCTTTTCTTGTACGGGAAGCCAGCCGCCTCATATATATGTAAGGGGTGACGGCCGATTGAACAACACACAATCGAACAATCAATCTACTTTTTACCCTAGTTTTACATCTCTCACTTGTTCTTTCTCTCTCGTTCTTCATTCGTTCTTCATTGAAGGGCAGCGATCCTCGAGGCTCTAGGGGCGGGCGAACCGACCTAGGGCAGCCCATTGCCGCCGCGCGTCCAGACGGGGTCCCTCAAAAGCGCCCGCCGGATTGCTTGCGTACCGCGCTTCCGGACAGGCCTCCTTCGATGTGAGCTGCGGTGCATCACCCTCGGCGTTGAAGGTACACGGTGACGTGTTCATGTGCGACACACACTTTTTGACAAATCCACTGGGGACGAAGCTTTGAACGGTCTCCGGCCCGTTCTTGCTATAAAGAGATCGTCATCTAGGGTTTGCAATCTACAAAGGTAATATGAATACCCAATTCACATACGTAGATGCAAATAATGCATATGTTGTTGCTAGATCATCTAATGAGCATAATGTATCGGCTAGCCCTAACTTTATCAATCATGCATCTAATTATGTGCAAGAGCCGATGCAACAAAATCTTCATGCTTCTACCTCATATAATTTTAGCAACATGTAACATATGTATTCCAACCCCCATGCATCGGCAACCCCACAAATTCATATGCCGATGAACAACATGATGAGTTTGGTTAATCAAATTGAAACACCCCATGTAGGAACTTTCAATGGCATGCAACATAGTGTGTAACACCCCTGTGTATGAATCACTGTGACACTCTGCTAATATTGCCAAGACATTTCCATTTGCAGAGCTTGATCATATTGGTTAAACAAATCAAATCAAAATCCTCTCCGAAAATCAATTCAAATTCAGAGTGGAAAATAAAAATTGTTCAAAACAGAAACTACAATGTTCAGTAAATAGCAAATAATTCATAGGCAAATACAAAATGGTAACCAACGTTAATGGGATAAACTAAGTAACTACAACAGCCTCAAATAGTGGCTGAAAACAACATTTTGTAACCTTTTAAATTAATACAAAATAAAATGAAAAAGTATTTTACCCAAACTAGTTTTTGGTGTAAGTATATATTGCACTGCAAATTATGAGCTAGGTCACACATTTTACAAAAATCATTAAGTGCTCAAACAATTTGCAAAGCAGAAAAGGAAAACAGAACAGATAAAGGAAAAATAGAAAAGGGCCTAGTGCTTACTATGCACTTAGGCCTACTGCTACAGGATGCGGCCCAGCCCAACAGCGCCAGCCCACCGCGGTCATCTCCCTCCTCACGCCGCTGTCGCGCCCGCGCGCTGACACGCCGCCGTTCGTCGCCGTGTCGTCGATCCCGCGGTTCCCCGTCGACTACAAGTACTACCCCGAGGCCTCCCACAACCCTAGCCAGCACCAGATCCCCCTCTCGTCCCCTCCCTCGCTCCCGTTTGAGCTCGCCCGAGAGCTCGTCGCCGCCGTCTCTCGATCCCGCGGCCACCGTGCCCCGATTGCCTCTCCGCCATGTCCGACGTCGTCCCCGTCCCCGACTACGCCGCCTGCACCGTCTAGTTGGAGCCGAACGCCCCTGCATCGAGCTGCTCGAGCTCGTCTTCTCCGCACAGCCACCCGCATCGCCGCCGTCGATTCGCTGCCTCGAGCCTTCCCCGAGCCCACTTTCGCACACCTATAGGGCCCGGTGAGCAGTTGCCGCCTTCCCCCTCTCTTTTCTGCTCGATCTCGTCGCCGTAGCGATCGCATTGGAGATGCCCGAGCTCACTGCCGCGGACCTCATCGTCGGCGACCATCCGGCGACCATTTGGTCCCTTACTGTCGTCCGTCCTGCTCGCCGTGCCGCGTAGAGCCTCCCCAACGCCTCGCCTCGTTCGTTTGCACGCCGTAGCACCGTTTCCATATCTCGCCCATGAACCTCGCCGCCGCCAAGCTCCTAGCGCTCGCCCCCGTCCGTTTCAGCCACTCTGGCCACCATCGTTCGACACGCGACGTCGATCCGCGTCGAACGCACCCAGCCACGCTTCTCCCCGTGCCTTATGCGCAAAACCCGACCACCTCCCGAGCCGCGCCGCCGCAAAAACGCGCCCGCCGGCGTTTGAACGCCGGCCAGCCGACGTGGCAAGGTGGGCCCCGCCCTTGGGTCGCTGCCAGTGGGGCCCCTGGGCCCAGTTGACTGGGTTGACCCAGTCAACTGAGCTGACTGGGCAGCCCAGCCACTGACATGCGGGCCCCACCGCGTAATTTAATTAATTAAAATGTTTTATAGTTAAAACTAATTAGTTAAACTAATAAGCCACTGGCATGTGGGGCCCAGCTGACAGTTAACCATGTTTAGTTAAAATAAATCCTTGTTAACCTCTCTGAGTATGACATGTGGGGCCCACTGGTCAGCTTGACCAGTCAAACGAGTCAGCTGGCTGCTGACGTCGTGCTGTTGTAGTGCTGACATCATAAATGAATTTCTGTTAATTTAAAATAATTTCAGAAAAGGCAATAATCTTCGAAAAATCATAGAAAATAAACCGTAGCTCAGATTGAAAAACTTTATACATGAACGTTTCCATGTCGGAACCCCCTACATAGGTGAACCTATAACTTTCCGTCCGATTCCGGTATATGGATAGTGCATAATCACCGGATAATAAATCCAGCATTAATCCTAAAATAACTAAAATGACTTAGGTGCATCTTTAGTCAACCCTGCACTGCATCCTAGGCATGGCATGCCCTGTATTGCATTGTTTGCTGTGTATTTATATGTTTCTTCCCCCTCTTCTCTCTCGATAGACGCCGACGTCGACGTAGCTCCTGAGACCGACGCAGCTCCGGAGGTCGAATACGCCCCTGACAATCAGACCCTTGCCGCCGAGCTTCCAGGCAAGCACCCCCCTTTTTCAGCATCCCGATATCGCCCACTCTCTTCCCTCTTATGCTTGCATTAGAAGTTACTGCTGCTGTTGTATCCTATTTCTACTGCATAGCCTGTTTATTGTAACCTGCTATTGTTACCTACCCGCTTATCCTAAACTGTTTAGTATAGGTTGGGTAAAGACCCAGCAGGGACCCCACTTTATCCCGACTGCCCCGCTGGATTATCAGAAGACCCGATCAACGGGATTGAAGACCAGGCCCCGGCACCGCACATCACTTCCCCCTTAGTTGCTCGACACTACTGGGTTACTATCGAGTGCCAAGGGTGATACCTCGTCAGCACTTTTGATGATAACCTTATAGGTTAGTTAAATGGTCATGGTCAGCGAGGGTGATTCCTCCTACACCACCCCCGATAACGACTCCGTCTCCCAACTCCTCAAGAGTGGACCTCGAGGGTGATTCCTCCTTCGTTCACCTTGATGTTTACGTCAGGTGGGAATCCAACGAGGGTGATGCCTCAGATTCCTTCTTGATATGGTAGCCACACGGATGCCTTTACATTACTGTTGATACTGTTTATTCTGGATAAAGACGGGTCGGCCCTGAGGGGTACCCGCACGAGATTATGATGAGAGTGATATGGAGTCGGGTGGACCTGGAAGGTGCCCGAGAGATGAATACGAGGCGTGGCCGAGCATTCTTAGCCCTTGCCGCAAGTCCTCGAGACGGGGCGACGGGGTCACATCTTTCGTGAGTCTCTGCTCGTTACCGCACTACCAACACACTAACGGTTTGGATATTTGATCCGAGGGGCCTTTGGCATGATAGCACTAACCATCACGTGGACATAGTATGGACGTTCTGCGTCGTATACATCAGCCAAAGCTTAATTGACGTCAGTAAGGAGCGACGCACGCCGAGTTGGACTGGGAACGCAACCGCGCTTGTATAAGGGGTTGCTAGGTCTGCTCTCGGTGGCCCCGTAACGTGCAGGAGTTCCCGGGGCGATGGCCCAAGACCCCTGGGGGCATAGGTTTGTCCGGCGTGCTGACCTCTCTTTTAAGCCTAGGTCGGGTTGCGGCGTATCGTTTGACCGAGGCCGGGCATGACCCAGTAAAGTGTGTCCGGCCGGAGTTAATCGAGCGTGGTGGGTAAGTTGGTGCACCCCTGCAGGGAAGAACTAATCTATCGATAGCCTGTCCTACGGTAACGGACACTCGGAGTTGTATCCCGATCGGTACAACTAGAACTGGTGACTTGAGATGAAATGCATAGTATGGCTCTGGGATTGCTTTCTCGCAGGGAGTCGAGGAAGGATCTCTGGGCGAGGTTGATAACATTGCTATACCTTACATTATGATAATATGCACTCTTCTAATGCTACAAGACCGATGAAGATACTTGAAGATGCTAGTCTTCGATAGGACTAGGCCTTCCTCTCTATTCTAGCTTTTCTGCAGCCCAGTCCACATATACAGCCCTCATTTGAAAATGTTGCATATGTAGTGTAGATCCTTGCTTGCTGAGTACTTCGGATGAGTACTCATGTTTGCTTTACTTTCTTTTGCTCCCCTTATCCATTTGTCGCAACCAGACGACGGAGCCCCGGAGCCAGCTGCCCCTGTTGACGACTACGGCTACTACTACTACTACCCTCCCGGCGAGTACTACTACGAGGAGCCGACCGACGACCAGGAGTAGGTTCGGAGGGTCCTAGGCAGGACGCCTACGCCTTTCGATCGTAGTGTTTTATTTTGCCCCGCCTATCTAAAGGCCTATCTGTAACTCTGTTATATCTGTACCCAGATATCTGATGCTTCCGCTGACACTTGTATGCCATCGAGCTATGTATTCGAGCCCTCGAGGCCCTGACTTGTAATATAAAGCTTGTATGACTTTATTTATGTTTTAGAGTTGTGTTGTGATATCTTCAAGTGAGTCCTTAGGCTTGATCGTGTGCATTTGCGTGTATGGTTAGTGCATGATTAAGCCAGGGTCGTCACAGGTTGGTATCAGAGCCGACTGCCTGTAGGAATCCCCCTTTCCAACTCCTTGGCCGAAGTTGAGTCTAGTAACCGAAAACTGATTTACTAACTTGGTTGTGTGGCTTACGGGCCCACGTCGCCAACTGGGTGGCATTAGGATCTTTTATTCCTCGTCTTTACGCTGGGACTCTGATCTCTCTTCTATTCGGGTTTATTAAATTAACTAACGCCGACACTTAGGATCTCGTAAATTCCGTCCACCCGGAGAGCTGGATATCTGTGCGATTTCCCTGTCATTGATCTGATTAGTCTGATAATCATTTTCCTTTCCATTATTTTGTTTAACCTTTCTCTTCGAAATCTGTTATACTTCTCATCGTCAAATGACAATCCTGAATTTCATTTATTTCAGATGGATCGTCTGTTTCCACCACGTCCTAGGACGCAGCTTGTGCTTCGCACTTGGGCTCGAGATGCCCCTGGTTTTCTAGCTGTCCTGATCACCCTCCTGACCAGACTGGGTTACCGCTGGTACCCCGAGTACATGGTCTACGAGGTTTACCGCGAGTTCAACGAGGAGCAGTACTATGCTGATGTTCGCATCTATGATCAGCAGGATGACTCAGACACTAAGCTGTACCTTTTCCACGGTATCGGCGTGACGATTGAGATGGCAGTCCATGATGCCGCCTACTCTGCTGTCGCACGTCTCTGAGGAGAGCTCAGCGCTAGCTTGGATGCTTCTGAGTTTCGATACATTCCGTATGCTCCTGCTGGAGATGCTACTGGATACTACACAGCTATCTGTGCCCCGTACAAGCCTCGTCGCTACGATCTGCGAGTTCTGATTCAGTGTACTTAGGCTCTGGATCGCACTGTTCGGGCTCTTGCCGTCGAGTTGTTTGCCACTCGAGCATGACTCTACGAGGCTATGACGCAGTTGCTACCAGCTGTTCGTGCAGGGATACATCCGGAGCATATCCTTTACCCGCGCAGGACCGAGATGCCACCAGGGATCGATTGGCCTGCTGTGGGAGGTCACACACCTGCACGTGGACCTCTTCTTTCAGCTCGAGACCGGGTTCTGCATCAGAGTGCACATGGAGCGTAGGATCCTTCCGCGACGAACATTCATCGTCCGCACTTACAGCTACCCCGTTTCAGTGGTTTTCTCCGACGTTGATGTAGCCTTTGCTATGTCTTGTTGTGTACTTCCTTACCGCGATCCTGCGTGCCGCCTAGTATGTCTAGCTTTTGAATTTGCGCTGTCCGATTGTAACCGACTCTGTATGGATCTGTATGTCTTAATGAGTACTACTAAGCATCTGTTACACCATTTAAATTCCATTGTGTTACATCATGCTTGTTGCTAAACACTCGCAATGGCTTCTGCTAAACTACCCCTGTTGAATTTAGCAGGATGGGTGATAACAATCCACCACCGCCGCCACCGCCTGACTATATGGCTGCTATGATGCAACAATTTGAACTCAACCGTCAGTTCATGACGGGAATTACGGATCAGTTCCCTCGTCCCAATGCCAACCATCAGCCAGCTTCAATTACGCTACCAGAGTTTGTGCGTCTCAACCCATCGGTATTCCGCAACACAGTTAATCCGCTGGATGCCGATGACTGGCTGCGTGACATCTTCTATGAGATGGAGTCAGCTGATGTTCCCCCTGTCAGCTATGTCACATTCGCGACATACTTCCTGAAGGGACCCGCAGCACAATGGTGGGCCACTCACCGACAGACCCTACCTCCTGGAACTGTCATCACCTGGGTGGAATTCAAGGCTGCTTTTCGTGCCCGGTATATTTCGCAAGGAGTTATAGATCAGAAGAAGGCCGAGTTCCGCAGCCTCGTCCAAGGCAACAAGACTGTGGAGGTCTATCAGCGAGAGTTCCTTGACCTGTCTCGCTATGCTGAAGAAGACATCCCTACTGATGCTCGTAGGCAGGAGAAGTTCCGTGAAGGGCTGCACCATGACATTCAGCTAGCCCTGCTCGTCCAAGACTTTCCTGACTTTGCCACCTTGGTGAACAAGGCTATTATGGTCGAGACTGGTCTGAAGAAGCACAAGGAAGCGACCAGACGCACCCGTGAAGCGGGCTCATCTTTGGGCTCGTCTTCCTAGAAGCGCCGCATCTGGATTCCACAAAGCATGTACCGTCCAACAGCTCCAGTGTACAGGCCTGCTTATGCTGCACCTCGTCTGCCTCCTCCACCGCCGAGGCAGCCTCTTTGAGCCCCTCCACCTCGAGCTCCTGCACCACGTCCAGACAGTGGACTCTGCTTCAAGTGTGGCCAGCCAGGTCACCGTGCCAGAGACTGTTCTCAGAGTCAGAATCAGCTAGCTCTTCCTCCTGTTGGCCGTGGTAATGGCCGTGGAATTCCTCAGCAGCGTAACAACAATGCCAGACCTTCTTATGGTCGTGGGCAGGCCTATCATGTCAACATGAGTGAAGACCCAGACCAACCAACTACAGTCATGGGTACACTACTTGTTAATTCAGCACCAACTTCTGTTTTATTTGATTCAGGAGCATCTCATCCATTCATGTCAGAACATTTTGCACGCATGCATGACGTTAAGTGCGAGTACATGAACACACCTTTAGTGGTACATACTCTCGTGGGAGGTTGTCGAACCTCCGTGGTTAGCTATAATGTTCCCATTGAAATCGAAGGGTTGGAGTTCCGCGCGTCTCCCATTATCCTGAAGTCTTCCAAAATTGACCTTATATTGGGAATGGATTGGTTGAAGGCTCACTATGCCTCAATCAATTGTGCCAGTAAAGTTGTACACCTCCTTCATCCATCAGATGAGTTAGTGAATTACCGTGCTCATATCGCTCAGAACGTCGAGGCCCAGATTTATGCTTTGAATGCGTTGAACGCCTCTCCGCTTGAGGGGATCGAAAACATTCCGGTTGTTTGTGACTTCCAGGATGTTTTTCCAGAAGAACTTCCAGGTATACCCCCTGCTAGAGCTGTCGAGTTTGTCATTGACTTGAAGCCTGGCACCACTCCTATTGCGAAGCATCCTTACAAGATGCCTCCGCACCACCTTCTCGAGCTTAAGGAAGAAATTGATAAATCACTTAAGAAGGGCTTCATCCGTCCCAGTTCCTCTGCCTGGGGAGCACCATCTCTCTTTGTCAAGAAGAAAGATGGTACAAATAGGTTGGTTCAAGATTACCGTCCTATCAACCAGGCAACCATTCAGAATAAATATCCGCTTCCCCGGATCAATGATTTATATGATCAACTTGCTGGATCTTCGGTGTTCTCTAAACACGACTTGAGGTTGGGTTATCACCAGATCCGTGTCTGCGAACAGGATATTTCGAAGACCGCCTTCGTTACTCGTTATGGCTCCTATGAATACACCGTCATGTCATTTGGCCTAACAAATGCTCCAGCTACGTTCTCCCGCCTGATGAATTATATATTCATGGATTACCTCGACAAGTTCATCGTGGTATATCTGGATGATATTCTGGTATATTCGAAGAATAAGGAAGAACATGCCGAACATCTTCGCCTTGTTCTAGAAAGGCTTCGAGAACACAAGTTGTATGCCAAGTACTCCAAATGCGAATTCTGGCTTTCTGAAGTAACCTACCTTGGACATGTGATTTCCAAGGATGGTATCGCCGTTAACCCGGAGCATGTTCAGGCTATTCTTGACTGGACTCCTCCGAAGAATGCCAAGCAAGTCAGAAGTTTTCTCGGCCTTGCAGGTTATTGCCGTTGATTTGTCGAGAACTTTTCCAAGATCGCCAAGCCCCTGACTAATCTGCTCCACAAAGGCGTTAAGTTTGAGTGGACAGACAAATGTCAGGAGAGTTTCCAGACCCTCAAGGACAAGCTTACTTCTGCTCCAGTGCTTGCTCCTCCTGATTCTCGCAAGGACTTTGTGATATATTGCGATGCCTCTCGTCAAGGATTGGGTTGTGTCCTAATGCAAGAACGGAAGGTAATTGCATATGCCTCGCAACAATTGCGTCCACATGAAGAAAACTATCCAGTGCATGATCTCGAACTCGCTGCTGTGATATATGCTTTGAAGTAATGGCGACACTACCTTCTTGGTAACCGGTGTGAGATCTATACCGATCATCAGAGTCTGAAGTATTTGTTCACTCAACCGGATCTCAATCTTCGTCAACAGCGATGGTTGGAAACAATCATGGACTATGACTGTGGTATTTCTTAAACCCCTGGTAAGGCCTATGTGATGGCTGATGCCTTGAGCCGCAAGTCCTATTTGCAACAACCTCATGGTTAAGCAAGCTCAACCCCATCTTTATGAAGAACTGCGCAAGCTGAACCTCCGTATCGTTCCGCAGGGTTCTCTTAATAATCTTGTGGTACAGCCAGATCTTGAGGAAGCTGTAAAGATTGTGCAAGCTAAAGATGTCGATATAGATCTGATGAAGAAAGAGCTTCACCTCGAGAAGTACAGGGATTTCTCAATTGCTGAAGACGGAACCTTGTATTTCAGAGACCGCATTGTGGTACCTCGCTTCGAGCTTATGACTGACAAGGTCATGAAAGAGGCTCATGATACACCGCTGTCTATCCATCCGGGTAGCACCAAAATGTATCGCGATCTTCGACACAGGTACTGGTGGTCCAGAATGAAGCAGGATATCGCTAGATATGTTGCTGAATGTGACGTTTGCCATCACGTGAAAGCAGAACATCAAAAGCTTGCTGGAATTCTTCAACCACTTCCTATTCCTTTATGGAAATGGGATAAGGTTCAAATGGATTTCATAACCGGTCTTCCCAAGTCTCAGAAGGGTCACGATGCTATTCTTGTCGTCGTCGACCAACTCTCCAAAGTTGCACATTTTCTGCCTGTCAAGGAGACTATCACCGCTAGTCAGCTAGCAAAATTGTATATCTCCAGAATCGTTTCACTCCACGGTATTCCAAAGGAGATCAGTTCGGACCGTGGCGGTCTTTTCACTTCCAAGTTCTGGGAAAGTTTCCAAGAAGCCATGGGAACTCATATTACCTGGAGTTCGGCTTATCATCCACAATCCCAAGGCCAAGTTGAGCGAGTTAATCAAGTACTTGAAGATATGCTTCGAGCTTGTGTTATATCGTTCGGTAAGAAGTGGGAAGAATCTCTCCCGTTTACCGAATTCTCTTATAATAACAGCTATCAAGCCAGCTTGAAAATGGCCCCATTCGAAGTGCTTTATGGACGTAAGTGTCGAACCCCTCTGAATTGGTCAGAAACTGGGGAACGACCACTTGTGGGACCGGACATTATTCAACACACCGAAGAACAAGTCCGTATTGTCCGAGAAAATCTCAAAGCGGCTCAGGACCGCCAGAAGAGCAACTATGATCGCAAATGATGGGGTCTGACTTATCAACCACGTGATCAAGCTTATCTGCGTGTCACTCCTATGAAGGGCACTCGTTGTTTCGGAATCAAGGGCAAGCTAGCTCCACGCTATATCGGCCCCTTTCGCATCATTGCCAGACGTGGACAGGTGGCATATAAATTGGAGTTGCCACCGCAATTCTCTCATATCCACGATGTCTTTCATGTATTGCAACTTCGTAAATGTTTCAAGGAATCCCCACACTGCGCAGTGGATCACGAGATGCTCGAATTGCAAGATGATCTTTCTTATAAGGAGCATCCCATCCGCATCCTCAACGAAGCTGAACGTCGAACTCGTCAGAAGACGACCAAGTTCCTAAAAGTGCAGTGGTCGAATCACACTGAAGACGAAGCCACTTGGGAACGCGAGGAACATCTTCGGGAAAAATATCCCGACCTCTTTCCTTCTACCTCCTAAATTCTCGGGACGAGAATTTCTTTTAGAGGAGGAGAATTTGTAACACCCCTGTGTATTAATCACTGTGACACTCTGCTAATATTGCCAAGACATTTACATTTGCAGAGCTTGATCATATTGGTTAAACAAATCAAATCAAAATCCTCTCTGAAAATCAATTCAAATTCAGAGTGGAAAATAAAAATTGTTCAAAACAGAAACTATAATGTTCAGTAAATAGCAAATAATTCATAGGCAAATACAAAATGGTAACCAACGTTAATGGGATAAACTAAGTAACTACAACAGCCTCAAACAGTGGCTGAAAACAACATTTTGTAACCTTTTAAATTAATACAAAATAAAATGAAAAAGTATTTTACCCAAACTAGTTTTTGGTGTAAGTATATATTGCACTGCAAATTATGAGCTAGGTCACACATTTTACAAAAATCATTAAGTGCTCAAACAATTTGCAAAACAGAAAAGAAAAACAGAACAGATAAAGGAAAAATAGAAAAGGGCCTAGTGCTTACTGTGCACTTAGGCCTGCTGCTGCAGGATGCGGCCCAGCCCAACAGCGCCAGCACACCGCGGTCATCTCCCTCCTCACGCCGTTGTCGCGCCCGCGCGCTGACACGCCGCCGTTCGTCGCCGTATCGTCGATCCCGCGGTTCCCCGTCGACTACAAGTACTGCCCCGAGGCCTCCCGCAACCCTAGCCAGCACCAGACCCCCCCTCTCGTCCCCTCCCTCGCTCCCGTTTGAGCTCGCCCGAGAGCTCGTCGCCGCCGTCGCTCGATCCCGCGGCCACCGTGCCCCGATTGCCTCTCCGCCATGTCCAACGTCGTCCCCGTCCCCGACTACGCCGCCTGCACCGTCTAGTTGGAGCCGAACGCCCCTACATCGAGCTGCTCGAGCTCGTCTTCTCCGCACGGCCACCCACATCGCCGCCGTTGATTCGCTGCTTCGAGCCTTCCCCTAGCCCACTTTCGCACACCTACAGGGCCCGGTGAGCAGTCGCCGCCTTCCCCCTCTCTTTTCTGCTCGATCTCGTCGCCGTAGCGATCGCATTGGAGATGCCCGAGCTCACTGCCGCGGACCTCGTCGCCGGCGACCGTCCGGTGACCATTTGGTCCCTTACTGCTGTCCGTCCTGCTCGCCGTGCTGCGTAGAGCCTCCCCAACGCCTCGCCTCGTTCGTTTGCACGCCGTAGCACCGTTTCCATATCTCGCCCGTGAATCTTGCCGCCAGCGAGCTCCTAGCGCTCGCCCCCGTCCGTTTCAGCCACTCCGGCCACCATCGTTCGACGCGCGACACCGATCTGCGTCGAACGCACCCAACCACGCTTCTCCCCGTGCCTTATGCGCAAAACCCGACCACCTCCCGAGCTGTGCCGCCGCAAAAACGCGCCCGCCGGCGTTTGAACGTCAGCTGCCCGACGTGGCAAGGTGGGCCCCGCCCCTAGGTCGCTGCCAGTGGGGCCCCTAGGCCAGTAGACTGGGTTGACCCAGTCAACTAAGCTGACTGGGTAGCCCAGCCACTGACATGCGGGCCCCACCGCGTAATTCAATTAATTAAAATGTTTTATAATTAAAGCTAATTAGTTAAACTAATAAGCCACTGACATGTGGGGCCCAGCTGACAGTTAACCATGTTTAGTTAAAATAAATCCTTGTTAACCTCTCTGAGTATGACATGTGGGGCCCACTGGTCAGCTTGACCAGTCAAACGAGTCAGCTGGCTGCTGACGTCGTGCTGTTGTAGTGCTGACGTCATAAATGATTTTTTGTTAATTTAAAATAATTTTAGAAAAGGCAATAATCTTCAAAAAATCATAGAAAATAAACCGTAGCTCAGATTGAAAAACTTAGACATGAAAGTTGATCAGAACGACGAGACGAATTTGATCGTGTCATTTGTTTCCATGTCGGAATCCCCTACATAGGTGAACCTATAACTTTCCGTCCGATTCCGGTATATGGATAGTGCATAATCACCGGATAATAAATCCCGCGTTAATCCTAAAATAACTAAAATGACTTAGGTGCATCTTTAGTCAACCCTGCACTGCATCCTAGGCATGGCATGCCTTGTATTGCATTGTTTGCTGTGTATTTATATGTTTCTTCCCCCTCTTCTCTCTCGATAGACCCCGACGTCGACGTAGCTCCTGAGACCGACGCAGCTCCAGAGGTCGAATACGCCCCTGACGATCAGACCCTTGCCGCCGAGCTTCCAGGCAAGCACCCCCCTTTTTTAGCATCCTGATATCGCCCACTATCTTCCCTCTTATGCTTGCATTAGAAGTTACTGCTGCTGTTGTATCCTATTTCTACTGCATAGCCTGTTTATTGTAACCTGCTATTGTTACCTACCCGCTTATCCTAAACTGTTTAGTATAGGTTGGGTAGAGACCCAGCAGGGACCCCACTTTATCCCGACTGCCCCGCTGGATTATCAGAAGACCCGATCAACGGGATTGAAGACCAGGCCCCGGCACCGCACATCACTTCCCCCTTAGTTGCTCGACACTACTGGGTTACTATCGAGTGCCGAGGGTGATACCTCGTCAGCACTTTTGATGATAACCTCTTAGGTTAGTTAAACGGTCGTGGTCAGCGAGGGTGATTCCTCCTACACCACCCCCGATAACGGCTCCGTCGCGCAACTCCTCAAGAGTGGACCTCGATGGTGATTCCTCCTTCGTTCACCTTGATGTTTATTAGATAAATATCAAAAGAAGAGTGAAGAGAAAAGTGCTTATCGGCCAACTAATGCAAAAGCATCAAGATTACCCCCTAGGCGCAAATCCAAGGATCGATATTGGCAAAGTGAGAATCTCAATGCTGCATATTCATATCCTTACTTTGGGCCGCCAATGCCAATGTCGTGGATACCTCCCTATGCTCATGTAAATCCATATTCATCATGGGACAGGTATGATACAAGGGCACATTATCCATCTTATTTTAGACCATCTCACCAATATTATGCAGCTCCAAAAAGATCAACATTTGATGAACAATCACATGTCAGAGACCGTTTCATTCATAAGGAATCGGTCCGGAGCTCAAGGAACAAGAAAGAGGTGGTCAAGCAGGTGTATCGGGTCAAGAAAGATGGTCGTAAGTGTGCTACTTCAGATTTGATCTCAAATAACAAAGAGCCAATAAAGTATTGACATTGGCTACTAAAGGCAACGAGACAAGTCAATCAAGTGCCAAATCTGAAGAGAAGAAATTGAGAGTGCACAAGGTAAAACAAGAATTGCCATTGCTTCAAACAAAATCGCAGCCGGGGTGCCCACTCGGCTTATCATATTGGCAAAAGAAGAAATTACAAAAACTTAGTGCACAAGAACTTGAAGAAAGGAACATGGCATGGGTTCCCAAAGGAAGTACTCAAAGTAAGAATTATGTGCAAAACTATGAAGTACCAAGCCGAAGGTTTCCACATCTTCGGTCCACACATTATCCATATTCTTCAACTATGTCATTAATGCCTATGCCATGGAATTCGTCATCAGGTATGATTGGTTACCCTCAATGGGCTTATTTTAATCCATGGATGCAATATAATTTCTTAAATCATGAAAGTGTATTACCAAATCATCATACATTCGATTAGCTTCACTTTTGTTGCTAATTTAAATGGCTGGTACACAATTATCGCCCAAGGAAATAAAATGGCCGATATATACTTATCGTCCTAAGCACATACAAATGGCCGATGGAGTGTTGACATCGTGCTTAGAACAAACCCCGTGCAAGTTATTTTTCGGCACACAAGTTTTGCCGAAAAACAGGGGGGCATGTGTTGACACCCAATTTTGGCATGGTCAAGAACTTAATTAAGATGGCCTCAAATGGAGAAGTGATCTACATGAAAAAGTTCCGTATTATCGACATGAATATCTTTGAAGTTTGGGCCATCACCATCTGATCACATCTCGAGGGCCGAAACTATGCTCAAAGTATTAAGATTTTGTATTCAGAGTATTGTTCGGCCAATTAAGCCTCCAAGACGACCTCATATGAGAAAAGTTTCTACACGGATTGTCTTTGTCTCATCGATACGGTCGATTTTGATATAAAAACGTCTAAATCGGAGTTTGTATGCAAAAGTTAGAGCCAAAACAGTGTGCTGCAGAAGTCTGCCCCGGAAGTTCCGGCAAACTTCCGGGGAGGTTCCGGGCTAAACAGAAAATTCGCACGCGGTGCGCTCCGGAAACTGGAGTTTTCATATTATTTGCAGATTTGCGGGCCCGAATTCAACCTGAAGATGACCTCGGATGAAAAAGTGGTCAACTGAAGAGTTTTTCTCCATTGCAAGATCTACAACTTTGCTTTTGGGACCATCCCGATCTGAAGCCGTATGCGACCTGCAGGAGCGGTGCAAGAGGGCTACTTGATGTAATTTTAGCCCGGAAGTTCCGGGCCGACCGGAAATTCCGGCCCTCGTAGTTCGAGTTAGGGTAACTTTTGATGATTTGGACATGATTTGAGTCCTTTTCTTGTACGGGAAGTCCAGCCGCCTCATATATATGTAAGGGGTGACGGCCGATTGAACAACACACAATCGAACAATCAATCTACTTTTTACCCTAGTTTTACATCTCTCCCTTGTTCTTTCTCTCTCGTTTTTCGTTCGTTCTTCATTGAAGGGCGGCGATCCTCGAGGCTCTAGGGGCGGGCGAACCGACCTAGGGCAGCCCATCGCCGCCGCGCGTCCAGATGGGGTCCCTCCCGGGCGCGTGGGGTTTCGGGTGCTCAAAAGCGCCCGCCGGATTGCTTGCGTACCGCGCTTCCGGACGAGCCTCCTTCGACATGAGCTGCGGTGCATCACCCTCGGCGTTGAAGGTACATGGTGACGTGTTCGTGTGCGAACACGTATGTTGGCATACGGTATTCCGGCTGATCTAGTTGATGACCACTTGGCCATGGGTGAGAGTCAAGCCATCATGTGTGTCAAGCGCTTCGCAGTCGGAATTGTGCAAGTGTTTGTTCTGGAGTATTTGAGAGCTCCCAATGCTGAAGACACCGCAAGGCTTTTGGAGATGAACAAAGCTCGCGGGTTCCCAGGTATGCTTGGCTCAATAATTGCATGCATTGGAGTTGGAAGAATTGTCCTAAGGCATGACATGGACAATTCCACAGCCAGAAAAAGGGTTCCACTATGATCCTTGAAGCGGTGGCCGATCAAGAGACTTGGATTTGACATGTTTTTTTTTTTGGAATGCCTGGATCTTTGAATGACATCAACGTTGTTAATCGGTCACCACTCATGAATAAGATTGCAAATGGTGAACTACCACCGGTGCAGTTTGTAGCAAATGGCCATACATACAACTATGGCTACTATCTTGCGGATGGCACCTACCCAAAATGGCAAACATTTGTGAAGCCGTTGAAAAAATCAGAAGGTAAGAAAAATCTTGATTTCCACAATGCTCAGGCAGCGGCTAGGAAGGTTGTGGAGGGAGCTTTTGGGATTTTGCAAGCCCAATTTGCTATTGTGAGAGAACCGGCTAGATTTTGGGATCAAAAGATCCTTTTGTACATCATGCGCGCTTGTGTGGTCATGCATAACATGATGATCGAGAATGAGCATGGCCAAGATTTAGACTACTCTCAGTATGAGCTCTTGGAACGTCCCGTGCGAGTGCGGCGGAGGGCTGCGAGGATGGCTCGATTTGTTGCCTCCTATCATGCCATTCGACGTGCCAAAACGCATGATGATCTTCAGAAGGATCTAATCGAGGAGTGGTGGGCATGAAATGGCCAACAAAACTAGTGATTTGTATGTTTGATGTGTATTGTCGAACTATTTGTTGTATTAGAAGATAAACTATTTGTTTGAGTTGTAATAAAATTGAACAATTTATTGTAATAAACGAAATGTTGTTTGTGCTGGACGCGCGTCTTTTTTTACAGCGCCTGCTGAAGCGGCTCGCGCGCGCTATATTTTGCAGCGGCCGCTGGAACCAGCGCTGTATTGCGCGCAAAATTTTACTATTTCGGTGCTGTAAAGGTTATTTTAGCGCGCCGCGGCGATTGCGCGCATGTTGGAGATGCTCAGACCACCAATATTGAACGCAAGAAGAGCTTCTTCCACATCTCTGCCTCAACTCATATGCAACAATTCAAACGACGCCTAGCAATTTAGCAAGACTAAAAACGGACATTGATCAGGATCAAACTCATTGTCACTTTGAATAGACCGGCGTGAACCAGAAGCACGGCCGGTTGTTTCCCTCCGCCGTGGGGAGGGACTCGACGACCTCGAACTTCTTGTGCTTGCCGGCGAGGCTGTACGCCCGAACCCGCGTCTCACCACCGTTGAGGTCCGCGTAGTAGATGGTGCTGGGCCTCAGCCCGGGGCACTCCCTCGTGGACACGGCCACCGCGCCGGACGCGTCCACGAGCAGCGCCACGTCGCCGATGTCCTCCTCCTCCTCCCATGTCCCGCCGCACTCGTCCAGCACGCGAACCACGAACTCCTCGCCCCCGGCCGCCTCGACGCGCTCCACCTGCATCAGCGCGCCGCCGCCGGGGGTCTGCACGAGGAAGCTGCTCTCCACGCGCGAGGTTGGCCTCCGCGTCTCGGACGGGATGATATCCGGGGACGCGGAGCCCAGCCCATGCAGCTCCGGGTAGACGTACACCATCCCGAAGAGGGTGTTGGCGTAGAGCTGGCCGCGGTGGAGCGCCAGGTCCACCACCGCGGGGATGCTGCTCGGCTTCACGGATTTCCAGGTGCTGTCGCCGGGACGAGCGGTGGCCCACTGGTGGCGATGGCACCCCGGGAAGTAGATGACGATCACCATCGCCCCGCCGCCGGGCGTGGGCACCGCGACGGCCTTGTGGATCAGGCTGTCTTCGTGGTGGATCAGGCCGTCGATGGAGTAAACGCGTGGGTCGCGTTTGAGGTAGACACTGAGGCCGGCAGGGGTACTCTCGACGCGGTCGGCGAGGGGGAGCGCCGCGACGGGGGGCAGAGGCGCGCGCCTACCGGTGGCGAGGTCGAGCAGGTGCATAGCCCCGCGGTCGTCGGCGGCCACGATGACGCCGCGGGAGGACCCGAGGGGGAACAAGCGGCGGTCGTGCGCGCGGCCGAGGCGCGCGGGGAGGGTGACGACGGGGACCTCGCGGTCGCGGCAGATGACGAGGCGGCGAAATTCCGGGTCGGGCGCGTCGGCGGGGAGGAGGAGCCAGGGGCGGTCGGGGCGCGGGCGGCCGCCGGCCGAGGCGAAGGTGGCCGCGGCGGCGCGCCAGGAGGCGCAGACGGCGCGGAAGCTGCGGAGGTCGAGGGAGGGGAGGCGCGGGACGAGCAGGAGGAGGAAGTCCTCGTGGAGCCCCGCCCAGTCCGCCATGGTCGCCGTGGAGGGGGTGGCCGGATTGGGGTTGGGTTATAATGGGGAATCGATCGCGGCGGAGCAGAGCTTTGCGGAGGAGCGGTTGCCGATTTGGGGCAGCGGAGGACTCCCGGTTGCTTATTTCCCACGCGGAGACGGACAGTTTTAGCGTACCGCTTAAGCTGACACTGTTAATTGGATCGGCGGATAAGATGGGGCCGTGGCAGCCCAAGCCCAACATTGCCCGGCCCTATAAGTATAAGTTTTTTTTCTCATTGTTTCTGTGCAGCCTATTTTCTTCTATAAATAAAAAGAATATATATTAACATCAAAGTTCAAGAAGATGATACCAAATACATACATCCGACCTATACAACAACACAATATCAGGAGCATACGAAGCACTAGGATGCATACATCCATACATTGTAATAAAAATAAAAATAAAAGAAGTGAAAAAAGAGAACATGACATCAACAATGCGCTACAACGAGCAGCAAAACTAACCATTACCTAGACAAACACGTGGACTGCGAGTAAGGTTCTTTCAAGCCAATGTGTCTGGAAAACAACGTGCAAGTGCCACCATCGACGGATCTAGACACAAAAGTCTAGTTGAAGAGTTTGCACCCGGAAGAAAAAAGTCTAAGCAAAATGCAAGCAATGTCTTCAAGAAAGGAAACATCACGTAAACACCCTTGTTGTCAAGTCGAAACAATGCATAGGGGTTCTTGTCTCAAAACTCAAGACTGAAATCATCCTATGCTAGCACATCCACTTGCCGAACCAACACCTCCATGCACACCCGGAAACAACTGTTCATGTATACACCTTGACGTGAACATCGCCACACAATTGTTAATCATGCCCACGTGAGGGAGCCACCGAGCAGCGATAAGAGCCTCCCATCACCACAAACAAGGACCTCTGTCAGCGCACATATGGCGCAAACCAAGGATAGCGGTGCGTGGGCGAGTTGGCGGCGGTAGTGGTCGTTCGTGGTCCAAGGACAATAATACAATTTTTTTATGTTTGAGATGTTTTTGTACGTTCGGTGAACTTTTATAATAAATTTGGGTATTTAAAAAAAAATCAAAGTTAAACATCCAAATGTCTTACTATTTTTTTAGTATTTTCAGACTGGGCTTGAAAAGGTATAATTTCTATTTATGCAAAATTAGCATAAATACTAACTGGCGAATGTTCCCCGTGAGGGGATGGCAAGCGAATATTTTTTGAGAGAATTCCTTATTTGGCTCTTTCTTAAAATTTGCTTCCCTTTTTGACCCAAAAAACTTGTTTCTTCCCTTTTTGACACTTAAACTTCATTTTGTTCCTTACGTGACACTTCCATCCATTTTTCTATCCAGCGGTGTTAACTGACACGTACAAAGACAGTTTTTCCCCTGATGGTAGTATGCCAGCAAAAAATGAAAGAGAAGGGGCGTGAACATGGATGGATGAAAGTGTTGCAAGAAAGCCCACTTTCAAATATTCATATCCACCACCGCCCACCAGTCGTGTTGCAGCTCCATCCGGGAGAGCTTGGCATGGCGTGTATCCGCGAGAGCCACGCCAACGCCCAACAGCAGCCGGCGGCGCAAACACACACACGAGTACTCCTACACAACAAGCATGCACACATACCCAGCAAGCACGCGCGCATCCAAACGGCAGCAAGCACACACAGGCATCACGGACACAGCACGGCACCAACAAGGCTGAAAGTACAGGGCTTCCCGTGTCCCCGACGTGTCGCCATCCCGGCGGCCATATCGCCATTTTTTCTTTATCTTTAAATATAAAAAATGATATTGCACAGATATTGTATTGGACGTGTCCGACGTATTATATATGCGGACACGCTAATCACACAAGTACGTGCAAAGCTAGCACAAGAAGCAAGAAAGCTAGCAACTTGATAGATTTTGCATGTTGGAACAGTGCACGCTAGTCTAGCCGGCACCTCACGTGCGTACGCGATGGGAGTAGCTCTTACTCGATTGGATCAATTCAATCTCGGCAGGTAGTGACATTTATTGGAACAGTTTTGCTAAGTCTCAGTCGACTTAGACTTTGTTATGTTTCAGTCAATAGTATTTTCCTTTGATTTTGCATGGAGATTCATACAAAAAATTCTTTTCAGTTTTTCTTTTCTCTTCTTGCATACTATATCACTTGACTTATACTTGGTTAAGTCTCAATCGACTGAGATCTAGCCACATCCTTATTGGAACGACTCGCTGGAGATACAAGTTATCAGAAGCTTGTGCTCTTGGCTTATTGCAAATTGTAGCCAGTCAATCTGTAACAAAATGGCATGAGCGTGTGCCACAATCCGAGGCGCGAACACAGCTAAGGGATATCACTTGTTGACATGCCGCGGTCTAATTTATCACCCGTAACATTAATCTGTACAAATTTATACGCTCCAGTAGAGGCTGAATGGGTCGTCATTGTTCTGCTCCTAATGTAGTAATTATGATTAGTCCCGTTCAATATTTTTTTGTATTTAGACATATGGTACTATTTTTTGTTTGTTTATTTAACCATGACAAAATATATATCACGTTACCTCTGTGTTTACATGTAAATAATCTGATCACATACTACACAAGGGGTAAAATGGTCTTTTTAGATCAGACTTAACACCGTCACTAGCCAAAACTGACGGAAATGTCACATAAGGAACAAAATAAAGTTTAAGTGTCAAAAAGGGAGGAAACAAGTTTTTTGGGCAAAAAAGGGAAACAAATTTTAAAAAAGGGCCAAATAAAGAATTCTCTCATATTTTTTAAGCATTTATGGGTTGTAGAAGATGGCAAATTCTGCCCGTTTTGCCATATTTTTTTTCTTTTCAGAAATTATCATGCATCTCTGAAGAATCTGTCTAAAAAGTTCACAGCTGTCATATTTCCAAGCGAATGTTCGCTAGTTATTGCAGTCCAAAATAAACTATGGAAATTGTTTAAAATCAACTGGATGAAAACTGTCTCTTGTAAGCCTCCCTCTCCGCGCGTCCACGTGTCGCTGTGGGGCCCGTCCACCGCTCCCATCCCCTCCACCTTATCTTCTCCCCGAGCGTATCCTCCACCCCCTTTTCCCCTTTTCTAGTTCGTCAAGCGGCAAAGGAGAGGCAGCGGAGACGGCTGATTCATCCTCACGCCGCCGGGCAGTAGAGCACCAAGCGAGGTTGTTTGAAGATTCGTCCTGGCTGCAATTGAAGCGCCACCGGAGCTACATGGCACCATTCCCGCATTGCATCGCAGCATCAGCGATCATCGCCACGCACTGCGTCGCAGCTCCCGCCATGGCCACTGCATGCTGCGTCGCAACTCCCGCCATGGCCGCCACATGCTGCGTCGCAGTATCCGCCGTCGTCGGCTGCGCTGTAACGGAGTGCACCCAGGGCTGCAAGGGAGCACAACTGGGGTCATTGGAGCTCCGCCACGGCTGCAATGGAGCTCCACCGTGTTTGCAATAGAGCTCCGTCGTGGCTGCAATGGAGCTCCGCCTTGGTTGCAATGGAGCTTCACCGCAGCTACAATGGAGCGCGTCCAGACTTTGAGCGCGTCCGGGGTCATTGCAGCTCCGCCGCGGCTGCAATGGAGCTCCGCCTCGGTTGCAATGGAGCTTCACCACAGCTACAATGGAGCGTGGCCGGGGCTGTAATGGAGAGCCACCGTGGCTGCAATGAAGCTTCGCCGGAGACGTCGTTGTGCGGTGTCGATGCTTTTTTGTGCTTGGTGTGGCCATGGTTGCAATGGAGCAGCACGCCGGTGCTCCTGGAGCGCCGCCCGACGATGCAATGGAGCGCTGCCGGCGATGCAGCGGTCGGCAGCAGCTCTTGAAGATGTGTTGCAGCGCTCGCCGGCGGCTCCTGTGCCGCAAGGTCGCGGGACGGATGTGCCATGGGAGCCGCGTTGCTTTGATGGAAGGCGATCAAAAGAGGAAGACATGAGAAGGGCTGTGTTGCTTGGACGAACGGCCACCCAGCATTAAATCGGACGGGTAGAAATCATCCGGCTGATTTGTAGCAGCCGCCGTAAACTATAGGTTGATATCACGTGGGCGCGCTCGGGTGGCTTCAGGAATCAGGAAACTGGATCGACCAGACAAAACGGAAACGTGACAGCAAACAGTTCCGTGCCACCTCCCTCCACTGGTCAACCCCCATCCCCTGTTCCGTTCATACATCTACCTCCGCCGCCGCCGCCATGCCGCCGGCCGGCAGCCTCACCGCCGACCAGCTCAGCTTCTTCGAGAAGAACGGTGAGCATGTCTTCGTCGCACCTCATCTCCCCCAACCTATCTGTCTCCCAGCAGCCGGTGGGCGTCTCCCCCAATCTCGAATTTAGCAGCGGAAGCCCTAATCTCAATCTTGCGTGGGCTCTCGTTGGTCCCAGGCTACCTGGTGCTGGAGTCGTTCTCAAGCGCGGAGGAGGTTCAGGCGATGCGGGACCGCATGGCCAAGCTCGTCGACGGTTTCGACGGTGCTGACTCTAGTGTCTTCTCCACTAAGGATCATGTATGTCGTCTCGAACTTGCCTTATTTGATCAGACCTCAGAGGGATGCTTTTGACTTGCCAAATAATGCCAAATAATAACCACTACTAACTTTGTAGGCGTGTGTCAGTCTGCCATGTACAGTTCTCCACATAATTAGCTTCTAATTTCCTTTGATACATTTGATCTCTAGTCTCACATGCCATGCCGCACGATCTGGATTTGTGTTTCCCCAATAATTTTGTTTTCCTATGCAGCGGCAGTTGAAGGACGACTACTTCTTTAAGAGTGCCGAGAATATATCTTTCTTCTTCGAGGGTATGTGATTTCTGTCATCTTGGACTTGTGGGAATGACTTACCCTTGTCAATTAGGAATCACCAGTCTGTAGCATTTATCACTCATGCTCCTTGAACTAGGAACTGCTCGGTAATTTGTTAGAAAAGAAGAAGATATAAGTTACAGAGTTACATATGGTGAACTGTGCTGCGAGTTCTGTTCTTGTTTTACATCTTAGCTCTTAATGGTGATTTCTCTCTTGTCACTTTGCTATTTCTGTGACCACAGAAAAGGCATTTGGAGATGATGGATGCTTGAGACAGCCAAAGGAACTTTCAATTAATAAAGTTGGACATGGTTAGTATGCCCACAGTGCAATCAAATTCAGACATAAATTATTTTACATGTTTGTCTTTCAAACTATATGATCAATTGGTTCCTGTGATATCATTTGACTGTTTATTTTGAATGGCCCAAGAATTTGCTGTCCAATGTGCAGAACAACAAGGAAATTCCCTATTCACTAAAAAGTGATAAAATTGAGCATATCTTGAAAAAAATGCATCTGATTTAGAGGTGCTGGTGTTAATAGTTTTAAACACAAGCAGGTTGCATTTCAGTGGACAGCGTTGTTCTTATCTGGAAAAATGACATTTGAAGTTCAGACTTGCATTTAAATCTTCTGTTTATAATTCCATTAATCTGGAGTTAAGTCAAAAGTGCGTGTGGTTCAGGTTATTTTCCCATCTGGAGCTAATTCATTCATCTTAGGCTCTTAATTGTTATTTTCTTGTTAATACGAGTTAACATTCTCTATGGTGTGGGTTGCTTTTTTTCTATATGCTTGCGTATTTTCATGATGACATAATTTTTCAACTATTTAGATATATAACCTTCACCATGCTGTATTTTATGCAGCACTACATGAACATGACCCTGTGTTCAAGAAGTTTGCTTTCTCGGAGAATATTTCTAGCCTGTTCTCTTCTTTAGGGTACAAGAGACCTGCAGTTATTCAATCTATGTACATCTTTAAGGTACCTTTTGAAGACTCTTGTTAGTTTTCGTATGATATGCATGTTTTATTCTTTGTTATTGAGTTTTTTTCTTCACATTTCAGCAACCGGGCATTGGTGGCGAGGTGGTGCCACACCAGGATAATACATTCCTTTATACAGAGCCTCTATCATGCACAGGATTGTGGCTTGCACTTGAAGATGCAACTATTACCAACGGTTGCCTATGGGCAATTCCCGGATCACATAAAAGTATGTTACATTACCAAATCATATAACGCAAAATGTTCTGTTGCTATAGACTATCTATTTATTTTATTTTTGACATTTGCAATGTTCTGGACCAGATGGTCTAAAAAGGCGAATGATCAGAGATGAAAATGGTACTCATTTTGATCGCCCCTCCCCACTTTATGACCAGAAAGAGTTTGTACCACTGGAAATGAAATCAGGTGACTTTGTTGTTATTCACGGCGATCTTGTACATCAGAGGTGAATTTCCTTTCTATATCACAGTTGCTTCCCTGTTGCTGTTTTCTTTCTTACCTTTCGTTAACATGCTTTAGCTTGCTTTCACAGCTTCGAGAACCTTTCTCCAGTGTCAAGACATGCACTGAGCTTACATGTAGTTGACATGGAAGGATGTAAATGGTCCAAGGACAACTGGTTAGTTCATGATGGCGCGACAATGGTTCAGTTGCAAATTATATTTTTTAGATTTTATTTGCTCAAGATGGTGTCACATAATTAACTGTCAGAACTAGAAGGACAGGGAAATGAGCCCTAGTGTGCACTGAACTTGGCAAACACTTGTTTCCTCCTGAAACCAAGCTGCTGGTTTTAGACAAGCATAGTTTTCTATTGCCGTGCAACAGTTTCGTAATAACTGAAGACATATCTGGTTACCCACGAAGAAAAATGAAACATGATATTGTGTGAGTATAGTACTTGTTCAGGTTAGGTTAATACTTTTGCTACTTGTTTGGTTATGTTAGTCGTAATACTTGGGTTATTCTGTCGGGTGTCCAACGATATAGCACTCTGATCTTAGAATTAGAAGTGTGCGTGTGCTGACAAAGCATATGCCACACCATATGCAACATCATGGAAATACCCTGTGATTTGTGTACACAGACTTGTTGATTTTACTCACTCTTAACATGATTTTTTATGTTTGTTTCTCAGGATACAGAGGAAAACTGCGCCTGAACCGCTCTATGTGTCTTAGTTCAGCCAGTTACTAATAAACGTGATATCTTCAGCAAGCAGTTTCAGTTGCTTATCATCGGTGCAGTGAAATTTGGGAACGCCGCGGAGCAATGCTGGTTTCTTTGTTGTCTTTCACATGTGTACACTGTAAATACTGAATACTTGCTGTTGTGTTGTCATGATATCAGTTACTATCTGCAATCCTGAAATAAATCCAATTTCCTCCTCAGAATCTGTCGCGGCTGCTTTTTGTTTCATGAGCAGGTATCATGATAACTGCTCACTATTTCTATTTTTCGGTGTGATTTTCTAATTTTGTGGTATTTTTTATGTACCGTTTCTAAATATAAACAATCGCCAGGAAAACATGCACGTAAAACTGGGCCATTTCTCAAAATAAGAATAAAATAACTCGGCCATGTTCTGCAAAGCTCATAGTCTGATGACATAAGATCAACTTAGCAGAGCCAGGTCCTAGCAGGAGAGGAATCTCAACATATATCCTTCAGTAATCCATGACAGCAACACAAGTGAGGAGCACTTCAGTTACCCAACGGTGCACGTGTGATGGTGTGATCCAACGGCTGCTGTTAATTGGCTTTTTGCCTTAATTATTGTAATTTTGTTAATCCAGGGGCTTTGTCTAGGCCATTTACCTCATGTTGAGTACTAGTACCTCTGTGGTCTCTTTGTATTTTGTGTCAATTTTTTACCATAGATTTGACTAACAAAATGTAAATTGTATGTCACAAGACTTACATTATTAGATTCATATTCGAAAGAGGTTTTCAATGATACTATTTTTGTGGTATATAACTTATTATTTGATAGTTAATCAAAGATCAAAGTTTGACCCAAAATACAAGGGGGCTAATAAACCATAACATGGGTAGTAATAAAGAATTCGCCAAAATTTAGTTCCTTAGATTAAATAGAAGTAAAGGCGATTATCTTCTCAACTATCTCGCATTTTACCCCAAATTCCAAAAAACCCTTCTCGGTTCTTTGACCGATTCCTTCCAATCATTCGGGTCCCGACAACTTGTTAAAACTAAGAGCAACTCTAGCAGAGTCTTCATATAGCCCCGATCGCCATAATAACTGATAATATGACGCTTTTAGACCAAAATGACGCTCTAGTTGTGTCGTCATATGGGTGTCGATTGCCATAATTTATGGAGCTCGCTCCATAACGACCTCGTAGTGTCCATATATGGAGGTCGGGAATGTCCAGTATGGAGTTCGCTCCATACCCATCCGCTAGCATGGGAGGGAAGTTTCAACTTATTCCTTCTCGTGCCACGGTCGGGTTTTGAAGCTCCAGGGCCTCCCACGCACCAGTGATGATGGGCACCCGACCATTAGTGCCTCGCCCACGCCCTCGGATTTCGATGGCAGCCTGTTGGATGGCCGCCACGCGACATCATCTCTTGCTTGCGTATTAGCATGTCCGAGGTGTAACAGTAGGTCACCGCAACGTTTTTCACCGGGAGACGCACCCTTTGACCGCCCGCCGTTGGCCCTTTGCTGCCTCCTTAATGGCGCCCACGACGGCCTATAAAAGGTTGACGCCCTCGCTCTCTCGCCTTAATCCTCTCTCCAATGCCCTAGTCCCATCTTGCCCGCCTCCAATATACCACCCACTTCCTCGTCAACGGCGCACCAGAGGAGCACCTTCTCGTCTTCAATTCTGGGGTGCAAGGAGGAGGAGCAACGACCGAATCCTCTGGCCTGGATGTGGCAGATGACGACCGTCGATATGGCGACTCTACTAGAGTTGCTCTAACTTATCATCTATCAATATATTTTTGGCTGTGATTTTCTAACTTCGTGGTATTTTGGATGTACCGTTTCCAAAGATAAACGATCACCTGGAAAGCATGCACGCTAAAACTTGGCCAAGCATGCATGTAACTCGTACACAACATGATGTCATAAGATTTTGCAGGTTGTGCGCAAACATAAGATTACCATAAGCCTTCATACTTTTTTTCCTTTTTGTTTTCTTCTATCTCTCTACTACAATTTAGATCAAACAAATCAGCAAATATTATTACAAACAATTAATCTGAATAGAACAAATAATCCAAATCAACAATTTGTTCAAATATAAATAAATAAAGTTTAAAGAAATATAAATGCACTATCTTCCAGTTTGTTGCCATTTGTTTAATGTTATTTTCACATAGCTGATCATGGGAGGCCCTCTCTTCAATCTTTCGGCACGCCTGAAGATATGCTTGAATGCGGTTTGTGTACCTGCAAGTCTTGACGGATGTGCCAACATTTTCATAATCCATGGGCTTGGCATATTCCTCTCATCCCCGAAGACCATATTATGTAGGATTACACAACAAGTTATGATCTTTTTCAAGACATCCTTGTTCCAGAAACAAACAGGATCCCGGGCAATTGCAAACCTAGCTTGCTGCACTTCAAATGCTCTCTCTATGTCCTTCCTCATTGCTTCTTGCGCCTTATTTTTTTTGGAAAAGGAGGATATCCCCCCGCCTATGCATAAGAATGATGCATACGGCCGTTTTATTAAAACGAAATAGAGTAAAACCCAGTCTGCAATCCAGTACAGCTCGCAAAAGGAGCAAGAATCAAACTGAAAAAAATAAAGAAAATAGCAATCCACAACCGGCTGATCATAGGACTCAGTGACTAAACACCTATCCTATTAGTGGACCGCCATCCAAACCGGTTGAAGATATCCCGTGCTACCGTCTCCCATCGGTTGCACCCAGTAACTAAAAGCTCCCTGCAGTCCGTGTGAGTGAGTAACGACCACATACAGATCCATGCAGTGGCTCTGAAGATGACCTGCAAAATTTTTGTACAGATGTTTCTATTAAAGATTATATCATTTATGCAGTTTCATATAGCCCATAGTAAAGCACATATTCTTATCTGAACACATCCCGCAGTAATTGGCTCCACACGAGTTAGCCAAGTCCCAAACAACGAGGCAATGCTAGTTGGAGGGCTAATGTTAAAGGCTATATGAATCGTGCGCCAGAGGATCTTGGCTAGGGGACAGGCAAGGAAGAGATGTTGTATTGTTTCATCCTGGTCACAAAAACAACATCGGGAACTGCCCACCCACCGTCGCCTCAGAAGATTGTCCTTAGTGAGAATCACTTCCTTATGGACAAACAACATGAAAATCTTGGTTCTCAGCGGCACCTTAATTTTCCAAATATGTATTGATATCGGGATTGTGCTAGAATTAATTAAATCCAGGTACATAGACTTCACCATGAAAGCACCGTTCTTAGTTAGCTTCCATTGAATGATGTCTGGCTGATCTGAAAGTTGAACATCCATCAACCTTCGCACCAGATGCAACCAGGAGTTCCAGCGTTCCCCCACTAGAGACCTCCTAAATTGAATATTCAACGGAGGCGATTGTAATACTGTAGCTATGTAAGCCTCCTTACGCTGTACAATATTATATAACCTGGGATATTGAAGGGCTAGAGGCAACTCTCCTAACCAAGTATCCTCCCAGAATCTAGTCGTTGTATCATTTCCGACAACATATTTAACTCTTCGGAAGAAAGAGTCTTTCGTTCTCATTAACCCTTTCCAAAACGGCGAGTCTGAAGGCCTTGTAGTGACCTGAGCTAGGGATTTAGGCTGGAGATATTTGTTACGGAGAATTTGTGCCCACATTCCATCAGATTCAGTAGATAGCCTATATAGCCATTTGCTAAGCAGGGATTTGTTTTTAATTTCCAAATTCTCAATCCCTAACCCTCCTTGGTCTTTGGGCCTACAAATAATATCCCATCTGGATAATCTATATTTCATCTTTGCCTCATCACTTTGCCAGAAGAAACGAGATCGATAAAAATATAACCTTTTCCGTAACTCAACAGGCACTTCAAAGAAAGAAAGAAGGAACATAGGCATACTATTTAATACCGAATTTATTAACACGAGACTACCTCCATAAGACAAAAGCTTGCCCTTCCAGTAGCTTAGTTTTTTTCGAATCGATACTCAAGGCATTTCCATTCTTTATTCGAAAGCCGACGATGGTGAATCGGAATCCCTAGGTAACGAAATGGCAAGGAACCAAATTCACAACCGAACAATTGTCTATAAGTGTCTTGTTCTTCCTTGGCTCGTCCAAAGCAGAACAATTCACTCTTATGAAAATTTATTTTTAGACCAGACAATTGTTCGAAAAGGCAAAGGTGAGCTTCATATTTCCGGATTTTGCGAGGTCATGCTCCATGAAAATGATAGTGCCATCCGCATATTATAGAATAGACACGCCCCCATCGACAAGGTGAGGGATGAGTCCACCTACCTTCCCATTATCCTTGGCCCTACCTATCAGGACTGCCAACATATCTACCATAATGTTGAACAAGACCAGGGACATCGGATCCCCTTGTCTTAAGCCTTTGTAGGTTTGGAAATAATGACCTATGTCATCGTTCACTTTAACCCCCATGCTACCTTTCTGTACAAAGGAGTCTACCTATTTCTGCCAGGATTCGGCGAACCCCTTCATATGCATAGCCTGTTGGAGGAAGGGCCATTTGACTTTATCATAAGCTTTTTCGAAATCCACATTGAAAATTACTCCATCGAGCTTCTTTGAGTGGATTTCATGCAGAGTTTCATGTAAGACAACAACCCCCTCTGGGATGTGTCTCCCGGCCATGAAAGCAGTCTGACTCGGATGCACCACCGAATGGGCAATCTGCGTCAACCTATTAGTACCGACTTTAGTAAAAAAATTGAAACTCACGTTCAAAAGACAAATTGGCCTACACTGCTCGATGCGCACTGCCTCCTTGATAACCCACAAGTATAGGGGATCGCAACAGTTTTCGAGGGTAGAGTATTCAACCCAAATTTATTGATTCGACACAAGGGGAGCCAAAGAATATTCACAAGTATTAGCAGCTGAGTTTTCAATTCAACCACACCTGAAAGACTTAATATCTGCAGCAAAGTTTTTAGTAGCAAAGTAGTATGGAAGTAACGGTAGCGGTGGCAAAAGTAACAATATCAGTTTTGTAGTGATTGTAACAGTAGCAACGGCAAAGTAACTTAGCAAAGATCAATATGTGAAAAGCTCGTAGGCAACGGATCAGTGATGGATAATTATGTCGGATGGCATTCACCATGCAACAGTTATAACCTAGGGTGACACAGAACTAGCTCCAAATCATCAATATAATGTAGGCATGTATTCCGTATATAGTCATACGTGCTTATGGAAAAGAACTTGCATGATATCTTTTGTCCTACCCTCCCGTGGCAGCGGGGTACTAATGGAAACTAAGGGATATTAAGGCCTCCTTTTAATAGAGAACCGGAATAAAGCATTAGCACTTAATGAATACACGAACTCCTCAAACTACGGTAATCACCGGAAAGAATCCCAATTATTGTCATCTTGGGGTATGCGGATCATAACACGTAATATGTGTCTACAACTTGCAAGATAGGATCAAGAACAAAAATATATTCATGAAAACATAATAGGTTCAGATCTGAAATCATGGCACTCGGGCCCTAGTGACAAGCATTAAGCATAGCAAAGTCATGGCAACATCAATCTCAGAACATAGTGGATACTAGGGATCAAACCCTAACAAAACTAACTCGATTACATGATAAATCTCATCCAACCCATAACCGTCCAGCAAGCCTACGAAGGAATTACTCACTCCCGGCGGTGAGCATCATGAAATTGGTGATGAAGGAAGGTTGGTGATGATGATGGCGACGAATCCCCCTCTCGGGAGCCCCGAACGGACTCCAGATCAGCCCTCCCGATGAAGAACAGGAGGTGGCGGCGGCTCCGTATCGTAAAATGCAATGAATCCTTCTCTCTAAATTTTTTCTCCGTGAATAGGTACTTATAGAGTTGGAATTAGGGTCAGAGGAGCTCCAGGGGGCCCACAAGCCTGCAGGGAGTGCCCCGGGGGGTGGGCGCGCCCCCAGGGCTTGTGGCCTCTGGGTGGCGCCCCTCTGGTTGATTCTTGCGCCAATATTTTTTATATATTCCAAAAATATTCTCCGTAAATTTTCAGGTCAATCCGAGAACTTTTATTTCTGCACAAAAATAACACCATGGCAATTCTGCTGAAAACAACGTCAGTCCGGGTTAGTTCCATTCAAATCATGCAAATTAGAGTCCAAAACAAGGGCAAAAGAGTTTGGAAAAGTAGATACGATGGAGACGTATCAACTCCCCCAAGCTTAACCCATTGCTTGTCCTCAAGCAATTCAGTTGACAAACTGAAAGTGACAAAGAAAAACTTTTACAAACTCTGTTTGATCTTGTTGTTGCAAATATGTCCAGCCAATATTCCGGTTTTCAGCAAAGATTATGAACTAACCATATTCACAATAGCATTTAGGTCTCACATTTACTCATTTCAATGGCATAATCAACTAGCGAGTAATAATAATAAATCTCGGATGACAACACTTTTTTTTCAAAACAATCATGATATAATATGGTAAAATGGTATCTCGCTAGCCCTTTCTGAGACCGCAAAACATAAATGCAGAGCACCCCTGAAGATCAAGGACTGACTAGACATTATAATTCATGGCAAAGGAGATCCAGTCAAACTCATACTCAATATCAATTAATAACAAAGCATACAAATGATAGTGGTGCTCTCTAGCTGGTGCTTTTTATAAGAGGATGATGACTCAGCAATAAAAGTAAATAGATAGGCTAGGCCCTTCGCAGAGGGAAGCAGGGATTTGCAGAGGTGCCAGAGCTCGAGCTTTTAAAACAGAGATGAATATAATTTTGAGCGGTATGCTTTCATTGTCAACATAACAACCAAGAGATCTCACTATCTTCCATGGTCCGTTTAGTATCCCAAAACTGCTTAGCAACAGTCGGACAAGTGGGTAATGTTGGGGTGAACCAAAAAAGTTTGGGTAGAGCCGGATCTAAGTGTGGAGTGAAATCCAACAAAAAAATCAGTAACTAAAAGCTAGATACATTATAGGCGGTTCCCAAACAGAATGGTAAAGTTTTTACTCCCCCTCCACCAACAAACACACTCCACGGCTAGCTGAATCCACGGGTACCGTCCATACCAACAACAGTCCTGGGGGAGTTTTGTTTGATATTTATATTTTGATTTGATTTTGAGCAAGGAACTGGGCATCCCGATTACTAGCCACTTTCTCATGAATGACAAGTGAATAAACACTCATCGTGAGAATAACCCACCTAGCATGAAAGATACTGATAGCCCCCAGTCACTACATGAGCGATTCGGGCATACAAAATAGATTATTATTTGAAGGTTTAGAGTTTGGCACATGCAAATTTACTTGGAATGGCAGGTAAATACCGCATATATGTAGGTATGGTGGACTCATATGGAACAACTTTGGGTTTAAGGAAGTGGATGCACAAGCAGTATTCCCGCTTAGTACAAGTGAAGGCTAGCAAAAGATTGAGGAGCGACCAACTAGAGAGCGACAACGGTCATAAACATGCATTGAGCTTAACCAACATTGAATGCAAGCATGAGTAGGATGTAAATCACCGTGAACATAAATATCGTGGAGGCTATGTTGTTCTTGTTACAACTACATGCGTGAACATGTGCCAAGTCAAGCCACTCGAATCATTCAAAGGAGGATACCATCCTATCATACTACATCATAGCCATTTTGATTTGCATGTTGGCACACAAGACAAACCATTATACACTCCTAGCTAATTAAGCATGGCATGAGTAACTATAATCTCTAATTGTCATTGCAAACATGTTTCATTCATAATGGGCTGAATCAAGAACGATGAGCTAATCATATTTACAAAACAAAATAGGTCGAGTTTGTACCAGCTTTTCTCCATCTCAATCATTTCATCAAATATCGTCATTATTGCCTTTCACTTGCACGACCGAATGGTGTGAATAATAATAACAGTGCACGTGTATTGGACCAAGCTGGAATCTGCAAACATTTATTCAAAGGAGAAGACAAGGTAATATGGGCTCTCTATTAGATCAACAATAATGCATATGAGAGCCACTCAACATTTTCATCGTGGTCTTCTCCTTACAACCCAAAGAAAAGGAAAAGAATTTCAAAGAAACACATTGAAATATTTTTGGAGTTTTTGTTTTGCTGAAGAAAGTAAAACAAGAACGAGAAAAACTATTTACACGGGAAAGCTCCCAACAAGCAAAAGAAGAACGAGAAATCTTTTTTGGGTTTTCTTTTAATACTACTACTAAATTAAACTAGAAAGAAAATCTAAAAAGAAGCAAGAACTAATTTTTTTTATTTTCTCAAAGTTTTTCAAACACACACAAGAAGAAAGCGAGAAAAACAAACTAACATGGATAATACAATGAAAAAGTATGAACACTGACAACTGAAATGAGTGTGTGAACATGAATGTAATGTCGGTGAGAAATACGTACTCCCCCAAGCTTAGGCTTTTGACCTAAGTTGGTCTAGGGCCACGGCTCGAAATAACCCTCTCCTAGATACTCCGGAGGGTCCTGAGGGTTCCACTGGTTGGCGAGCTCCTGTGGCTCCCGCTGAAAAACAGGCTCCTGATATGGATCAAGAACTGGTGCTGGCTCAGGTGCTGGGGGTTGTAAAAGACCCCAAAATCTGTAGATGTCCTCGGGCATAATAGTGTACCTGCCTGAACGAATATCGAACAAAGAAGAAGTAGGCAAAGTAATAGTCTCAGAAGTACCCTGACTAAATACTAAGTTGTAGAGGAGTCTCTTGTCCTTATCCTTCTTAATAAAATCGTGTGCTACCATACTCTTATAGTTTAAATATTTAGTGGGTAGCAGCATCTCCTCCTCCTCATCATGCCTAATGGGTATCTCAAAATGTTTAGCAAGGCGAGAGGCATAGATACCTCCAAAAATAGCCCCCTTCGAATGGTTCGTGTTCAACCGTCGAGCAATAATAGCGCCCAAACTAAAAGTTCTATCAGTATATAAAGCATGGCGCAAAATGGCAAGGTCAGGGGCACTAAGGCCTCCACTCTCCCCACGACCAATCAAACATCTCCCAGAAAATAATAAATAATAGCGTAAAACAGGAAAATGTAAGCTAGCCACTCTCGCTTCCGACACCCCTCTCTTCCCCCATAGTAATTTTAGCAATAAAGTCCTCCACGTCTCTAGGACGTGGTTCACTGACGCTGCCCTCATAAGGTAATTTGCAAACATCGCAAAATCCTAAAGTGTCATTTGCATAGGCACATCATACAAGTGAAATTCTACCATGGGAGGATCCTTCCTAGAATGAAAGTGAAAATTTTGCACAAAGGTATTAGTGAGTAGGAGGTATTGGTCACACTTATCGTGGAGAAAGCCGGTGATGCCTGCATTCTCTGCCAAATAATAGAAATCATCATTAATTCCGGCCGCCCTCAAGAATGCATCACTTGGCCATTCACATGGCCGAACCTCCGCCGCACGCAAAAGGTTGTACTTGGGCTTCTTCTTCTCCCCATTTTCATTTTCATTTGAATTCCGGCTTGAAGAACTCCTTAACCATCTCTTCATCATTTCTTTCCTTTTCTCTGAAAATATTCTGAAATTTTTAGTGACTCAAAATAAAAGTGAACAAAACTCAACAAGATTGATAGCAACTACTCCCACAAATGTCTAGAGGCTATATCATGCAACAAAACTACTTTGGACCATATAAATTTGACATGCAAGCTCAAGAACAAGGTCACACAGCAGCAAAAATTTGCAACATATAAAGCACTAGAACAAAAACTAATTGGACCATTGGAGGAGTCACATACCGAAGAACAATCCCCCAAAACAGTTTTGCAAACGGGGCTTTGAGCAAGGAGATCGAAAATGGCAGCAAAATGAGCTAGAACACGGGTTTGAGCTATGGTGGGATTTTTTCTGGAGGAAGATGAAGTGGATGGGTGCTGGAATAAGTGAGGGGGACCCACGTGGGACCCACAAGCCCTGTAGGCGCGCCCAGGGGGGTGGGCGCGCCCTGTGGGCTTGTGTCCCACTGGTGCACTCCCCTGACGTGTTTTCAGTGCCAAAAATTCTTAAATATTGTGGAAAAAATCATACTATATTTTCAGGGCATTTGGAGAACTTTTATTTTCTGGACATTTTTTTATTGCACGGATAATTCAGAAAACAGAGAAATAACTGTAATTTTGCTTTATTATTTTAAATAACAGAAAGTAAAAAGTGGATACAGAAAGTTGTGTTTACTAAATTCATCCATCTCATGCCCATCAAAAGGAATCCATTAACAAGGTTGATCAACTCTTATTAACAAACTTCTTCCGAATGACATGAAACCGGAGAATCTTCGTATAACACTAGGTTAGCTCAACGGGGATATGCATGTCCCCAACAATAAGAATATCATATTTCTTTTTGACAATAGGAATAGGGAATTCAAAACCTCCAATAGCAATAGTTGAAAATTTTCCAATAGAATTGATGCTATTAACTTGAGGTTGTTTCTTCAAAAAGTGTACGGTATGCTCATTACCTTTAACATGAAAAGTGACATTGCCCTTGTTGCAATCAATAACAGCCCCTGCAGTATTCAAAAAGGGTCTACCAAGGATGATCGACATACTGTCGCCCTCGGGTATATCAAGAATAACAAAGTCCGTTAAAATAGTAACATTTGCAACTTCGACAGGCACATCCTCACAAATACCGATGGGTATAGCAGTTGATTTATCAGCCATTTGCAAAGAGATTTCAGTTGGTGTCAACTTATTCAAATCAAGTCTACGATATAAAGAGAAAGACATAATACTAACACCGGCTCCAAGATCACATAAAGCAGTTTTAACATAGTTTCTTTTAATGGAGCATGGTATAGTTGGTATTCCTGGATCTCCTAGTTTCTTTGGTATTCCACCTTTAAAAGTGTAATTAGCAAGCATAGTGGAAATTTCAACTTCCGGTATCTTTCTTTTATTTGTAACAATATCTTTCATATACTTAGCATAAGGAGACATTTTCAGAATATCAGTCAAACGCATACGCAAAAAGACAGGTCTAAGCATTTCAACAAAGCGCTCAAAATCCTCATCATCCTTTTTATTGGATGGTTTAGGAGGAAAGGGCATGGGTTTCTGAACCCATGGTTCTCTTTCTTTACCATGTTTCCTAGCAATGAAGTTTCTCTTATCATCTCTTTTATTCTTAGGTTGTGGGTTATCAAGATCAACAGTAGGTTCAATCTCCACATCATTATCATTGCTAGGTTGAGAATCAACATGAACATCATCATTATCTTTATTACTAGGTTCATGTTCATCACCAGATTGTGTCTCAGCATCAGAAATAGAAATATCATTTGGATTCTCAGGTGTGTCTGCAACAGGTTCACTAGAAGCATGCAAAGTCCTATCAGTTTTATTTTTCCTCTTTGAAGGACTAGGTGCATCAGTATTAATTCTCTGAGAATCTTGTTCAACTCTCTTAGGATGGCCCTCAGGATACAAAGGTTCCTGAGTCATTTTGCCTCCTCTAGTCATAACTCTAACAGCATGGTCATTGTTCTTATTATTCATCTCATTTAGCAAATCATTTTGTGCCTTGAGAACTTGTTCTACTTGAGTTTTTACCACGGAAGCATGTTTACTAATAATTTTGAGATCATTAACAGTTCTACACATATAGTCACCCAAGCAGTCAAGCATATAAGCATTGCGTTTCAATTGTCTACTAACATAAGCATTGAAATTTTCTTGTTTAACAATAAAGTTATCAAATTCATCCAAGCATTGACTAGCAGACTTATCATAAGGGATATCACCTTCATCAAATCTATAGAGAGAATTTACCTCTACTACCTGTGTCGGAATATTAAGGCCATGTATTTCTTCAATAGATGGTAAATTCTTAACATCTTCAGCTTTAATACCTTTTTCTTTCATAGATTTCTTTGCATCTTGCATATCTTCAGGACTGAGAAATAGAATACCTCTTTTCTTCGGAGTTGGCTTAGGAGGTGGTTTAGGAAGAGTCCAATCATTATCATTACTCAATATGTTATTCAATAATACTTTAGCTTGTTCAACAGTTCGTTCCCTGAAACACAACCAGCACAACTATCTAGGTGGTCCCTAGAAGCATTAGTTAGTCCATTATAAAAGATATCAAGTATTTCATTTTTCTTGAGAGGATGATCCGACAAAGCATTAAGTAATTGGAGAAGCCTCCCCCAAGCTTGTGGGAGACTCTCTTCTTCAAATTGCACAAAGTTAAATATTTCCTGTAAAGCAGCTTGTTTCTTATGAGCAGGAAAATATTTTTCAGAGAAGTAATATATCATATCCTGGGGACTACGCACACAACCAGGAGCAAGAGAATTAAACCATATCTTAGCATCACCCTTTAACGAGAAAGGAAACAACTTCAGAATATAGTAATAGAAATTTTTTTCCTCATGAGCAAACAGGGTGGTTATATCATTCAATTTGGTAAGGTGTGCCACAACAGTTTCAGATTCATAACCATGGAAAGGATCAGATTCAACCAAAGTAATTAACTCAGGATCGACAGAAAATTCATAATCCTTATCAGTAACAAAGATAGGTGAAGTAGCAAACTTAGGATCATATTGCATTCTAGCATTCAAAGATTTTTCTTTCCACTTGCATAGTAATTTCTTAAGATCATCTCTATCCTTACAAGCAAGAAAGTCTTTAGCTACCTCTCCATCCATAACATAACCCTCAGGTATATCAGGCAATTCATATCTAGGAGAGCTAGGTCTGGCCGGTGTTTCAAAGTGTTCAGTGTCAATAATTTCATCAGTTTCAGCATTCTCAATATCTTTAGCTCTAGCAAGTTATTCATCAAGAAATTCACCCAGTGGCACAACATTATCAAGCAAAGCAGTAGTATCATCATAAGTGAGGGAGTCATGGACTAAGGGGTCCTCGGGGTGACGGCCCATTGAACATGGGCCGGACTGGTGGAGCTGTATAGTGACAGGAGATCTATGAAGCCGTGGTGTGCCTTCCAAGTCAAGAATGCGGAGGATCCCTTTAATCCCTTATTGTAATCTATCTTTGGTAACCCTAACCCTACTGGTGTCTATATAAACCGATGGTTTTTAGTCTTTAGGGCTAGAGCTACATTCATCACCTCATCTCCTTAGGGTTTAGCTCATGTTGATCTCGAGGTAGACCTACTCTGTAAACCATACAATACATCCAATACAATCAAGTAGGACGTAGGGTATTACCTCTTCGAGAGGGCCCGAACCTGGGTAAACACTGTGTTCGTCGTCCCTTGTTCCCGATCGATCCTAGATCCACAGCTCGGGACCCCCTACCCCGAGGTCTGCCGGTTCTGACACCGACATTGGTACTTTCATTGAGAGTTCCGCTGTTGAATCGCCAGAAGAATCGATGGCTCAACCGGTCGTTGGAGACCACACCAGCGCCGAGGGCTTCCCTGCCCCTGGCCATCTCCTCGTCTTCGGCGGCATATTAGTGCGTGCCGATCCCATTAGTCGCCTCGACCAGATCGAATGCTTCACCCCAATTGAAGGGTTCAGTGGTTCAGGGGCATCGACCCCAGGACCAGCAGACTCGCAAAAATCCGGTATCTCTCAGAGTCCGGCCCTGAATCCTGACTCTACAGACCGCCTACAAGATCTCCCGCCGAGTCGCCAGAGTGTCCGGCACCCCCGTGTGCCCAGCCGGCAGAACACTTGGTAAATCTATTCCGTGCAATGGGAATCTCCGTCATCAGGCCCACGGCCTATGGTCGGATCGGGCTTAAACCTGACAACCGAGAAATCAACACCCCCCGGTCACGCACCTCGTCGCCACCGTCGAAGAGGCCCAGGAGGGGCCACAACCTTACAAGCTAAAAACGGTGTACACTCGAGTCTCCAGCTCGGAGTCAAACACCAGCCCAGATGTACGTCCGGACTTGATCCCCAATGCAAGATCTGGCCTTGAGCCGATCCAGCCGCATACCATTCCGGATCTAGGCCCTGCAAGGTCAGAGCTGGACACGGCTCAACCGCCCATTAAGGACAGTCCGGGTCCGTTGCAGGAGGGAATCCTCGAATTTTTCCCACCCACCCACCATACTGAATACTCCCCGAATTCAGGGAACCCCGACATATGGGATCTCATGTATGTCAAACAGCTGCCAAACGAGACAGTCCATCATTATTGGGCTAGGTTTGTCCTGGTGAAGAACAGGATGGCACCTTGCTGTGACAAAGAGATAATTAAAGCCTTCCAGTTCAACTGCAAGGACGACGGCCTCTTGAATGCCCTCGCTCGTCGCCGAATTCAAAACTTCACCAAACTATCAGACATGGTGCGCAAGTATTGCGCCATGGAGAACACATGGAGGGCGCAACAGATGAACATGGGGCCACCGCCCGCCGCGCATCACCGAAGGTCTCGCTTTAAACGGGCTTACACAAATCAGTCGCCGGAGCGCGAGCCTAACAAAAAGAAAACTAGGTCCAGATCAGTGCTAGACGAGTTGCTGGATAAACCATGCCTAATACACTCGGTCTTGCTAGATGCTAACCCAACCCACAGACTTCGATCCTATTGGGTGGTAAGACAAGTGGCCAAATATGGTGAGCCAATCTTGGGCCTTACACCCCCAGATAAGCAGTCAGCGGCTTCACCACAGGACCACAATGTCCTCGCGGTATACGAGACGTTCGCCTCGAACAATAAAAGGAAAAAGGCTCTTCGAGAGCTCAGCCAGATATATCAAGTGGCGGTCACACAGCCATGGGCAGCCACGCCTATCACCTTTGACGACAAGGATGAGCCAAGCCCCCGTAACAACCACGCACCGGCCGCACTAGTCCTCGACCCCATTGTCAACGGTTTCCGGCTGACCAAAGTGCTGATGGATGGAGGCAGCGGCCTTAACCTCATTTATGAGGATACTCTCAACAAGATGCAGTTCAACAGATCTCGCATCGAACATAGTCATACCACATTCCGGGATATAATACCCGGTAGGAAGGCACACTGCTCGGGACGCGTAACCCTCGACGTTGTATTCGACACACCCGATAACTACAGATCCGAACCCTTGCTATTTCACATTGTGCCCTTCCGTAGCGGATACCACGCCCTTCTAGGACGTGAGGCATTCTCAAGATTTCAGGCCATACCACATTACGGGTATATGAAACTCTAGATGCCAGGGCCCAACGGGGTAATCTCACTTAAAAGTGACCCGAGCAAAGCCTTGCGAGCTGAAAACAAGATGGCATCCCTCGCCCTAGAGGCACTTTCCAAAGCCCTCGCGACCGAAGAGTTGACAGCGCTACGCACTACAGCCGACAGGGATGAAGTGGTCCTCAGTAAAAATACCAAAATCCACATCATTCAAGCCAGCCAATGAAATAGTAAACTTTCAAGTGCACCCAATAGACCCCAATAAAACGGCATCCATAGGAGCACAGCTGGACCCCGCAGTCGACGAGGCGCTAAGGACATTTGCGTGAAAACTGGGAAATATTTGCCTGGCACCCATCAGATATGCCAGGAATCCCACACAGGCTAGCAGAGCACAACCTCAACATTTTAAAAGGCTTCAAGCCAGTGAAACAAACCCTGCGCTGATTTTCTGAACCCAAACGGCAGGCCATGGGTGAAGAGCTTGCAAAACTACTAGAGGCCGGATTCATCCGCGAGATCAAGCACCCCGAGTGGTTAGCAAATCTGGTTATGGTACCCAAGAAGGATAAGTCCTGGCGGCTCTGTGTCGACTTGAAAGACCTTAACATGGCCTGCCCTAAGGATCCATTCCCCCTGCCAAGGATAGACCAGATCATCGACGCCACCGACGGACACAACTTGTTATGCTTGCTTGACGCATACTCCGGATACCATCAGATTAAAATGAAGGAGTCCGATCAGGCAGCAACCGCATTGATCACCCCTTATGGGCCTTTCTACTTCAACACCATGCCTTCGGGCTAAAAAACGCAGGAGCCACATACCAGCGCATGATGCAAACATGCCTCGAAAACCAAATTGGCAGAATGGTCGAGGCATACGTGGATGATGTGGTTGTCAAAACCAAACACATAGACCAACTGATAGGCGACCTACGCCAAACCTTCGACAACTTGCGAGCCTACGACATACGACTCAACCCGGAGAAACGCGTCTTCGGGGTCCCTGCCGAAAAGCTACTCGTATTCATCGTTTCCCACAGAGGAATCGAAGCCAATCCGGCCAAAATTAGAGCGCTGTCTCAGCTCGCAATACCAACAGAGCTCAAGCATGTCCAGAAGCTAGCAGGATGCGTGGCCGCCTTGAGCCGCTTCATATCTCGCCTCGGAGAAAAGGCATTGCCACTCTACAAGCTGCTAAAAAAGACCAAGAACTTCCAGTGGACAGATGAAGCAACTGTGGCACTCGAGGAGATTAAAACACTCCTCGTCGGCAACCCTATCCTGGCCGCACCCAGCATCGGCGAACCCATGCTTCTATACATTTCAACCACCAATCAGGTGGTCAGCGCGGTGCTCGTTGTGGAGCGGGAGTCTGAGGGCCACAAGTTCCAAGTCCAAAAGCCGGTCTATTATGTGTCCGAGGTACTTACGCCATGCAAATCATGATACCCGCACTATCAAAAGATAGCCTACATGGTTTTTATGGCGTCCCGAAAGTTACGACACTACTTTCAAGAATGTTCGGTCACAGTGGCATCAGAGGTTCCCCTGAATGATATAATCAATAACAGGGATGCCACGGGCCGCATCGCCAAATGGGCCATCGAGCTCCTCCCCTTCGAGATAACATAAAAGCCACGCCGAGCCATTGAATCTCAGGTGCTGGCCGATTTCATAGCCGAATGGACCGAGGCCGAACTACCCCGGGAGTACTCTACATATTCACACTGGACAATGTATTTCGACGGCTCAAAGATGTTAGCCGGACTGGGGGCTGGGGTCATCCTAATCTCCCTACAGGCGACACTGTTCGGTATGTCCTCCAGATAATGTACACATACTCCAACAACGTAGCCGAGTACAAAGCACTACTACATCGTCTTCGTATGGCCACGTCAATGGGCATGCAACGCCTCGAGGTAAGGGGAGATTCAAACCTGGCGATCTCTCAAATCAACGGCGAATTCGACGCCAAAGACCCCAAGATGGTGGCATACAGAAACGCGGTCCTCCGGATATCGGCCCGATTTGAGGGCCTAGAATTTCACCATGTCGCTAGAGACAACAATCAAGCAGCCGACGTCCTCGCCCGCATGGGCGCCAAATGCGACCTGGTTCCCAACAACACCTTCCTCGAGCGGATCTTTAAGCCCTCCATGGTGTGGCAGGACGACGTCACCGGTGCACCATCCAATGAGCCCACTCACCATATCTCGCCCGAAGACGAACAAGACGATCACGTCATTGGCGGCTCCGCACTCGAGGAAACACCTTCCGCCCACGAAGTCATGGCCGTAATCCCACCCTGGACAGAACCCCTGCTAGCCTACCTCACACAACACCAGCTTTCGGAGGATCAAACTGAAGCACGATGTATAGTTCGGCGCTCTAAAGCATACAAGGTCCATGAGGGTGAACTCTATAAGAAGAGCACCACAGGAATCTTACAAAGGTGCATCTCCGAAGAAGATGGGCAACGGCTCTTGGCAGAGGTACACGCGGGCATGGGTGGACACCACGCGGAAGCTCGGGCTTTGGTCAGCAAGGCTTTCCGAGCAGATTTCTTCTGGCCTACCACCCGTGAAGATGCCCGGACATTAGTCCAACATTGCGTCGGATGCCAGCTGTTCGCAAATCAAAGCCACTTGCCCCCCACAGCTCTTCGGACGATACCGATAACATGGCCTTTTGTGGTCTCGGGTCTCGACATGGTCGGGCCACTTAAAGGGGGGACAAACAAAAAGAAGTACCTATTGGTCATGGTCGACAAATTCACCAAGTGGATCGAGGCAAGGCCCGTCACTTCGGCAGAATCCGTTCCGGTCGTCGACTTCTTATCCGATGTCGTACACTGTAACATCCCCAGGTTACCTCACCCTAGTTAAGCTACTTAACTTGCCATGTCATCATGATCAATCTAAATAAATTGCAACTAGGAAATAATCCAAAAAAATTCAAATTTAATTTGCAATTCAAATAATTATTTCTTCAAACAGCCAAACTAAAATGTACATAATGTTGCAAACATTTCAGATGCAATTATAAAATTGTAATCCACATTAATAAAATTAGTTGAGTAACTCTAACAACCTCAAACAGTAACAAACAACCCTATTAAATGCCTTATTCATTTTTGAGAAACTCAAATCAGTACTAAAAGTCCTCAAACTTTTTGAGGCAGTGTCTAAAACCACCAGAGAATTATTGGGACCTTTCCCATATTTTTCCTAAGTGATTAGGATGCCTAAATAAGTCCTTCTCTCTCTCTGTTATTAATAAAAAGAAAAACAGAAAATAGAGAAAAAGAAAAGGGGGCAAAGGCCTACTGTGCACTTGGGCCGCAAGTGCACAGTAGCCAGCCCAGCCCATCTCGCCGCTCATCCCCTTCCTCCCTCCTCGTGTCGACGCCGTAGCCGCCCTGGTCGCCGATGTCGCACGCGTCGTCCATCCGCCGTCTCCCCACGGTGGATAAGGTTCCCCGAGCCCCTGACGAAACCCTAGCCACCCCAGACTCCCCCTCGCTCTATCCCTCGCCCGCTTTCTTCCTCCTCGCACAGCCACCCGAAGGGTCGCCGCCGTCCATCGCTCGATCTCACGGCCACCGACCACCCCGAGCTGCACCGCGTGTCCAGGAGGAGCGCTATCGTCGTCTACGTCGACTACATCTACTCGCTCGACCGGAGCCGCCCCGAATCGACTCCCTCGAGCTCTTCTTCTTCCTCTGCACGGACGAACACCGTCGATGATTCCGACCACGACGAGCCTCCCCGAGCAGGCTTGAGCACACCTGCAGGATCACTGTAAGCCCGCGCACCTTTCCCCTCTCTCTCCCGCGCATTTCCGTCACCGTAGGCACCGCATTAGAGGTGACCGAACTCCATGCCGCTGGCGAGCTCGTCGCCGTGAATCCCCTCGTCGTCATGCTCAAACGAGCACGGCTTCGTGCTCAGTGCGTCTGTGCAAGACCAACGCGCCCACTCGCTCGTCTCCTAGTGCCCTACAACGCATGATCCGTCCACGCCCGAGCTCCGGCGAAGTTCCCGAGCTCGCCGCCGTCGCCATAGGGCCTCTCCGACCACGAGACCGCCGCAGATCGACGCGGTTTGGTCTTCGCTTTCCAACGCGCCCAAATGCGTGGCGAACGGAGTCCCGTAGACGATTTTCGATGAGGTCCGAGACCGCGCCGCCGCGGATATGGTCGCCGGCGACTGGCCGTCGGCGCCGCTGACGTGTCAACGTCATTAACCACTAACCCGTGGCTCTGTGCTGCTGACTGGTGGGTCCCGCTCACTAATTAACTTCAGGTTAGATTAAACACTGATTTGAATTAAACTAAATGCCACTGACAGTAGGGCCCCACCACTAATTAAATCTGTAATTATAATAAGTTAAACCTAATTAACTACTGTGAGGCTGACATGTGGGTCCCGCTGGACCCACAGGTCAGATTTGACTCTGGTCAATCGCACTGTAGATCGATGACGTCAGCGTTACATCATGTTGACATCATCCCACACTGTTTCGGATAATGTCAATTTAAATAATAAGTATAATTCCAGAAAATGCCTAAAACCTTTAGAGAATCGTAGAAAATAAACCGTAGCTCGGATCGAAAAACTTAAAACATGAAAGTTGCTCAGAACGACGAGACGAATCAGAATACTCTCTCCGCTTATTTGTCACATGCCTCTAACTACCCAAACATGAAACCTTCCCCTCCGGTTCATCTGTCTGACAGATGCCCAGAGGTGGGAAAATATCCCAGATATTTTCCCGCTTCACCTACGACGTGTATCGCTGCATTTGGTCACCCCTAACACCGCATAGTGCCATGTCTTGCTTTGTGATCACTTTCGTTACCGTGTATTTATTTGTTTCTTCTCCCCCTTTCTCTCGATAGACCCCGAGACCGACGATGACCCGAAGATCGTCTACCTCATTGAAGACCAGTTGGTGTTTGCAAAGCAATCAGGCAAGCACCCCCATTTTGAGAATTCCGATATCGCCCACTCTCTTCTCTCTTATGCTTGCATTAGAAGTTACTGCTGCTACTGTTGTCCTATATCTGCTGCATAGCCTGTTTACTTGTAAGCTGTTGTTGATACTTTCCTGCTATCCTAAATTGTTTAGTATAGGATGGGTAGAGCCTTATCAGAGATCCACTTGTCCCGACTGCCCCGCTGGACTCTCAGAAGACCCGAGCAACGGGATCGAAGATCAGACCCTGGCACCGCACGTCACTTCCCCCTTAAATTGCTCGACACTACTGGGTTACTATCGAGTGCCGAGGGTGATACCTCGTCAGCACTTCTGATGATAACCTTGTAGGTTAGTTAATCGGTCGTGGTAAGCGAGGGTGATTCCTCCTACACCACCCCCGATAACGACATCGTCGTGCAACTGTTCAAGTGTGGACCTCAAGGGTGATACCTCCTTCGTTCACCTTGACGAGAACATCAGGTGGGACTCCATCGAGGGTGATTCCTCAGGGTTCCCTTGGTGTTAGACACACGGTTACTGTTGTTACTATGACTGAACACTGAACCATGATACTAAAGACGGGTCGGCCCTGAGGGGTACCCGCGCGAGCATGAATGCAAAGTGATGTGGAGTCGGGTTGACCTGAGAGGTGCCCACGAGATAACTACGAGGCGTGGCCGGGCATTCTTAGCCCTTGCCGCAAGTCCTCGAGACGGGGCGACGGGGTCACATCGATTGTGAGTCTCTGCTCGTTTCCGCGCGCTCCTAAACCACTAAACGGTTTGGATATTTGATCCGAGGGGCCTCTGGCCTGATAGCACTAACCATCACGTGGGCATAGTATGGGCGTTCTGCGTCGTATACTTCAGCCGAAGCTTAATGGACGTCAGCGATTGAGCGGCGCGCCAAGTTGGACTGGTTACGCAACTGCGCTTGTATTAAGGGGTTGCTAGGTCTGCTCTCGGCCGTGAACATAACGTGCAGGAGTTCCCGGGGCGAAGGCCCAAGACCCCTGGGGGCATAGGTTTAGTCCGGCGTGCTGACCTCTCTGTTAAGTATTTGGTCGGGTTGCGGCGTGTTGCTTAGCCGAGGCCGAGCATGACCTAGAAAAGTGTGTCCGGTCGGAGTTAAGCGAGCATGGTGGGTAACTTGGTGCACCCCTGCAGGGAAGAACTAATCTATCGATAGCCTGTCCTACGGTAACGGACACTCGGAGTTGTATCCCGATCGGTACAACTAGAACTGAGATGAACTGGATAGTATGGCTCTGGGATTGCTTTCTCGCAGGGAGTCGAGGAAGAATCTCTGGCCGAGGTTGATGACACTGTTATACTTTACATTATGTTATTCTGCACTCTTCTAATGCTGCAAGACCGATGAAGATGCTTGAAGAAGCTAGTCTTCGATAGGACTAGGCTTTCCCCTCTATTCTAGCATTTCTGCAGCCCAGTCCACATATACAGCCATCCTTTGAAAATGTTGCATATGTAGTTTAGATCCTTGCTTGCTGAGTACTTCGGATGAGTACTCATGTTTGCTTTACTTTCTATTTCCCCCATATCCAATTGATGCCACCAGACGACGGAGCCCCTGAGTCAGATGCCCCAGTCGACGACCACTTCTACTACCCGCTCGGCGAGTACTACTACTACGAGGAGCCGACTGATGACCAGGAGTAGGATTCAGAGGGTCCTAGGCAGGAGGCCTACGCCTTTTGATCGTAGAGTTTTATTTTACCCCGCCTTCCAAAGGTTTATCTCTCTCTGTAATATATCTGTACCCAGATATCTGATGCTTCCGCTGACACTTGTATGCCATCGAGCTATGTATTCGAGCCCTCGAGGCCCTGGCTTGTAATATAAAGCTTGTATAACTTTATTTATGTTTTAGAGTTGTGTTGTGATATCTTCAAGTGAGTCCTTAGGCTTAATCATGTGCATTTGCGTGTATGGTTAGTGCGTGATTAAGTCGGGGTCGTCACAGGTTGGTATCAGAGCCGACTGCCTGTAGGAACCCCCCTTTCCAACTCCTTGGCTGAAGTTGAGTCTAGTGGTCCAAAACTATTTTACTAACTTGGCTGTGTGGCTTACGGGCCCACGTCGCCAACTGGGTGGTATTAGGATCTTTTATTCCTCGTCTTTACTCTGGGACTCTGATCACTCATCTATTCGGGTTAATTTTTTTACTAACTTCAACATTAGGTTCTCGTAACCGCTTTCTCACAGAGAGCCCCTCATGCCAGATGATCGCTTGGTTCATCAGAAGACTCCGACGATACTCCTCGAAGTTCTCGAGACCATGTGCCACTGCTTTGCAGTTCCTGACCACCGATAAACTCCGATGGGTAACTACTTACACCTGTCATTCTTATATTCATTCCAGTTACTCTAGGGTTATATCTGATATATTGAAATACTATCCGACATTTCGAGAATTCTTTGAACCTGCTGCTTTGCAGTTTCTTTCCGTTTGAATATCCCTATAAATAATTCCTAACATCTATTGGGGATTTGTTCATCCCCAATTATTCAAGTGCTTTCTAGAACACATTGAATGACTATCTGATCTCCCGAAAATCCTCTGCAGCCTATTGCTCTTGAAATTCTTGCCTGCTTGTCTTATGGTTAATTCCATATGTTTAGTAATCCCCGTCAACATCCTTTGCCAATTACCATTTTGAATCCCCTGAATCAATATGCTGCAAATACTCGTAATCATCAGTCGATACCTAGAACTCGTCCTTCCGGCTCAGTCACCATTCCAGACATGAGCTGGTTCTCAGCCAATCAAGTATTGGTTGATTGTCCAACTAAGCATGTACGATTCACTCATTCCCCTGCCCAGGTGAACTAATTGTCACTCCTGGCTTTGGAAATCGTGAACCCAATGAATTTTATACTTGGGTTGTTCAAGTGCTTCCTTAATTCAATGTGCTTGCCTCCCATCCTTCCTCAGGAGGACTCTCAGGTGGAACCAGTTGTTAAAACCTTACCCCGTTAGTTCTCACGAATGACTTGATTCCTTTTGTGGACAATTATCCAACCGATTCCTTTCTATTTTGAGAACCTTATCGGTTTCTTCCCCGTTGATATTGCCTTTGGCACTGAAGAATTCTCTACTTCTTGCCATCTGTATATCCGCCCTGCTTGCATGGCACAGAGAGACAGTGCATTCCTTCTCCATATTGACTTGGGACTGACTACTGACCAAGACATGTCCCGTAAACATGGTTGGAGATCTCTGCAAGACGGAACGCTAAAGTTATTCATCTAGTTCTATTCAACCTACTCATATTTGGACAAAGCTTTTGCTTCTGATCCTTCGTTTCTGAACCATAACTCCTTTGTACTTAAACGTCGGATTGTTCCGATGTTTCTATAATCTGATGCCGTCACATTCTTTCTTCTTCTGGTTGAGTACCGCTACTCACGTCAGATCCTTTGCTGACCACCTGCTCTTTTGTTGGATTATTATCCGACAATGTCCTTCATCTTCTATCTTTGAGAATTCTTTCCCTGTTGCAATTGCCTTCGGCAATGCGGTATCATGTAATTCTTTTTGTCCATATTCAATTATGAAATGTTGTTTGTTGCTTCTATAAGCATGGGGTATAGATCCGTAAAATGCCCCTATGGGTTGAGTCTATGCCTTCGCTAGCTGTGAGAACCCACAAGGCTTCATGTGCCATACCTTCTGTTGTTCCACCAGTTAAACTTTCAAACTCTAAACATTCTTAATAGAGAGCAGTGAATGAGAAGTTGTTCATTGAAGAAGTGGGAGTCGACCTTGAACCTTTGTGTTCATGCCCATGGACCCGATGTAGAACTTATCATGGAAGCTGCTCGTAAAAATAATTATTTCCTTGGTACAAGTTCATCTTGAATCTACGAATTGATCCTTTGCAATCGTGGTTCCGACCATATTTCCTCCTTGATTCCATTTTCTGGATAAGATAAAATACTTATCCTCTGCAAATCATTTCCCCCGTCCAACCTCTACTCCAATTTACCTTCCGGTATTATCCCTAGTATTTGTTACTGGGAAGTTAAATACTCCATTACCTCATTCCTAGCCTGATCGGCTATATCATTATCGTGCCGACTTTTAACTGTGCTACCCGGCCCTTCTTCCCGGAGCACAATTTTCGACGATGAGTTAAGCTTACGTCGATCTTCCTCATCCTGTCATATCACCTCAAACAACAAGCTTGAATTCGAGCTTGTGTCGTATCCGTGGTACCAATAACCTTTCGCTTCGGCATTCCTTTTTGCTTGATGTCATCGCTGACTGATTACATCTTCTTCAAACCTTTCGGCAATTGTGTCGTGATCACCGATAATATTTTGGCTTCCTCGGAGATGTCCATTGAATTCATGGCTAGAATTACCAACTCTGCCCCTCGATGATTTGTGATATCATCGATGACATCCTTGACTTTCTGCCAACACAGACCTGATTGTGCTTGGTTAATCTTTACGTTCCGATATAATCCTGGAAGTGTTCCTTTGCATTTCTTGTGATCTTTCGATCCAACCCTTCCTTGGAACACCATGTTATCGCTTCCTCGGAGCATGACTATGGTATTCCGAATATCATTGAGAACAGTGAAAATGCAATGCTACATGTCTCTTCATCAATTGTCCAAAGCATCGTTGTATGGGTAATATCATGATTCTTCCCTCGTCCCTTTGACTAGATACTTTTGAACTTGCTGTCCCATCATGTAAATCATGCTCCGCTTTTTCCTTGGACAGGATATATTCCCAATTCTTGTGTGTAAACACATTTTCCTTTCCATTGTTTTGTTTAACCTTTCTTGAGATCTATATGATGTAAGCAGAAATAACTCCCTGCCTATAAAATACCCCGGTGCACAACTTCGTCAGAGAGACCCCGTTACTATGGTTGATGACATTCCGGTAACCACCGATGGACGAGAACCTTGCCGATTGGTCCGCCTCATTTTAACGAGCAGGAAAATAGTTCTCTTCGTCCCTCGCTCTTGGTACCGATGCTATTACCAACTTAACTGACAGACTATTCTCTGACATACCCTGTTGTCGTGACCGGTAGGATGCCACCGATCTCCCTACTCTTGATCGACACCCCTCCACAGTTCCACAGGATCGGAACCTGACTCTCCTGTACATCCTTGGTTCCGAGATATCCTATGCTCTTGGACTTGTGTGTTATCATGAGCTACCCCTCGAGAGATGATCTACTCCCGATACCCTGAACCCCTGTTCACACCTTGTTCAGGTATCGATCGTTTGTCCATTCGTTTGAAACATCCTATTGTACCCTCCTATTTGCTCTTGGTGTTTCTTAAGTTTCAACACGAGAGCTACTTCTACCACATTCCCTGAATTGTTCATCAGATAATTAACCCTATAAGGGTCAGTTCTCCCGAAGTCACTGCTTATTTCCCCACTTAAATCTCGGGACGAGATTTCTTGTAGTGGAGGAGATTTGTAACATCCCCAGGTTACCTCACCCTCGTTAAGCTACTTAACTTGCCATGTCATCATGATCAATCTAAATAAATTGCAACTAGGAAATAATCCAACAAAATTCAAATTTAAATTTGCAGGTCAAATAATTATTTCTTCAAACAGCCAAACTAAAATGCACATAATGTTGCAAACATTTCAGATGCAATTATAAAATTGTAATCCACATTAATAAAATTAGTTGAGTAACTCTAACAACCTCAAACAGTAACAAACAGCCCTATTAAATGCCTTATTCATTTTTGAGAAACTCAAATCAGTACTAAAAGTCCTCAAACTTTTTGTGGCAGTGTCTAAAACCACCAGAGAATTATTGGGACCTTTCCCATATTTTTCCTAAGTGATTATGATGCCTAAAAAAGTCCTTCTCTCTCTCTGTTATTAATAAAAAGAAAAACATAAAATAGAGAAAAAGAAAAGGGGGCAAAGGCCTACTGTGCACTTGGGCCGCAAGTGCACAGTAGCCAGCCCAGCCCATCTCGCCGCTCATCCCCTTCCTCCCTCCTCGTGTCGATGTCGTAGCCGCCCTGGTCGCCGATGCCGCACGTGTCGTCCATTCGCCGTCTCCCCGCGGTGGATAAGGTTCCCCGAGCCCCTGACGAAACCCTAGCCACCCCAGACTCCCCCTCGCTCTATCCCTCGCCCACTTTCTTCCTCCTCGCACAACCACCCGAAGGGTCGCCGCCGTCCATCGCTCGATCTCGCGGCCACCGGCCACCCCGAGCTGCACCGCGAGTCCAGGAGGAGCGCTATCGTTGTCTACGTCGACTACATCTACTCGCTCGACCGGAGCCGCCCCGAATCGACTCCCTCGAGCTCTTCTTCTTCCTCTGCACCGATGAACACCGTCGATGATTCCGGCCACGACGAGCCTCCCCGAGCAGGCTTGAGCACACCTGCAGGCTCACTGTAAGCCCGCGCGCCTTTCCCCTCTCTCTCCCGCGCATTTCCGTCGCCGTAGGCACCGCATTAGAGGTGACCAAACTCCATGCCGCCGGCGAGCTCGTTGCCGTGAACCCCCTCGTCGTCATGCTCAAACGAGCACGGCTTCATGCTCAGTGCGTCTGCGCAAGACCAACGTGCCCACTCGCTCTTCTCCTAGTGCCCTACAACGCATGATCCGTCCACGCCCGAGCTCCGGCGAAGTTCCCGAGCTCGCCGCCGTCGCCATAGGGCCTCTCCGACCACGAGACCGCCGCAGATCGACGCGGTTTGTGATGAAGACATGTACCTAGGGTAGGGTAATAGGCCTGACCTAGACACCCTTACCCGAGGACACTGCCCTAAGGCCAAGGACATTCAAAGGATAGCACCATCTACCGACTGAAATCGCCACAGGGTGCAATCCACTCGACCAACAGTTCACTCGGATAACCCAATTCCATTCGACCGGGGTGTAATCACTCGACCACATCAGAAACCACTCGGAGGACAGAAGATCTAAGGTCACTCAGGATGGCAATGGTCAGGCGTTCACTCCATAGTCTTAATGATCATTTATTTGCCTTTATTGCTGGCGTTATCAGTAACGTCCTGTCTTTATGGACATTGAACCCCTTGTAACGTGGGACGGCTGGGGTCCTGGCGCACTCTATATAAGCCACCGCCCTCCACTGGCACAAGGGTTCGCACCCCCTGTAACTTCACGCATAAGTCAATCGACCGAGCCTCCGGGCACTGAGACGTAGGGCTGTTACTTCCTCCGAGAAGGGCCTGAACTCGTAAATCTTGCGTGCACAACCTCACCGTAGCTAGGATCTTGCCTCCTCATACCTACCCCCCATTCTACTGTCAGACTTAGAACCACGACAGTTGGCGCCCACCTTGGGGCTGGTGTCTTAGCGACTTTCCAGTGAGGTTGCAATTTTTTCCGATTCCCATCATCATGGTTTCGGGTGGAGGTTTGGCTGAGGGCCACGAGATCCGTCTTGGCGCGCTCGTCTTCATCGCCGACGACTCCGCCTGGCTCCAGGGGCCCCCCCTTGACGTCGAGACATTCCCCGTCCGCGGGGCGACGCACTTTCGCGCATGTGTCCCCGGCGTCCTTCTGCGGCAGCCGTCGACCCAATATCGGTCGTTTCCTACGACGTCTTCGTTCCCCGCTGTTCGCCGTCGCAAGCAATCTGGTCGATCGCGGCTTCAGCGGTGGGTGAAGCATGCAGTGGCACGTCAATCGGCCACCTCTCAAGTCGCGGCAATTGAGCCCGATGAATCTCTCTACGGCCTGTTTGATCTGTCAACTGGCTCCGTCGAGACTCTGTCCGAGTGCGACAGCAGCGATCCTGCGGCGGAGGTCCTGATGGTCGACACGCCGCGTAGCCCACCTGGCATGCGTCGCAACGGAGGCGGCGACGGCGGTGGCGATCCGTCGCGTGTTCATGAGGAATACCACCCCGAAACCCTCTCTTCACGCGGAGGGAGGAACTTCACTGCCGTAACGAGGAGGCACTCCACACGCCCATCGTCGGAGAGACCTCCGAGGCTCGGGCCTTGGAGGCAGCGCGCTTGGCCACTTTGGCTGAACGCACTCGACTGGAACATCTTCAGCATGCACTCGACGAACGTGCTCGGCAGCGGATTCCTGAGTCCAGTCGACGGCGGCAATTATTCCCTCCTGAACCTCAGGTATACCGCACTCCGATTCAGAATCTTGCAGCCGCAGCTCGTATAGCAGAATCCATCCAGCCATCCCAGTCAGAAGCTGGACGAGGTTTGATGCAGATCCGTGCTCTGCTTCGGGCGGCAGGAGACCAAAACACTGCAGTATCACAGTCGCGTGACAGAATCCATAGCAGATCTGTGGTGGCTGACACAGTTCAGTCGGCTCACAGCCCAAGATCGCCTCCACGGCGTGAAGGGCGGGTGCATCGCCAGGATCAGCACTTGGGTCGGATCCACGAGCAGTACGATCATCGACTCAGCCGTGATGACCACCGTCGAGCGCCTACACCCCCTCCGAGAAGCGGATCATATGTGCCCCGGCACTATGATGACAGGCGCCCGTACAGCGGAGGGCGGAGGACGCCGGTCGACCCAAGAGAGCCAGGGTTTGATGCGAGGTCAATTTTAGTGCAAGGTTTGGTCGACAGGAACCGAGCACACAGAGAGGGGCAAGGCAGGGATCGCCCGAGTGGAAGCAGGATTCATGTTTCGGGTCCCAAGTGTTTTAGCAGAGCTATCAGAGCCGCTGAGATCCCCCCAACTTCAGGTTGGCGACTGGGGTTAGTAAGTTCACCGGTGAGTCGAAGCCTGATACTTGGCTGGAAGATTACCGAGTGGCTGTCCAGATCGGTGGTGGAAATGATGAGGTAGCTATGAAACACCTTCCTCTCATGCTGGAAGGGTCGGCAGAGCATGGCTGAATCAGGTGGCTCCAGGCAGTATATTCAGCTGGGAGGAGTTAGCCCGAGTGTTTGTCAGGACATTTGAGGGCACATGCAAACGACCTGCGGGGTTGACAGAATTGCAGCATTGTGTACAGAAGCCGAATGAAACTCTGAGGGATTACATCCAAAGATGGACCACATTACACCACACAGTAGAGAATGTATCCCAACACCAAGCAGTTTGTGCCTTCAAGGAAGGCGTTCGGTATCGAGAGCTTAACTTGAAATTCAGTCGGACAGGAGATATGTCTCTGACCCGAATGATGGAAATAGCCACCCGGTATGCTAATGGTGAAGAAGAGGACCGACTCCGCAGTGGGAAGGGCAAGCCAGTCGCCCAAGACACCGGAGTGGGTCGGAAGCAGAAACGCAAAGCCGAACCAGCAGGTCCAGGTGAAGCTGCAGTTGTAACTCAAGGGAAATTCAAAGGAAAGCCCAAGGGACCCTGGGTCCCCAAGAAGGTGAAAGATCAGGCTGGGAACGATGTGTTGGACTTGCCATGTCACATTCACACCAAGAAGGATGAAGAGGGAAATCTGATTTATCCCAAACATACCACTCGACAATGTCGGCTCCTAATCCAGCAGTTCCGAGAGAAACAACCCAATGAAAAGGAAAAAGAGTCTGACAAGGATGGTGATTAGGAAGAAGATGATGACGGTTTCCCTAACGTCAATTCCACTTTGATGATTTTTGCTGACATTGAGAGTAAAAGTCGACTGAAAGTCATCAACAGAGAGGTAAACATGGTTGCTCCGGCAATGACGACATATTTGAAATGGTCAAAGACTCCCATCACATTCGACCAATCTGACCACCCACCGCACGTCGCCACCCCCGGGAGGCAAGCGTTGGTGGTCGACCCGGTCGTTGGAGGCACCCGGCTGACCAAAGTCTTGATGGATGGTGGCAGCGGCTTGAACATTTTGTATGCAGAGACTCTTCGTGGGATGGGCATCCCGATGTCCAGGCTCAGTGAGAGCAACATGCGGTTCCATGGTGTCATTCCAGGGAAGAAAGCTGATTCACTCGGACAGATCACTCTTGACGTGGTTTTCGGTGACTCAAAGAATTACCGCAAGGAGAAGCTGACATTTGAGGTTGTGGATTTTCACAGTGCCTATCATGCTATTCTGGGCAGAACTGCATATGCCCGTTTCATGGCTTGACCGTGTTACGTGTACCTCAAGCTGAAGATGCCTGGCCCCAAGGGTGTGATCACGGTTACTGGCAATCGACAACGAGCAGAAGAGTGCCTCCAGAAGGGCTCTAAGATTGCCGATGAACAGATGGCAGCGATTGAAATGGAAGAGTATAAGAAGACTGCAGATCCGAGTGATTTGTTGCGCACTAAGAAGCCTGCTTCCGAGTCTGCATTTCAGTCGTCCGGTGAAACAAAGCCTGTTCACATTCACCCGACCGATCCCAGTGCCGCACCGACTCATATCTCAACAACACTCGACAGCAAATAGGAAGAAGCGCTCATCCAGTTCCTCCGTGAGAACTGGGACATCTTCGCATGGAAGCCATCTGACATGCCGGGTGTACCCAGGGGGCTGGCTGAGCACCGTTTGCGAGTCGATCCAAAGGCAAAACCCGTGAAATAGCACCTCCGCCGGTCCGCTGCGGAGAAGAGAAAGGCAATCGGCGAGGAGGTGGCTCGGCTTTTGGCAGCTGAGTTCATCCGCGAGATTTACCACTTCGAGTGGCTCGCCAATGTTGTCATGGTTCCTAAGAAGGACGATTCACTCTGTATGTGCATTGATTTCAAGGATATCAATCGGGCCTGCCCGAAAGATCATTTTCCTCTCCCCCGCATCGATCAGATAGTCGACTCGACTGCGGGATGTGAGTGATTGTCCTTCCTGGATGCATATTCCGGGTACCATCAGATCCGACTGTATGGACCTGATGAAATAAAAACAGCTTTTATCACCCCATTCGGGTGCTTTTGCTATGTCACCATGCCCTTTGGTCTCAAGAATGCTGGTGCCACATTCATGCGCATGATACAGAAGTGCCTGCTAACTCAAATCAGTCGGAATGTGGAAGCATACATGGATGACATCGTGGTTAAGTCGCGCAAAGGTTCCGACCTGCTGACTGACCTTGCTGAAACCTTTGCCAATTTGAGAAGATATGATATCAAGCTTAATCCGTCGAAGTGTACATTTGGAGTTCCACGGGGAAAGTTACTCGGTTTCCTCGTTTTCGAACGTGGGATCGATGCAAACCCAGAGAAAGTTGGTGCAATCCTCCGAATGAAACGCCCTGTGCGTGTACACGACGTTCAGAAGCTTACTGGTTGTTTGGCCGCGTTGAGTCGATTCATCTCTCGCCTCGGTGAAAAGGCATTGCCTCTTTACCGACTGATGAAGAAATCTGATAAGTTCGAGTGGACTCCTGAAGCTGACGCAGCGTTTGCAGAGCTCAAAGCCCTGCTTTCCACCCAGCCGGTGCTTGCTGCTCCAATCAGCAAAGAGCCTTTACTGCTTTATATAGCAGCCACTGGACAGGTTGTCAGTACAGTACTCACGGTCGAGCGGGAAGAAGAAGGCAAAACTTACCAGGTTCAACGCCCAGTATACTATATTTCTGAAGTCTTAACTCCATCCAAGCAGAGATATCCATATTCTCAGAAGCTTGTCTATGGAATCTACTTGACCACGAAGAAGGTTGCACATTACTTCTCAGATCATTCAGTTACAGTCATCAGCGACGCTCCGTTGTCAGAAATTTTGAACAACAGAGATGCAACTGGCCGAGTGGCAAAGTGGGCGATTGAACTCCTTCCGCTGGATATCAAGTTCGAGGCAAAGAAAGCGATCAAGTCTCAAGCAATAGCAGATTTCCTTGTCGAGTGGATTGAACAATAGTTACCGACCCAGATACAGTCGGAACATTGGACTATGTTCTTCGACGGGTCCAAGATGTTGAATGGTTCAGGCGTTGGAGTGGTCCTGGTATCTCCACGAGGCGACAACCTCAGATATGTTCTCCAGATTCACTTTGATTCCTCCAACAATGAAGCTGAATATGAGGCACTCTTGTATGGGTTGCGTATGGCCATTTCACTCGGCGTCCGCCGCCTAATGGTTTACGGTGACTCAGATTTAGTGGTTAATCAAGTGATGAAGGAGTGGGACGTCAGGAGCGAAGCTATGACAGGTTATTGCAATGCGGTGAGAAAGTTAGAAAAAAAAGTTTGAAGGGCTAGAGCTCCACCATATACCCCGACTGAAGAATCAAGCAGCCGATGACTTGGCGAAGATAGGATCCAAGCGGGAGCCTATTCCCAGCAATGTGTTTTTGGAGCATATTCATGTACCATCAGTTCAAGAAGATCCCTTCATAGAAGAGCCCCCACAGCCTAAAAGTTCCACTGATCCGACTAAAGTTGAAATCCCAGCTGTGGTCGACTTGATCATGGAAGTTTTGATTGTTATTCCAGATTGGATAGTGCCGTATATCGCATATATTCTCAGGAAAGAGCTTCCAGAGGATGAAGAAGAGGCTCGCCAGATTGTCCATCGATCCAAAGCCTTCACAGTAATGGTGGAGCAACTCTATAGAGTAAGTGTCACGGGGGTCGTTCAGAAATGCATCACTCCGGAAGAAGGCCGAATGATCCTCGATGATATTCACTCGGGAACCTGTGGTCACCATGCGTCTTCTCGGGCCATCGTGGCCAAAGCGTATCGAGCAGGGTTTTATTGGCCGCGGGCAAATGAGATGGCAAAAGAGATAATTGACAAATGTGAGGGTTGTCAGTTCTACTCCAACATGTCCCATAAACCCGCTTCAGCCCTGAAGACCATTCCACTTGTCTGGCCATTTGCTGTTTGGGGTTTGGATATGGTGGGACCTCTAAAGACTGGCAGGAGTGGTTTCACCCATGTGCTTGTAGCAGTCGACAAGTTCACCAAGTGGATCGAAGCTAAACCTGTCAAAAACCTGGATGCAAGTACTGCGGTCAGCTTCATCAGAGGGTTAATATTTAGATATGGAGTATCACACAGCATCATCACGGATAATGGGTCAAACTTTGATTCTGATGAGTTTCGAGCTTTCTGTGCATCCTAAGGTACTCGGGTCGACTATGCTTCAGTCGCCCACCCTCAGTCGAATGGGCAAGCAGAAAGAGTGAACGGTTTGATTCTCAAAGGTCTGAAACCTCGATTGATGCGCGACCTCAAACATGCGGCCGGCGCTTGGGTAGATGAGCTACCGTCAGTCCTTTGGGGATTAAGAACAACACCAAATCAGCCGACTGGTCGAACCCCCTTCTTCATGGTCTATGGGGCTGAGGCTGTGCTGCCGAGTGACTTGCTTCACAATGCGCCCCGAGTAGAAATTTTTTCAGAAGCTGAAGCAGAACAAGCTCGAGAAGATGCTGTTGATCTTCTGGAAGAAGAAAGAGAGATGGCCTTGATCCGATCGACCATTTATCAGCAAGACCTTCGTCGATTGTATGCCAGAAATGTGAAGGGTCGAGCATTTCAGGAAGGAGACCTTGTGCTCCGAGTGGACCAGCAGCGGCCTCACAAACTTGCCCCCGCTTGGGAAGGTCTCTTCATCGTCACCAAGGTGCTCCAAAACGGAGCATATCACCTCTACAATGTGGAGCATAATAAAGACGAGCCACGCTCTTGGAATGCGGAGCTACTCCGCCGTTTTTATACTTAAGTGTTCAGACTGATGAGATGTAATAAAGAGTACCTTTCAGTTCATTTATCAAAGACATGGTTTTACAGTCTCCTAAATGATTGTTGTTACTAGTACATGTGTCCAAAATCCCCAAGTGGGTGGCTTAGCCGCGAATCCGATTCGCCTAAGTTTAAAAAATCCCACCGAGTGATGAGCAACCCTCTCACTCAGGGGCTTAGCTGCAGTCATGTACTCGCCTAAGTTTAAAAAATCCTACCGAGTGATGAGCAGCCCTCTCACTCGGGGGCTTAGCTGCAGTCCTGTACTCGCCTAAGTTTAAAAAATCCTACCGAGTGATGAGCAACCCTCTCACTCGGGGGCTTAGCTGCAGTCCAGTACTCGCCTAAGTTTAAAAAATCCTACCGAGTGATGAGCAACCCTCTCACTCGGGGGCTTAGCTGCAGTCCTGTACTCACCTAAGTTAAAAAAATCCTACCGAGTGATGAGCAACCCTCTCACTCGGGGGCTTAGCTGCAGTCCTGTTCTCGCCTAAGTTTAAAAAATCCTACCAAGTGAGGAGCAACCCTCCCACTCGGGGGCTTAGCTGCAGTCCTGTACTCGCCTAAGTTTAAAAAATCCTACCAAGTGAGGAGCAACCCTCTCACTCGGGGGCTTAGCTGCAGTCCTGTACTCGCCTAAGTTTAAAAGATCCTACCAAGCGAGGAGCAACCCTCCCACTCGGGGGCTTAGCTGCAGTCCTGTACTCGCCTAAGTTTGTAAAATCCTACCGAGTGATGAGCAACCCTCTCACTCGGAGGCTTAGCTGCAGTCCTGTACTCGCCTAAGTTTGTAAAATCCTACCGAGTGATGAGCAACCCTCTCTCTCGGGGGCTTAGCTGCAGTCCTGTACTCGCCTAAGTTTAAAAAATCCTACCGAGTGACGAGCAACCCTCTCACTCGGAGGCTTAGCTGCAGTCCTGTACTCGCCTAAGTGTAAAACATGCTCCATCCTGATCTGCAAGGACGACGAGGTGCAGGTCATCCGCGATCCTCTCCTCAGAACTGCGTCTGTTCCGAGTGAAGATACAAGTTCCACTCGGAAATAAAAACAAGCATATTTAAGGGCAAACTAAGTTCGGACAAAGGAGCTTAAAAGTACTCGGGCATCAGGCCCGAATGAGTTTTACGGTTACAAAATCACTCGGCATACCGAGGCAAATTGAACCGGATCATAAAAGTTCGGACGACGGAGCTCAAAATACTCGGGCATCAGGCCCGAAGGAGTTTTACGGTTATAGAATCACTCGGCATACCGAGGCAAATTGAATCAAATCATAAAAGTTTCATTCACTCCGCAGAGGGGCTGGCAGGCTCGACAAACTTGTCCAGGTCGATTCCATCCGCGATTCGAGTAGCAGCAGCAATGAAGGTCTCCATGAAAGACTGGAAGTCGAGTTTCTTGGTGTTGGCGACCTTGATTGCCTCTAGCTTTTCTTCTCTGGCTTCCTTGCAGTGGACGCGAACCAGGGACAAAGCTACATCAGCACCGCATCGAGCAGCGGACTTCTTCCACTCCTGCACTCGACCAGGAATCTCGTTAAGTCGAGTCATCAGAGACTCGAGATCGTTTCAGAGCGTGTCCCCTGGCCAGAGCGCTGTGTCGATCCGCGAAAATGCAACCTTGAGTCGAGCAAGATATTCCAAGGCACTGGCGAGGCGAGACTCCAGTCAGAGCACATTCATGGCTGCTTCATCTTTGACAGGGGAGTTGATAGGGTCCAAGTTCGTCTCGACCCGCCCAGTTTCTTCCTCGAAGTCTTGACAGAATTCTGCACTCGCAGAGAAATAATGAGTCGACAGCGGTATGATGAGTCGATGAAAGCAAACCAATCGCACAGAGAAAAGTACCTTCAAGCATGAGGAATAATTTTTTGGCGAGTCCTCCCAGGTAGTTCTCTAGCTCATCCCTCCTGCGGGTGATGTCTTCTACTTTGTCGGTCAGGGTTCGCTTGTCCTTCTTCAGACGAGTCACTTCTTTGTTGGCTTCGTCAAGAGCAGCCTTCAGCTTGGCATTCTCTCCCTCCAGCTGTCCGACTGAAGCCATCTTTTGGTCAGCAAGCGCCGTTTTGTCTTCGGCGGTTTTCTTCGCAACCGCAAGGTCAACGTCCTTCTTCTCCAAAGCTTGTCTCATTGTTTCTAGAAAGAATAACATTCGAATCAGAAAAAGGAGGAGAAAAGGTGGCAAGAGAACCGGTCGACAAACTTTCCTTACCAGCAGCGTCATCCTTAGTCTTCTGCAAGTTGTTTCGAGCCAACTCCAGGTCAAGATTGAGCTGAGTTTGCTTCTTCTCCAAGTCGGCAAACCGCGCTCCAAGATCACAAGATTTCTGTGTTCAGAAGATAGTCAGTCGGCAGACACAAAGACTAATGCTGAATCAAACATTCGCCAATAGTCTCGGGGACTACACCCAGTGGGTGCACTCAGCGTGCCCCCACTGGTCCGACTCTTTCAATCGACTTGGTCCGTCCAGTCAAAAAAAAAAACTCAGACCATAGCCGATTGCCCGCAGTCGACTACGGTCTCGGGGACTACACCCAGTGGGTGCACTCAGCGTGCCCCCACTGGTAAAGGTTCCCCTCGGCATGATCTGCCCAGCCCGAGTGGAAAAGATCTGTTAAAAGACCCCCGCCGAATCAAACATTCGACGGCGGTCTCGGGGACTACACCCAGTGGGTGCACTCAGCGTGCCCCCACTGGTTCAGAGATTCGATCAGCACAACCTAGTCGACTCAAGTGGAAAAACTACTCAACAGAAATTAAAACACCCAGTAGGTGTATAGACTGACAATGGGTGTGCAATTAAGGTTCCAAAACGCTCATCCACGGACGTCTTGCGGATAAAGCAGCAGTTCCTAAATATCATATCCCAACAGAACAAGCGTCAAGATGGAGTTCAGTCGGAAGTAAGCTAACCTGGACATTGGCCTAAAGTGCTGAGCTGGCATCATAGGCAGCTTGACTGGCCTCGTGCACCACCTTCATTTGCTCCATCATAACGCCAGCCTGGCGTATAGCCTCCTTGGCAGCACTCACTTGGTCTTCTGGGACGTGATGGGGGGTGGGAGGTGCAGTCAGTGTATCAGTTGCAGTAGCTTGAGAGCTTGAGGCATGAAGTTGGACAGACGGAGGAAGGGCCCGCACAGTCGATGACGAAGGACGAGCACTCGACAAGGGATTCGCAAAAGTAACGGAGGCACGGTTGAAGTTCCCGGATTGCTGGATAGTTGGTTCCGTCGCCGGCGTCGACTGGGCCGTCTTGCTAGCTGGTACCTTCTTGACTGAGGTCCTGCTCCTCCTACCCACGAGTTCCTGTGGCTCATCTTCATCATCGTCTTGAAGTTCAATAACATCTCGCGGAGCTGCAAAAGAATCGACCACAAGAGTTCAGTCGACTGTAGAATTGGCTAGCAAAGAAAAGATGAGATAACAGGGGTCATACCCGCTTTGGAGGTGACCGCGTCCTCAATCTCCTCGTCACCATCATCTTGGTAAGCAGAAGTCCCGTAGGTAGCAGCGCTGCAAATCTCAAGGTTCACTCAGTCAAGCAAGTGGATGGGTCGGCAACTGATATAAGATTCTTCAAATAAAGGGTGAAAACGAAACGCTTACGCAGAGGCGACGGGAACGTCAACCTTGATCTTGGGCAAAGCCTTCCGTGGCTTGGACGGCGCGGTCTTGAGCTGCTTCGGAGCCTTCTCAGTCGGCACCAGAGAAGATGTCCGAGTGCGCTTCGAAGTCTGTCCAGTCGGTGCTGCCACCTTGCCCTGGATACTTGCTGGGTCGTGCTTGTGCTTGGAACGCTTTTTCGTGCGAGGTGGAGAATCGACCTCCTCTTCACTGCTCGAGTTTTCCTGCTCTTCATCACTCTCCCCATCGGAGTTCCAGTCGCCGATGTCGCCTCCGATCTCTTCTCCTTCCTGGATCTGCTCCCCGTTGGGCATCGAGTACATCTCAGTATATATCTGCGAAGCAAAGAATCGAACAAGCATCAGTCGGTTCCAAAGACAGTTTACAAATTAGAGTAAAAGTCACTCGACATCGAAGGTCTGACCTTGTCTGGTTCGTTATCAGCGCCGAGTGGTAGAATTCTCCTAGACCCCCTGGGGTTGTCTCTGTTTCCGGTAATGCTCTGCAGCCACCATGCCACCGTCTCCTCGGCAACTTCCTCTGGGTGGATCCGAGCAGAATCATCGGCGCCCGAATACATCCACATAGGATGATCGCGGGCCTGGAGCGGCTGGATGCGGCGAGTGAGAAATACCTCTAGCAAATCCATGCCGGTCACGCCATCGCGGATAAGTTGGATTACGCGGTCGACCAACATGTTCACCTCCGCCTTTTCTTCTGGAGTCACTTTCAAGGAAGAGGGCTTTTCAATTTGCCCCATGGTAAAGGGAGGAAGGCCAGTCGACTGACCAGGAGTTGGTTTGTCCTTACAATAAAACCAGGTCGACTGCCACCCTCTGACCGAATCGGGAAGAGTCATAGGTGGAAATGTGCTTTTGCCTCTCATCTGGATCCCTAGACCTCCGCACATCTGAATCACATGTGTCCTCTCATCACTCGGATTGGCCTTTTTCACAGATTGTGAGTGGCAGGTGAAGATGTGTTTGAAGAGACCCCAATGCGGTCGACAACCCAGGAAATTCTCACACATGGAGACAAACGCAACAAGGTATGTGATGGTGTTCGGAGAAAAGTGATGAAGTTGGGCCCCGAAAAAGTTCAGAAAACCTCAGAAAAAAGGATGAGGGGGCAGAGAAAAACCACAGTCGACGTGGGTCGCGAGGAGGACGCACTCACCCTCCTGCGGCTGCGGCTCGGTCTCATCACCTGGCAGCCTCCAGGACCCATGGTCGATCAAGCCCCCCTCGACCAGATCCTCCATATCTTCTTGCTGAATCATGGAGCGAATCCAATCGCCCTGGATCCAGCCGGGCGGCAGGCCGGATCTCGACGATGAGCCACCCCGACTCGTCTTCTTGCCCTTCGCTGCCGCCGTCGCTTTCTTCGCACGCTCCAAGGCCGCCGTCTTCTCCTTCCCCATCGCGGCAGGCTGCGCTCGGGCGGGGCAGCGTCGTCGAAGGTGGCGGCGAATGCGGTGGTGAAACAGGAGAGGAGGAAGGAGATGAGGAGCACAGTACCGGGCTCATCGACCCCGACGCCTTATATGGGTCCGCTCCCGAGTGGCTGACTAGTGGGCCCAGGCAATCCAGTCAAATCCCGCAACAGTCGCGCGCTGGATACATGGCGAAAAAGGTGGCACGAGAATCAAGGCGTCCCTGCCTAACCCGCTCCGTCTACTGCGGTCCTCTCTGTCCCGCGCGCTTCTCCAAATTTTGAATCCCGTGAGATCCGGAAAGCGGCAGCGTGACCAATCGCGCCAAGGATCTTATACCATATCAACACTCGGAGCTTATCAGAAAAAATCACTCGACGACATCTGAATGGACCTAGGCGACTGAAAATGAAGTTGAAGTTTTTACAAAGATAACCGGCCCGGTTAGGATGCCTCTGAAGCATATAAATCGGGTCGGAACCATCTTCAACCCCTTCTCCACTCGAACCCAGATCCAGTCGGGGGCTAATGACGAAGACATGTACCTAGGGTAGGGTAATAGGCCTGACCTAGACACCCTTACCCGAGGACACTGCCCTAAGGCCAAGGACATTCAAAGGATAGCACCATCTACCGACTGAAATCGCCACAGGGTGCAATCCACTCGACCAACAGTTCACTCGGATAACCCAATTCCATTCGACCGGGGTGTACTCACTCGACCACATCAGAAACCACTCGGAGGACAGAAGATCTAAGGTCACTCAGGATGGCAATGGTCAGGCGTTCACTCCATAGTCTTAATGATCATTTATTTGCCTTTATTGCTGGCGTTATCAGTAACGTCTTATCTTTATGGACATTGAACCCCTTGTAACGTGGGACGGCTGGGGTCCTGGCGCACTCTATATAAGCCACCCCCCTCCACTGGCACAAGGGTTCGCACCCCCTGTAACTTCACGCACAAGTCAATCGACCGAGCCTCCGGGCACCGAGACGTAGGGCTGTTACTTCCTCCGAGAAGGGCCTGAACTCGTAAATCTTGCGTGCACAACCTCACCGTAGCTAGGATCTTGCCTCCTCATACCTACCCCCCATTCTACTGTCAGACTTAGAACCACGACAGTTTGGTCTCCGCTTTCCAACGCGCCCAAATGCGCGGCGAACGGAGTCCCGTAGATGATTTTCGATGAGGTCCAAGACCGCGCCGCCGCGGATATGGTCGCCGGCGACTGGCCGCCGGCGCCGCTGATGTGTCAACGTCATTAACCACTAACCCGTGGCTCTATGCTGCTGACTGGTGGGTCCCGCTCACTAATTAACTTCAGGTTAGATTAAACACTGATTTGAATTAAACTAAATGCCACTGACAGTTGGGCCCCACCACTAATTAAATCAGTAATTATAATAAGTTAAACCTAATTAACTACTGTGAGGCTAACATGTGGGTCCCGCTGGACCCACAGGCCAGATTTGACTCTGGTTAATCGCACTGTAGATCGATGACATCAGCATTACATCATGCTGACATCATCCCACACTGTTTCGGATAATGTCAATTTAAATAATAATTATAATTCCAAAAAATGCCTAAAACCTTTAGAGAATCGTAGAAAATAAACCGTAGCTCGGATCGAAAAACTTAAAACATGAAAGTTGCTCAGAACGACGAGACGAATCAAAATATGCTCTCCGTTTATTTGTCACATGCCTCTAACTACCCGAACATGAAACCTTCCGCTCCGGTTCATCTGTCTGACAGATGCCCAGAGGTGGGAAAATATCCCAGATATTTTCCCGCTTCACCTACGACGTGTATCGCTGCGTTAGGTCACCCCTAACACCGCGTAGTGCCATGTCTTGCTTTGTGATCACTTTCGTTACCGTGTATTTATTTGTTTCTTCTCCCCCTTTCTCTAGATAGACCCCGAGACCGACGATGACCCAAAGATCGTCTACCTCATTGAAGACCAGTTGGTGTTTGCAAAGCAATCAGGCAAGCACCCCCATTTTGAGCATTCCGATATCGCCCACTCTCTTCTCTCTTATGATTGCATTAGAAGTTATTGCTGCTACTGTTGTCCTATATCTGCTGCATAGCCTGTTTACTTGTAACCTATTGTTGATACTTTCCTGCTATCCTAAATTGTTTAGTATAGGATGGGTAGAGCCTTATCAGAGACCCACTTGTCCCGACTGCCCCGCTGGACTCTCAGAAGACCCGAGCAACGGGATCGAAGATCAGTCCCTGGCACCTCACGTCACTTCCCCCTTAAATTGCTCGACACTACTGGGTTACTATCGAGTGCCGAGGGTGATACCTCGTCAGCACTTCTGATGATAACCTTGTAGGTTAGTTAATCGGTCGTGGTAAGCGAGGGTGATTCCTCCTACACCACCCTCGTAACAACATCGTCGTGCAACTGTTCAAGTGTGGACCTCGAGGGTGATACCTCCTTTGTTCACCTTGACGAGAACATCAGGTGGGACTCCATCGAGGGTGATTCCTTAGGGTTCCCTTGGTGTTAGACACACGGTTACTGTTGTTACTATGACTAAACACTGAACCATGATACTAAAGACGGGTCGGCCCTGAGGGGTACCCGCGCGAGCATGAATGCGAAGTGATGTGGAGTCGGGTTGACCTGAGAGGTGCCCGCGAGATCACTACGAGGCGTGGCCGGGCATTCTGAGCCCTTGCCGCAAGTCCTCGAGACGGGGCGACGGGGTCACATCGATCGTGAGTCTCTGCTCATTTCCGCACGCTCCTAAACCACTAAACGGTTTGGATATTTGATCCAAGGGGCCTCTGGCCTGATAGCACTAACCATCACGTGGGCATAGTATGGGCGTTCTGCGTCGTATACTTCAGCCGAAGCTTAATGGACATCAGCGATTGAGCGGCGCGCGCCGAGTTGGACTGGTTACGCAACTGCGCTTGTATTAAGGGGTTGCTAGGTCTGCTCTCGGCCGTGAACGTAACGTGCAGGAGTTCCGGGGGCGAAGGCCCAAGACCCCTGGGGGCATAGGTTTAGTTTGGCGTGCTGACCTATCTGTTAAGTATTTGGTCGGGTTGCGGCGTGTTGCTTAGCCGAGGCCGGGCATGACCCAGAAAACTGTGTCCGGCCGGAGTTAAGCGAGTGTGGTGGGTAACTTGGTGCACCCCTACAGGAAGAACTAATCTATCGATAGCCTGTCCTACGGTAACGGACACTCGGAGTTGTATCCCGATCGGTACAACTAGAGCTGAGATGAACTGGATAGTATGGCTCTGGGATTGCTTTCTCGCAGGGAGTCGAGGAAGAATCTCTGGCCGAGGTTGATGACACTGTTATACTTTACATTATGTTATTCTGCACTCTTCCAATGCTGCAAGACCGATGAAGATGCTTGAAGAAGCTAGTCTTCGATAGGACTAGGCTTTCCCCTCTATTCTGGCATTTCTGCAGCCTAGTCCACATATACAGCCATCCTTTGAAAATGTTGCATATGTAGTTTAGATCCTTGCTTGCTGAGTACTTCGGATGAGTACTCATGTTTGCTTTACTTTCTTTTTCCCCCATATCCAATTGATGCCACCAGACGACGGAGCCCCTGAGTCAGATGGCCCAGTCGACGACCACTTCTACTACCCGCCCGGCGAGTACTACTACTACTTCGAGGAGCCGACTGACGACCAGGAGTAGGATTCGGAGGGTCCTAGGCAGGAGGCCTACGGCTTTCGATCGTAGAGTTTTATTTTACCCCGCCTTCCAAAGGCTTATCTCTCTCTTTAATATATCTGTACCCAGATATCTGATGCTTCCGCTGACACTTGTATGCCATCGAGCTATGTATTCGAGCCCTCGAGGCCCTGGCTTGTAATATAAAGCTTGTATGACTTTATTTATGTTTTAGAGTTGTGTTGTGATATCTTCAAGTGAGTCCTTAGGCTTAATCATGTGCATTTGCGTGTATGGTTAGTGCGCGATTAAGTCGGGGTCCTCACATACACCGTTATGGTATCCCCCATAGCATAATTACCAATAATGGTACCAACTTCACCGCCCAGGAAGTTAAAGACTGGTGCGGCAAAATGAGCATTAAGCTCAATTACGCCTCGGTGTACCACCCACAGACCAACGGACAGGCCGAACGAGCCAACGGGCTCATTATGAGCGGCATTAAGCCTCACCTAGTCCAATCCCTTTCACAATCAGACTGCCATTGGGTCGAGGAACTCGATTTTGTACTATGGGGGGTGCGCACTACTCCTAACCGGTCAACCGAATACACACCATTTTTATGGTATACGGTGCGGAAGCCGTCCTCCCATGCGACCTTATCCATGACGTGCCTAGAGTGCGCATGTACGAAGAAAAGGAAGCCCAGCTTGATCGGAAGGATGATCTGGATGCTCTGGAAGAAGAACAGGATATAGCTCGGGCTCGGTCCGCGTTCTATCAACAACAAGCATGACGTTACCACAACCATGAAGTCCGGGTGAAGGCGTATAACATGGGATACCTCGTCCTCTGACTCCCCGAAAAACAGAAGAATAAACTATCACCTAAATGGGAGGGACCGTACATCATCGATGAAGTACTCATAGGAGGAGCATATCGTCTTCGCCGCCCGTCCGATGACTGCCTCGAGCCGAACCCGTGGAACGCAGCCAGGTTGCGGTGTTTTTACGCCTGAGTTTGACATACATCCCCACCTTTTCCTCCTTTTATTTTCCTCTCCTTCTTTTAGACATGGTACGAGTTCGGCTAAACCGAACCATACCAAGCTCGTATCATATACATCATTGAATGTAAAACCCAGCTTTGCATGGGGGCTCTCTCAGAAGAGCCGAATAATGTATAAATCGTATTCGTACCAATTGCATCCTTCTCACACATGTTAAGCCAATATATGCACTTGTTTGACTTAAGATCTTTGCCAAGCTGGGTTGCCTGGCTCCTGTGTTTACCCCTACGTTCTTGATCGTTCGGCTAGGGAGTAAAGGGAGCACCTCTACGATTGTTACGACCGGGTCATCCGGGACCGTACCTCAGACGGGTGAAGCCGAAAGCTAGCGTTCTTATAGAATACAATAAGTCGGCCTAAGGGAAGTGAATATAGCCTCGCGCTTATCACCAGGTTTTTTTTTTCACAACCATTGGTTTCCGTTGATCCTACGTATCCGGACTATAATTCTACCCGAAGAAAGGAACCCTTGGAGGAACTATTTTCATCAAAAGATGTTTCTTACGTCAAAAAGTTATATAACATGGCTCTCCGCACATGTTTCGTCTGTTCAAGCCAGATGGCCGGATTGCCTGGTTGCCGAAATGTTGCCTTGTTTCCCACGACACATAGTATGGAACACTTCCCGATCTCTGATCGGGGAGGTAGAAGCCGATGGCTGGTTAAGACAACATTCTTTAAAAAAAATAAGAACGCGGATTTAGCACGGTCAACGTAAAGTACATAGATACATAGAATTGACAAAATTACTCTTGTTCGACATTGTCTATCAATTGCTCTAAAGCACAATCCTTCTGAGAATAGTGAGCGGCTGGCATCACATCATCATACACCAAGCTTAGTGGTTTCTCTCGGCCGTCAGGACCCACGGGACCAACCCAGGCCATATGCACCGGGTCTAGCTTGGTGAATCGGGTCTTTACCATAGCCCACGCCTCATGCGCTCCTTCTCGGCAGGCCAAGATCTTCCATAACTCAAACCTTCGCCGAGCACCTTTAAAGCGACTGGCTAGTTCGGCCATACTCTCTGGCGGCACATCTGACGGCCATAATGCCTTCGACATGCTCTTCATGGCTTTCCGGGCCCTCTCGTTAGTCTTCGACAACTCCTTTAAAAGGTTCCCGTCATAAGTACTTGCTTCTTCCTCGGGCCGCCCAGTCAGAAGACCTAACAAGCAGGTGTCGCACATCATCATTAACACATCTATGATACTTGCCAACGAAATGGTAAGGTCAGTACTCACCAAATATGCCACCTTTTAGCTTCGGGTTTTCCTCCAAAGCTTGTGCCAGCTGAGTTTTCAAACTCTTAATTTCCTCGGCCTTCCGCTGATTCTCTGCCTTGAGCTCATTCTTCTCCTCCTAACTTCATGTTAGCACTCGTTTCCCAGCTTCTAGCTCCCTCCGCAACTCGCTTACAGCTTCTGCGGCTATACAGAGAATACGGTGTTAATGCATAACATACAACGTATACCCGCGAAACAGTTTTTTCTACTTACCGGACAACTCGCTGCTGGCTTTTCGAGCCGCATCCAGTTCGGCCCTGGTTTCGACCAACTGTGTCCGACTCACTTTAAGATCCTCGGATAGCGTTTCGTTTTGCTCTCTTGCGGCCTACAAAAATAATATCATTAGACACCCTTAACTCAGTCGTCCCGCCCAACTTAAGGCTGGGGGGCAAGGTGGTTAGAGAACATGATCTGCTTTCAAGCTATATACCTGCACCTTGGCGGCAAAAAGACCGGCGATCCCTTCAAGACCTGTCCGGGCCGCTCCAAGGTACGCATCCACCGAATTCAAAGCACTAAATTCCTGTTCGACAAAGCTGATATGACGTAAAGTCTCCCTCCGGCGGCGATGATTCATTATGCTCTTGACTTCGGAATTGGTAACCGAAACATCGTGAGAGTCCGCCGGAGGCACGCCGGCCGCCGCGTGTTCGGAGGAGGCTCTGGCTTGTACCGAAGACTTGGGACCAGAGCTGTGATTCGGAGCACCCGGGTCATCTTTGGATTGGTGCGGAGGCATACGCCTTCTGCAAAATTGAGAAAGCTTTAATAAAAGGGTGCTAAAAGCAACCCTCGCTGGAATTCCGAAATACGTTACCTCTGGGCCGAGGGGGCAGGCGCTTCCGCTTCGGCAGAGGCTTTCCGCTTTGATCTCCCATTAGGGGCCAAAGCTGGCGCGGTCCACGCTCCTCCCAAGACGGTCTTACGCGTAGTGCGGCGACCCATGGGAGCAGAAGTCAGCACATGGGGAATAGCGCGAGATGAACGCCCTGTTCGAGAGAGGGTCTCCTTTTCACTTACTATGGAAGAGGGAAGAGCCTCGGGGTGATCAGCTATCATAGCAACCTTGACGCCGTCAAGGCTCTCCTGATAGAACACCCATCTTCAAAATCAATCGATGTCTCTGGGTCGTCATGATACCCCGGATCGTCATCACGGGAATGATCCTCCGGTTGAGGAGGAGGGCATTTGATGGATGCAACCTGACGCCTCCAACCCTGTTCAAATACAACCAGTCAGGGTTCGGGCGTAATCTGTGAACTCAAGACATTGGATCGTGGCTTACCCAGTCCACCGGATTGTATCTGGAGCAGCCTTCCTGGATACTCATTCGAACAAAATCTGCCTCCTCTCCCTTGAAGAGCTCGGCCAATATCTTGGCCAGAGCCGCCTTAATGTCTGGCCCTTGTCGCTGGTAGCGGGTTACGTCGTTGGTCCCGTTGTAACACCATAAAGGATGACCCCTTTGCTGCAGGGGTTGCACACAGCGGGTAATAGCGATGGCATTACTTCAACCATGGTCAGCTTACTGCTAGTTAGCAGCCTGATCTTGGCTGCCAGCGCACGCACCTCTTCACTGTCTTGTTGGGAAGGACCTCTGGGCCGCCAGTTGAACCACTTTATCGGCGGGTCGTTTGAGTATTCGGGCAACCCTTGCCGAATTGGATCGGTGAGGGGAACGTCTTCAAAATAAAACCACTCCGAAGTCCATCCTTCGGGAACTTTCAGTGGGGCCCCGATTGGGTACCCTGTCCCAGCTATCCGCCATACTTCGGCGCTGCCCACCTCGAATATGGATCCCTCCCGGAGGCGGGGGACAAGACAGAAATACTTCCTCCACAAGTCAAAGTGGGCCTCGCAACTCAGAAATATCTCGCATAGGGCTACAAAGCCAGAGATGTGCAATCACTGGTACAGCGAGGTGCTATACAAACGGTTTTTAACCCCTTTCTGCGATGGCATTTGGAACCGTCGCCAAGTGAGTGTGGACGATAGGGGGGGTCCTTCCCACACGACCCATAAACCGTCGGGGATAGGGAGCCAAGATGCATATACAGTACTCCTACTCGTTTATCCTTGCATTGCCATCGCAGTCGGTATTCTGTGGTGCTACGTTTACGATGCGCGGCCCATCAGAAACGGTTCACTATTATAGAACGTGTATGATAAGCAGACAATCACACACAATCGCTTTTCCCAAACCGTATGCGATAACTAATTAAGAAGATTAGCTAATCGTCGTACGAGTGTCGAACAGGATTACGAAACGTCGGACCGTCGTAACATCTTCGTACACGACAACTATCGCACACGCTATTCTGTGGTGCAACGTTTACGATGCATACTTCATCAGAAACAGTTCATGGTTGTGAATCCCTGCGAGATCCCTTCTCGAATCCCTGCGAGAAGCAATCCCAGAGCCATATATCCAAGTATCCAGTTCTAAAATTGTATCAATCAGGATACAACTCCAAGTGTCCGTTACCGTAGGACAGGCTATCGATAGAAGCTTTCTTCCCTGTAGGGGCGCACCAACTTACCCACCACGCTCGCTTAACTCCGGCCGGACACACTTTTTTGGGTCATGCCCGACCTCGGCCAAACGACACACCGCAGCCCTACCTAGAGCTCAGCAGAGAGGTCCCCACCGGTCTACATCCTAAGCGCAAGGAGGTCTTGGGCCATCGCCCCTCGCCCTCCGGGTCGTTGCGCACATGGCTCAGATCCAAGCACCACCTCTGTCGTGAATGGCGCCAATCACTCCATGTCGCACTGCTGAACTGGACATCTGTCAGAGCTTTCGGCTGATGCATATGATGCAGAACGCCCATACTATGCCCACGTGGTGGTTAGTGCTATCGGCCAGAGGCCCACTCAGATCAAATATCCAAATCTCTAGTACCTTGGGCTTGCGGTAACGAGCAGAGACTCACGAAAGATGTGACTCCGTCGCCCCGTCTCGAGGACTTGCTGCAAGGGTTAAGAATGCCCGGCCGCGCCTCGTATTCATCACTCGGGCACCATACAAGCAACCCGTTTTCACAACACTCGCCTCTCAGGCGCACGCGGGTACCCCTTAGGGTCGACCCGCCTATCCAAGTAACAGTGTAAAGTCCAAGTATCTGTGTGTCTATAACATCAGGGAAATCCGAGGTATCACCCTCATTGAATTTCCACTCGATGTATCCGTCAAGGTGAACTCGGAGGAATCACCCTTGATGGGTTCACACTTGATGTGTTGCACGACAACGTCGTTACCGGAAGTGGTGAAGGAGGAATCACCCTCGATGACCACGACCGAATAGCTACTCTACAGAGTTAACATCAGAAGTGCTACACGAGGTATCACCCTCGACACTCGATAGTAACGCTGCAGTGTCGTTACAACTAAATGGGGGTGATGTGCGGTGCCGCAGCCTGGTCTTCAATCCCGTTGATCGGGTCTTCGGAAAATACAGCGGGGCAGTCGGGATAAGTGGGGTCACTGATAGGTCTCTACCTAGCCTATACTAAGCAGTTTAGGATATGCAGGTAATTATCAACAGCAAGTTACAATAAACAGGCTATGCATCAGAATATGTAAAGCAGCAGCAGCAGCAATTCTAATGCAAGCATGAGAAATTAGAATGGGCGATATCGGGATGATCAAAGGGGAGGGCTTGCCTTGTTGCTCGGCGGCAAGGGCAAGGTCGTCAATGGTGTCTTCGGTCTCCAGAGCTGCGTCGGTATCGGGGACGACGTTGGGGTCTAACGAGAGAGAAGAGGGGGAGGAAACAGTAAATACTAAGCAAACAAGTGCAGCACAAAGCATAACATGGCAACACGCGGTGACAGAGGTGATCTAACGCAGTGCCGGGTGATACTGGCGAAGGGGGATTCATCCGGGAAAGTATTCCCGGTTCGGGACAAATGTCGGACAGATGACCGGAGGGGAACGGTTCCATGTTCGGTTAGTTAGGGACGTGTGACGGACGAACGGACGGCGTATTCGGATTCGTCTCGTCGTTCTGAGCAACTTTCATGTACAAAGTTTTTCGATCCGAGTTACGGATTATTTAATATGATTTCCTAAAGTTTTTATTAATTTCTGGAATTTATTTAATTATTTAAATTAACATTATCCGAAACAGTAGTTGATGACGTCAGCATCATGCTGACGTCAGCAGCCAATCTAACACTTGGGACCCACCTGTCATTGACTGGTTAGTTAATTAGGGTTAACTAATTAATTAACATATAATTAAACTAATTAATTAAATTAGATTAATCTAAACAGGGTTAATTAACTTAATTAATTAACTAATTATTTATTTATTTTAATAATTCTATTTTTATTTTCATTTATTTATTTTTCTAATTTCATATTTAGGGCGTGGGCCTGTGCTGTCAGCGTCACAGGGGGTTTCGGCCCACCGGCCAGTGGCACAGGGGCGGCAGGGCCCCACCCGTCAGTGGCAGGAGGCCACGGACGCGGGCGCGTGCGATGGGCGCGGCGGGGGCGTGGCGAGGGCGCGGCAGCAGCGCGTGCGCGGGCGCGTGTGCGTGCAGCGGCAGGGGTGAGCGGGACGAGGCCGAAGATGGTGTGGGGCGCGCGCGCGAGGCGGGCGAGGCGCGCGAGCAGGCACTCGGGCGCGCGCGGGTGCGGGGCGGCGCGGACGCGGCCGGGGCGCGGCCCAGCGCACGACGACCGTGGCGAGCGCGAGCGGGGCGGCGGTGACCGAGAGAAAGAGGGGGCGGGCGACGCGGAGCTCATCGCGAGCTGTAGGGACTAGGCAGCGGCGCGAGCTCTAGGGGGAGGACGAGGAGGACGGCGGTGTGGTGGCGGAGAGGTGACGGCGGCGGTGGCGCGTCGGGCGTGGGGCGCGGTCGTCGAGCGCGTCGGGGGCGAGGAGGGGCTCGGCCCGATCCAGATGGGGGGGAATGTGTCGGTGGGGGTTAGGGTTCGGGGTTCCCTAGGGGGAGGCCATATAGGCGCGGGGTGGGCCGGCCGGCTGGGCCGTGGCCCAGTTGGGCCGGGGGTGATTCTCTTTTTATTATTATTTTTTTATTTTCTGTTCTGTTTTCTGTTTTCTTTTATCTTTTCCTTTTATTTATTCACATTTCTCTGTTTATTAAATTGTTAGGCCTCAAATTGAATTTTGTAAAACATAGGAATGGTTCCAAAAACTACTAGGCATCCTCTACTACTACCAAAAATTAGTTTGGAGTCAATTTGAGTTCACACCATTTTTATAATAAACAAAATGCATTAATCCTTACTGTTTTGGTAAAGTTAGAGCCACCTATAAAATTTATAAATTGTTGGTTACAATTTTAGATTAGCCTCTGTAATATTTGTTATTTATCGAACATTTTAGTTTCTATGTTGGATAACTTTTATTTTCCACTTTCACTTAAATTTGAATTTGTGTTAGGAGTTGAAATGCAATATGATGCTAATGATGATTATGCACTGTTAAACATGCTGACTGGTCATTATCAAAAGTGATTACTGTGGCTAATGACATGGGGTGTTACAATTCTCCTCCACTAACAAGAATTCTCGTCCCGAGAATTAAGAGGTAGAAGGAAAAATTTCGGGGTATTCCGCACGAAGATTATCCTCGCGTTCCCAAGTGGCTTCTTCTTCAGTATGATTTGACCACTGCACTTTGAGGAACTTGGTAACCTTCTGACGGGTTCGAAGTTCAGCTTCATCGAGAATGCGGATCAGATGCTCCTTATAAGAAAGATCATCATGCAATTCGAGCATTTCGTGATCCACAGCTTGGTGCGGAGATTCCTTGAAGCATTTACGAAGTTGCGACACATGGAAGACGTCGTGGATATGAGAGAACTGCAGCGGCAACTCAAATTTATACGCCACCTGACCACGTCTTGCAACAATGCGGAAAGGACCAATGTAGCGCGGAGCTAACTTGCCCTTGATTCCAAAACGGTGAGTGCCCTTCATAGGAGTGACACGAAGATAAGCTTGATCACCAGGTTGATAAGTCAAACCCCATCGTTTGCGATCATAGTTGCTCTTCTGGCGGTCCCGAGCCGTCTTGAGATTTTCTCGGACAATACGAACTTGTTCTTCGGCGTGTTGAATAATATCCGGACCCACGAGCGGTCGTTCCCCAGTTTCTGACCAATTCAGAGGGGTTCGACACTTACGTCCATATAGAACTTCGAAGGGGGCCATTTTCAAGCTGGCTTGATAGCTGTTGTTGTAAGAGAATTCGGCATATGGAAGAGATTCTTCCCACTTCTTACCAAACGATATAACACAAGCTCGTAGCATGTCTTCAAGCACTTGATTGACTCGTTCGACTTGGCCTTGGGATTGGGGGTGATAAGCTGAACTCCAGGTAATATGAGTTCCCATAGCTATTTGGAAACTTTCCCAGAATTTGGAAGTGAAAAGACCGCCACGGTCCGAATTGATCTCCTTCGGAATACCGTGGAGTGATACAATTCTGGAGATATACAACTCTGCTAACTGGCTAGCAGTGATAGTTTCGTTGACGGGCAGAAAGTGTGCAACTTTAGAAAGTTGGTCGACGACGACAAGAATAGCATCGTGACCCTTCTGTGACCTGGGAAGTCCTGTAACGAAATCCATCTAAACCTTATCCCATTTCCATAGAGGAATAGGAAGCGGTTGCAGAATTCCAGCTGGTTTCTGATGTTCTGCTTTAACGCGACGACACACATCACATTCGGCAACATAACGAGCAATGTCCTGCTTCATTCTAGACCACCAGTACCTTTGACGGAGATCATGATACATCTTGGTGCTACCTGGATGAATAGACAACGGGGTATCATGTGCCTCCTTCATGACCTTGTCGGTCATAAGTTCGAAGCGAGGTACGACAATGCGGTTTCTGAAATACAAGGTTCCATCTTCAGACAGCGGGAAATCCCTGTACTTTTCAAGGTGAAGATTTTTCTTCATCAGATCAACTTCAGCATCCTTAGCTTGCGCATTCTTAACAGCTTTTCCGAGATCTGGTTGTATCACAAGGTTATTTAGAGAGCCCTGTGGGACAATAAGCAGATTCAGCTTGCACAGTTCTTCAAAAAGACGAGGTTGAGCTCGCCTAACCATGAGGTTGTCGCAATAGGACTTGCGGCTTAAGGCATCAGCCATCACGTTAGCCTTGCCAGGGGTATAGGATATACCCAAATCATAGTCCGCAATGGCCTCCATCCATCTTTGCTGACGGAGGTTTAGAGATGGTTGAGTAAACAAGTACTTCAGACTGTTATGATCCGTGTAGATCTCGCAACGATTACCGAGAAGGTAATGTCGCCACAACTGCAATGCATAGATGACAGCAGCTAATTCTAGATCATGTACCGGATAATTTTCTTCATGAGGGCGCAACTGACAAGAGCCATAGGCAATCACTTTACGCTCTTGCATTAGGACACAGCCTAATCCTTCACGGGATGCGTCACAATAAATCACAAAATCTTTGCGAGAATCTGGAGGAGCAAGTACTGGGGCAGATGTCAGCTTGTCTTTGAGTGCTTGAAAACTTTCCTGACATTTTTCTGTCCATTCAAACTTAACGCCCTTGTGAAGCAGATCAGTCAGGGGCTTAGCGATCTTGGAAAAGTTCTCGACAAATCGACGGCAATAGCTTGCAAGGCCGAGAAAACTTCTCACTTGCTTGACGTTCTTCGGAGGAGTCCAGTCAAGAATAGCCTGAACTCGTTCTGGGTTAATAGCAATTCCATCCTTGGAAATCACATGACCAAGATACGTTACTTCAGAAAGCCAATATTCACATTTGGAGTATTTGGCATACAACTGGTGTTCTCGGAGCCTTTCCAGTACAAGACGGAGGTGTTCAACATGTTCTTCCTTATTCTTCGAATATACCAGAATATCATCTAGATAAACCACGACGAACTTGTTGAGGTAATCCATGAAGATGTAATTCATCAGACGGGAGAATGTGGCTGGAGCATTTGTTAAGCCATATGACATTACAGTGTACTCATAAGAGCCATAGCGAGTAACAAATGCAGTCTTCGGAATATCCTCTTCGCGAACACGGATCTGATGGTATCCCAATCTCAAATCAAGCTTAGAGAATACTGAGGAACCGGCAAGTTGATCATACAAATCATTGATCCGGGGAAGCGGATATTTGTTCTGGATTGTGGCTTGGTTAATGGGCCGATAATCCTGAACCAAACGGTTAGTTCCATCCTTCTTCTTAACGAAGAGTGAAGGTGCTCCCCAAGCAGAGGAACTGGGGTGGATGAAACCTTTCTTAAGTGACGTGTCGATTTCCTCCTTAAGCTCGAGAAGATGATGCGGAGGCATCTTATAAGGACGCTTCGCAATAGGAGTTGTGCCTGGTTTCAAGTCGATGACAAACTCGACAGCTCTAGCAGGGGGTATTCCTGGAAGTTCTTCTCGAAATACATCTTGAAAATCATGAACAACTGGAACATTCTCGATGCCTTCAAGAGGTGAGGCATTCAATGCATTCAGAACATATATTTGAGTTTCTGCGTCCTGCACTGTACGAGCTGAGTATCTGACAGTCTGACCGGAAGGGTGTGTGAGGCGGACTGTTTCAGTGGCACAGTCAATCAAAGCTTTATGAGGCTTCAACCAGTCCATACCCAGAATAATGTCTATGTTGGAGGTCTTGAGAGCAATGAGTGAAACGGGGAACATCAATCCTCCGATCACAATGTGGTTACCGTGGCTTACCATGGTAGTTTGCCAATTAGCCCCAGGTGACTGGATTACTAATGGGGTGGGCATCTCCTCGAAAGGTATATCATGGCTTCGCAAAAACTTTCGGACATGAAGGAGTGCGATGCTCCAGAATCAAAGAGGACTGAAGCTGGGATTGAATTCACTAGAAGGGTGCCCATCACAATCTTGGGGTCCTGTCGAGCTTCTTCAATGTTGACTTGGTTGACATGAACAAGTTGACTAGCAGGTAGTCTGGTTTCAACGTTCCTAGCAGGATGTTTTCGACGGCTCTTCCTGCAACCAGCAGAAGGACGTGATGCGTGTTGAGGCTGACTTTGACGGCAGTTGATAGTACGGTGCCCTGGCTGTCCACACTGGTGGCACAGACCATCATTATGGGGAGAAACACCAACATTGGGATGTCCACTTGCAATGTTCAGTTGTCTTGGTGGTGAAGGTAGACGAGGTGCAGCATATGACGGCCTTGGTGTTCGAGCAGGTCGATGATGAACATTGTGAGGGATCCAGACTCGACATTTCTGAACGACCCGAAGACGAACCAACATCACGAGTGCGCTTGAGCGACTCCTGGCATTCAGTCAGAGCTGTTTCAACTTGGAAAGATTTGCTGACAAGCGTTGCGAAGTCTGTGAAATCATGGACAGCGAGTGCAAGTTTTATATCAGTACGTAGTCCTTCACGGAATTTCTCCTGCTTGCGAGTGTCAGTGTCGACGTCATCTTCAGCATAGCGGGACAGTTCAAGGAATTTCCTCTGATATTCATCCACAGTCATTGTGCCCTGTGAGAGTTTGTGAAACTCCTGCTTCTTCTGGTCGATCAGACCTTGAGGAATGTACCGTGCACAAAAGGCTGACTGAAATTCCTGCCAAGTGGTTACAGTTTCAGCAGGCAACATACCCTGGTGGCTTTCCCACCATTGAGCAGCTGATCCCCTCAGGTGATACATCGCATAGGTGACGTAACTGTTAGGGATAACATTGGCTGACTTCATCTGGAAGGTAATGTCACGGAGCCAATCGTCAGCGTCCATTGGATCAGTCGAGCTGCGAAAAGTGGACGGATTGAGGCGCACGAATTCTGACAGTGTTATTGGTGTAGGCTGCTGATGAGCATTCTGGTTTGGGAACTGAGCCAATATCCCGGTCATAACCTGATGGTTCAGTTCGAATTGCTGCATCATTGCGGCAATATAAGGTGGAGGTGGAGGATCGTCAGCCATCCTGCCAAATCAATAGGGGCAGTTTAGCAAGAAAAACTGCAGGTGTATGGAATGATTCATGAAGTAACACGCACAACAGAAGGAAGTGCAATAGATACTTCATCATATTTGCACCGGACATTCGAATCCACTCATAGCCTCGATTACAATCGGCAATACGACAGCTGAAAGGGGAGGGCTAGAAATCTAGGCGGCGCGCAGGCACGCGGTAGGGAAGTACACAACGAGACATAGCAAAGGCTACATCAACGTCGGAGAAAAATATAGGAGCGAGGAGTCTGCAAGTGACAACACAGGGTGCCCTCGATAAAAGGATCCTGCAAGCAGATCCTGACCCGAAATCTTGAAGGAAGGGGGGGGGGGAATTTTCAGAACACCGGGTGGATGTGATCACGAGAACCTAATGTTGAAGTTAGTAAAAAAATTAACCCGAATAGGAGAGATATCAGAGTCCCAGAGTAAAGGTCGAGGAGTAAAAGATACTAATACCACCCAATTGGCGACGTGGGCCCGTAAGCCACACAGCCAAGTTTGTAAAACAGTTTTCGGTTACTAGACTCAACTTCGGCCAAGGAGTTGGAAAGGGGGATCCTAGAGGCAGTCGGCTCTGATAGCAACTTGTGACGCCCTCGGCTCAATCGTGCACTAATCATACATGCAAATGCACACGATCAAGCCTAAGGACTCACGGGAAGATATCACAATACAACTCTAAAACATAAATAAAGTCATGCAAGCTTTATATTACAAGCCAGGGGCCTCGAGGGCTCGAATACATAAGCTTGCGAACAAGCGTCAGCGGAAGCATCAGATATCTGAGTACAGATATTAAAAGAGAAACAGAAAGGCCTTTAGAAAGGCGGGGCAAAATAAAACACTACGATCGAAAGGCGCAGGCCTCCTGCCTGGGACCCTCCGATCCTACTCCTGGTCGTCAGTCAACTCGTAGTAGTATCCATCCTCTGGGTAGTAGTAGTTGTCGATCGACGGGGCATCTGTCTCAGGGGCTCCGTCATCTTGGTCACGACAAAATGATATGGGGAGAAAAGGAAAACAAAGCAACCGTGAGTACTCAGCAAGCAAGGATCTACACTACATATGCAACATTTTCAAAGGAAGGCTGTATATGTGGACTGGGCTGCAGAAATGCCAGAATAGAGAGGAGACCTAGTCCTATCGAAGAGTAGCATCTTCAGAGGTCTTGCAGCATTAGAAGAGTGTAGACAAAACCATATAATGTAGCAGTATCATTAAGTCTCAACCTCACCCAGAGATCCTTTCTAGACTCCCTGCGAGAAAGCAATCCCAGAGCCATATAGTCATCAACCTCGTCCTGAGATCCCTTCTCGACTCCCTGCGAGAAGCAATCCCAGAGCTATATATCCAAGTATCCAGTTCTAAAATTGTATCAATCAGGATACAACTCCGAGTGTCCGTTACCGTAGGACAGGCTATCGATAGAAGCTTTCTTCCCTGCAGGGGCGCACCAACTTACCCACCACGCTCGCTTAACTCCGGCCGGACACACTTTTTCGGGTCATGCCCGACCTCGGCCAAACAACACACCGCAGCCCTACCTAGAGCTCAGTAGAGAGGTCCCCGCCGGTCTACATCCTAAGCGCAAGGGGGTCTTTGGCCATCGCCCCTCGATCTTCGGGTCATTGCGCACATGGCTCAGATCCAAGTACCACCTTTGTCGTGAATGGCGCCAATCACTCCATGCCGCACTGCTGAACTGGACACCTGTCAGAGCTTTCGGCTGATGCATACGATGCAGAACGCCCATACTATGCCCACATGGTGGTTAGTGCTATCGGGCCAGAGGCCCACTCAGATCAAATATCCAAATCACTAGTACCTTGGGCTTGCGGTAACGAGCAGAGACTCATGAAAAATGTGACCCCGTCGCCCCGTCTCGAGGACTTGCTGCAAGGGTTAAGAATGCCCGGCCGCGCCTCGTATTCATCACTCGGGCACCATACAGGCAACCCGTTTTCACAACACTCACCTCTCAGGCGCACGCGGGTACCCCTCAGGGTCGACCCACCTATCCAAGTAACAGTGTAAAGTCCAAGTATCTGTGTGTCTATAACATCAGGGGAATCCGAGGTATCACCCTCATTGAATTTCCACTCGATGTATCCGTCAAGGTGAACTCGGAGGAATCACCCTCGATGGGTTCACACTTGATGTGTTGCACGACAGCGTCATTAACGGAAGTGGTGAAGGAGGAATCACCCTCGATGACCACGATCGAATAGCTACTCTACAGAGTTAACATCAGAAGTGCTACATGAGGTATCACCCTCGGCACTCGATAGTAATGCTGTAGTGTTGTTACAACTAAGGGGGGGTGATGTGCGGTGCCGGGGCTTGGTCTTCAATCCCGTTGATCGGGTCTTCGGAAAATCCAGCGGGGCAGTCGGGATAAGTGGGGTCACTGATAGGTCTCTACCTAGCCTATACTAAACAGTTTAGGATATGCAGGTAATTATCAACAGCAGGTTACAATAAACAGGCTATGCATCAGAATAGGTAAAGCAGCAGCAGCAGCAATTCTAATGCAAGCATGAGAAATTAGAATGGGCGATATCGGGATGATCAAAGGGGAGGGCTTGCCTGGTTGCTCGGCGGCAAGGGCAAGGTCGTCAATGGTGTCTTCGGTCTCCGGAGCTGCGTCAGTCTCGGGGACGACGTCGGGGTCTAACGAGAGAGAAGAGGGGGAGGAAACAGTAAATACTAAGCAAACAAGTGCAGCACAAAGCATAACATGGCAACACGCGGTGACAGAGGTGATCTAACGCAGTGCCGGGTGATACTGGCGAAGGGGGATTCATCCGGGAAAGTATTCCCGGTTCCGGACAAATGTCGGACAGATGACCGGAGGGGAACGGTTCCATGTTCGGATAGTTAGGGACGTGTGACGGACGAACGGATGGCGTATTCGGATTCGTCTCGTCGTTCTGAGCAACTTTCATGTACAAAGTTTTTCGATCCGAGTTACGGATTATTTAATATGATTTTCTAAAGTTTTTATTAATTTCTAGAATTTATTTAATTATTTAAATTAACATTATCCGAAATAGTAGTTGATGACGTCAGCATGACATCATGCTGACGTCAGCAGCCAATCTGACACGTGGGACCCACCTGTCATTGACTGGTTAGTTAATTAGGGTTAACTAATTAATTAACATATAATTAAACTAATTAATTAAATTAGATTAATCTAAACAGGGTTAATTAACTTAATTGATTAACTAATTAATTAACTATTTATTTATTTATTTTAATAATTCTATTTTTATTTTCATTTATTTATTTTTCTAATTTCGTTTTTAGGGCGTGGGCCCGTGCTGTCAGCGTCACAGGGGGGTTCGGCCCACCGGCCAGTGGCACAGGGGCGGCGGGGCCCCACCCGTCAGTGGCACAAGGCCACGGACGCGGGCGTGCGGGTGGCGGGGCGCGGGCGCGTGCGACGGGCGCGGCGGGGGCGTGGCGAGGGCGCGGCAGCAGCGCGTGGGCGGGCGCGTGTGCGTGCAGCGGCAGGGGCGAGCGGGGCGAGGCCGGAGGGGGTGTGGGGCGCGCGCGCAATCAGGCGCACGGGCGCGCGCGGGTGCGGGGCGGCGCGAACGCGGCCGGGGCGCGGCCCGACGCACGACGACCGTGGCGAGCGCGAGCGGGGCGGCGGTGACCGAGAGAAAGAGGGGGCGGGCGGCGCGGAGCTCATCGCGAGTTGTAGGGACTAGGCAGCGGTGCGAGCTCGAGGGGGAGGACGATGAGGACGGCGGCGTGGTGGCGGAGAGGCGACGGCGGCGGTGGCGCGTCGGGCGCGGGGCGCGGTCGTCGAGCGCGTCGGGGGCGAGGAGGGGCTCGGCCCGATCCAGTGGGGGGGGGGAATGTGTCGGTGGGGGTTAGGGTTCGGGGTCCCCCAAGGGAGGCCATATAGGCGCGGGGTGGGCCGGCCGGCTGGGCCGTGGCCCAGTTGGGCCGGAGGTGATTCTCTTTTTATTATTATTTTTTGTTTTCTGTTCTGTTTTCTTTTATCTTTTCCTTTTATTTATTCACATTTCTCTATTTAGTAAATTGTTAGGCCTCAAATTGAATCTTGTAAAACATAGGAATGGTTCCAAAAATTACTAGGCATCCTCTACTACTACTACCAAAAATTAGTTTGGAGTCAATTTGAGTTCACACCATTTTTATAATAAACAAAATGCATTAATCCTTGCTGTTTTGGTAAAGTTAGAGCCACCTATAAAATTTATAAATTGTTGGTTACAATTTTAGATTAGCCTCTGCAATATTTGTTATTTATCGAACATTTTAGTTTCTATGTTGGATAACTTTTATTTTCCACTTTCACTTAAATTTGAATTTGTGTTAGGAGTTGAAATGCAATATGATGCTAATGATGATTATGCACTGTTAAACATGCTGACTGGTCCTTATCAAAAGTGATTACTGTGGCTAATGACATGGGGTGTTACAATTCTCCTCCACTAACAAGAATTCTCGTCCCGAGAATTAAGAGGTAGAAGGAAAAATTTCAGGGTATTCCGCACGAAGATTATCCTCGCGTTCCCAAGTGGCTTCTTCTTCAGTATGATTTGACCACTGCACTTTGAGGAACTTGGTAACCTTCTGACGGGTTCGAAGTTCAGCTTCATCGAGAATGCGGATCGGATGCTCCTTATAAGAAAGATCATCATGCAATTCGAGCATTTCGTGATCCACAGCTCAGTGCGGAGATTCCTTGAAGCATTTACGAAGTTGCGACACATGGAAGACGTCGTGGATATGAAAGAACTGCTGCGGCAACTCCAATTTATACGCCACCTGACCACGTCTTGCAACAATGCGGAAAGGACCAATGTAGCGCGGAGCTAACTTGCCCTTGATTCCAAAACGGTGAGTGCCCTTCATAGGAGTGACACGAAGATAAGCTTGATCACCAGGTTGATAAGTCAAACCCCATCGTTTGCGATCATAGTTGCTCTTCTGGCGGTCCTGAGCCGTCTTGAGATTTTCTCGGACAATACGAACTTGTTCTTCGGCGTGTTGAATAATATCCAGACCCACGAGCGGTCGTTCCCCAGTTTCTGACCAATTCAGAGGGGTTCGACACTTACGTCCATATAGAACTTCGAAGGGGGCCATTTTCAAGCTGGCTTGATAGCTGTTGTTGTAAGAGAATTTGGCATATGGAAGAGATTCTTCCCACTTCTTACCAAACGATATAACACAAGCTCGTAGCATGTATTCAAGCACTTGATTGACTCGTTCGACTTGGCCTTGGGATTGGGGGTGATAAGCTGAACTCCAGGTAATATGAGTTCCCATAGCTGTTTGGAAACTTTCCCAGAATTTGGAAGTGAAAAGACCGCCATGGTCCGAACTGATCTCCTTCGGAATACCGTGGAGTGATACAATTCTGGAGATATACAACTCTGCTAACTGGCTAGCAGTGATAGTTTCCTTGACGGGCAGAAAGTGTGCAACTTTAGAAAGTTGGTCGACGACGACAAGAATAGCATCGTGACCCTTCTGTGACCTGGGAAGTCCTGTAACGAAATCCATCTGAACCTTATCCCATTTCCATAGAGGAATAGGGAGCGGTTGCAGAATTCCAGCTGGTTTCTGATGTTCTGCTTTAACGCGACGACACACATCACATTCGGCAACATAACGAGCAATGTCCTGCTTCATTCTAGACCACCAGTACCTTTGACGAAGATCACGATACATCTTGGTGCTACCTGGATGAATAGACAGCGGGGTATCATGTGCCTCCTTCATGACCTTGTCGGTCATAAGTTCGAAGCGAGGTACGACAATGCGGTTTCTGAAATACAAGGTTCCATCTTCAGACAGCGGGAAATCCCTGTACTTTTCAAGGTGAAGATTTTTCTTCATCAGATCAACTTCAGCATCCTTAGCTTGCGCATTCTTAACAGCTTTTTCGAGATCTGGTTGTATCACAAGGTTATTTAGGGAGCCCTGTGGGACAATAAGCAGATTCAGCTTGCACAGTTCTTCAAAAAGACGAGGTTGAGCTCGCCTAACCATGAGGTTGTCGCAATAGGACTTGCGGCTTAAGGCATCAGCCATCATGTTAGCCTTGCCAGGGGTATAGGATATACCCAAATCATAGTCCGTAATGGCCTCCATCCATCTTTGCTGACGGAGGTTTAGAGATGGTTGAGTAAACAAGTACTTCAGACTTTTATGATCCGTGTAGATCTCGCAACGATTACCGAGAAGGTAATGTCGCCACAACTGCAATGCATAGATGACAGCAGCTAATTCTAGATCATGTACCGGATAATTTTCTTCATGAGGGCGCAACTGACGAGAGCCATAGGCAATCACTTTACGCTCTTGCATTAGGACACAGCCTAATCCTTCACGGGATGCGTCACAATAAATCACAAAATCTTTGCGAGAATCTGGAGGAGCAAGTACTGGGGCAGATGTCAGCTTGTCTTTGAGCGCTTGAAAACTTTCCTGACATTTTTCTGTCCATTCAAATTTGACGCCCTTGTGAAGCAGATCAGTCAGGGGCTTAGCAATCTTGGAAAAGTTCTCGACAAATCGACGGCAATAGCTTGTAAGGCCGAGAAAACTTCTCACTTGCTTGACGTTCTTCGGAGGAGTCCAGTCAAGAATAGCCTAAACTCGTTCTGGGTTAACAGCAATTCCATCCTTGGAAATCACATGACCAAGATACGTTACTTCAGAAAGCCAGAATTCACATTTAGAGTATTTGGCATACAACTGGTGTTCTCGGAGCCTTTCCAGTACAAGACGGAGGTGTTTAGCATGTTCTTCCTTATTCTTTGAATATACCAGAATATCATCTAGATAAACCACGATGAACTTGTCGAGGTAATCCATGAAGATGTAATTCATCAGACGGGAGAATGTGGCTGGAGCATTTGTTAAGCCAAATGACATTACAGTGTACTCATAAGAGCCATAGCGAGTAACAAATGCAGTCTTCGGAATATCCTCTTCGCGAACACGGATCTGATGGTATCCCAATCTCAAATCAAGCTTAGAGAATACTGAGGAACCGGCAAGTTGATCAAACAAATCGTTGATCCAGGGAAGCGGATATTTGTTCTGGATTGTGGCTTGGTTAATGGGCCGATAATCCTGAACCAAACGGTTAGTTCCATCCTTCTTCTTAACGAAGAGTGAAGGTGCTCCCCAAGAAGAGGAACTGGGGCGGATGAAACCTTTCTTAAGTGACGTGTCGATTTCCTCCTTAAGCTCGAGAAGATGATGCGGAGGCATCTTATAAGGACGCTTCGCAATAGGAGTTGTGCCTGGTTTCAAGTCGATGACAAACTCGACAGCTCTAGCAGGGGGTATTCCTGGAAGTTCTTCTGGAAATACATCTTGAAAATCACGAACAACTGGAACATTCTCGATGCCTTCAAGAGATGAGGCATTCAATGCATTCAGAACATATATTTGAGTTTCTGTGTCCTGCACTGTACGAGCTGAGTATCTGACAGTCTGACCGGAAGGGTGTGTGAGGCGGACTGTTTCAGTGGCACAGTCAATCAAAGCTTTATGAGGCTTCAACCAGTCCATACCCAGAATAATGTCTATGTTGGAGGTCTTGAGAGCAATGAGTGAAACGGGGAACATCAATCCTCCGATCACAATGTGGTTACCGTGGCTTACCATGGTAGTTTGCCAATTAGCCCCAGGTGACTGGATTACTAATGGGGTGGACATCTCCTCGAAAGGTATATCATGGCTTCGCGCAAAACTTTTGGACATGAAGGAGTGCGATGCTCCAGAATCAAAGAAGACTGAAGCTGGGATTGAATTCACTAGAAGGGTGCCCATCACAATCTTGGGGTCCTGTCGAGCTTCTTCAATGTTGACTTGGTTGACATGAACAAGTTGACTAGCAGGTAGTCTGGTTTCAACGTTCCTAGCAGGATGTTTTCGACGGCTCTTCCTGCAACCAGCAGAAGGACGTGATGCGTGTTGAGGCTGACTCTGACGGCAGTTGATAGTACGGTGCCCTGGCTGTCCACACTGGTGGCACAGACCATCATTATGGGGAGAAACACCAACATTGGGATGTCCACTTGCAATGTTCAGTTGTCTTGGTGGTGAAGGTAGACGAGGTGCAGCATATGACGGCCTTGGTGTTGGAGCAGGTCGATGATGAACATTGTGAGGGATCCAGACACGACATTTCTGAACAGGTCGACCCGAAGACGAACCAACATCACGAGTGCGCTTGAGCGACTCCTGGCATTCAGTCAGAGCTGTTTCAACTTGGAAAGATTTGCTGACAAGCGTTGCGAAGTCTATGAAATCATGGACAGCAAGTGCAAGTTTTATATCAGTACGTAGTCCTTCACGGAATTTCTCCTGCTTGCGAGTGCCAGTGTCGACGTCATCTTCAGCATAGCGGGACAGTTCAAGGAATTTTCTCTGATATTCATCCACAGTCATTGTGCCCTGTGAGAGTTTGCGGGACTCCTGCTTCTTCTGGTCGATCAGACCTTGAGGAATGTACCATGCACGAAAGGCTGACTGAAATTCCTGCCAAGTGGTTACAGTTTCAGCAGGCAACATACCCTTGTGGCTTTCCCACCATTGAGCAGCTGATCCCCTCAGGTGATACGTCGCATAGGTGACGTAACTGTCAGGGATAACATTGGCTGACTTCATCTGGAAGGTAATGTCACGGAGCCAATCGTCAGCGTCCATTGGATCAGTCGAGCTGTGAAAAGTGGACGGATTGAGGCGCACGAATTCTGACAGTGTTATTGGTGTAGGCTGCTGATGAGCATTCTGGTTTGGGAACTGAGCCAATATCCCGGTCATAACCTGACGGTTCAGTTCGAATTGCTGCATCATTGCGGCAATATAAGGTGGAGGTGGAGGATCGTCAGCCATCCTGCCAAATCAATAGGGGCAGTTTAGCAAGAAAAACTGCAGGTGTATGGAATGATTCATGAAGTAACACGCACAACAGAAGGAAGTGCAATAGATACTTCATCATATTTGCACCAGACATTTGAATCCACTCATAGCCTCGATTACAATCCGGCAATACGACAGCTGAAAGGGGAGGGCTAGACATCTAGGTGGCGCGCAGGCACGCGGTAGGGAATTACACAACGAGACATAGCAAAGGCTACATCAACGTCGGAGAAAAATATAGGAGCGAGGAGTCTGCAAGTGACAACACAGGGTGCCCTCGATAAAAGGATCCTGCAAGCAGATCCTGACCCGAAATCTTGAAGGAAGGGGGGGAAATTTTCAGAACACCGGGTGGATGTGATCACGAGAACCTAATGTTGAAGTTAGTAAAAAAATTAACCCGAATAGGAGAGATATCAGAGTCCCAGAGTAAAGGTCGAGGAGTAAAAGATACTAATACCACCCAATTTGCGATGTGGGCCCGTAAGCCACACAGCCAAGTTAGTAAAACAGTTTTCGGTTACTAGACTCAACTTGGGCCAAGGAGTTGGAAAGGGGGATTCCTAGAGGCAGTCGGCTCTGATACCAACTTGTGACGCCCCCGGCTCAATCGTGTACTAATCATACACGCAAATGCACACGATCAAGCCTAAGGACTCACGGGAAGATATCACAACACAACTCTAAAACATAAATAAAGTCATGCAAGCTTTATATTACAAGCCAGGGGCCTCGAGGGCTCGAATACATAAGCTTGCGAACAAGCGTCAGCGGAAGCATCAGATATCTGAGTACAGATATTACAAGAGAAACAGAAAGGCCTTTAGAAAGGCGGGGCAAAATGAAACACTACGATCGAAAGGCACAGGCCTCCTGCCTGGGACCCTCTGATCCTACTCCTGGTCGTCAGTCAACTCGTAGTAGTATCCATCCTCTGGGTAGTAGTAGTAGTCGATCGACGGGGCATCTATCTCAGGGGCTCCGTCATCTTGGTCACGACAAACTGATATGGGGAGAAAAGGAAAACAAAGCAACCGTGAGTACTCAGAAGTACTCAGCAAGCAAGGATCTACACTACATATGCAACATTTTCAAAGGAAGGCTGTATATGTGGACTGGGCTGCAGAAATGCCAGAATAGAGAGGAGACCTAGTCCTATCGAAGACTAGCATCTTCAGAGGTCTTGCAGCATTAGAAGAGTGTAGACAAAACCATATAATGTAGCAGTATCATTAAGTCTCAACCTCACCCAGAGATCCTTTCTTGACTCCCTGCGAGAAAGCAATCCCAGAGCCATACAGTCATCAACCTCGTCCTGAGATCCCTTCTCGACTCCCTGCGAGAAGCAATCCCAGAGCCATATATCCAAGTATCCAGTTCTAAAATTGTATCAATCAGGATACAACTCCGAGTTTTCTTCCCTGCAGGGGTGCACCAACTTACCCACCACGCTCGCTTAACTCTGGCCGGACACACTTTTTCGGGTCATGCCCGACCTCGGCCAAACGACACACCGCAGCCCTACCTAGAGCTCAGCAGAGAGGTCCCCGCCGGTCTACATCCTAAGCGCAAGGGGGTCTTGGACCATCGCCCCTCGCCCTCCGGGTCGTTGCGCACATGGCTCAGATCCAAGCACCACCTCTGTCGTGAATAGCGCCAATCACTCCATGCCGCACTGCTGAACTGGACGTCTGTCAGAGCTTTCGGCTGATGCATACGATGCAGAACGCCCATACTATGGCCACGTGGTGGTTAGTGCTATCGGGCCAGAGGCCCACTCAGATCAAATATCCAAATCGCTAGTACCTTGGGCTTGCGGTAACGAGCAGAGACTCACAAAAGATGTGACCCCATCGCCCTGTCTCGAGGACTTGCTGCAAGGGTTAAGAATGCCCGGCCGTGCCTCGTATTCATCACTCGGGCACCATACAGGCAACCCGTTTTCACAACACTCACCTCTCAGGCGCACGCGGGTACCCCTCAGTGTCGACCCGCCTATCCAAGTAACAGTGTAAAGTTCAAGTATCCGTGTGTCTATAACATCAGGGGAATCCGAGGTATCACCCTCATTGAATTTCCACTCGATGTATCCGTCAAGGTGAACTCGGAGGAATCACCCTCGATGGGTTCACACTTGATGTGTTGCACGACAGCGTCGTTACCGAAAGTGGTGAAGGAGGAATCACCCTCGATGACCACGACCGAATAGCTACTCTACAGAGTTAACATCAGAAGTGCTACACGAGGTATCACCCTAGGCACTCGATAGTAACACTGCAGTGTCGTTACAACTAAGGGGGGGGGGTGATGTGCGGTGCCGGGGCCTGGTCTTCAATCCCGTCTATCGGGTCTTCGGAAAATCCAGCGGGGCAGTCGGGATAAGTGGGGTCACTGATAGGTCTCTACCCAGCCTATACTAAGCAGTTTAGGATATGCAGGTAATTATCAACAGCAGGTTATAATAAACAGGCTATGCATCAGAATAGGTAAAGCAGCAGCAGCAATTCTAATGCAAGCATGAGAAATTAGAATGGGCGATATCGGGATGATCAAAGGGGAGGGCTTGCCTGGTTGCTCGGCGGCAAGGGCAAGGTCGTCAATGGTGTCTTCGGTCTCTGGAGCTGCGTCGGTCTCAGGGATGACGTCGGGGTCTAACGAGAGAGAAGAGGGGGAGGAAACAGTAAATACTAAGCAAACAAGTGCAGCACAAAGCATAACATGGCAACACGCGGTGACAGAGGTGATCTAACGCAGTGTCGGGTGATACTGGCGAAGGGGGATTCAACCGGGAAAGTATTCCCGGTTCCGGACAAATGTCGGACAGATGACCAGAGGGGAACGGTTCCATGTTCGGATAGTTAGGGACGTGCGACGGACGAACGGACGGCGTATTCGGATTCGTCTCGTCGTTCTGAGCAACTTTCATGTACAAAGTTTTTCGATCCGAGTTACGGATTATTTAATATGATTTTCTAAAGTTTTTATTAATTTCTGGAATTTATTTAATTATTTAAATTAACATTATCCGAAACAGTAGTTGATGACGTCAGCATGACATCATGCTGACGTCAGCAGCCAATCTGACACGTGGGACCCACCTGTCATTGACTGATTAGTTAATTAGGGTTAACTAATTAATTAACATATAATTAAACTAATTAATTAAATTAGATTAATCTAAACAGGGTTAATTAACTTAATTAATTAACTAATTATTTATTTATTTTAATAATTCTATTTTTATTTTCATTTATTTATTTTCTAATTTCATTTTTAGGGCGTGGGCCCATGCTGTCAGCGTCACAGGGGGGTTCGGCCCACCGGCCAGTGGCACTGGGGCGGCGGGGCCCCACCCGTCAGTGGCACGAGGCCATGGACACGGGTGTGCGGGTGGCGGGGCGCGGGCGCGTGCGACGGGCGCGGCGGGGCCGTGGCGAGGGCGCGGCAGCGCGTGCGCGGGCGCGTGTGCGTGCAGCGGCAGTGGCGAGCGGGGCGAGACCGGAGGGGGTGTGGGGCGCGTGCGCGAGGCGGGCGAGGCACGCGTGGGCGCGGACGCGGCGCGGACACGGCCGGGGCGCGGCCCGGCGCACGGCGACCGTGGCGAGCGCGAGCGGGGCGGCGGTGACCGAGAGAAAGAGGGGGCAGGCGGCGCGAAGCTCACCGCGAGCTGTAGGGACTAGGCAACGGCGCGAGCTCGAGGGGGAGGACGAGGAGGACGGCGTCGTGGTGGCGGAGAGGCGACGGCGGCGGTGGCGCGTCGGGCGCGGGGCGCGGTCGTCGAGCTCGTCGGGGGCGAGAAGGGGCTCGGCCCGATCCAGATGGGGGGTGGGGGGAATGTGTCGGTGGGGTTAGGGTTCGGGGTCCCCCAAGGGACCATATAGGCGCGGGGTGGGCCGGCCGGCTGGGCCATGGCCCAGTTGGGCCGGGTGATTCTCTTTTTTTTTTTTTTTTTGTTTTCTGTTCTGTTTTCTTTATCTTTTCCTTTATTTATTCACGATTTTCTCTGTTTAGTAAATTGTTAGGCCTCAAATTGAAGTTTGTAAAACATAGGAATGGTTCGAAAAATTACTAGGCATCCTCTACTACTACCAAAAATTAGTTTGGAGTCAATTTGAGTTCACACAATTTTATAATAAACAAAATGCATTAATCCTTACTGTTTTTGTAAAGTTAGAGCCACCTATCAAATTTATAAATTGTTGGTTACAATTTTAGATTAGCCTATGCAATATTTGTTATTTATCGAACATTTTAGTTTCTATGTTGGATAACTTTTATTTTCCACTTTCACTTAAATTTGAATTTGCGTTAGGAGTTGAAATGCAGTATGATGCTAATGATGATTATGCACTGTTAAACATGCTGACTGGTCATTATCAAAAGTGATTACTGTGGCTAATGACATGGGGTGTTACACTTTAACCTTTGCATGCCCACCAATCATGTAGTTTGAGAGGTAATCTTGAGTAAACTGCTTTGGGAACCACTGCGAAGGAAAAAGATTCAGACATTGTCATCTAACACAACTCATTATGGGCAGTAAAAAGAAGGCTGCAGAGTTCTTACTTACCATCCTGCAGTTCACTGTTGTCTTGGATAAAGTGTAAACAAATAGTTTAATTGCCATCTTTTGACCCATTTTACTAACAATCTTTATCAGCTTCCTCACTTGATGCTGGTTCATCGATATCTCATTTCCCCATACGCAGAAAGGGTCGAAGCGCGGGTCTTTACCAATGACATATGTACCTAAAAGCATCAAGTTAATATTAGAAGCTAAACAGCAGTTGCACAATGATGTAGTACAACACTCTTTTATAATATCTTATAACATCCAATATACTCACATATTAGATGAATTAACATCTTATATTATGGGCCGGAAGGAGTTTATTGCATTCTTACAAATTATCGGCTGATTAACTGCTGATGTATCCATGGGTTAGAGTTAGTTTGAGCTAGTTCAGGCTCAAATAGCCCTAAAGTATATCCAAACATGAGGGCTAGTTTGAACTAGTTGCATCTAACCCACCCAAAAAAACTATCCAACCCAAGAGGTGCTAATTGGAGCTAGTTCTCCTAGTGCATTTATTGTCAATCTAACCCTGTCATCCAAATACCTCTTTGGATGGAGTTAGTTCAGGGTTAGTCATGAGCTAGAAACTAACTCTAACCTCTAGCTAAGTTGAGTATCCAAACATGGTTGTGTTGTTGTTGTTGCTGCTGCTGCTCTTCTACGCATATCTAGACATCATCAGAACATTAAGGTAACACTCTTCCTTGTAGCTATGTAGCCTAGGATTGCATATTTAGACATTAAGTACAGTGCATGTTGCTATGTAGCCTCAGATATATTACATATGACCCTAGTTAACCTAATGATAAATGGGTTACAGATATATTCAGCTAAAAGTCTGATTCACCGATTAGTCCCTTATCAGCCCCCGGCCTATATGGTACCAGCTACCGATATCCTGAACAGTGAGTATATACAAGCCATGGGATGAAACTAATCTCGATGGAAAACAGCAGTCGTTCCCAAAATTGTCCTGTGTAGGTACATCGAGAGGCATGTTAAGCACAACAGGCTAAACATCAACCAAAATTATCCATGGCAGACAAAATAATCTCCAAAAGATAGCTTCAGTGTGCAGGTTTAAGCACGCTAGTAAAGCAAAACAAGTGGAAAGGTGTGTTAACTGCAACAGGCCAAACATTTAACAACATGCAAACATAGTCATTCAAACTGGTATTGTGCCGGTCTAAGTACACTGGTTATTGTTAAATAAAAATGGAAAGGCGTGTTAACTACAAGATGCAGCAACCAAATGTAGTCATTCATAGTGGTATTGTTGAAACTGGTATTGATGAAATTGAACTGCACAGTTCATACTTGCACATATAGAACATCACGTTGTGAATAACTGGAATAAACAAGGCATACTACAAACAACCAAAGATAGCATTTGAAATTGGACATATGCTAACTACAAACAACCGAACAATCAAAAAACTTTAAAAGAGGCATATGCTAGCTATAACAGGCTTAACATCAAGCAAATATATGCATTCCTATCGGTATGTTTAAAACTGGATTGATGAAATGTACTGCAGAGTAAATAATTGCACATATAGAGCATCACATTGTGAACAACTAAAATAAACAAGGCATACTGCAAACAACCAAATATAGCAATTAAAACTGGACATATTCTCACTACACTACAAAAGGGACTCGACAAAACAAATCATGGGTTTCCCCCTGTGAAGAGGCACGGCAAAACAAATCATGGGTTTCCTCACTTGTCACAGATGGGCTCGTTCCCATGGGAAGAGCACGGACCCTGGATGCGCTCCATGTTGTCACTGATGGGCTCCTTCCCCTTGGAAGAGCATGGCTGTAGGGTGCCCTCCCTGATGTCGCAGACGGGCTCTTTCCCCTTGGAAGAGTAGATGGGCTCTTTCCCCTTGGAAGAGCCGGAGAGGGTGCCCTCCTCGTGCTCACCATCGATGAGGTCTGACTTGGAAGTTGTGGATCCCAAGCCAGCGTCGCAGAACGTGTCCTTCAGAAATGACAAAAGGGGCTCGATGGCGATGTAGGATGGCAAATTCTTGATAGCGAGCCAGAGGAGATCAGCGGCGGGGCCATGGATGAGATCGACGGCGGTTGAACCCGAGGGGTTGGGGGTGGGCCACTTAACCTGTGACATAGCCCGCCTCAGGCCGTCGCTGTCGACGACCTCGATGTCGTAGCCGGCGTCCGCGACATACCTGCATACTCTAGCCCGCTGATTGAGTGTCTGCGGCCAGTAATGGTCATCAGCTTCCTCGGCGACATCAGGCGAAGAGACCGCGATACACCTCTTTTGGGCCAGTCGCTCCTCGAGCTCCACGGGAAGCGTAGCCAGGCTTAGGCTGCGACGCTCTGGAGTGGGGGATGGGGATCTGTGGGAAAGGGGGCGTTTGGCAGGCGTCATCTAAGAAACTCAGGGCGGCCTGGGTATGGAGACCGGTGGGGAAGCTGCACGGGCAAACTGGCAGATGTTGACAATGGAGGCCTTGCGGCAGCGGCGGCGGGGACCTTCCTAGGTTTTCGAGCGAGGGAGGGGGTGTGTGTGTGTGTGTGCGCGCGCACGCGCGCCCGAGGAGGTTTTGGTGTGTGTGTGTGTGGAGGGGGGGGGGGGCGGGGTGTGTTTGAGTAAATGACGCGGGTACTGAAAATTTTACTACGCGGGAGTGAAATGCTGGGGCTATTGAAAATTTTGATGATGGTGCATCGCACACGGTCCGGAGATAACAATAGTGTGTTATGAAACAGAAAAACCCTTGAGGCGGGCCGATATTTTCGAGGGATGCAGGCGGGATTGGGAACAAGAAACATCACACACGGTCGAAACATAATAACTGTGTGTTATCAAACAAAAAAAAGCTGCAGGCGGGTAGATATTTTTGAGAGGGGAAGCCTTGTGGAGCCCAATGTACTGTGCGGATGTGCGTGACAGGGGCACCGGCATGGCACACAGTTAGTTTGAGTGAACCGTGTCTGTTGCGTCATCCGACTTGTCTAATGTTCATAAATTTGGCGAAAAATGACGTGGGAGAGGGTCAGAACATGAACACACTTGCATGTGGACCAAATTTATGTATGAAAAGGGTGGTTTGATGTTCAAATACCAAATGCAACTTTGATGTGGCACCTATCTCGCAAAGCGCACGGTATTGCTTGCCCCCCTCGTGTCGGCACGAAGGGAATCCTAAGCTATGAATGCATGCCCTCCCCCCAACCGAGGTTCACCTAGCAAGCGCGAAGTAGCAGCCCCCCCCCCCCCCAACAACACCACTTCAGGTCACGCTTCTGGGGCCAGAGAGGCATCTCACCAAGATGGATCGTAAAACGGACCAAGAATAATCCACCTTGGTCGTACAACCTCTCTCTTGTTGTTGGTCAAAGTGATGGCCGTCCATGCGACCCTGGAGATGGGCTAGCTCGCCAATAATCACACAAGTAGCTAGTCCCCGAAGACAACCACTGCATGCGTGTGGCCCAAACATATGTATGGAGAGGTGTGTTTTTGAATACACAATGGAACAACTTTGATGTGGCACCGTGCTTTCGAACTAGAAATCCCCACACTGAGTGTGGGTTAGGTTGACGATGCATATGTATGTCACACCACACTTCAAGCCGACGACGGGGATTCATGCATGCATGCGTGCATAGTATATGCGCTCAAACTTAATTAGGTCTGAATCTCACCATGACCTATACTACGATAACATGAACCAAAGGAAGAATCCGCCATGGTAACCTATCTTGTTATCGGTCAAGGTGATCATGGATATCCACGCGGACCCACGAATATATAGGCTTGTCGCCGATAACCACGCGAGGGAGTGTACCATTCGAAGACAACCACTACATGCATATGTATGGAGGTGATGCGTGCATGCATGTTTGAATACCATTTCACAACATTGATGTGGCGCGTGCGTCGAAAATCGTACAGTCCCCACACAGAGCAAGATCGGTTCATGACGTGTCGTTGTACTAGCCACTTCGACTCGATGAGAGGGATTCATGCGTACACATGCATGTGTGTGTGCTCAAACTGTATCATGTCATCCCAGAGCATGACCTATATATATACCGTATTACAAACAAAAAAAATAACCCCCTCCTAAGTCAAATTAACCTCTCTCGTTGTCAGGCAAAAAGTAGTGATGGACCAAGCAGGCCCACAGATGGAAAGCATCGATATCGCTGATAACCGCTTAAGTGGGTGCGAGAGGACAACCACCATCGCTTTGCATGTGGGCCAAACATATGTTGAATACCCAAAATGCACAACTTTGATGTGCCACATGCCTCAAAAACCGTAAAGCCCCCACACAGAGCGAGGTTCATGAAGTGTACTACATATGATGGTCCCCTTCCCCCTCTTCGACGCATACTATATGCTCCTACCGTAATACAACCCAAAAAGAATCCTCCTGGATGGTGAAATTAATTAACCTCTCCCGATGTAGGTCAAAGTGATGCATGCATCGACGATGGCCTCATGGGCCCACAGATGGAAGCGTCACACGTGAGTGTCCTAGCTAGGATAACCACCGCCTGCATGCATGTGGCCCAAAGAGGTGTTGTGTGATGTTTGAATAGCCAATTTCACAACTTTGATGTGGCACGTGCCTTGGAAACCGAAAAGTCCCGACACTAAGTGAGGTGTACTTGTTCACGGACGCGTACGTATAGTATATATGCTAGTCCCCTCCCACCTCTTTGACGCGTACTATATATATACTCCCACCATAACACAAACAAAAAAGATTCTACCTTGCTGGTCAAATTAACCTCACTGCCGGCTGTTCGTCAATGTGATGGACGACGACCTCACGGGCCCACAGAAAGAGTCACACGCGAGTATCGAGTGTCGTGTAGGACAACCATCGACTGCATGTGGCCAAAACATGTATGTATGAAAGGGTTGTGTAATGTTTTCAATAACGAATTCACGACTCTAATGTGGCACCTACCTAACAAAACGGCCAACCCACACGGTGGCTCACAACTCGTAGTGTACTGCGAGCCACCCGCCACCCCCCAGACGCACACACCCACACACACACCGCGAATCCACCGCAACTACGATGCATGTTAAATTATCCCGCGGTGAACATATGTTACCAAAGGAGGGACGTTTTAATTTTGAAAAAAAACAAAGATCATTAAGACGTTTTAGTACATTGATTGATTTTCTACGGGTATAATGTGCAAAAATCAAATTTGAGCTACATGCACATGTGACAGTGCACCTAAATGGATTGCAAAAACACATGTGTCTCACTGAGTGCATGTTTACTCCCCGTGCAAGAAATTTCAAACATTGAGAATCTTGATTTTTAAATTCTAGTACATCCAAAACTTATTTGAAGTTCATGAAACTTATCGTGTTGTCATATGGACACCAATAAAAAGTGGCATTGTACTTTTTTTGTCAAATTTGAGACCAGTTTTGATGTAATCTTTATCTAATTACAAACGGGAGATTATTAATAATTGGGAACCAATATCCAAAACGGATTATTTATTCGAACCATGAGCGTTAGACCAACAATGGATACGTGCCATGCTTCGGTTAAGCAATAAAGCGGCAGCATTAATCATCCAAATAGAAAAACAATATACGTGCCGCCACGCGACCCGTGTGCCGTGCGAGCAGGCGTGAGTTGACGGGATGCATGCGAGCAGTCCACCGCGCAGGCAGACCGGGAGGCATGCGTGCAGGTGTGTGAATTGACGGAGGCGTGCTCGCTGCGCAGTGTCATCGGGAGGCGTGCGAGTAGCTGTGTGAAATGACGGTAGGCATGCCAGCAGTCCGGTGCGCAGGCTCACCGGGAGGCGAGCCAGCGGTTTGACCGCCGCCCGCCTCTCTCCCACTACTCCATATTAATGGTGCGCCCGAGCGGCCGCACCCCCCATCCTCGCCACACACACAATCCTCTCTCTCCGCTTGCATCCTCGACGCCGCTTTCAGTCCTCAAAGCCATCAGTGTATGAGGATGCCGCCGAAGCGCCCCATCGGAGGGAGTGGCGACGCCGGGGCTGCTGAAGCACCGGAGCACGGCGTGGAGATGGAGACAGAGGTTGCCGTCACCGCCGGCGAGTTATCGCTGCACCCTGACGTCGTCGAGCTTCCACAGCCGGAGGCGGAGTTCCACACCGACTCTGGTGACGACTCGGGCGACGACCCCGGCGACGACTCCGACGACCACTCCGGCGACGACGGACAACTGGTTAGTCATCTATACCCATTTATGTGTCAAATAGATCCTAGGGTTTCTCTGGTTACTCCTGCCTCCCCCTTTTTGGAATAGAAATCCTATGGCTATGTTCTCCCAATCCATGAAATCTGAGTAAGTTTCGTTAGATCCGTGTAGTGTATTGATTGTTTGAATGGTACAAGTGATAAGTGATTAGTTGTTTCATCTGTGCAAATGATTTCTGCTAGTAATCCGACTAGGGTTAGTGTTCGTGCTAATAATTCCTAGCCAGGACTTGACAATTGATTTTGAATGACCTACATATATGTTTGTGCCATTATTTTCTTCAAGATTGGTCTGTACATAGACGACTGTACTTAAAAATTGAACCATAATCTCTGGATATGTATAAAAAATAGCCATAAATTCCTAATCCTACTTCACGGCATGTAAACATTGATTTGATGCCAAATTTGTTTTACTATTTGTATAGGTGCTGTCTGACGATGTGGACAGCGAGGATGAAGATGTCCAGCGGAGGTACAAGAGGCAAATCCTGAGGGAGCTTTATGTGGGAATGCATAACAGGCGTATTATGACCTGGGACGGCGGCTATCGATGCCCATTTTGCAACCACAAGCTTCATGACGCGTATCAAAGTGTTCTGGCGCATGCAAGAGGACGGGCCGTTGGCTCCTTCAAGAAGAAGTATTCTCACTGGGTGGCGCACGGCGCGTACGCCAAGTACATGGAGAAGCTTCAGGATCATGCCGGCATGTGAGATGAGATGTGGGATCGAACTATGTACGCTTGAGTATGCTTAAATACGGTTGAACTATGTACTTATGGTTGAACTATGCTTGTGTATGTGTACGCTTATTATCTATGTCTGAGTATGTTTAATCTGTGTTTACTTATGTCTAACTGTGGGATATGGATGCAATCAGTTCGATTGATGGAATCTACCTCCGTCCTCGTTTATTGGTCCCCTTTGTAATTTGTGTTAAATTTTGACCAAAGATTTAACTGACAAAATGTTAGTGCAGGTCAGCAAAAATTATATCGTTGGATGCGTATTTGAACATAGTGTTCAATGATATAATTTTTGGTGACATGCATAAACATTTCTTAGTTAAATATTTGGTCAAAATTTGGTACAAATTACAAAGGGGACCAATAAACTAGGACGGAGGTAGTACGTCAATCACACACGGTTCCCAAAATTGGAACCGTGTGCAATGACTTTCATTTTGCCTGTTGCGTCAATCACACACGGTTGGCTCTAGCAAACCGTTGCCTCCGAAATTCTTTGTGGGACAGAAAACCCTCACCACCAAATTCAAAAAAGAAAAAATAAAACCCTCACCATCCCCACGTCACAAAAACCCTCACCCTGCCCGCACCCCCTCCGGTCCCCATTCACACCTGCACAAGCTCCTCCGCATCTATGCATGGCACCGCCTATCGCGGCGGTAACCACTTAGCTCGACGCATGCCGCTGCCGCCAGGTGATACGTCTCCAACGTATCTATAATTTTTTATTGTTCCATGCTATTATATTATCTGTTTTGGATGCTTTATATGCATTAATATGCTATTTTATATTATTTTTGGGACTAACCTATTAACCTACAGCCCAGTGCCAGTCCCTGTTTTTTCCCTGTTTTTGAGTTTCGCAGAAAAGGAATACCAAACGGAGTCCAAACGGAATAAAACTTTCGCGATGATCTTTCTTGGACCAAAAGGAAACCAGAGGACTTGGAGTGCAAGTCAGGGAAGCCACGAGGCAGCCACAAGGACGGAGGGCGCGCCTTGGGGGGTAGGGCGCGCCCCCACCCTTGTGGGCCCCTCGTGCACTTTCTGACCTAATTCTTTCGCTTATATATACTCTTATATGCCCAAACCACCAGAGGCATCCACGAAAATACTTTTCCACCGCCGCAACCTTCTGTACCCGTGAGATCCCATCTAGGGGCCTTTTCTGGCGTCCTACCGGAGGGGGATTCGATCACAGAGGGCTTGTACATCAACACCATTGCCCTTTCGATGAAGCGTGAGTAGTTTACCTCAGACCTACGGGTCAATAGCTAGTAGCTAGATGGCTTCTTCTCTCTCTTTGATTCTCAATACCACGTTCTCCTCGATGTTCTTGGTGATCTGTTTGATGTAATACTTTTTTGCGGTATGTTTGCCGAGATCCGATGAATTGTGGATTTATGATCAGCTTATCTATGAATATTATTTGAATCTTCTCTTAATTCTTTTATGCATGATTTGATATCTTTGCAAGTCTCTTCGAACTATCGATTTGGTTTGGCCAACTAGATTGGTTTTCTTGCAATGGGAGAAGTGCTTAGCTTTGGGTTCAATCTTGCGGTGTCCTTTCCCAGTGACAGTAGGGGCAGCAACGCACATATTGTATTGTTACCATCGAGGATAAAAAGATGGGGTTTTCATCATATTGCTTGAGTTAATTCCTCTACATCATTTCATCTTTCTTAATGCGTTACTCTGTTCTTCATGAACTTAATACTCTAGATGCAGGCAGGAGTCGGTCGATGTGTGGAGTAATAGTAGTAGATGCAGAATCATTTTGGTCTACTTGACACGGACGTGATGCCTATATTCATGATCATTGCCTTAGATATCTTCATAACTTTGCGCTTTTCTATCAATTGCCTGGCAGTAATTTGTTCACCCACCGTATTATTTTCTATCTTGAGAGAAGCCTCTAGTGAAACCTATGGCCCCCGGGTCTATTTTCCATCATATTACTTTCCGATCTACTATTTTGCAATATTTTATTTTAAGATCTATAAACCAAAAAACCCAAAAATATTTACTTTATCTTTCGTTTAGTTTTATCTATCTCTATCAGATCTCACTTTTGCAAATAACCATGAAGGGATTGACAACCCCTTTATCGCGTTGGGTGCAAGTTTGGTGTTTGTTTGTGCAGGTATTCGGTGACTTGCGTGTTGTCTCCTACTGGATTGATACCTTGGTTCTCAAAACTGAGGGAAATACTTACTCTACTTTGCTGCATCACCCTTTCCTCTTCAAAGGAAAAACCAACGCAAGCTCAAGAAGTAGCAGGAAGAATTTCTGGCGCCGTTACCGGGGAGATCTACACCAAGTCAAGACATACCAAGTACCCATCATAAACTCTCATCTCTCGCATTACATTATTCGCCATTTGCCTCTCGTTTTCCTCTTCCCCACTTCTAAAACGATTTTCAAAAAGTTTGCCTTTTCTTCGCCTCTCTCTTTGCCTTTTCTTCGCCCCTCTTCCGTTCATCTTCTTAGTTTGCTTTTTGTGTGCTTCCATGTTGGATTGCTTGCTTTGTCACGATGACTCAAGAGAATACCAAACTGTGTGATTTTTCCAACACCAATAATAATGATTTTATTAGTACTCCGATTGCTCCCGCTACTAATGTGGAATCTTGTGAAATTAATGCCGCTTTGCTGAATCTTGTTATGAAAGATCAATTTTCTGGCCTTCCTAGTGATGATGCCGCATCCCATCTAAACAATTTCGTTGATTTGTGTGATATGCAAAAGAAGAAAGATGTGGATAATGATATTGTTAAATTGAAGCTATTTTCGTTCTCACTACGAGACCGTGCTAAAACTTGGTTTTCATCTTTGCCTAAAAATAGTATTGATTCATGGAATAAGTGTAAAGATGCTTTTATTTCCAAGTATTTTCCTCCCGCTAAGATCATCTCCTTTAGGAACGATATTATGAATTTTAAACAACTTGATCATGAGCATGTTGCACAATCTTGGGAGAGAATGAAATTGATGATACAAAATTGCCCTACTCGTGGTTTGAATTTGTGGTTAATTATTCTCAATGGCATACCGAAAGATCTTCCACTAGTAAAAAAGTGCATGCAATTGAAGAGATTAATGTTTTGAGTGGAAAGATGGATGAACTTATGAAATTGTTTGCTAGCAAGAGTGTTTCTTTGGATCTCAATTATATGCCTTTATCCACTTTGATTGAAAATAATAATGAGCCTATGGATGTGAATTTTGTTGGTAGGAACAATTTTGGTAATAACGCGTATAGAGGCAATTTTAATCCTAGGCCGTTTCCTAGTAATTCCTCTAATAATTATGGAAATTCCTACAACAATTCTTATGGAAATTATAATAAGATGCCCTCTGAATTTGAGAATAGTGTTAAAGAATTTATGAGTTCGCAAAAGAATTTCAATGCTTTGATTGAAGAAAAATTGCTTAAGATTGATGATTTGGCTAGGAACGTGGATATAATTTCTCTTGATGTTGATTCTTTGAAACTTAGATTTATCCCACCCAAGCATGATATCAATGAGTCTTTCAAGGCTATGATAATTTCCATTGATGAGTGCAAAGAAAGAGCCACTAAGATGCGTGCTAAAAAATATTGGTTTGTAAAAACGTGTTCTTCTAGTTTTCGTGAAAATAATGATGAAGATCTTAAAGTGATTGATGCGAATCCTATTGAATCTTTGTTTCCCAATATAAATCTTGATAAAGATGGGACTGGAGATGAGTCAACTTTAGTTAGAAGGCGTCCCAATGATTCAGAGTTTTTAGATCTTGATGCAAAAATTGATAAAAGTGGGATTGGAGAGGTCAAAACTTTAAGTAGCAATGAACCCACTCTTTTGGATTTCAAGGAATTTAATTATGATAATTGTTCTTTAATAGATTGTATTTCCTTGTTGCAATCCGTGTTGAATTCTTCTCATGCTTATGAACAAAACAAAGCTTTTACTAAACATATCATTGATGCTATGATGCAATCTTTTGAAGAAAAGCTTGAATTGGAAGTTTCTACCCCTAGAAAACTTTATGATGAGTGAGAACCTACTATTAAGATTAAGATTAAAGATTATGAATGACATGCTTTGTGTGATTTGGGTGCTAGTGTTTCCACGATTCCAAAAACTTTGTGTGATGTATTAGGTTTCCGTGAATTTGATGATTGTTCTTTAAATTTGCATCTTGCGGATTCCACTATTAAGAAACCTATGGGAAGGATTAATGATGTTCTTATTGTTGCAAATAGGAATTATGTGCCCGTAGATTTCATTGTTCTTGATATAGATTGCAATCCTATTGTTCGCACACGAACACGTCACCGTGTACCTCCAACGCCGAGGGTGATGCACCGCAGCTCACGTCGAAGGAGACCCGTCCGGAAGCGCGGTACGCAAGCAATCCGGCGGGTGCTTTTCAGGACCCGAAACCCCACACGCCCGGGAGGGACCCCATCAGGGCGTGCGGCGGCTATGGGCTGCCCTAGGTCGACCTGATCGCCCCTAGGGCCTCGAGGTTCGTCGCCCTGCAAATGAAGAACGAACGAAGAACGAGAAGAAAGATACAAGGATAGGGGATAGATGAACACGAAAAAGTAGTAGATATGTTTGTTCGATTGTGTGTTGTTCAATCGGCCGTCACCCCTTAGGTATATAAGAGGCAGCTGGACTTCCCATGCAATAAAAAGGCTTGGATTCACGTTCAAAACCCTAGTCAAATTCGGATTGGTTTTGTCCAAACTTTCCAAAACTGTTCGGTTTAAAACTAGCTGCACCTTGCGGGTCTTTTTTGAGGTGGTAAACGACCTCGGATGGAAACGAGCCCAAAAGCAATCTTGACCGTTTCGACGAGACGAACAACTTTCATGTTGAATGTTTTTTTATCAGAGGTCATCTTGAGGGTCAAATAGCTCGCGTAAAACAGGCTATTATTCGCGCTACCCATCAGACAATGTGTCTGGTGGGGCGCGCCATATTTTGCCTCCTGACAGGGCTGCATTCCGATGACTCTAACTTTTGCATACGAACTCGGATTGGGATGATTTTTATAGCAAAATCAACCATTTCGAGGAGACGCACAACTTTCATGTTGAAACTTTTTCCATTTGAGGCCATCTTAATTGGTTTTAAATCCATTCTTTAATCTGGTGTCAACATGAGCATCTCCGAACTTTTCATAACTTTTGCATCCGAGCTCCGTTTTAAAACACCTTCATATCCATCTTGATCTTCTAGAAGAAAGCCATCCCATGGTGACTTCCAATCATAAGTTTGAATTAATCTTGACATAGCTTAAAGCAACTTTTACGATTGTGCCACTTTTGAGCGTCAACACCTACATGTCCTATTATTCTTGGTAGACCTTTCCTTAGAACGATTGGTGCAATTATTGATATGAAAGAAGGAAAAATTAGATTTCAATTTCCGATAAGGAAGGGCATGGAACACTTTCCAAGAAAGAAAATTAAATTGCCTTATGAATCTATTATGAGAGCCACTTATGGATTGCATACCAAAGATGACAATACTTAGATCTATTCTTGTTTTTATGCCTAGCTAAGGGCGTTAAACAATAGCGCTTGTTGGGAGGCAACCCAATTTTATTTTTGTTTTTGCTTTTTAGGTTCTGTTTTGCAATAAATAATTCATCTAGCCTATGGTCAGATGTGGTTTTATGTTTTAATTAGTTTTTGTGCCAAGTAAGACCTTTGGGATAGCTTACGGTGATAGTTGATTTGATCTTGCTGAAAAACAGAAACTTTTGCGCCCAGGAAAATAATTTCTATAATTCACAGAAGAGTGATTTTGAGCTGATTCTTTTTGCAAAAGATTAATAAGCAAATTTCTTAGGTCGTCCTAATTTTTCAGAATTTTTAGAGTTACATAAGTATTCGAGATTTCCAGGTTGCTACAGACTGTTCTGTTTTTGACAGATTCTGTTTTCTATGTGTTGTTTGCTTATTTTGATGAATCTATGGGTAATATCGGGGGGTATGAACCATGGAAAAGTTGGAATATATTAGATATTAAACCAATATAAATAAATATTGAGTTAACAACAGTACCCAAAAGTGGTGATTTATTTTCTTATACTGACGGAGCTTATGAGATTTTCTGTTGAGTTTTGTGTTGTGAAGTTTTCAAGTTTTGGGTAAGGATTTGATGGACTATGGAATAAAGAGTGGCAAGAGCCTAAGATTGGAGATGCCCAAGGCACCCCAAGGTAATATTCAAGGACAACCAAGAGCCTAAGCTTGGGGATGCCCCGGAAGGCATCCCCTCTTTCGTCTTCATCTATCGGTAACTTTACTTGAGGCTATATTTTTATTCACCACATGATATGTGTTTTTCTTGGAGCGTCTTTTATGATTTGAGTCTTTGCTTTTTAGTTTTCCACAATCATCCTTGCTGTACACACCTTTTGAGAGAGACACGCATGAATCGTGATTTATTAGAATACTCTATGTGCTTCACTTATATCTTTTGAGATAGGCAATTTTGCTCTAGTGCTTCACTTATATCTTTTTAGTGCACGGCGGTGGCTTTATTTTATAGAAATTAATGAACTCTCATGCTTCACTTATATTATTTTGAGAGTCTTTAAAACAGAATGGTAATTTGCTTTGGTTATAAATTTAGTCAGAATATGATAGGCATCCAAGAGGGATATAATAAAAACTTTCATATAAAGTGCATTGAATACTATGAGAAGTTTGATTCCTTATGATTGTTTTGAGATATGAAGATGGTGATATTAGAGTCATGCTAGTGAGTAGTTGTGAATTTGAGAAATACTTGTGTTAAGGTTTTTGAGTCCCGTAGCATGCACGTATGGTGAACCGTTATGTAACAAAGTCGGAGCATGAAATATTTTGTTGATTGTCATCCTTTGTGTGGAGGTCAGGATCGCGCGATGGTTAACTCCTACCAACCCTTCCCCTAGGAGCATGCATCTAGTACTTTGTTTCGATGACTAATAGATTTTTGCAATAAGTATGTGAGTTCTTTATGACTAATGTTGAGTCCATGGATTATACGCACTCTCACCCTTCCACCTTTGCTAGCCTCTCTAGTGCCGCGCAATTTTCGCCGGTACCATAAACCCACCATATATCTTCCTCAAAACAGCCACCATACCGACCTATTATGGCATTTCCATAGCCATTCCGAGATATATTGCCATGCAACTTTCCACCGTTCCATTTATTATGACACGCATCATCATTGTCATATTGCTTTGCATGATCATGTAGTTGACATCGTATTTGTGGCAAAGCCACCGTTCATAATTCTTTCATACATGTCACTCTTGATTCATTGCACATCCCGGTACACCGCCGGAGGCATTCATATAGAGTCATATTTTGTTCTAGTATCGAGTTGTAATTTTTGAGTTGTATGTAAATAGAAGTATGATGATTTCCAATATTAGAGCATTGTCCCATGTGAGGAAATAAAGAAAAAAAGAAAGAAAAAAAGAAAAAAAAAGAAAAAAAAGAAAGAAAGAAAGAAAAAAAAGAGAAAGAAAAAAAGAAAAAAAGAAAGAAAAAAAATGAGAGAAAAAGAGAGAAGGGGCAATGTTACTATCCTTTTTCCATACTTGTGCTTCAAAGTAGCACCATGATCTTCATGATAGAGAGTCTCCTATGTTGTCACTTTCATATACTAGTGGGAATTTTTCATTATAGAACTTGGCTTGTATATTCCAACGATGGGCTTCCTCAAATTGCCCTAGGTCTTCATGAGCAAGCAAGTTGGATGCACACCCACTTAGTTTTCTTTTGAGCTTTCATAAACTTATAGCTCTAGTGCATCCGTTGCATGGCAATCCCTACTCACTCACATTGATATCTATTGATGGGCATCTCCATAGCCCGTTGATATGCCTAGTTGATGTGAGACTATCTCCCTCTTTTTGTCTTCTCCACAACCACCTTCTATTCCATCCATAGTGCTATATCCATGGCTCACGCTCATGTATTGCGTGAATGTTGAAAAAGTTTGAGAATACTAAAGTATGAAACAATTGCTTGGCTACAACCGGGGTTGTGCATGATTTGAGTATTTTGTGTGATGAAGATGGAGCATAGCCAGACTATATGATTTTGTAGGGATAAGCTTTCTTTGGCCATGTTATTTTGAGAAGACATAATTATCTTGTTAGTATGCTTGAAGTATTATTATTTTTATGTCAATATTAAACTTTTGTTTTGAATCATACGGATCTGAACATTCATGCCACAATAAAGAAATTACATGGATAAATATGTTAGGTAGCATTCCATATCAAAAATTCTGTTTTTATCATTTACCTAATCGAGGACGAGCAGGAATTAAGCTTGGGGATGCTTGATACGTCTCCAACGTATCTATAATTTTTGATTGTTCCATGCTATTATATTATCTGTTTTGGATGTTTTATATGCATTAATATGCTATTTTATATTATTTTTGGGACTAACCTATTAACCTAGAGCCCAGTGCCAGTTCCTGTTTTTTCCCTGTTTTTGAGTTTCGCAGAAAAGGAATACCAAACGGAATAAAACTTTCGCGATGATCTTTCTTGGACCAAAAGGAAACCAGAGGACTTGGAGTGCAAGTCAGGGAAGCCATGAGATGGCCACAAGGACGGAGGGCGCGCCCTGGGGGTAGGGCGTGGCCCCCACCCTTGTGGGCACCTCGTGCACTTCCTGACCTAATTCTTTCGCCTATATATACTCTTATATGCCCAAACCACCAGAGGCATCCACAAAAATACTTTTCCACCGCCGCAACCTTCTGTACCCGTGAGATCCCATCTAGGGGCCTTTTCCGGCGTCCTACCGGAGGGGGATTCGATCACGGAGGGCTTCTACATCAATACCATTACCCTTCCGATGAAGCATGAGTAGTTTACCTCAGACCTATGGGTCCATAGCTAGTAGCTAGATGGCTTCTTCTCTCTCTTTGATTCTCAATACCACGTTCTCCTCGATGTTCTTGGAGATCTATTCGATGTAATACTTTTTTGCGGTGTGTTTGCGAGATCTGATGAATTATGGATTTATGATTAGGTTATCTATGAATATTATTTGAATCTTCTCTGAATTCTTTTATGCATGATTTGATATCTTTGCAAGTCTCTTCGAACTATCGATTTGGTTTGGCCAACTAGATTGGTTTTTCTTGCAATGGGAGAAGTGCTTAGCTTTGGGTTCAATCTTGCGGTGTCCTTTCCCAGTGACAGTAGGGGCAGCAAGGCACATATTATATTGTTACCATCGAGGATAAAAAGATGGGGTTTTCATCATATTGCTTGAGTTAATTCCTCTACATTATGTCATCTTTCTTAATGCGTTACTCTGTTATTCATGAACTTAATACTCTAGATGCAGGTAGGACTCGGTCGATGTGTGGAGTAATAGTAGTAGATGTAGAATCGTTTCGGTCTACTTGACACGGACGTGATGCCTATATTAATGATCATTGCCTTAGATATCGTCATAACTTTGCGCTTTTCTATCAATTGCTCGGCAATAATTTGTTCACCCACCGTATTATTTTCTATCTTGAGAGAAACCTCTAGTGAAACCTATGGCCCCCGGGTCTATTTTCCATCATATTACTTTCCAATCTACTATTTTGCAATCTTTTATTTTCAGATCTATAAACCAAAAAACCCAAAAATATTTACTTTATCTTTCGTTTAGTTTTATCTATCTCTATCAGATCTCACTTTTGCAAATAACCGTGAAGGGATTGACAACCCATTTATCGCATTGGGTGCAAGTTTGGTGTTTGTTTGTGCAGGTATTCGGTGACTTGCGTGTTGTCTCCTACTGGATTGATACCTTGGTTCTCAAAACTGAGGGAAATACTTACTCTACTTTGCTGCATCACCCTTTCCTCTTCAAGTGAAAAACCAACGCAAGCTCAAGAAGTAGCACCAGGCTGCCGGCAAACCCGACCGCATTTCGCCACTTCCGCTTGCCGCCGCCTATCGCCATCGACTTTCTCGACGCTGCTCGCGGTCGACCCAGCTCCGCTCGGTTGGGGAATCCGCCGTACTGAGGGTTCTTTCTCATGGACAACAAGGTAACTAATTTAATGAGATATTATCTCATCTCTTATCCCAGTTCATCTGCCTCCTTTAATCACCCAGCCGAAATCGGCGTGAATTCATTTTTATTCGAGCTGATTTGAGGGTTTTCTTTCATTCATAGAGTGTACAGTGCGTGAACACATCAGGACTTTGCGGCCTCCGCCAGACATTCCATCTCACCGTACCAGATGACGTGAGGATGCGCGCGGTATGTTCAATCTCACCCTAAATCGGTTGGCATGGCCTACTTTCCTGAACATATACTAAATATTGCTACATTTGGATAAAAGGTGCCACATGCACCATATACGTCAAAGGGGATATTTTTCCCTCTTCTTTCTATATTAGGCAAATTAATGATGTATTGTTTTTTCAATTACTCTCATATTTCCATGACATCATGTTTACCCTATCTGTTTAATTATAGATTTGTGTCCTTCGATTTCAACGGATGTACAATTCTTTCAATTTGGGCCCATATTTGCATGTTACCATATTTTCGTTAACAATCCTACCATTTTCTGCAGCGCGTCCCTTGCTATGCAACATAATCTGTAGTGCACAATATTTCCCTTTACATAAATCAAGACTGCAGGGATGTCATACTGAACAGAAACCATGGATTTACAATCGTTGCTACCGTAAGACTTGATGAACGTGGTGACTCCTATTTTGGCACTGGCCTTTGGAAAGAAATTTCTAAGTTTTATGTACTGAAAGCTGGCACTAAAATTGCACTGCACATAAAAGAGCCTGGTCATGAGATATATGCTAACTTCCCCGACGATATCATCCGTCCAGACTTTGTTCGAAGTAAGTTTTCTTTTCAAGTATCTGCATGTTGACTTACCCAGCAAAATCGAATGAATTGTGTAGTATTTAAGCAACCAATTGTTATTCCATTTTCTTACTATATTCCTACCTAATAACTTCTAGTTACCAATACACTTTTCTATTGCCCTGTTTTAACTAAATATTCCCTGTACTCCCACTTCTATCAGAAAGCGCCGCTGACAAGGAGACTCCGGAGGTGGAGAACGGGGCTGCCAACAAGCGGAGGCGGGGTGAGCAAGAACCGCAAGCGACTCCAGCAGGCCTAGACTTCATTAGCAGCCTCCCCGATGATATGTTGACAGTCATCATCTCCCTCCTCCCAATCAAATATGGGGCGCGGACAACCGTCCTTTCCCGGCGGTGGCGCCCCCTATGGAACTCCACCCCTCTCGACCTCATCGACATCCACGAGCTCTGCCATGGCTATCGCAAAAGCTTGGATGCGTTCTCCAAGATCCTCGGCAGTCACTTTGGCCCAACCAGAGGCCTTAGAATGGGCAAGTTCCGTTCCAACGGCAAGGACCGAGCCAAGCTTGACGACTGGTTCCGATCCCCCGCCCTAGATCAGCTCGAGGAGCTCACTTTTGATGATGGGCATATGCGCTCGCTACCAACGTCCGCGCTCTGCCTCGCGCCCACGCTGCGCGTCGCCAAGTTCAGGAACAGCCATTCCCCCCCCCCCTTAATGACGCGCCCGCTCTTATTCTACCATGACTGAAGCACCTCGAGCTCGTCGTCGTCTGCCTCCCAAATGGTGACATGGAGCGCCTGCTCCGTGGCTGTACTGCACTCGAGTACCTTCATCTTCAGGCAATCAATGTGTTGAGTAGCTTCCACATCACCTCCATGACTCTCCGGACTATTTATGTGTGTTGCTGGTGCGGCAAGAAGACATCACAAGATGTGTACCACGGTATGGTCATTGAGGACACACCTGCACTTGAGAGATTACTTGTAGTTGATCAAGAAGGTCCAACAAGAATCAATGTCATTTCTGCGCCGAAATTGACAGTGGTGGGATACTCGTCTGACAAATACTCCAAACTTGTTATTGGATACACATCCGTTCAGGTACGACAGCCGCCTTCTACCTATCCTTCTACAAATTAACATTATTTCTAATTTTGAAGATGTATGTTCGTCTGTCATCCAGAAAATGATTCCGACAAGCTTGACCCCGAAACTGCGCACAGTGAAGGTCTTGGCACTAGAATCTATCGGCCCCAACCTGGAGCAAGTTGTCAGTTTCCTGAGATGCTTTCCGTGCCTGGAGAAGCTATATATCGAGGTGATGTTCCTTTCCTGTTAAATGTTAACCATAAGGGAGTTCAATTTGTGACACCTTTTTCCAAGTTTACAATGACAATGTACTACGATTTCTGAAGGATTCTTTTGGAGGATTTCAGTACATACATGTCCCCACCATATTGGTTGCTTGATCCATATGGTTACAATCCATAAGCATTTCTCCTTTGGATTCATCTGTACTAGTTTTCTTAGGGAACTTTTCATCCACTCCAACCTCTTGTGAAGAAGGCAACATTTTTCTAGATTGTAATCAAATGCCCATGTTAATCATGTCAGATCAAAGATGGCATGTTAGTGCATTTTACAAATCCTGCAAACCAAATAGGCCTGTAGTAGTGTTCAAAACTGCATGTAGGCACTAACACGTTTTCTTCTTTTGCAGATAAGATTAGGCCCAGTGGTGGATAATGTGATACAATATAACAATCACGTTGACTGCCTAGATCTGCATCTCTCGAAAATTACTTTGAACTCCTACCGAGGGACCTTACTAGAGATTATATTTGCCAGGTTCTTTGTTGTCAGAGCAAGGGTGCTGAAGGTAATGAGGTTTACCCTACATTTATTTCGCAAAAATGAATGGTTTGTTGATCAGCGTCGGCGGCTGCGGCAGAATGGAATAGGCTCCGAAAATGCTGAATTTCATTTTGGAACTTCAGATGACAGACTAATCGGAAGTCATCGTGTCAACCCCATACATGACTTCTCAGTGGCTGACCCCTTTGAAAAAATTATGAGGTTTCGAAACCAGACTTAGAAGTGGTAATATTAGTTTGAACCTCTTTGATATCCATGTTCAGCGGATCAGCGCGAGCGTTTGTAGCTGATGAGCTGAATTTCATTTCTAATATCAGTTTGAACCTTGTAATCTTTGAATTTGAGCCATATAACTCAGGAATTTGAACCTTGTAATATTTCGAGCTTTTGTGGTACAATCGTTGAAATGGCATCGTATGAGACTCGTATATTGGTAGCACTATTTTGACCTTATTATGCAATGGTCTTAGATTTTATTAACCATTCTCGAATCTATTTACCTTGTCGATCTCATAGCAGATGATCTGTATAGCTAACTCGATTGCGATCTTTGACATTATTGCACACAGTTGGTTTCTTCAACCGTGTGCCCTGTAGAGCGCAGAATTAATTATCGCACTCGAGTGTCCAACATCACCCTTCTGTGTAACTTTGACCTCGTCACCCACGGGTAAACTTATGACCGAAGTCATTCCACACACTTCGTTTTTACAAAGCCTTTTGCCAATAAACGCCCACGATTTGTCCCTCTTCTAGCCGACGTGTGGCCAAACTCGCCGGGCGGGAAGCTTGCGCGGTAACGCGGGAACAGGCTCACCGACGATACATTTGGCGCCTCTTCGAGCCCACGCGTGGTTAAACGAAATGCGTGCGGTGCAGTGTTGTCAAGCGTGCACTGGAATCCTCCGCTATGAACGCCGTGACAAGACGTGACGATTACAGGCCGGCTGGCCCCCATTTATTACAGCGGCCATTTAACCCTTGTGTCTCTTCAACCTTTCGATCGTGCCCCACCATTGCAAGAAGCACACCCAGCACGACAAATTCTTAGAGGGTATCCTGCGCGGCTCCAATGGCGCTCCGAGCGGCTGCCGACGACGAGCAGAAGTTCACCATGCATGCCATGGTGGACACCCACAGTAGGTTCACGGAGCTCTCGGTGGTGTACACCAACAACCCGGTCTGGGTGGAGCACTCCATCCACATCATGGAGCTGTTGCTTGCCGAGGAGAAGTACAAGGTGGTCGGGTTCGACCTCGAGTACACCCGCGCTCGTGCCGGGCTCGTCCCAAGGTCGCCGTCGCCCAGATGTGCGTGCACAACCACGTCCTTGTCTACCACTACTGCCTGGACACAAGGCCTTGCGAGCGTTTCACCTGGTTTGTCGATAGCCCCCACTACATGTTCGCTACGGTGGACATCACCAACGATGTAAAGGTGTTCAAGAATTTGGGCATCGCCTGCCAGAATCTTGTCGACATCCAGGGCCACTACAAGATCTGGGGCAGCAAGGAGCATGAGAAGGACTCACTGGTTCACCTCGCCGAGGCCGTCATCGACCCCTACTACAGAGACATGAAGGATTCCTGCAACAAGGATAAGCATGCCTGGCACTCGGCCTGGATGGAGAAACTCGACAAAGCTCACGTCGTGTACGCGGCCAAGGAGGCGTACATGAGCTACGACATGTACATGCGGATTGTTGACATGAGGAAGTGCCTCCTTCCCCAAAACGGCCAGGGATCCAGCCGGAAGCAGAGCAATGGCAAGCGTCGTCGCAACAATAAGTAGATGATTAGATCCTCATTTCTCCTAGTTTAGTATGCATGTAATTGCTTACTTTGGTGTGTGGAAATGTTATGTGTGTAGTCACTTGTGTAATTGTATACTTAATTTGGTTTTGCAATGCTGTCTTTTTAAGTATGTATGTTGATGCTCTGTAGACAAAGCAAATCACATCGCACACGGACTAAACAATGGAACCCGTCGGTGATGATTTCATCAATCACTGACAATTGTATACCAGCAATCGTTTTCTCACAACACACACGGCTTGTTAACAGGAATCATCTGTGTTTTTATCGGTCTTCCCACATGTTTCCGATTACAGACCTGTTTGCCGCGTATCACACACATCTTGTTAAGTTGAACCGTTTCTGTTCTCTTGGCTTAACACAAACAGTTCATCCGAGTGAACTGTATGCCGTATATCGCACACACCTTGATATGGCTGACCGTTTCTTTTGTGTTGCCTAATCACAAACAGTTCATCCGAGTAAAACGTATGCTGTATATCGCACACGCCTTCATCTGGCTGCCCATTTCTGTTCTTCTGCCTCATTGCAAACAGTTCATTGAACTGAACCGTATGCCCCTCATCGCACACGCAAGTAAATTCTGAACCGTGTTTGATGCATCTGTCATCGCAAACGTTATGCATCTTTTTTGACGTTTTTTTACATCATCGTTTGCGATTATTGCATCGCACACAGTTTCGTTGAAGGGTCTCTGATCGTAGTGTCATGTTAGCAGCATCCTGCAGAAGTGAATATGGACCCCGGGGTGAGGTTGTGGAGTTGGATCCCGTAGAACTCCAACAAACCCCGTAAAAAGGGATGAATAGGAAAATCCAAACCTCTTAGAAGGAAGGGCACGAGACATACCCTCTCCTCCTTACTCGGGGCGGGGGAGTTCTCGGCGAGGGCGCAGCCATCGATGGAGATGAGACCGGCACGGACAGGAACCAAATCTGCTGGAGGGAGGAAACACTACGTTTGCAAGCGCCTCAGATGAAGGTGCGAAATTGAACAGCTCGACCAATCGCCTGGGAGTGGACCGTGCGGGCGCGAGGATGAACCTGGGAGGTCAACCATGGCACTGGGGAATTTCTTCGGTGATGTTCCTTGTGAGAGGGGGGAAATAAGTTGTCCCCCATTCCTTTGGATCTATAAATGGGCATCTTGCCTTGAAGCTGGAAGGACGGGCTTGTGGGAAAGTCGGCATTGGGCCGTATGCCTTCTGAAAAGGTGCACGGCGCTCTCGCCCCAAGGAATGGCATTAAAACTCTGATGGTCCCACCTTGATCTCAAGATGTCTTTGGAGTTCAGAGTCCTGAACCTGTCCGGGCCTGAAGCACATTAGTCCGGGTACCGGATAAGGTTCGGCGAAAGCAACACGACTCTAAGCTGAATAGAGGGATAGAAGAACTCGCCTCGCAAGCCGAATACTAATTTGGTGAGCAGATGCCGGATACAAGCCTTGGCGTTGGAGGCAAGTTCGGGGGCTACTGAGGGAGTCATGAACTAAGGGGTCCTCGGGGCAACGGCCCATTGAACATGGGCCGGACTGGTGGAGCCGTATAGTGACAGGAGATCTATGAAGTCGTGGTGTGCCCTCCAAGTCAAGAATGCGCAGGATCTCTTTAATCCCTTATTGTAATCTATCTTCGGTAACCCTAACCCTATCGGTGTCTATATAAACCGAGGGTTTTTAGTCTTTAGGGCTAGAGCTACATTACATTCATCACCTCATCTCCTTAGGGTTAGCTCATGCTGATCTCGAGGTAGACCTACTCTGTAAACCATACAATACATCCAGTACAATCAAGTAGAACATAGGGCTTCCCGTTGCGACGATGGTGGGGACGCGCCTCCCGGATGCGAGGGAGATCTCGCCGGCGCCGAGGGCCGGCGAGTTCGTCGTCTTCCGGAGCCATTTCCTTAGCGGATTTGGTTTGCTGGTGAGCTGATTCCTTCGTTCCTTTCTTGACTTCTACCATCTTCAACCTCACCACCTTACTCCAAACACGGTGGTGCTTCTCTCTGCCTTCGTGACCCTCTGCGAGGGCTACCTCGGCGTCCTGCCCACCATCGAGTTGTGGGGGAAATTCTTCTATCTGAAGCTGGGGATCCAAGCCAAGGGCGAGCTGGCCCAGTGCAGCGCTTGCATTTCCGTGCGGGCGCACCGGCTCCGGGACCCGCTTTCCGGCTATCGCGCTGCTGGAGTCAGCGAAGTTGTGGCAGAAGTCCTACTTCTACGTCCGCAACCTCCACCCGACATGCGACTATATCAACCTGCCGGCCTACGCAGCCGGCCCACCGCCTGAGCCACGCGACAACTGGGGACAGTAGCCGAAGCTGGTGCCGGCTGTCATCACCAACGCCCTCATCCGGCTCCAAGAGATGGCGGATTTGGAGGGCCTCCAGCCGTCGGACCTGCTGGCCACCTTCGTCCAGCGCCGGGTTTCGCCCCTCCAAGCCCGGCCGCACATGATCTGCGACATGAGCGGCCACCGGGACCCGTGCCGAATGTCGACCAAGGAGCTGCCGACTGTGGAGGTGGTCCGCCATGTCAACTACTTCTTCGGCAGCCGGCTCAGTGAGACCGACTGGAGCTTCGGCAAGCCGCCGTACAACCGCGCCAATCCGCCACCACAGGTTAGTATCTGGTCCCCATTCTTTGCTCACGCATTGCTCCTCATTCGGCCTGACCACCCGGACGCGGGGCAGTGCTTCCCTGGTCAGGTAGCAGCCGATGCACCGGCTCCGGGCCACCAGTGGATGCCAGACCATGAGGAGAGCGACGTGGGCGACCCCGAGCTGGGGACGGCCGCGTTGGAGGACGGAGGCGATGATGACGCCACTGGGGGAGGCGGCGACGGGGGAAGCGGCGATGTCCGGGATTGGCCGAATGATGATGAAGACGGCGACGGACAACGCTGCCCCGAAGGCTCTGACAGGGCAGGTGCCGGCTCTTCGATGGCACGGCCGCCAAGCGGAGCGCCGACTAGCGCACCCGGCGCACCCAAACGCCGCGCCGAGGGGCCGTTCGTCAACAAGCCGCCCAAGAAGGCCAAGTCGACGGCCGCGACCAAGCGGCAAGAGGCCGCGAAGGCGGCCGTCACCCGGAGGACCCTGAAGGAGGGCCCAATGGTGTCCGGGTAAGTTCGTTGATTATTCTGTCTTGATTGTTTCTCTCTCGCAGGCTTCTCATCTTTGCCTACTTCGCCGTGCAGGGCCCCTCTTTCCATATTGCGGGCTCTGTCCACCTCGCTGATCGGACCAGCAGGCGGCTCTGAGGAGGCCCGGCATGTGGACCCGGCCTCCGCCCTTTGGGAGGCGACGGAGAGGAACACACGGAAGGAGCGGGAGGCTGCGGCGCGAGCGGAGGCCGAGGCGGCAACCACGGCGCAGGCCGAGGCCGAGGCCGCGACCAAGGCGCAGGCGGAGGTGGCGACCCTGGCGTGGGCGGAGGCCGACGCTAAGGCTGCGGAGGACCCGGCCAGCAGCGGAGTCCCGGAGGCCGCTGATCCAGAGCAGCCGGAGCCGCCGGTGGTGGAGGTCCAGGCACCGCCTGGAACAACCGGAGCCGTCCAGACGACCCCAGAGTAGGGGGCGACCGACCCTGTCGTCCCAGAGGCGGAGGTGGTTCAGTGCGCACCGGGAGCTGGCGAACGGGGAGGCGGCCATCCCAAAGGGCCGGGGGGGCCTTTGGCCGGCGCCGGGCTGGCGACGAGCCAGGCCCTGACGACACGCGCCTCCACGCGCTTGCGCCCATCGCGGGCGGCCTCCGCGCCGAGGCCGGTAGAGGTCGGGGCCGAGAGCTCGCCGGGAGCCGACACCGAAGTCACAAGCTCCGCTCCGCCTCGTTGAGTACCAGGAGCCGGCCTGGCCGCCCTGAACCTCGCGGTGGAGGACGTCCTGGACAAATTCTCCGCCCACGGCGCCACCCTCCTGAAGGCGAGGAGCGAGATGGTGGCGATGCAGACGTCTGTCCAGGTATGTTCTTGATCTTGCTCTTTTTTTATTTTTGCGATCTTCAGTGGGGGCGCGCCAGCGCACCCACTGGGTGTAGCCCCCGAGTTCCAAGCCGGCTGCTGAGCAGGCAGGTTGGAACTTTAAGGCGTGTTTCCAAATGCTGAGATGTTGTGTTTGCCGGAGGACTACCACAACCTGCGTGCGGCTGCCTTCAACTCCCAGAACCAGACGCTTGTCAACCGGACCGCCGAGTTGAAGAAGAGCCGAGGTACGTAGGCCGGCTTTCAGTGGGGGCGCGCAAAGCGCACCCACTGGGTGTAGCCCCCGAGATTCGGGATCTTCCGGCGACTTCTTGTCTTTGTTGATGCTATCGCTGATGATTCTTCTTTGCCTTTGCAGGGGCCGCCACCCATCTGCGGGACCGTGTGCATGAGCTCGAGGGCCAACTTCAGGCCAAAGAGCTGGAGCGCAGCCAGGTGGCCGCGGAGTGCAACCGGCTCGAGAAGGAGTTGGCTGACCAGGCGACCCGGCATGCGGAGCAGGTCCGGTAGCTGAAGGACAAGGAGGAGCGCCTCAAGGCCGAGTTCAAGTCCCAGCGCTCGGGCTGGGCCGAAAAGGAGAAGTACCTGTCAGAGGGCTACTCGGTGATTGAGGATCTGCTCGAAGGTAGGTTTTCTTTCTTCCTTGATTGGTTAGTTTCCGGCTACCGTGGTCAGCCGGCTTCTAATTCTTCTACCTTCTTTTGGACAGAGTACTTCCCGGATCGCTCTTGTGCCATCGGCCAGGCGATTGAGGCACGGTGCGACCAGCGGAGGAGAGTGGGCATGGAGATTGCGCCGGACCGGCCCCGAAACTTGGGCAAACAGTTCCTGGCCGTTCGCCTGTGTCTTGAGCCGGTACGCCGCCTGCTCTGCCGGTTTCAGCGCGCCGGGTCACAGGTCTTGGAAGGGCTCTGGCCTGGTGTGCCGGTCCCCCGGACTCCTAGCCGGACCGCCGACTGGTTGGAGGTGGCAAAGGAGCAGCTCGACACTTGGAAGGGTGCCGCGGCACGGGCCGGCGCCAAGGCGGCGCTAGAGTTCGTGAAGGCGTGGTACCCAGGCGTGAGCCTGGCGCAGTTTGCCACCTTCCACCAGGAGGCGGCGCCAGAGCTGGAGGCAGAGCGCGAGGAGATCGCCATTCGCACGTCGGCCCTCGCCGATTACACCGACGACAACGTCTTCATCCCAGAGCGGGCAGAAGACGACACCGGGGTGCCGCCATCCTGGTTCGAGCTGAACCCGGATAAGGGGGAGGACCTGGTGGAGGAGATCGCCTCTAGCAACAAAGCCACGGAGGAGGATGAGGACGAGGAAGGCGATGGCGTCATGCCAGATGATGGAGTGACCAGCCAAAATCAGCCCGATCCAGCCTCAGCCGCCGACCAGACCAAGACCGATCAGCCGGAGGCCCCGCCAGCCGGTGCCACCGCCACCACCGACTCGTCCGAGCAGCCCGTAGTGCCTCCGGCTTAGGCGGCCCTTATCTCTTTAAGTTTTTTCTGTCTTATGCTCAAGAACAAGTTAGTTATGCGCAGTTCCACTCACTGGGGGTGTATTTTAAACCTTGATGAATGCCGACCGCTGGCCTATTGCAATGTAAATGAATTTAATTTCCCCGCATGCTTGTGTGCCTCGCCGAGTTCTGACTCGATTTTGCCTTTGCTTTCTTTGGCTTTTTCTTTTGCCGTGTTCCTTTGGCTGCCGCCCTGCCAGCCGGATAGCCGCTCTGCGGTCTATGGCCGGGTCAGGGACTTGGCCGTTTAGAGTAGGCAAACTACTTCAGCCGCTTAAAGCGTGGCTAGTCAAGGAAGAAGTCGGCCGGCCGGCTGCTGAGCAGCCGGACGGGGTAGGCCAGAGGCCGGCTTGGCCTGAACTGGCGTTCTTCCTTAGTCGTTTTTCATGTGGACAGCGTTTCCAGCCTTTAGCTCTTGCCAGCTGGACAGTCGCGCTGCGAGCTGTGGCTGGGGCGAAGAGAGGGCTTTGACGTTGGCACACTACTGAGCCGACTTCGGATGGTACCAACTTGGGCCAAGTCGGCGAGCCCCCGGGACGGCTGACCGGACCCGGGCCGGGCAAAAAGAATGAATACTCATACATAGGCGAAGCTTATCATATAGATAAAAAGGTAGCCCCCGAGTGCTCCTCGGGGTACCTATTGTCTTTACTTAGTACAAAAGATAGCGTGGTACATACATTGCATCAACTGTAAAATGGGCGGAGAAGGTTCGCGTTCCATGGGTGCTCCGACTCATGGCCGGCTGTGTCCCTCTTGCGTGCCCTGGGCTTCTGTGCGTCTATGAGGTAGTAGGAGTCGTTGCCCAGGGCCTTGCAAATGATGAAAGGCCCCTCCCAAGGAGCCGAGAGATTGTGCTGGTCGGCTGTTCGCTGGATCAGCTGGAGCACAAGGTCGCCCTCGCGGAAAGCACACGGCTTGATCTTCTTGTTGTGGTAGCGGCACAGGCTCTGCTGGTAGATGGCGGACCGGCTGAGTGGCAGCAGCCGGGCCTCTTCAAGCAAGTCGACACCGTCTTCGCGGGCCTCCTTTGCTTCCGCCTCCGTGTACAGGGTGACGCGAGGCGAGTCGAACTCGATGTCCGTTGGGATGATGGCCTCGGCCCCGTACACGAGGAAGAAAGGGGTGAAGCCGGTTGATCTGTTTTGGCGTGGTCCGGAGACTCCAAAGGACGGTCGGCAGCTCCTCGATCCAGCAGCCGGCCGAGCGCTCCAGCGGCTCGACGAGCCGAGGCTTGATGCTGGAAAGAATGAGGCCGTTTGCCCGCTCCACCTGGCTGTTTGACTGCGGGTGAGCAACCGACGCGAGGTCCAGTCAGATGCCCTGCGTTGCGCGGAAACGAGCCAAGGCACCTTCGGCAAAGTTTGTGCCATTGCCGGTGATGATGCTGTGCGGGACGGTGATATCCGCGATGAATGTAACGGCTGTGGGGCCGTTCAGCTTCTTGATCGGCTTCGCTTCAATCCACTTCGTGAACTTGTCTACGGCAACCAGCAGATGGGTCATGCCGCCGCGTGCAGTCTTGAATGGGCCCACCATGTCCAACCCCCATACGGCAAACGGCCAAGTGATGGGAATAGTCTTGAGGGCCGAGGCCGGCTGGTGCTGCTTGGTGCTGAAACACTGGCACCCTTTGCACTTCCAGACCAACTCCTTGGCGTCGTCCAGAGCAGTCGGTCAGAAGAAGCCGTGGCGGAAAGCCTTGGCGACGAGGGCTCTAGAGGCGGCATGGTGGCCACATTCGCCTTGATGAATGTCCCTGAGGATTGCTATGCCCTTCTCCGGCTCGACCCAGCGTTGAAAGACACCAGTCGGGCTGCACCTGACGAGCCCTCTATTGATGATCATGTATGCAGTCGCCCGACGTTGCACTTGCCGGGCAAACACCTCATCGGCTGGGAGCTCGCGGCTCACCAGAAAGTTGAGGATGGGCTGCCCCCAGGACAGGGCTTCTACCACTGTCATGACGGCGACCGGCGCCGGGGTGGCCGGGTTGGGAGGCGGCGGGTTGGAGGCGGTCGCTCCTTGTTGCGTCGCGGAAGTCCCCGGGCCGACTGCAGCAGTCCCCCGGCCGGGTTCTGGAGTTCCCGGGCTAGGTTTAAGTGCTGCAGCCCCCGGGCCGGCTGCTGAAGTCCCCGAGCCGGATCCGGCTGCTCCGGGGTCGGCCGGCACGAAGATGGATTCTGATTCTGGCGAAGGCTGGATAGACGGCTTGTGCAAGCACTCGAGGGAAACACCGGCTGGTATGGCTTGCTGGGTAGAGCCAATCCGTGCCAGGGCATCGGCTGCTTCATTGTCGGCCCGTGGCACGTGGATGAACTCGCACCCATCGAAGTATCCGCTGATCTGCTGGACGAGGAAGCGGTAACTGGCCATGTTGGCGTCCTTGGCGTCCTAGTCGCCAGAAGACTGTTGGACCACAAGGTCCGAGTCGCCGTAGCACAAGATGCGGCGGATGCCGATCTCCTTGGCCAGTCGGAGCCCGTGAACGAGTGCCTCATACTCAGCCACGTTGTTGTAGGCGGCGAAGTGAATTTGCAGCATGTACTTCAGCTTGTTGCCTTTGGGAGAGGTGAGGACAATGCCGGCTCCCAAACCGGTGCGCATCTTCGAACCGTCGAAGTGCATCTGCCAATGCATGGAATCCGGCGCAGGCGGCAGGTACTGGGCCTCGGCCCAGTCGATAAGGAAGTCGGCCAGTGCTAGGGAATTGATGGCGGTGCGGGGCTAGTAGAGGATGGTGTGGGGAGCCAGCTCGATGGCCCACTTGGCCACCCGGCCCGAGGCATCTCGGTTGCCCATGATTTCTTCACCAATGATCCTTCTCTTCTCTTCTGATAGGCGGCAAAGGGGTTGCTTAACCGGCTTAGCATCCGGCCGCACATGCAGCTTGTGCTCAGTGAAATCCTTCGGAACACCTGACATGTCCTTGGGGGACCATGCAAAGATGTCCCGATTCTCATGAAGGAAGTCGACGAGCTCGCTTTCCTATTTGCTGTCAAGGTTAGCCCCCACGACAGCGTACTTCTCTGGGTGCGCTGGGTCCAAGATGATCTTCTTGGTTTCCTTGGCCGGCTGGAAGGAGCCCTCAGCCTCAACCTCCTTGGGGTCGGAAGGCATGGCCTGCTGCTCGCTGGCCATGGCCACAACCCAGTCAAGGAGGCGCTTCTCTTGGGCGATGACGAGGGACTCGGCCAGCTGGGAGCTGGCCGAGGCGCACGCGAGCGACTTCTTGTAGTCGCCGGCAATGGTGATGATGCCCTTGGGACCCGGCATCTTCATCTTCAGGTACGCGTAATGCGGAACCGCCATGAATTTGGCCAGTGCAGGCCGGCCCAAGAGTGCGTGGTAGGGGCTGTCCAAGTCGACCACCTCGAACCAGATGGGCTCGCGGTGGACGTGGGTCTTGTCGCCGAACAGGACATCGATCTTGAGCTTGCCGATTGGAGAGCAGGAAAGCCTAGGGACAATGCCATGGAACACGGTCCGGCTGGGCTGGAGTTGCTTCTCCTTGATGCCCAGCTTTTCCATGGTGTCGCGGTAGAGGATGTTGATGCTGCTGCTGCCGTCTATCAGGACTCGGGAGAAGTGGCAAGCCCGCCTCTCGGTTGAGAAGGTGGAGTCCAGCACCATGGCGTAGGCACCCGGCGAAGGCATCACAGTCGGATGGTCGTCGCGGCTCCAGGTGATGGGCCTTTCGAACCAGTGCATGAATTGGGAGACCTCTGGAATGACAGCATTCACCTCGTGGTGTTGCAGACGCTGACTGTGCTTGTCGTCGGCTTCACTAGTGAAGACGACATAAGTGGCGTTCTCGTTGGGGAATTCATCTTGGAGCATGCCGACAGGGCGAGCCGGCTGCTGAGCAGCCGGAGCCGCCGGCCGGCTGGAGGAGGCGGCAAGCCCTCACCCTTGGTGATTCGGGTGAGCCAGCTGCACTGCCGGGTCGTATGGTTGGATGGCTTCGCGCCACTGTGGAACTTGCACGGGGCGTCGAGTGCCTGCTCGAATGAGAAGGCAGGCAGCCAGGCGCCCTTGCCGCCCCGCTGACGCTTGGGGCCAGGTTGGCAAGCTGGTTGCTGATCCTCGACGGTGGCCACCTGCCAGCTATTGGAAGCAGGCTACTGGGCCTTGCGCTTGTTGTCGTTCGGCTGCTGGCGCCGGTTGGAGTCACCAGCCGGCGCTGAAGAAGCCGGCGGGATCACCTTCCCAGATGCGTCAACCCGGACCTCCGACTTCATGGAGGAGTCGTCCATGGTGTACTTGTCCGCCACCACCAGGAGCTCGTCTAGGGTAGCCGGCTCGTCGCACAGAAGCTTGTGCTTGAGCAGGGTGCCTTCTCGGCACCCGGCGGTGAAATACTCGATGGACTGCACCTCGTGCACCCCTTCGCAGAAGTTGCGCAAGTCGGCCCAACGCGTCAGGTAGTCACGAGCGGACTCGTCCAGGCCCTAAACGCACATGGAGAGCTGGCGAGGCTTGGGAGGCCGCTTGTAGGTGCTGTTGAAGTTGCGGACGAAGACGTCGCTGAAGTCCAACCAGCTGTTGATGTTGTTGGCCTTGAGGCTGTTCAGCCATGTCCGGGCCGTGCCCTGCAGCATCAGCAGAACATACTTCATGGCAATGCGCTTGTTGCCGTTCGCTATACTGACAGCTGTGGCGTAGTCGGTCAGCCAATCTTCCGGCTTCACGGTGCCGGTGTACTTGGGAGTGTCGCGAGGGAGCGTGAACCCTTTGGGGAAGGGCTCGTCACGGATGCGGGGGCCGAAGTAGGCCGGGCCGACTATATCCTCCTCCTCCACTGCCAGGGACCGAGCTAGCCACTCGATCCGGTGACAAGCGTCATTCTCACCGACCTCTTCGCGGGGGCCTAGCCGGCCCCCCAGGGTCGGGTGGTCAACCGGCGTCGGAGAAGGGGGACGTTCATCCTGCTGGCGCCGGCCCTCCGCCCTTGGAGGAACTTGTCGGCTGTTGGCAACCGTCGCGTGGGAGCGCCGGCCACCGCTAGCAGCCGGCTCCGGGTTTCGCTGGTCGCGGCCGCCGCCGCTTGGGGACTGGGAGGTCGCCCCATTCTCGCGGCGGGATGGAAGGTTTCCTTCCGGGGGGTCGGCCTGCCGGCCGACTCCCACCACGTGGTTGCACGCGTCTTGCTGCGTGTTCGCAGCATTGAGGAGCTCTTGAAGGCGGTCTAGCTGGCTGCACCGTTCGTCGCCCTCCAGGTTGTCGAGTTCTTCTGCCGCCGCCTGCGCGGCGCGCAAGTTCTGCACTAGGGTGTCGTAGATCGGACGCCCGACTCCCAGCATGCTGGCGATGGCCGCGCCGCGTTGCCGGATGGCGCCAGCACGGCTGGGCTCGTCCGCAGCCGGTGTGCCGCCAGCTATGCGGTCGATCTCGCGCTGGTTGGCCTCAGCGCGACGCTTCATGGCCGCCATCTTGGTGGCGCTGTCGAGGAGCTTGACGCGGATTTCTTCTAGTGCCACCGCGTCGGCGTTGGCTCTGACAGGAGCCGCCAGGTCCTGCATTGCTGCTCGCAACGGGTCCTGGACAGCCCCGCCAGAGTCCTGGCTGTTGCCAGTAACCATCACCTCCACGAAGATGCCGGCGTCGAGCGCGCCGGCAGAGGCGATGCTAGAGACGGGAGGGAGCGGGTGGTCGATGACCACCACGTCGCCGGGGAACCCGTCGGTGGCGTCTGCATCGGAGAGGTTGAGCTTCCTGAAGAGGTTGACGAGGTAGCTCGCGGGGCAAACGGATCCCGCGTCGGGCGATGCGCTGGTGCAAGCGCAAGCGAATGTATCGGGCTGGCTGATCAGGCCGGCCGCGACGCGCTCGCCAGAGAGGAAGGCGGTTCCCGTCCAGAACGTATCTCTGGCCGATGTCGCGAATGGCCCCACGGTGGGCGCCAACTGTCGTGGTAATCTCACGTCAGATGCCAGGGGGTGGCTTATCATGGGTGGAGCCAAGAGGACATCGTCGGCCCCTGGAAGCGGGAGTGAGCACGAGCTCGATCGCACACGAGACGTACCCAGGTTCGGGGCTCTCCGGAGAGATAACACCCCTAGTCCTGCTCTGCGGGGTCTCCGCATGATGACTATGATCAAAGAGTGTACAAGGTTGCTACTTGAGCTGTGTTGCTAGAGGAAGAAGAAGGGTAGAGCTACCTCTCCTCTCCTAGCTATGGTGTGTGTGGGATGAAGGCTCAACCTCTTGCATGGGTGAGCCCTGGGGGGTTTTATAGGCCAACCCCCCAGGGGTACAATGGTAATACGACCGGGTGTAGGACCCGGATGTCAGTGTCTAGGGTCGCCGGGTTCTCTGCCGGCTGCTGGGGCCCACCTCTGGAGGGCCCCGCCGGCTACCAAGAATCCGGCCGACAAGTAGGGCCCGCCGCCTGCAGGCCATGCTGATTGCCTTTTGCTGTAGCTCTGTGCTTGCTGACGAGGGTTGCGTCATAGGTCGTATGGCTACAGTGCGGTGCCAGGTGGGCAGGTAGCCATCTGGTCAGCGCGCACTGTAGCCACGCCCCGCCAGAATTCGAGGGGACCAGGTGGCACTGTTGCCATGCTCCGTCTTGTCGTAGTGGGTGAGTGCGTGCTCCGAGGGAAAGGAGGGGCTGGCTGCTGGAGGCCGGCCTATCCCGAAGCCGTCTTCTAGCGGGCGCCGTCTTCTGGAAGCCGGCCGCGTGGTTCCAGTCGGCCCTGGGAACCGGCCAGGCAACCGGTCGGCGTGAGGGGCTTTGCTAGCCCCGATGTCTTGAAATGCTAAGGGGTGCAGATGAGGCTACCCGGGGTCTATCCCCCTAACAAAGCTCGTAGGCAACGGATCAGTGATGGATAATTATGTCGGATGGCATTCATCGTGCAACAGTTATAACCTAGGGTGACACAGGACTAGCTTCAATTCATCAATATAATGTAGGCATGTATTCCGTATATAGTCATACGTGCTTATGGAAAAGAACTTGCATGGCATCTTTTGGCCTACCCTCCCATGGCAGCGGGGTCCTAATGGAAACTAAGGGATATTAAGGCCTCCTTTTAATAGAGAACCGGAACGAAGCATTAGCACTTAATGAATACATGGACTCCTCAAACTACGGTAATCACCGAAAAGAATCCCAGTTATTGTCACCTTGGGGTATGCGGATCATAACACGTAATAGGTGTCTACAACTTGCAAGATAGGATCAAGAACACAAATATATTCATGAAAACATATTAGGTTCAGATCTGAAATCATGGCACTCGGGCCCTAGTGACAAGCATTAAGCATAGCAAAGCCATAGCAACATCAATCTCAGAACATAGTGGATACTAGGGTTCAAACCCTAACAAAACTAACTCGATTACATGATAAATCTCATCCAACCCATCACCGTCCAGCAAGCCTATGAAGAAATTACTCACTCCCAGCGGTGAGCATCATGAAATTGGTGACGGAGGAAGGTTGGTGATGATGATGGCGACGAATCCCCCTCTCTGGAGCCCTGAACGGACTCCAGATCAGCCCTCCCGATGAAGAACAGTAGGTGTGGCGGCTCTGTAACGTAAAACGCAATGAATCCTTCTGTCTGATTTTTTTCTCTGTGAATAGGTACTTATAGAGTTGGAATTAGGGTCAGAGGAGCTCCAGGGGGCCCACAAGCCTGCAGGGCACGCCCCAGGGGGGTGGGCGCGCCCCCAGGGCTTGTGCCCTCTTGGTGGCCCCCCTCTGGTTGATTATTGCGCCAATATTTTTTATAGATTCCAAAAATATTCTCCATAAATTTTTAGGTCAATCCAAGAACTTTTATTTCTGCACAAAAGTAACACCATGGCAATTCTGCTGAAAACAGCGTCAGTCCGGGTTAGTTCCATTCAAATCATGCAAATTAGAGTCCAAAACAAGGGCAAAAGAGTTTGGAAAAGTAAACACGGTGGAGACGTATCACTCCTCCTTCTTTGGTAACAACATGATCATTCCAAAGTTGAGGTTAAAAGGCTGGAGATCGCCATTGAACAAATCATTGAACATCGGTAAGAGGTCACTCTTAATAATGTGCCAACAGTTCTTATAGAACTCTGCTAGGAACCCATCAGGGCGGGGTGCTTTATTGTTCTTCATTTGAGTGATCGCCTCGAACACCTCTTTCTCAGAAAATGAAGCAGATAAAATCTCATTTTCATCTGTCTGAAGCTGAGGTATGTCCCCAACCGCCAGCTCATCGAGCGACACGAAGGTGTCATCTGGAGGACAGAAGAGGGTTTTGTAATAATTTGATATGTACAACTTCAGGTTCTCATGCCCAACGACCGTACCCTCATCTTGCTCTAGTTGAATGATTTTTTTCTTTCTATGTTTCCCATTAGCGATCATGTGGAAAAACTGAGTATTATCATCCCCTTGGACCACTTTGAGCACCTTAGCTCTTTGGGCCCACTTCATTTCCTCTTCTCTAAGAAGAACACGAAGTTTATGTTCGGCCTCAGTTTTCTCCTCATGCTTAGTGACATTGAGAAAAGTCGATTCAGCTTTCAAGTCTAGAGCATTAATTAATTGAATAAGTCTCTCCTTCTCATGCTTGTAAATCCGCTTTCATTTCTAGCCAAACCCCTTAGGAATTTTCTCAAGTGTCTTATCTTATTCTACCATCGATCCACAGAAGAATGTCCACCAACCTCTTTGGACCACTCTCTTGCGATGACACCTAAGAAATCCTCCCTCTCAATCCATCCTGGTTCAAAGGAAAAGGTATTCTTATTGCCTAGATGTGTCGCTTCGCCTGAATCGACCAACAGAGGTGTATGATCAGAGATTGCACGTTGCAACGCATGCACGGTTACAAGAGGGAATTTTGTTTCCCAGTCAACACTGGTAAGAACACAATCCAACTTCTCATAGGTTGGATTCGCTAGCGAATTCGCCCACATGAACTGCTACCTGATAGGTCAATCTCCCTCAAATTAAGACTCTCAATAATTGCATTGAACATAAATGACCATCTTCCATCGAAGTTGTCATTATTCTTTTTCCTTCTCCTGATTGTATTAAAATCCCCTCCCACTAGAATTGGTAACCTCTTGTCCCAACAGACCCTAACTAGGTCCGCAAGAAAATCATGTTTAAGTTTTGGTTGTGCCGCTCCATACACAACTACTAATGCCCATCGAAACCCATCAAGTTTCAAACGGACTGTAAACTTAACGGTAAACTCTCCTTGAACTACATTCAACACTTCAAAAGTCTCACATTTAACCCCAAGTAAGATCCCTTCGGATCGACCTCGTGGGGGTAAGCAATGCCAATCAAAGTCAACACCTCCTGACAAGGTGCCTAGAAATTGTGAGGTAAAGTTGTCCCTCCCAGTTTCCAACAAAGCAACAAAGTCAAGCTTATATTCAAGTGACGCTTCCGCAAGAAACCTTCTTTTAGCCAAGTCACCGAGACCTCTGCTATTCCAATAGATTCCTTTCATTAATCATCATGGATTTTTTTTCTTTAATTTAACTCTCGCACTTCTATGCACCGCTGATGCAGGATAAACCTTCCTCTTCCAGGAACGTTTTGGTTTATCCTGAACCTCCTGCATATCCATAAGGCCTGCCACAGGTTGTGAAGTTCTAAACGGCGGCTGAAGGTCCAAATAACCCTCGTGCCCCCTTCATCTAACTCATCTTCTTGTCCCGAGTCAGGCACGAGATCTTCACAAAGGCTCTCAAGAGCATTAATACCTAAGTTCCTATTCTCAGCATCGTTCATTGGTTGCACCGCCGCCATATTTCGAGTGAAATCTAAAGCCCTCTCTACTTCAGAATCCAACAAGTCATTAATGGATTTCATGATCCCTTTCCCACTAGACCCAAGAGAAACACCTAGGTTGTTTGCATTATCTATAATATCTTGTTCATGAAAATTAAGGATGGAACAACTCGTATTAACTGACATACATGTAGATATCTCGATTTCATGGAGCTTAGCTGCCTGTCTAGCATGCCCCATTTCCAGGTCATCGGCGTTGAGCTGTGCCTGGATCCAGTGACTAACGTGCCTGTCACCGGATGTCGGGTCCAAAATCCCTCCAAAAGCGATCACCTCCTCCACCGACCTCTCGGTGCGAACCGCAGCCTTTGTCGGGCATCCAGCGTGACGCACTACCGACGTCGAGATAGAAGGCGACCCAGCGAGCTGCAAATTACTGTCATCTGTCGCATCCGGCTGCTCCCCTAGAGCCAGCGTGGCTATAACGCGTCGCGGTGGGGAAGAGGGGCCTAGGGCCTCCTACCCGAGGGCCCCCTGTAGGATCGAAAGTAGGTCTAGCGGGGGGGTGATTAGACTACTTGACCAAATAAAAATCTAACCTTTTCCCAATTTAAGTTGTGGGCAGATTTTAGCAATTAGCACAAGTCAAGCAATCAACCTACACATGCAATTCTAAGAGTGTAGCTGCGGAAAGTAAAACATTGCATATGAAGGTAAAGGGAAGAGTTTGGAGAGTGCAAACGCAATGATGACACGGAGATTTTTGGCGTGGTTCCGATAGGTGGTGCTATTGTACATCCACGTTGATGGAGACTTCAACCCACGAAGGGTAATGGTTGCGCGAGTCCAAGGAGGGCTCCACCCACAAAGGGTCCACGAAGAAGCAACCTTGTCTATCCCACCATGGCCATCTCCCACGAAGGACTTGCCTCACTCGGGTATATCTTCACAAAGTAGGCGATCTCCTTGCCCTTACAAACTTCTTGGTTCAACTCCACAATCTTGTCGGAGGCTCCCAAGCAACACCTAACCAATCTAGGAGACACCACTCTCCAAAAGGTAATAGATGCTGTGTTGATGATGAACTCCTTGCTCTTGTGCTTCAAATGATAGTCTCCCCAACACTCAACTCTCTCTCTCACAGATTTGGATATGGTGGAAAGATGATTTGAGTGGAAAGCAACTTGGGGAAGGCTAGAAATCAAGATTCTTGTGGTAGGATTGGTATATCTTGATCTCAACACATGAGTAGGTGGTTCTCTCTCAGAAAATGTATGGTGGAAGTGTAGGTACGTTCTGATGGCTCTCTCATAGATGGAGAAGGGGGTGGAGGAGTATATATAGCCTCCACACAAAATCCAACCATTACACACATTTGCCCCAACTCGGTCAGACCGAATAGAAGAACTCGGTGAGACCGATTTAGTTCAAAATGTGAATGTTAGGAATCTCGGTGGGACCGACTGGAACAGCTCGGTGGGACCGATGTGCTAGGGCTTAGGGCAAACATCAACTCGGTGGCACCGATTGCATCAACTTGGTGAGACCAAAGTGAAGCAATAAGGCAACAGAGAAAATGTCAAGCCAACTCGGTGGGACCGATCACTATTTTGGTGAGACCGAAATAATTGCAACATGCAACAGAGAATTGGCAAGGCCATCTCGGTGAGACCGAGATCCGTATCGGTGTGACTGAACTGTTAGGGTTTCTGGTAGTGGCTATGTCATATGAACTCGGTGGCGTTGGATAGAAAGAATCCATGGGGCCCAGTTGGAGTTTTGGATTTTGACATATTTGGAATGAGAAAGTGGTTGAGGGCTTTGGAGCAATATCACTAAGCACTTGAGCAAGTAGAACATTAAGCAACTCCTCATCCCTTTTTAATAGTATTAGCTTTCCTATGGACTCAATGTGATCTTGGATCACTAAAATAGAAATGAAGAGTCTTGAGCTTTTGCGAATATGTGTCCTTAGCATTTTGAGGGGTCCACATCTCTAGTCCATGCCATGCCATTCATTGAACTTTATGAAATATTAAACTTGAATGAATATTAGTTCAATGAGCTATATGTTGTTATGAATTACCAAAACCACCCAGGGATTAGTTGCACTTTCAATCTCGAAATCTCCCCCTTTTTGGTAATTGATGACAACATATAGATCAAAGCTTCGACAAATGATGATATGAATGAAATACATCGTCGCTTTGAGAAGTATGTGATAAGCAAGAGCTCGCCCTAAATTTGTGCATTATTTAAAATTTGTGTTTGAATGCAAATGCATAATCGATTAGGATCATGGGTCACTCTTCCATGTCACATACATCTTGGTGGAGCGCACAAAATGATAAGAATAGGATAGCATGCACTCATCACCAAGGATACAAGTGATTGATCATACACAAACATTCATAGTAATAATCATGCAAGCACACATTAAACAAAGTGTGATCAAACTCATGATCACATAAGTATCTCACAAGCATAACACATAAGTAGCAAGAGTAGCAACAACCAAACAAACCAAAGTAGCAAGGCAAATAAGACCAACAAAGGCAAAAGACACTCTCTCTCGAAGCCTATGATCTATACACTTTCTCCCCCTTTGGGAACAAGTTACCAAAAAGTTTGAAAACGTATAGTGCTATGCGGCACTCTAGGCACGATCTCCGAAAGCTCCTGAAGGGTTCTTCTGGCTTGTAACTCTAGTGTGTGTAGACGGCGTTGAGATGGCTGCATCTGCAAATGCTTCTGCTGAAGTCTGTGGAGCTGGAGGAGTTGACACTGGAGGGGCAACTGTAGCTGTGGTGGCAGGAGCAGAATGAGCAGGTTTCAAGTCTGCCACTGGCTCTGATGAAGACCTCTGTGCCCTTAGCACTGACTGAAATCTATCTATAGTGGGTCTGTCATCATTGTCCTTAGCATCATCCCTTAGCTTCTCCACAATGGTCTGAATCTCTGTGACCTTCACATCTAGGTCATATATCTTGCTCTCAACAATCCTTTTAAGACTCTCCTGATTCCGAGTCAAGGTGGCCAAGCTCTTCTCAATCCTCACGGATGCCTCAATAAGATAAATGAGCTGATCTTGCTTGGTCTTGAGATTCGCTATTGAAGCATCTGGAGCACTTGCTGCCTTTGCTGCTTTTGCAGCCTTTGCTTTCTCGATCTTCTCCTGGGCCTCAGCACATGTAGGATGTGATGCATCCATGACAACCTCGTTATCCTCAAAATCAGGCCTAAGAGGTAGATGCTCTTTGTCAAGCAAATATGTCCCAGTTCCAACCTTAGAGCTGATCAACATCTGATTGTGTGGGGCATATCCACAAGACCTCTTTTGGTCGGCTGCTGTCCTCTTCACTGTCTCAACTATCAAGCTCATGACTTTGAACTTCTGGGGAACATCAAACAAATGTAGCAAGTTGATGGAGTGACCACATATCATCCTGTGATCTCCAGACTTGGGCAACAAAGTATGCCTCAAGATAGTGTTCATGGTGGTCAGTCTAGCAAGCAGGTAATATATAGATCCAAACTTGTGTGTCTCCAGGGCTACATCAGGAATAGGCTTGTACATGTTGGCCATTGAGTTGTGATCCTTCCTAGGTTTGCGGTACACATCAAGATCATTTTCTTCTTCCTTGGGAGCTTTGATGAGCTCAGCCCATTCAGAAATGGATGACTGGTATCTGGTTCCCTCAATCATCCACACAATCTTACCATCAGGGTAGAAATGGGCAGTGGAGTAGAACTGCATGATCATCTCATCGTTCCATTTCATGAGCTTCTGTCCAACAAAGCCATCAACTCCATTCAGCCTGAAGCTCTCATGAACATGGGGAAAATAGTCTTCATTATCATCAATGTATTTCCACAACCCATTTCATGTCACAAACTATTGGCTTCTTGTCAAGGAGCACAGTCTCATAGAAGTCATGTTGTTCTCTAGTGTGAAAATGGTAGTCCACAGCAGTCCTTCTCCTTGTTGCATATGGATCTATCTGTCTCCATAATCTCAGACCATGATCCTTCGTCAACTTCATGTTTTCAGCCACTGGATGATCATCATTATGATCTGAGATCTTGGGCTTCAATTTCCTGAGCACTAGTGGCTCATCATCTTCTTGAACCTCAGGCACTGGGGCCTTGTTCTTCTCAGCAGCTGGGATGTTCCTAGTAGATCTCTTTGGAGTAGTTGACTTGGGTGCAGCAGGTTTGGGAGCAGACTTGGGCTTGGAAGGAGCAGCACCAGTCTTGATGGCATCTGCCATCAACTTCTGTGACTTGGCAGGAGGTGCAACAGGCTCTTCTTCCTCCTCCTCATCTTCATCCTCATCCCTCATCATGGATGGTCTTCCAATCACTCTGGCCATAGTTTTCTTGACACTTTCCTTCCTTTTCTTCTTCCTACCAACAGCATCATCTTCCTCTCTGGACTCAAGTGTGAACTGCATAGTTTCTTGAGTTGAAGCTCTGGCTTTGGACATAGGATTCCTCTTAGCAGGAGCTTTCTTCTATAGTCCTGGCTTGGTGGCAGCAGCAGTGCCATATTCCTTCTTGAGCACCTTCTTCTTGGAGGTCACTTCCTCCTCAATCACAAAGTCCTCATCCTCACTGTCAGAATTTCTTTTCTTTCTCTGTCTGGTAGCTGCCTTTGGCAAGTTGCTAGGGGTGCTTCTGCTTCCCTCATCATAGCTACCAGAGGGACTAGTGCCCTCACTGAGGTTAACTTGCTCTTCTGACTTGTTCTGGCTGTCACTAGCCTCTGACATCTCTGCAACTGACCCTGTGAATAGGTGGGTGTAGGTAGAGTAGATGAACATCAAAAAATACAGGTGGTTTTTGCAAAAAAATTATTCAAAATCTTAACTTTAGTTTTCTGCAGAAAGCATTTTGGAGCTACTGATTTGATAATCTCGGTGACACCGAAGCACTAACAGAGTCAAAACATGCAGTTTCGGTCAGACCGAGTTGCAGTTCGATGACTCCGAGATGCTAGGGTTTCACTGAGAAATTGCTTTCGGTCTCACCGATCAGTACGTTTCGGCCAGACCGAGTTGTACTAGTGTTATGGCCTGAGCCAATCGGTGTGACCAAAAAATTCAATTCGGTCGGTCCGAGATGAGTTCGGCGGAAACCTAACCCTAAGGTTTTGCATCAAATCTAATCTAGAGGAATTTTTGTGTGGATAAGAAGCTTTCAATCGTGGCAAGAATACATGCATTTGCTTTGTGCATTGAATCGGAGTAAGGAAATAGCACAAAGGGGCTGAACCATACCCTAACTTGGCGGTGGTTCGCTATGGCGGCAACGGCGGAGGCGATGTCCGTTGACGGCGGCGGAGACCTGCGACGACGGCGCACAGGTGGAGACGGCGACGATCCGGAGACCAAGAGCGGCAGCACTGGGGAGGCGCGGGCACGAGTGTTTGAAGGAATTTCCAAACATTGGGCCGCGGTATATATACCCAGTAGCTGTCAGTGGTGCCGAGTGGAACGGTTCGGTGGCACCAAGATGCAAAACTGCTTGCAGTTGCTGCAACTCGGTGAGAACGAATTGTTCTAATCGGTGGCACCGAGGTGAAAACCTAGATCAACTTAGTGGTTTCGGTGGGACCGAATAGGAAGTGTTGGTCCGACCGAAATTCACTAAGAGGTTTTGGAAGTCAGCCCTTGACGGATCGGTGGCTCCGAGTGCTCCTCACCCGGAGGGTCCGAAAAAGACTTGTTCAAATTTTTTGATGTAACATGAATATAATTTGAGAAGAGAAGAAGCATAGATAGCTAGAGGAAGTACTTAGGCATTCTTGTCCATCCATTTGGCCAATAAAAACCGAACAATCAAAACTACAAATGGATGTCCTCGAATGGAGAAAATTATGCAACCAACATGCTCACACAATAAGATAGCAAATAAAACATGTGACAAAGCATGCACATACACTCTAGCATCTATCAAGCAATTGGCAATGACTAGGTCATCTATATATGAGTATATTGACTTAGGAGTCAAATGAAAACATTTGATCATAGGTCATACTCATCGTTTAAGCACAAGTGGGGTTACCACTTTTACATAAAGCATTGTTGTGTTCACACCATTAGAGTTGCTTTAGCTCAATTTTTAGAGCAAAGCTCCCCTTAGATGTGATACCCCCCCTAAGAGGGATGAACTAACCTTGGGTTTTGTCGATGAAGACTTCATGTAGATAGTGAAGATGTGGATGCTCAATGTTGATGTTGATCTTTTGGAGCAATCCATTGGAGTGTGTTTCACTTTCAATACCTACATGGGTTAGTCCCACAAGGAACATACAAGAATATCCATAGACATAGAGTGAAGCACACGTATGATGATGTCCATGAAAGCATTAGCTTACCTTGTCCCTTGTCTTACCAACAAGAGGGTTTGTGACTCCATGAACTAGTGCAAGATATGAAAGTTGATTGCACATGTCCTTGCCAAAAGAATATGAGTGAAGTATGTTGGCGGAGTCACCCTCAAGAACACTCTAGTTCTTCTTCTTTGGGATCCACATCAACTTGATGGGAATCCATGGAGTTGTAGTTGTACTTGATGAAGTGGAACTTGACGTAGTCTTGGGAACCCACTTGACCACGGCCTTAGGAGCTTCTTCAAATGAATCAATCTCTTCTTGAAGCTTGTCCTTGCCTTTTAGCTTGTGGTCTTGTGGTGGAAGATCATCTTGAGCTTGTGTTCCTTTGAAAGAAGTGGGATCATACTTCTCTTGTTGAGGAACAAACTTCATCTTAGGGTATTGATCTTCTTCGCACTCAACTCCATTGGCATTGAACTTTTGTTCAAAACCAACACCTTGATTCTTCCGGTGCCTTCCTTGCTTGCGTACAATTTCCTCAAATTGCTTACTCCCGGCAAGGTTCTTGTAAACACCTTTCTCTATAATTCCCTTCAATAAGCTATTTTCTTGCTCAAGTGTAACTTGGCTAAGAGAATCATTAGTGGAATCAAGAGAACTACTAGAAGCAACAATATTGGATTTAACATTGTTATTGTTACTACTAGGAGAAGAATCTTTCTTGTTCTTATGGCTAGATTTTACTTCTGGCATGTAAGTAGACAAGAGTAAACACTTGATAGCTTTTAGGAACTCATGTTCTTGCTCTAAATTTAGCTTCTCGAAGCGTAGCTTCTCATGAATCCTTGGAAGCTCTCTATGATCCTCTAGAGTTGTTTCATGAGCTAACTTAAGAGTGTTTAGTTCTTTAGTTAGATGCTCAATCTCCTTCTTATCATTGTCATTCATTTCATCTTGATTAACATGATTACTAGCAAGTTCATCATAGTTTTCATCACTAGAGTTGTCAACAAGTAAATCATCATCACCTAGCAAATCATCTTCATCAATATTGAAATCAACAACTCAGGGTGTGATACCTTAGGGCGTTTAGCCATGAAGCATCCTTCCAATTCCTTCATTTGGTGAGTCAAATATGTCATAGGAGTTGGATGACACAAGTGCAAGACCGGCAACACCTTCATCTTGAGTATATTCGGAGTCGGAGTGATAGCTTCTCTCGGAGTAGTTGTCGGAGTCGGAACAGGATACCCATTCTACAGCGTGAGCTTGATGTCTTCGTCTTGTGTAGCTCTTTGATGACTTGTCCTTCCTTTCCGAATCCTTGCTTCTACGAGAGGGTCTTCATTCATAATGATCATCTCTACTCCTTCTCTCTCTTGGTGGTGATTCATCTCTTTTACTTCTCCTTTTTGGTGAATCTTCTCTTTTCTTGTAAGGAGTCATACACTCATTGGAGTAGTGTTCGAGTCTTCCACAATTATAGCAATTACGATCACGACTAGAAGATCTTTTGTCATTGTAGGATCTTGACTTGGAGCTTCTCTCTTTGCTTCTATTCTTGTACAACTTGTTGAAGTTCTTCACCATTAAGCTCAATTCCTCATTGGAGACTTGCTTCTCACTTCATGTTGTAGGGGCATCACTTGAAGCTTTGTAAGCACCACTTGACTTGTTGTGGAGCTCTTCCTTATCCTTGAGTGACATCTCATGAGCAACAATTCTACCAATGACTTCAGTGGGCTTGAGATCTTTGTAATTGGGCATCATTTGGATCAAGGTGCACACGGTATCATATTTTCCATCCAAGGCTCTTAGGATCTTGTTGATGATGAATTTGTTGGTCATCTCTTCGCTTCCTAAGCTGGCAATCTCATTTGTGATGAGAGCAAGCCTAGAGTACATCTCGGTGACTCCTTCACCATCCTTCATCTTGAACTTGTCAAGTTGACTTTGAAGCACATCCAATTTGGATTCCTTGACGGACTCGGTACCTTCGTGCTTATCAACCAAAGTATCCCAAATTTCCTTTGCATTCTCAAGGCGGCTGATTTTGTTGAATTCTTCGGGGCACAATCCATTGAAGAGAGTATCGCAAGCTTGAGCATTGTATTGCAACATCTTCATTTCTTCCATGGATGCTTCATGATCCGGTTCTTTTCCATCCTCGAAGAAATCACCTTGCAAGCCAATGCGCACAATGTCCCAAATGGCAGGGTTATGACCAAGAATATGCATTTTCATCTTATGCTTCCAACTAGCAAAATTAGTACCATCAAAGTAAGGACCTCTATGGTGGTAATTTCCCTCTCTAGACGCCATACTCTCCTAGGTTGTGAAGCCAAGGCTATGATCACCAAAGCTATGGAAATCAAGGCAAATGGAGACCAAAGCTCTGATACCACTTGTAGGATCGAAAGTAGGTCTAGAGGGGGGGTGATTAGACTACTTGACCAAATAAAAATCTAACCTTTTCCCAATTTTAGTTGTGGGCAGATTTTAGCAATTAGCACAAGTCAAGCAATCAACCTACACATGCAATTCTAAGAGTGTAGCAGCGGAAAGTAAAACATTGCATATGAAGGTAAAGGGAAGGGTTTGGAGAGTGCAAACGCAATGATGACACGAAGATTTTTGGCGTGGTTCCGATAGGTGGTGCTATCGTACATCCATGCTGATGGAGACTTCAACCCACGAAGGGTAACAGTTGCGCGAGTCCACGGAGGGCTCCACCCACGAAGGGTCCATGAAGAAGCAACATTGTCTATCCCACCATGGCATCGCCCATGAAGGACTTGCCTCACTCGGGTATATCTTCATGAAGTAGGCGATCTCCTTGCCCTTACAAACTTCTTGGTTCAACTCCACAATCTTGTCGGAGGCTCCCAAGCAACACCTAGCCAATCTAGGAGACACCACTCTCCAAAAGGTAATAGATGTTGTGTTGATGATGAACTCCTTGCTCTTGTGCTTCAAATGATAGTCTCCCCAACACTCAACTCTCTCTCACAGATTTGGATATGGTGGAAAGATGATTTGAGTGGAAAGCAACTTGGGAAGGCTAGAAATCAAGATTCTTATGGTAGGATTGGTATATCTTGATCTCAACACATGAGTAGGTGGTTCTCTCTCAGAAAATGTATGGTGGAAGTGTAGGTACGTTCTGATGGCTCTCTCACCGTTACACACATTTGACCCAACCGTTACACACATTTGACCCAACTCGGTCAGACCGAATAGAAGAACTCGGTGAGACCGATTTAGTTCAAAATGTGAACGTTAGGAATCTCGGTGGGACCGACTGGAACAGCTCGGTGGGACCGATGTGCTAGGGCTTTGGGCAAACATCAACTCGATGGAACCGATTGCATCAACTCGGTGAGACCGAAGTGAAGCAATAAGGCAACAAAGAAAATGTCAAGCCAACTAGGTGGGACAGATCGCTATTTCGTGAGACCAAAATAATTACAACAGGCACCAGAGAATTGGCAAGGCCTTCTCGGTGAGACCGAGATCCGTGTCGGTGTGACCAAACTGTTAGGGTTTCTGGCAGTGGCTATGTCATATGAACTCGGTGGCGCCGGATAAAAAGAATCCGTGGGGCCCAGTTGGAGTTTGGGATTTTGACATATTTGGAATGAGAAAGTGGTTGAGGGCTTTGGAGCAATATCACTAAGCACTTGAGCAAGTAGACCATTAAGCAACACCTCATCCCCTTTTAATAGTATTGGCTTTCCTATGGACTCAATGTGATCTTGGATCACTAAAATAGAAATGAAGAGTCTTGAGCTTTTGCCAATATGTGTCCTTAGCATTTTGAGGGGTCCACATCTCTAGTCCATGCCATGCCATTCTTTGAACTTTCTGAAATATTAAACTTGAGTGAATATTAGTTCAATGAGCTATATGTTGTTATGAATTACCAAAACCACCCGGGGGTTAGTTGCACTTTCACCCCTCCCCCACGACCTGAGGTGAGGGCGCCGCCCGAGGCGAAGCCCGAGGTGGAGGATAGGGGCAATGGGCCTCCTGCCCTGGACACCCCTCCACCACGACCACAGGCGTGGTAGCCATCCACAAAGAGGACAATGTAGGGCTCTGTCCAGAGACCTTCTGTCTCGGACTTAAACCCCTCCAGCCCAAAATCGCATCTGCCTGCGCATTTCCCGAAGAACCTGCCATCACAAGGTGCGGTAGCTCCTGCTCTGATGGGTCATCCCTCTTGACCCTATCACCCCAAAGGCGACTGGGAGCCGATAAAGCACCAAACGAACCAAAACTTAGAGTGTCCATGGGAGTCAAAGATGGTGGTGGCGCCCCCTTCACCGGCTCAGCTGCCGGCGCTGACTTCCCACCCGACCTGTGAGAAGCATCCCGCAAACTGCGCTCCTCTCCCTTCTCTTTGTTCCCCATGCCATCATCTCGATCAGACATATCCACACCATCATCGCCGGTCAACTCCTGGAACATGGGAGAATCTTCCATCTCAATGTCCAGGTTATACACCATTTCCGCATGCGTCCATCTAACAACATCTGGGACAAACACTACAAAAAAAAGACACATCTGTGACATTTTGGGCCGAACGATTTTTTTTCCTGTCATGCTTATGACACTTCTATGACGATAATTGTGAAAAAACCCGGTATCATCATAGATGTGGTGGGCTCCTACTTCTATGACAAAAAATCATGATAGAAAATGGGCTTTTCGTCCTGGGCGGGCCGGAGACGCAGCTGCATGACATTCTTTGGGCCGCCATGACGAAAAAAACCGTGGTAGAAGCGAGGGCGAGGAAAATATCGGGGAGTTCCCAGTTACGGTGGGTGGTCGGGGCCGAGCGATGCACGGAGGGATTGCGCGTTTCTCTCGTACACGTATGCGCGTGGGTGCGAGGCATTGGGCTCTAACTAAACCCGAGCGAGGCATTCGCCTATTGAACCCGAGCGATTGCATTGGCTACGCATTACTGAACCCGAGCGATCGATCGATCCCTGGTTGTTAACTGAACCCGATCGAGCGATTCCTTCGCTACTGCTACTAACTGAAGCCGATCGAACCTGCTGCCTCTTGATGAACAGTGAGCATTGTTGGGGGTTGGATGAACAGTTCCCGGTGGGGGTTGGATGAACAGGACCCCGTGGTAGTAGAGGTCGTTGCCGCTGGATGAACAGGACCCCAATCGAGCCCGTTGGGGGTGGATGAACAGGACCCCATGGAGGGCTGGTTGAACAGTAGCCGGTGGAGGGCTGGATGAACAGTAGCCCCGTGGAGGGCTGGTTGAACAGTGTCCGGTGGAGGCTGGATGAACAGGAGCCCGTGGATGAATAGTAGCTGGTGGAGGCAGGAGGGAGACGCCGTGGATGAACAGTCGCAGGTGGAGGCTGGAGGAGGTCGACGGTGGATGAACAGTAGCCCGTGGAGGCTGGAGCGAGGCAGTAGATGGTGGATGAACAGTATCCCGTGGAGTCCCATTTTGCGGTACGCCACACCCCTCCCGATGAACAGGACCCCCGTTTCGACCGTAGGAGGTCGAAGAGAAGTCCGTTTCCTCTGTTTTGCGGTACGCCACACCCCTCCTGATCAACAGGACCCCGTTTCGACCGTAGGAGGTTGAAGAGAAGTCTGTTTCCTCCGTTTTGCGGTACGCCAGACCCCTCCTGGTGAACAGGACCCCATTTCGACCATAGGCGGTCGAACAGAAGGCCGTTTCCTCCGTTCTGTGGTACGCCAGACCCTTCCTGATGAACAGGACCTCGTTTCGACCGTACGCGGTCGAACAGAAGGCCCATTTCCTCCGTTCCGCGGTACGCCAGACCTCGTTTCGGCTGTTCCGTCCAAGCCGGTTGGCTCCCGATGAACACGACGTATTCCGTTGCCTCCCGATGAACATGACGCATTCCGTTGCCTCCCCATGAACACGACGTAGTTTCTCCGTTCCGACCTAGCCGGTTGGCTTCGGATGAACAGGATGCCGTTGCTGCCGTCCGTTGCCTCTCCATACACACGAGTCCTGATCGTACAAATGCGTGAGTAGGCATTCGAGACCCCGCCCATATGTACATACGTGGCCGTATTTTTTGGCATCTGGCTGTACATACGTGTACACGGTTTTGACTGGACTGCCTGAACTGCTACGTCGGGGGCTCTATTACTACACGTGCCGCTGCTTGCTCGGCCACGGTTCATCGTTGCAGAGAGACCGATCGACCAGTATGTACGTACACGTTCGCGACTAGAATGACAACGCTACGTACGCTTCGACCAGGTGGGTCCCGACTGTCAGGGAGGATAAGGAGGCACTTCCTTGCGTGCAAAGTTATTGATGGTGGGTCCCAGCAGTCAGGGGGGAGAATCATTTTTTTGGCCCGTAATATGGACGCACTTCCTTGCATGCAAAGATGTAGCTGGTAGGTCCCAGCTGTCAGGGGGAAACATTTTTTTGCAAAATACAGAGTCCCTTCCGGTGGGTCCCCGCTGTCAGGTGGAGGAATAATTATTTTACGCGTAATAAGGTTGCACTTCCTTACTGCGGCCGTGGACCCAGCTATCAGCCTCTCCACGTACAGTCCTCTTCCGATGGAAGTCGTTCCTTGACCACGTTGACCATGCCGCGTCGAGAGCACCAAGGCGGTGGACGACGGCGAGGCTTGGAAGGGGACGACACAGAGCCGGGGAAGACGCGGCAGTGGATGCCCACGCGGAGAGGAGTATGAGGGTTGACTGGTTTGGCTATGGTGTGAGGCTGCCGTCGCCGCAGAATAACATGGGTTGTGGGTGAGTAGATAGTAGAGGGATGGCCTGGCCAGCGGTGGAAGTAGGGTGGGGTGGTGAGGCCTGCGCGGCAGCACAGCCGGCCACTGGAGGCAGGAGGAGGCGGTCTCGCAGGCGCTGGTTTGGGCGGCTGGTGCAAGAAGAGCAGCGATTGAAGAAGCAGCAGGACCGTTCGATTAAAATCCAACAGTCACTGCTACTAGAATCGTTTGTTGACTAAGTTGACAAAGCCCTGCGTATGCGTCAACTTAGTAGGCCCACAGGTCAGCCCCAGATGTCAGTGGGAGGAATCATTTTTTTCGCATAATAAGGAGGCAGTTGCTTGCGTGCGGCCATGGACCATGGGGGTCCCTACTGTCAGCCTCTCCACGTACATCCCTATTTCGATGGTTGTCGTTTGTTGAATGTTGAGCATGTCGTGCCTAGAGCACCAACGCGGTGGACGACGATGAGGCCTAGGAATGGAACGACCTGGAGCCGGCGAAGACATAGTAGTGGATGCCCACACTGAGGAGAGTATGACGGTTGACTGGTTCGGCTGCGGTGTGAGGCTGCCGTCACCGGAGAATAACAGGAGGTGCGGGTGGGTAGAGGGATGGCCAGGCCAGCGGAGGGAGTAGGGTGGGCCGGTGAAGCCTGCGCAGCATCACAGCCGGCCACAAGAGGAGGAAGCAGGCAGTCCCGCCGGTGCTGGTTTAGGCGGCTGGAGCAGGAAGATCAGAGATTGAAGAAGCACGTCGGCCGTTGGATGGACATCCAACAGTCACTGCTGCTAGAATCGTGTGTTGACTGACAAATCCTTGCGTAAACAAGTCAGCCTCGAAATCTGTGGCGTGTACAGCCCATTTGCTATTATTTTTATAATTTACTGCCCATTTGCTAATTCATATGGAATTTATTGCAGCTCATTTTCCATTTTTAGAATTGCTGCCCATTTTCTGGTCAGTGCCAGGGTTAAAAAAATTAAACTAAAAAATGTGCAAAATTTTAAAAATTCGCATATTTTTGCTGGGGAACAAAATATTCTTAATCCAAAAATTAGTAGCCATACTAAAACAAATTTAAAAATAAAGTAGTACTATGTCATGTTAAAATCCAATTAAATATAAAATATCAGTGAAGAACAAAAACAAAAAACAAAACTAATTGCCCATTTGCTATAATTTTTTTGGAATTTGCAACCCCTTTCATATTACTTTTAAGATATACTGCCCATACTCTTTGGCCAGGCCGGAATGCATCCCTCCTCGTCTTGAAAGATTTGCAGCCCAGTAAGTCGGAGAAAACAAATAGGCCTAGCTTGGGTATTCTTCAAAAAGAAATAATGGGCTACCTATTTTCCCAAAGAAAAAACTGCTGGGCTGGTCATGTTGTTAGACGGGCCACAGAGACCGCACAACCCAGTTTATAGCCTGCTCCTCCGAACAAATCCTCAAAAAAAAGTTATGCAATTCTGTCGTTAATTGACTATATGTTGACAATGATGTGGGTCCCAGATATCAACAGGGTGGATTAGAGTAAAAAAATGAGGGGTGCATCTGAGTAGTAAAAGAGGCGCTTGCTTGTGTTCGGGAGTGGACCTGGTGGGTCCGTACTGTCATACTCACAACTACAGTCCTCTCCCAATTCACTATGTTGACAGGGCCGGACGGCGGCGCCGCGGCGAGCGCACCAAGGCGGAGGATAAAGTGGTGTCGCCAATGTGTTGGGCTGGGTTGGGCATTCTTATCGAAAAATAATAATGGACCGGAACTATTTACGACGTTGACTACGATTTGCATGGGTCCACTGGTTGCAGGAAGAAAATGGTGGGAGAAAAAAGACTGGTCGCTATCTTTGCCTAAGAATAATATCGACTGAATGTATCGACACTCTCATAGGAAATAATATCCTCCTGTTAAAATTTGACTTTTCAAATCGTGAATTTAAAGAACTGGTGCATGAGCTTTTTGCTTTATTTATTTATTTACTTATTTATGTTTAGGGGACCATGAGCATGTACCTGGGCCGGATTCATGTGAGAGCCTCCCTTCCAGTTAATTATGGGATCCTCTATTGGGCCTTCATTAGTGGGCTGCATGTTATCGACAAGTGGAAAATGTGTTCCGTACCAAAAATAGTATGCGCTACGTACGATACGGGGCACTAAAGGATCGGACCATGCAACGACTTCCAAAACATTGTGTTTGTCGTTCTAACAACACATTTATTCAACCAACAGACGAAATATACTACTGATTGTACATTGAAAACAGCAGCAGCAACCAGGGCTGGGGATGCAACAAAAGCAGTAAGCAGGCCAGAAGAGTAAAGACGCAACTCTCTCTTCCAAACCAAACATCAGCCATCATTACAAAAGGGCTACCAAAAAAGAACAAGTGTATGCATCAAACTAAATAAAGATCCTACTACACCAAGTGTACGCATCTAATTAACTGGCTCAGTTAGACGTTACTATTTATTAAGCTGTGGAGATTGACTGACGGCTTGAACCAGATGGGTGCCTGACAGGGGAAATTCCAGCCAGCAGGTCGAGGTCTGATACTTGCGACCCTCTCTCCTACTTTGGGCTGCAGAGCGTGGCGGCACATATCAGGGTATGGTGCATGGAGAGATGCATGGTACACCGTGTACACACAGTTTTGCCTGATGAACGAAACCGTGCTGCCATCATGATCCTTGCCGTCGGTTATCTCCTGGTTAATCGGATAATTCAGTGCGACAAACAGAGAGCATGTACCAAGGCTACTTACCAGCCTCCAGTCAAAAATTTCTGAAGGCCCGGAGAAGCTGGGATCCTGCTCAAAGACCTTGCAGTGACTGTGATTGTATTCCGCAAAACAACATGTCCGGTACGTGCGAACGATCATCAATCATTCGCCGTCGTCTGATCGAGCCAGGAACCACCTGCAACTGCCATGCCGCTTTTCTTTGAAAGGTTCTGGGATTAGGAAGGGTAGGGACACTAGGCGGCCTACAACATCATATCAAGTTGGAGTCAAATAAAAAAGGACTCGTACTGTAGTCAATCTTAAGAACAGCATGTTGTGAGCATGAATATTTTTTTAGTAAATGTTGACAGTAATATAAGCAAGCCATCATGATATCATAGGAAAGTAACATACTGCTGTAACAGCCATTTATAGCGATGACTGGAGTAGGCCAGCAATACGTCCAGCCATAGAAGGAGTCCACAGCATAAATGAAGCCCTTGTGTTCAATGGCATCAGAGAACCATGGAGGATGTTTGATCCTGCGATGGACGTGCAGATTTATCCACTTACCGCAGTGACCTGTCAGATAGGCGAGACCGCGGTTGAAGAACGCAATTAGCCTGAAGTCTTTATAATTCGCAGATCTTGTGGGCACTTGGCAGATTACAACCTTGAGCAAATCAAACTTGGTATCATGTTGGCTACTGTAAGATTCCGAGTATTCTGGGCCGCGGTGCCAAAGCAGTGCATTGTTAATTGAAGGAAGGGGGATCAATCGCCGGGTGTAGACCTCCACGAGCATCCAGCTATCGCAATCGTCGACGAGCACCATCCAAGATGTGTTCATGCCGACCCAGTACATACCGTTAATGTAGTTGAGGGTGACGGGGATCGGATCACAGTCGAGGGGGTTGATGCTCGCCACCCTATGATCGTTATTCTGCGTGACACGCCGTTTCTGAAGATCAAGCGGCATCAACAAGCAAGGAGCTGGCTTAAAAAGCTCCGGCCTGAGGGCTTTGAGTAAACGGTACAGCCCCGACGAGCACGCGGCGAGCGGCATGGTACTGAGATTGTCCACACGTGAAACAATGAGCTTGATTACCTCTGTGGGGAGCGAATTCCAGCCACCCTTTCGGCGGACGCTGCTCGGTTCTGCCATTGTTAGTGCTTGGGTTTTGGAAGAGGGGGCAGGCGCCTAAATAGTACAGCCCCGATGAGCACGCGAAACAATGTGCGGACGAAGATGGAGAATCGAATATGTGCTGCGGGAAGTGGACAGGTGATGATGACAACAGCATGTCGCTTGACTTATGAGACACATCCCAGCAGCGTAGGGTCATATCGATGCCAGACAACTTGCTTGAGTGATCACAGTACTAGTACTCCCTACAGTACCTACTACTATGCCCTAGTTTGCATATAGTGGAGTAGGACTCTGCTCTACTACTAGCACCGGAGGAGTAGTATATTCTAAAATAGCTACAAACTTCAATGCCCGAGAGTGGAACGACTACGAACTGCCATAAGTGCTAAGTCCAATCCCCAGCAAACGTTCGCTGGGAGACATGGCAGTTGCAAACGCCCGCGACGCAGTTACAGTACGTGTGTAAGGGTGGCGGTTTTGTCAAATACTATGGCTTAAAAACAGGCCACCATCGGATGGAAATCTGACGGTTACGTGGGATTCGCCAGGATTGAGCTCGTGGCGAACAATCGCCTGATATCATTACTAAAAAAATGGTTAAAACACCCGGGGCTATAACTTGCACCGGCTGACCACTAACAATGATACTAACATAGTTGTAAAATGGTCAAAGAACGTGTCTACGTGGTGTTTGGAATTATATGCAAACTAGCAAGATGCCCGTGCATTACACGGAACATCAAGATGCATTTTTTTACAAAACACCTATTGTGATTGACCCATGCAGGAGTAATCCCATGTGTAAAAACTAATGATATCTCGAGAATTTTATCGGAAAAATGGTATCTCGAGAATTTCATCAAAAAAATGATATCTCGAGAAAGATGAGAGATAAGGTGAGGAGGAGTGGGGCGTGGTGGTGATTGGTGGTCGGACTGGGCGGAGGCATGGGGATGGACGGCGCCGGCAGCGGCCACCATGCCAGATTGTGACCTACTGCGCTCCATTCGGCAGGCGCAATGTCCCCTACAGCCACCCCCTCCTGCGCTCCATTCGGCAGGCGCAACGTCCCCTACAGCCACTCCCGTTTCATGGACGGCCTGGTCGATGCCTGCAAGGTGCCCTGTGTCTACAAGAGTTTCGGCTGCGAGAGGTACGTCGACCAGCACTCGCTGGCGGAGCATAGTTCCAGATGCGCGCACGCGCCCTGCTACTGCTATGAGTGCACGCTGCCGGCGAGCCTCGTGCATCACCTCACGGCACCGTCCATCACTCACTACTGGCCCGCGGCGGTGAACATCAAGTACGAGACGTGCTACCCATTCACCGTGGCAGGGTCGCTGGAGGATCACTGTCGCCTGCTAGTCGTGAAGGAGGACGGCAGCATCTTCCTCTTGGCCGTGGCTACCGGCAAGGCCCGCATAGGCCGCCACCCCGTCTCTGTAGTGTGCGTCAAGGGCAACACCGCTGACACTGACATGAGGCCCGTGTACGGGTGCGTGCTCACTGTTACTGTCCCTCCAAGGTACAAGGGCGCCCACGCCGCCTCCATCACGCTGACTGGGATTGTGCTGAGCTGCTCCGTTCCCGGCAATGTGGACATGGAAGACGCCTGGTATGATTTTCACCCCAAGATGGTGCACGGGGACTCCAAGGAGGTTCACCTGGTCATATGCATTACCAAGTCAAATGTTCATCATTAGTCTTCGCTCAATGTAATCCGCTATCTAAGCATGTGGAGACTTCTTATTTATATACTATAGAACCTTCCATGCATGATCTTGCTCTATTAGAGTATCGCGCTTGAATAAAAGTGTATCCATTTATGGTTTAGTCTAGAATCTTCCATGTATGCTTTTGCTCCATTAGAGTTCTCGCTTGCCATTTATGAGATTAATTGAGAATTTTTACTACAGCAATGGTGAAAGAATTATGATGAACCATTTCTTACATCTCCTCTGACCCCTTCCAAGTCATCCTGATTTAATCCCTCCGTCTAGGTGTATAAGAGCATGGTTAATACTTAATAGTATAGCCAACTGTTGACTATAAGAAAGTGCCATGTCATCTATAGCCAACATGTATACCAATTAGCTATAAGTATGTGCTACTTTATTAATACATGGCCCACTTTCCACTCTCACATAGTGCCTAGGAGCACGTGCTGCAGCTGGCTCTTGCATGAGAGCCCGCTTACATTCTCTCTCCTATCCTCTCTCCTCCAACTAAGCATTAGAAATATTACTTTACTTCTTATAGCCTGCTGACTGTACCTTATTGTACTCGCTCTAAGTCACCTTATGAAAACCAAATAATCCCAAAACACTTAGGCGCGGTGCATTAACTCCCACCTTGTTTCTTGTTTCTTGACATATCAACCAATAAGAGATGTGGGGCGTGCATGTTTTCAATGACTCAAGACTACCAAACACGACATGCATTGGTTAGTTCATTGCAAGCAATGCTATTAATTAGCAAATAAACATTAAGTTCTCTCGTTAGGTATGTTAACTAATAAAATGTTAGTGTATGTCAACAAAAGTTATATAATTTTTGGTGACATGCATAAACATTTCATTAGTTAAATTTATGGTCAAAATTTGACACAGATTACAATGGGGACCAATAAACCAGGACGGAGGTAGTAGTTATGGGATTACTAATCTAGAAGCCTAAAAGAACTGTCCCCTAGTACTCCTAGTAGTAGTACTCAAGTTGGAATTCCAATTGCACGGCACAACTTGTTAGGCAAAAAATTTGATACAGAGTGTAGGAAGCGGTTTGGGAATTTGCATGCCTTCCTGACCAGTGAGATACTCCGTACAAAGTACGATAGAGAAATAACCACAAAGAAGGAAGCTAAAAGTAAACAATCAAACGAGCATTTTTGCATTTCTTTTGCATTGAATCGTTTCACAAGCTTGACTAGTGTTGTTTTTCTACTTTTACAAAAATTGCATCGTAATGTTAAAACGTGCATTTGCATGTACATAAGTAATAGTAGTAGCACAGTCTGCAAGCATATATAGAGAGAGACGTGTAGTGCGATATATAGTTAAGTTTGTGCTATATGCACGTACTTACAAAATGTGTACGGATACACAAGGTTTCCAAACTTTTCCTTTTACATACTTAATTAAGGACGCTAATAATTCCCGAAGGTTTGGGATTTATCATTTGGGTCCCAAAACTAATGAGATCGCCTTACGAAACTAAATTATTCCTAATAAAAGCCATGGCGCTCGCAGGAGCGCTTGAGGCGCGCCACGAGTGCCCTGGTGCGCGGCCGTTTCCCAGCGGGCCGACACAACGCATCTTCCAAAGCCTCGCAACTCGTGAGGTGCTAATTGGCGGCTTGCCGGCGGGCAAGCGTGATCTCACCGGTGTGGTGATCCGGCGCCAACAGGTACTCCTCCTCGCTGGAAGTGTGCACCCGATCCATGTACCGCCAAGCGTAGATGAGGCGCTTGGGCCCGACTGCACTCAGGGCTTTGGCACGGGCGTCCTCCGCCACCCTCACGGCCCTCGCACGAGCCTTCTGCCAAAGAGCCAATTGCCTGACTCTCTCGGACGTGACATAGGCCTGCCAGGCAGCATGCCTCGCGGCGCGCTTCTCTTCCTCGGCCTTCTTCTCTGCCTCTATTTTGGCGCGCTTTGCCGAAGGCAAAGCCTCCCACAAGGCGACCTCCATTTCTTTCCAAAGCTCCTCAAGGATAGGGGGCTCGACGGGCGGCGCGACGTTCTCCTCGTAGCGGGGGGCCGACGCGTCCTCCGACGCGCGTGCTGGCGAGACTGGGAACGCCGACGCGTCCTCCTCGACTAGTGGCGGCGAGGAACGGAACGGCGACGTGTGACCCTCCGCGCGGTGCAGCGAGGGGCGCCTAGGGCTTGGGAGGGGCGAGGCCATGGTGGTCAACGTGAGAGGGAGGGGGAGGAGATTGCAATGAACATGAGCGTTCTTCCGAATGCCGTGGGAGGCGCAGTATTTATAGCGAGCATGGCACACCTACGTAACATATGTTGCGTGATTAACGTAACAGCTACGTGGGCATATTTGTTGGAGTAAATTACGAGGGAGGGAAGGGGTGGAAATATTGCTGGTCACAACGGATTGGACGAGCGCGGGGGGAGGAGAGTCATGCATGCAGATTTTTTCCACACGAGGTGGAGTGGTGGGACTGCCGGAGGGAGAAGGAGAGTCAAGCAGGCAGATTGTTTTCACACATGGAGAGGAAAAGATTTGGAGATGAATGGGCTTCCTACAGGTATGGGGAACGGTGCATAATAAGTCATCTTGCATGTCGGGCTAGGTATAGTCTCAAGTCATTAGAAACATACACGCCCCACACATGTTCAGATTTCAATGTGCACTAAATTATTGCATGTGATGATTAAGGCTGGCCATAGTGGTGGTATCTTAGCTGGTATCATGCACACGGCAATAGCAAACATGCTGATGTGGCAAAGAATTAAAGAAGAGAGGGGGGTTAGAGTAACATAGGTAGATACCGTATCATGTTAAATATTATGCTACTTTTGTCATGCATGGCACTATAAAGGTAGTCCCGTATCATACACTAGTATCATGCACATGATACTAGTATATGATAGGAGTACTTTCTACTATGAGTAGCCTAAAGAGAATATTAACTAATGCATGTAAAAATCTTTGTCATTTACTAGTGTTCATGCATGCATGCAATGCGATAATGCATTTGTAAACACATTTTTTTGTGAAGAACGAGAACATTAATTGAGTACTTCTGCAGACTACAAAAACTATTCCACCGCCTCTATCTTGGTAAGAGTAGGTGAAAATTTTGAATCGAGCCCTTTAAACTAGAAGGGAGGTAGTAGTACTCTAATAGCTAACCTTGTTGTGATGACTAGATAGGACATGGCACGCACCTGGACGGAGGAACTAGTCTGCATTGTGCATATAAGTTTTGTCTGAAGTCAATGTACCTCTACTTTGACCAAACTTATAGAAAATTGTATCAACATTCACAATGTCAAATCAATATTTTTATACTGATTATGAAATGTAGTTTCATAAAATATATATATGGTATTGTAGATATTGATATTTTTAGTATAAATTTGGTCAAAAACTTTTCAAACTTTGACTTGACACAAATCTTACGCGGAGTAAAAAGGACCAAAGGGAGTATCATGCATGCGGAGTAGGCAAAACAATTTGCTCATTTATAGCCATCCGAAGTCTCAAAGGGCGCGACCGCGCGAGGGAGGCGAAGGTCGTGGGAGGCGCGACGGTTGACAGAATTAAGTGAAGTTACATGCACGTGCCGGCATGGCGTGCGAACACGCAGAAGCTATACCGTCAGGCCTACGATATGGGTCTAGTAGACATGACATCTAGTGGGTCCCGCATAGTACTCGAGAACTCTTTGGGGGCATGCAGCCATTTATCCACCGGGCAAGCCACCACCCCACGCTGTTCGCACGCCCTACTCGTCCCCGTCTTCTACCTTACAACAGTTCGCTCCCAGTCGTCCCGTCCTTTCACATTACACCAGTTTAACTTCTCCTAACCCACCTCCAAAACCATGGCCTCCGAAATCTCCATGATCGCCGTTGAGTACCAGGTTAGAACCATCACCGGCGATGAGTTCATCGTCATCTACACCCATAGATCCGCGATGGTGGAAGCATGCCTTGCTCGCTTCCTATGCATGTTCAAAAGTTCAAAGGATGAGTGGGTCGCTGGGCTAGATGTTGAGTACACCACAGTCCTGGAAAGCGAGAAGCTTCTAAAAGAGGCAGAGAAGAAGAAGCCCGCCGTGATCCAGGTTTGTGTACATAATGTGTGCTTGGTCTACCACATATGCCATGCCGACGTTAGGTGCCAGGAATTTGAGTTCTTCCTCAAGGACAAAAGAGTGAAATTCGTTACTGTAGACTTTACGAACGACAGGAGAGTCCTGGGTCGGATAGGCCTCGTTGTAGGCCAGCCCTTCGATCTCCAGAAGGCAAGCCTGGTGTCCTCCTCTCAGCCTTCAATGCTGACCCTGGCAGCAGCCATGATTGATCCTTCATACGCTCAACTGAAGAAACCTCACCCAGAGTTTCATCGTGCATGGGAGTCAAAGACAATAGATGAAGATCACATCGTGTACGCAGCAACGGATGCCTACCTTTGTTTAAATATCTACAAGGGTTGGATGAAGAAGCAGAGCCCAGTGTCTGGTTCAAGCAAAGAAGTGTCGGTAAAGAGGAAGAGGAAGAGGGACGAGGATGAAGTCGAGGATGTGGACTCGAACTCCGGGTAAGGTGGCAGTGCCGTTGCTCATGCTGGTTCTACTGCAGTGTCAAGCGCACTAGTTGCTTTGTTTTATTTCAGGGGTGTGTTGTGCTAAGCCCCCAGCAGAACTATGTTTATGTTCTTTCTCGTTATTTGAACTCTTTAGTACGTACAATAGTACTAGTATGTCTTACTACTGTTCTTCTTGTAGTTGGTACTACTGCTCGTATCTTCGCGTTCCTACTGTACTTTACGTACTAGTAGTATAATTTGGGTCAGTCAATTTGTGAAAGAAGTTCGACAGAGCGAAGGAAGAAGACGGCAGAGAAGCTACCCCAGTATCTATATTAGGGTGGAAGGGTGCCCATGATCTATCTTACGAGTGTTGGGTGTGGAATGCAGTTCGCCAGAAAAAATGGATCGTGCCCGGGGTTAAACGGATGGCGGGGGTGGGGGGAGTATGGCGGTGGCAGGCGGTTTAGGGGAGGGCGGGGCAGCGGTGGCAGGCGGTTAGGCCTGTGGCGGGCTGGCGGCTCGATGCCTGAGAGAGAAGATGAACAGTGCATCAATTTCGGAGGTTGAAGAAGCCCTTCTAACCGTCCATGTTGCATCCAACGGCTCACAAGAGTCGACAGACCCAAATTATTCCTTCAGATTGCAGGATCCACGTGGCATTCAAGGTCTCGAAGGTAGATTCCACATCCACACCCGGTTTGCGGGCTTGGCGCGGGCGCGACCGGCTTCCGCCGCGACAGCCACCATGCGCGCCTCCTCCGCGCGGGCGGAGACGACAATGACACGTTAGCTCCTCCTCACGGGCGTGCTGGAGCACGCGCTCGTCCTCCTCTTCGTACGCTGCGGGCATAGACGCGGCTCCACCAGCTGCTCACGTGCTTGGCAGCGTGGCGACATCGCGAGGAGGGACTGCAGACGACGTGAGCGGGCGAGCCTTCGGCTTCATGGCACAGGGATGGCGGGGACACGGCGGTGATGGGTGAGAAATGGTTGGCCGGAGCAGGCGGGCGCCGGCATGTGCAACGGCGGCGACGGCATATTGATGAGTGCGCGTATGGGAGCTTAGTTTAGTTTTATATAGGGTTGGTCAAACTTAAAAGAACACCGTACTAGTACACGTAAACATTAGACTGAGGCAATGCTTATACTACCATATTAGTTAGCACAACATCAATACGGAATCCTGTGCAAGCGCGTGCACCGCGGCCGCGCGGTCGATCGAACGGTGCGTCACCGTGTCACGCTCGAAGGACATCCACCGAACCTTTTTGTGTGTGTGAAAACAATCCCCGAATATTACTCTACTTTTTTTTCCTGGAAAAGTTCTTCACGCTACAATGTTTCCATATATTTGAATTTAGCTTCAGTTCGTGCTTATTTGGATTTGGATGTTTTAGGTGCGCCCTAGTTTTTTTTAATACTGATTCTGTGTGTGTGACTGAGAGAGAATGCGTGTATGTGTCCATATGTGTGTTGTGGCTGAAGGGCAATGTGAAGACGGTGTGCGTGTGATAAAGACATAGAGAGGTGTGAATGTGCAAATGATCATGCATGAGTGAGACATAGAGAGATGTCGATACGTTGTGTATACATGAGAGAACGGTCTTCTATTTGTACTTGTGTGTGTGCGAGAGAGAGAGAGGAGCATCCGTAATACAACAACCATCTCTCTCGATTCGTCCGTCCCTCGCACCATCGCATGTAACACATGCATCAACGCACACATTTTGACACCCTCACCCGGCCCCTGCCCACCTCAAGGCCCGCACATCGCTCTCTATCTCGCACGCACAATCTCTTCGTGAAAACCCTATTTAGCATGTAGCTTTCCGTCACATACACACACATTCTCTCCATAGGTTTGATTTCTCTCAATATCTGACACACACACACACACTGCACACACGCTCCCCCCTCCCCCGAGCACACAATTCATCCCCATCCAAGGTTATATGGCGACCACTCTCGCTTGTGCTTCTCTGCACCCCAGCATGCACACCACCTCAATCTTCAAAGAGGGCATCGAGGAGATCGAAGACGGCGACCACACTGCACTAGAGAATGCGGGGCCATTTGGAAGCAGGATGATGTGACGACGGCTGACTGACTCCTCCCCCCTCTCTCTCCCGCACAAAATTATCAATCCCTAAACCCACGAGATCCTTCCCCTCTCGTCCATGTTTTCCCAGCTCTCTCATCAAACCCGTTGTCTCTTCTCCTTCCATGTGTACAAAATCTGGATGCACACGCATCTCACGTATATTACATGTCTCCATCTTTCTCACAGACCTAACTTCTTCCTCTCTCTCTCTCTCTTTCTCTCTCTCTCTCTCTCTCTCTCTCGTTAGGTTTGTCTCCTACTCTCTCGCCCACATACATACAATCTTTCCCGCCCTATCTGCTCCATCTTCGCAAGCTCTCTCTACACGTTTCATTCACACATTGGGATGTGTTCAAAATGTTGCTTTTATAATGGATCATGTAGAGTTATGGTTGGTTTTGTTGCATCCTACAAAGTAATAACTATGAAATGCATTTAGATTTTCATTTGACTGGGATTATGTGAGTTTGAGCATATTGTGAAGTACTATAGACCTCATATACATCTTGGAATTCAACAATGATTCTAACTATTGAATTGTATAAACCATTACATTCGAAGTCAGTAGCCTAATATATTTATTTCACGATTACAACAAATGATTAATTCCACTACAAACTAAGAAAACAAATGTGTACTCCCTCCGTTTTTATTTAAGTCCGCGTATTAGCATTGGTCAAAATCAAATTTTGTAAACTCTCACAAAGTTTATAACAAAAAATACAATAACAAATAAATACCATTAGATTCATTATTGAATGTACTTTCACATCATACATATTTGTTATTGCAAATGTTTATATTTTTCTATAAACTTGGTCAAACTTTAGGAAGTTTGACTTTGGTCAAACCTAATATGCACAGTTAATAAAAATGGAGGGGGTAGTAGTAGTTACTAGTACTACTAACTACTAGTACTACTCGCTAGTTGCTTAGCCCAATCACCCAACACGCCAAACGGGGAGTTCAGTGTTACAAAATTTTGAGGTCGGCGGGAAAATCTCCCGCGACCCTGATTCGAGCAGTGCGAAGTTACCATCATACCCTTCGGAACAGGCCTACGGATGCTGGTTGGTAGGGGGCTGTTTTGGTAACTTCAGGTTCACCCTACCCAGCCAACCCCACCCCGGCACCAAGACGAGTACACCTAAATACTCCCCATTTTCTATCCCCATCGCAAAATAAACTTCTCCACGGCACCGCAGCCTTCGTGCTCCTCCCCTTCTACATCGGCGCACTCGTCCACCGCAGCGCATCTGCCTCATCGACGATGTCGTACGCCGCACTGGAGCCGGTCTACCATCGTTGTCATACACGGAGCCTCTTCCCCGGCACCGTCTTCCATGGTCTCGGATCTGCTTCCCGGAAGCCGACGCCAAGCGCAGAAGCACCACCGTCGTGGACAATGAACTGACTCCCGTTGCCGACCATGATGCACAGAGGCCGCCGCGACCATCCTACTCCTCCTCGATTGGTAATGTGTGTATTGAATCTCTTAGCAGTACATGTGCAGGTCCAATTTTGTTCATACATACCCTTTAAATTTCTTGGTTGCTATTGTTCCCGTAAAAGTAATTGGTTATAGCTTGCATTGTCCAACAGAATATTACCTTGTTATTGTGAGTCGCTCCTGTATTGCGCTGTGCTTGGGTAGGTTCTTCATCTGCAACCAGTAGTGTGGCAAATGATGGAAAGTTTTTTATAACTAGAAAGATGCCCATGCGCTGCACGGAACATCAAGATGCATTTGTATAAGTAGTTTATCTTGTGGGAGAAAAGGATGAATGAGGGAAGACCTTATTTGCAAATGTGGAGAGGGGTGTGGGTATCTTTTTGCAAAATTGCCATAGTTTTCTTCCTATCCGTCAGATATAAATCGGACGGCCTATATTGCAGGATGGCAGGCACACCATCATCACCAACTCTGTTTTTTATAAGAGTAGTAGATATATAATATATATATAAAAGATATATAAAATATAAGAAGTAGTGATAAATATAAATATAAAATAAATATAATATATATATATAGAGTAACACTATTATGATCCCAGAATCAGAATAGTTATTCTGAAAACTGCTCCCTGTATAGGGGCGGAGGAGATGTTCCCGAACTTTGAAAAAGGAAAAACAGAAAAATCCACCCAACCCCGACTCCCACCCTGCGCGCTGGCGCAGCCGCCTTCGTCCCGCGCCGCCGCCCTGCACCCCTCGCACCACCCCACCTCCACCTCACTCTAACCACCTCCCGCCGCTGACGCCGCGCGGATCCAGTGCCGCGCGAGTTCCACCGCACTTCTTCCCCTATATTCCACTTCGTGATCCAGCCGTTGGGTGCTAGCCCGCCCTTCTCCGTCCATCGGACCCCACCACCACACAGATCTAGTCGGGCCCCGCCACCTCATTGTTAATCCGGCAGACGGGACGGCCAGATCCAGCCGGCCACGACCCCCGGCGAGGCACAGGAAGCGGCGTGCGGGGAATTCATCCTGCTCGCGGCTGATGGACTTGTTGTCTCCGTCACCGTCCTCCGGTGGGACCCCGCCAGGCGCCACGGAAGCACCTTGCGCTGGTTTCCTTCGTCTTCCACACGCCCGGCATCGCGCCGCTTTCTTGGACTTCCAACTGCATGGCATCTTCCTTCCTCGAGGCTCCACTCGACGGTGGCGAGCGTCTTTCTACCATGCGTGCGTCTGGTGAGATTAGTGTTGCGCCAACGGCGTCCGGCCGGCCCCAATCCCCATTAGTGCAGCAATCCCACACGACGCCCGTCCTATCGAGCTTTGGCTGGTGCAGCTTCCAGCGCCGATGCGGCCCCTGCGCCGTCCAACTACGATCGTCCTGTAGTCCAACCTCGTCTGCGCGCGTACTGCCTCCTTGTCCGCTCGCTTGCTCGTGTAGTTCCTTCGCAAGAAGGAGAAAGGCAATGGCATTTTCCTCTGCACTTTCATCTTCAGGCTATGGCTATTAATTCTCTCTGAACATTTTTCTCTCTGAACATTTTCCTGCTCGGGCATCTCACCGACCTTCAATGAAGCTTGTCATCGACCTTCCCCCAGCATTTCTCATTGCGGCCGCACACGGTTGTTTGTGTTGTGTTCCCTGGCACCTTCCCTCGTGCTTGCATGGTTGCATTGACTGCTCTTAATTTGGACGTACAGGGAAGAAGACAAAGGCATGCGGTGAAAGAGATAAAGCAGTGTGTCTAGGCGATGTGGATAAGGAACGTGTGGTGTGTGAGAGGACTGGAGTTTCTACCGTCCAGAACCTGCACGACCACACCACCGACCGATGCCCTGCTGCACAACGCGCGATCTGGTCCACCAAGAATTCTCGCGCCGACAAGCCCCTGCGCTGCTACACCCGAGCTCTATCCCTCAGAACCCACTCTCGTTTTGTTGTGTTTTTCAAGAGCATCCGCAAAACTGTTTCTGAAAGAAAATATGATCTCAAAAATGAATACAGAGAATGCTCTGTTGTGCTTGTACTAATGCGCAATTTATTTTGGCTTTGAAAATCTGTTTTTGTGAAGGTCAAGATGTTGTGTTGAGAAGGTCAAGTATGTTTTGTATATCAGTATATGTGTGTCTGTTTTAAAAAAATGCATACTTTGATTGACTCACCTCAAATGCAGAGAAAAAAAACTATGTTCTCGACTAGTCCAAAAAATTTAAACAAAAGGTGGGAATGCTATTTATGCATCTCATATTCTTTTTTTAGTTCAACGCGCATCTCATATTCGATGATGCAATCGCTTTGAGGGGTAGATGGCACGGAACCAAAAACACTTAGGAGTTAACAAAAGAAAATGTTCATGATATTAACTAAGGGATTTCATCCCGTGCAAAAAACAAAACCAATAAGTTCAAATTAAAATAAGAAAACCATCCGAAATTTACAAAAAAATCAATTTTCTTGATTCTAAAATTAAAACAAAGAAATTCAAATTTAAAATAACAGTGGAGTTACCCGTACTTTCATAAATTTAACCGTATCGAAAAATATTTTATATTGTTAAAAAATTGAAAAAAATGATCAACAGGAAAAAGTAACACAACTTCAACAACTTTTCGCTAGTGTATCATTTGCGCAATTCGAATGAACGGTTGATTTTCAATAGCACGCGAAGTTCATGTTTCAGAAAATTTAAAGTTCACGTGTACCTAATACAGAAGAAACTCATCAAATAAAAAAGGGATCGCCTAGGCCATTTTACCGAGAACAAAAATACATAAAATATCATGACACAAAAAATCAAAAGTTCATAAGATACAACATAGTAAATTCGTAGAAACTAGAAAAATGTTAACTCCTCAAAAAAAATCAAAAGTTTAACTATTTCTAAAAAACCTAGGCATTCATATTTAAATAACAGAGTGGTTTGATATTTATTATAAAACTAGTATTTTCCCTATTACTAAAGAATAAAGCAGTTTAAACCCCCTCCTATAGCTGTGGCTGTTGTTGTAGTTTGATTTTTGTGTAAAAAACAGTAATTTCATTAGTTGATGTGAGGATGGTTCCCCATGCAAAGGATTGCAAAAGAAATTTATATTTCCTTTATAGTGTTGTGTTTTTATTAGAAGAAAAGAAAAGGGATGTTCGGTTTCTAACGATGACGCGGTTCAACGTGCAAACCAATTGAAAAACTGTATAGGTTCGCCTACTAAAATGTCCAACATTTCTTGTGGAAAAAATTTCACTCTATTTTTTGAACTCTCCGTGAGAACTTTATGCTATTTCAGATGTGTGCATTCGTATTTGTGTAAATGCATGTAGCACCGAAGTGTATGTGTATTGTTGTGTGTAATTTTCTTGAATTTCAATAGCATGCGAAGTTCATGTTTCAGAAACTCATAAGTTCACGTGTACCACATACTGAAGAAATTCATCAATGAAAAAAAAGGACCACCTAGGCCATTTCACCGACAGCAAAAAATGCCTAAAAATGTCGCGAGACAAAAAACAAAACTTCACAAGATATAACATAGTAAGTTCGTAGAAAGGTGAAAAAAACATAATTTTGTTTTGTAAGTTTAACCATTTCTAAAAAATACCTTGAAGTTCAAATTTAAATAATAGGGCGGTTCAATGTTTATTACAAACCTGTAATTTTCCCCATTACTATAGAATAAACCAAGAAGTTCAAAAATAAAAAATGGACCAGTTCAAAAAGTTTATAAAAATGGTGTTTCTACATTTTACTAAAAAATTGGAGAAGTTCAAATTTAAATAACATAGAAGTTTAAAATGTTTATTCCAAAACCAAGAAGGTCAAATTAAAAAAAAACTGAGTAGTTTAAAAAGTTTGTAAACATGGATTTGCCCCTATTTTTTTAAGATCTGGAAGTTTAAATTTAAAGAAGTGAGCAATTCAATGTTTATTACATAACTAGGACTTTTTCCTTTACTAATGAATAACACCAAGAAATCCTAATTAAAAAATAAAGTTGTTTGATATTTATAAAAATCTTGTATTTTCCACGATACTAAATATGAAAACCAAGAAGTTCAATTTTAAAAAACGGAGTAGTTCAATGCATATTAAAAACTCAGTTTTTTCTCGTTACTAAATAATAAAACCAAGAAGTTCAATTTTTAAAAGCAGAACAGTTCGATATTTATTTGAAAACTCAATTTTTTTCCGGTTACTAAAGAATAAGACCAATAATTTCTATTCGAAATAACGAAGAAGTTCGATGTTTCTAACAAAATTCCAATTTCACATTTCTAAAACAACACACGAAGAAGTTCAAATAAAAAATTTAGAGCGGTTCGATGTCTATAAAAAACTCAGATTTTTTCGTTACTAAAGTGAAATAGAGAGAAGTTCAAAGTGATAACAGCCAGAAGTTCACGTACTGAATGGTGTGTGTTTCATATGAGAAAAAAGCGTAAAAAGGCGAAGTCTAAATTTTTTTTGCTCGAAGTTCAAGTGCTCTTCCCTCGGAAGTTCAAAAATTCTATTTAGAGAGGTTCGGCGTGCGTTTACATGTTCAAAAAACACAAAAAAGATGTTGTGTCTTATGTTTTAAAATAATTCTCTCAATCCATTACAAGTTTGGAACAAAAATACTATACATGAAAAAAGTTCTTTTCTATTCAACAATTTTTCAAGGGGTATATTGTATGCTCTATTCGAAAAATAAATGGTTAAAATAAATTGGTGTATGTTGCTCAAAAAAAAAAGTTTAACCGTATTAAAAAAAGTTGTGTCTTTTCAACAAAGTTTCTAATGATTTATCATTTGTGGAACTCCGAGGAACGGGTGAGGAATTACAAACAAAAATACGTGGCCGAAGTTCAATATGAAAACAGCGAGCAGTTCAAGTACTATACGGAATGCGTTTTAGATGATAAAAAAATACAAAACTAAAAGCCTAAAAGGTTTGTTGCGGGAAGTTCACGTGCTCCACCCTGCATGGTTCAAAAATTATATTACGAGACTCCGACCTTCAATTACATGTTAAAAAAGAGAGGCAAAAACAACATCGTGTTTGCCATTTTTAAAACTACTGTCAAACGGCAACGAATTTGTAACACGCGTGTACATAAAAATGTTGCTCCTATTCATAAGCTTTCAAACGGTATATTATATGCCACATTCCCATGAGCAGTTTAAAAGTTTCATTTATACCGTAAAAAACACGTTTTTACGTATTAAAAAAAAATTTGAACCGTCGTGACTATGAAAAAAATGATCAACACAGAAAAGTTGCGTGTTTTCAACAGCTTTCCCTCGGTATATCCTTTGCTCAATTCCAGTAAATGGTTTGAGAGTTACAGGCAAAAAACAGCACGTCAAAAACAGAGTGAAGTTCAAACAAAACTGCCACAGAAGTTCAACCACTTCACGTAGTGCATTTTCGGAGACTCTGTTTTTGCGATGAAGGCAGAACGCATGATCTCAGAAGTTCAGATTGACAACTGCTAGAAGTTCACGTACTACACGGTGTGCATTTTGTATTAAAAAAGAATAAAAAAGCAAAGACTAAAAGTTTTGTTGTTATAAGTTCAAGTCCTCGATCGGAGAAAGTTAAAAAAATTATTGTGAGAGAGGTTTGTACAAAAGGGATATCATTTGTGTAACACTAACGAATGGATGAGAAAATTACAAACGAAAATACGTCACAGAAGTTCAACGTGAAAACAGCAGGAAGTTCAACTACTACACTGAATGAATTTCAGATGAAAAACTTTTAAAATCGTCGCGAGTATGAAAAAATGATCAACACAGGAAGTTGCGTGTTTACACCAGCTTTCCATCGGTATATCACTTGCTCAATTCCGGTGAGTGGAAGGAGAGTTACGAGCAAAAAAAACACGTAAAAAACAGAGTGAAGTTCAAGTAGACATGCCGAGAAGTTCAAGTTCTTCACGTGGTGCATTTTCGAAGAATCTGTTTCGCGATAAAGGCAGAACGCATGATCTCGCTGTTTTCAAAATTACTTGAAAACGGTTAGGAATCAGAGAAAACCATCAGCATGAAAAAGTTTCGCATTTTTCGTAGCTTTTCAACGGTATATTATTTGCCCCATTCCGATAAAGTTTGCAGAAATTACGGCGAAAATACGTTTTTAGCCATTTTCAAAATTGACTTAAAACCGTAAAAAATTGGGAGAAACAATATATACCAAAAAGTTTCGCATTTGTTCAAGCTTTCCAACGCCATATGATTTTCTGCATTCGGACGTACGGTTAAAAAATTAACTCAAAAATACGAACTCGGTGGAACTTGTACCATTTTGTAAATTACTCTTAAACCGTTCAAAATTAGAAAAAACTTTCAACATGAAAAAGTAGTGCATTTTCATAAGCTTTCCAATGCCATATCATTTGCCTCAATTGGATTAGCCGTTTAGAAATGGCATCGAAAATACGAACTCGACTGTTCGATTTGCAAAATGTTATGATTTTCCAAATTACACTTTAACCATAAGGAATTAGAGAAAACTATCAACATGTGGAAGGAGCGGGTTTGCAGCAGCTTTCCAACGCCATATTATTTGCCTCATTCCGATAAACGGTTTAGAAATGCGATCGAAAATACGATTCCCTTTTTTGTATGAAGAAAAAACGATTTTCAAAACTGCTCTTAAACCGCTTACATTTTGCCAAAAATTTAACTTGGGTCATGATACTCATGTTCATAGCTTTCCAACGATATATCGCAAGCCCCATTTGGGCAATGTTTGCGGAAGTTCAACCTAGCACTAGGGGAAGTTCAGGTCGAACAACTCAGGCAGTAAAATTACAACATACGCATGTTCATCACGACCCGAGAGCAAAATCCGCCAATGAGAGAGATTCCTATTTAAAACGGGCATTTAGTTGCTAAAAACCGTTTACAGATTACACTTACATCACATAGAACATGACTGACAAGAATAATTTGCGCGGGGAGACACGGTTGCGATGATAGCCCGAAGGTCGGGTTCGTACAGAGAGAAGTTCAGGTTGTGTAACTCAGGAAGTTCAGGTTGTGATCAGAATAATATTCTGATCCCGTGATAAGAATAGTGTTTATGTGTGTATATATATATATGTATATATATATATATAAGAGTAGAGAAGAGAGTAGAGATAGGAGGGACGTCGGGAAAGGATTGCGCGCGCGCGGGAAAAGTAGCAGGGCGCGCGCTAGATTTGGCGCGCGGTGTCTGGCGCGCTTTATAAAATCCAACGCCCTCCCACCGCTCTATGCCTCGCCACCGCTCTCTCCCCGCTCTTTCTCGCCTCGCCATCGTCGCGCCACCATGCCGCCGCGCCGCCGGGAAACTTGGGGCTACCGCGGCGTCCGCGCGCGCCCCTCCGGCGGCTTCTTCGCCGAGATCCGGTTCCGTGAGATGCGCCTCGGCCTCGGCACTTTCGACACCGCCCACGAGGCCGCCCGCGCGTACGACGCGGCGCGCGTGGCGCCTTCGGCGGCCTCGTAGGGAGATGAACTTCCCCAACATGCCGACGCGGGAGCGGGCGCAGGAGCTCGCGCCTTCGCCGCGGCTTATCACCGACGAGGATCGTCGCGACAATCGGAGGCGGGAGCACCGTCTCGGCATCGCCGAGATGGATGAGGAAGCCATGGCGTTGTGGCGCCAATGCTTCCCGCAAGACATCATCAACGAGCGCGAGTTCTACGCGCAAAGGAGGGCGGAGAGGGAGAAGAGGAGGGTGGAGCGAGCCGCCTATCGCGAGGACAGGCGTACGTGGAAGGCGGCCGCTCAATTCAACATCAAGCTAGGAGCAGCGTCGCCCTGGGACTCCGACGACGATCGGTATGTTGGCACCTACATTGAGACGTCGGAGGAGGACACCACCGAGGCGGAGTCGGACGACGAGGAGTAGTTGAACTATCTATTTTTCTATCTATCTATGCTATATCTATGCTGAGAACTATCTATCTATCTATCTATCTATGCCAGTATCGACTCGGAGTCGAATGTGTATCGAGTCAGAGTAGAAAGGAGAAAAAAATATAGCGCGTCTGCTGGAGCGGCCCGCGCGCGCAATTTTTTTGCAGCGGCCGCTGGAGCTAGCACTCCGCAGCCCGCAAAAACTGGCTATTCCAGCGCTGTAAACGCTTTTCTAACGCGTCGCGTGTTGCGCTTCTGTTGGAGATGCTCTAACATGGCAGATGAGTGCTTTAATGTTGCCCACAAGATGCGTGAGTATTACTATATTTTTCTTGCCATGTTGAGATTTTAAAACCACGAGTGCGAACATGCAGAGGAGCAATGAAGAGCAAACACGGGATATTGGGGACATCTTCAAGGAACGTGGCAAGTTAAAGAGGAGCTGCACCGAACCTGTAAAACGAGCTTTGGTAAGTAACACCCTTTCAATTACTTTCATTTAGCCTCGTGTTCTTCGATGTGTATATGCTGTAGTTTCTGTTTCTCTTAGCCTCGTGTTCTTCGATGTGTAATAAGAAGAGTCTTAATCATCCTAATGCTTTCGTTTTTAGCTTGATGTAGGAAGTGGGTGTTCTCACCTTGGAGTCTGTTTTTATATTTCTCCTTTTGAATTCACTTCTCCGAGTCCTGTTTATCTGGCTTCTACTAAATGGATCTGGGTTGCTCTGAGTATTGATCTTAAAAAGAAGTAACTTCATGTCAGGATGTAGTTCCTGCGAGGAGCGAAGTATGGTCAACCTCGAGATCATGTTTCCAAAATGAGGCTGGATTACACACAAGGTGCCCGTTCCCTAATGATGCTGGATTAGATACAAGGTGCAAATTCCCAGATGATGCTGGATTGCACACAAGCCAGGTGGAGTCGTCAACTGTTCGTGTCCTCGTGTCTCTAGTAAAGGCTGAAAGAAAGCGTGCAGCAGCCCTTGAGAATGTAGCGAAGTTCCTGAAGAAGCGAAAAGAGCAATCAGATGCTCTCTACACCCAAGCCAAAGAAGAGATGGAAGAAGCCAGAAAGAAGCTAGCAGAGGCAGGGCAGGCTAGGCGTCTCCTGCTATCTAAAACTGTTGTGAATACAAATTTTCCTTCATAATAGCTAGGTTCAAATGTTTATCCAGTCAGCACACCTGTTGTGATGTCCGTGCATCTACTGATGTGGCACAAAATAATTTTTTTTCGGGTCATGTAATAACAACAATTACTTTCCAAACAATAACAGACGAAGCATTGGACATGGTATAGTTCACACACAAGCCCAACATTCCAAGTTCAACTTCCACATAAAACTCATGTTCACAGATATCTGCACATTCATAGATAATGTCCACAACCATGATTCACTTCAAAGCCAAAAAAAATGTGAGGAGAGTTATAAATAAAGAAAAATCTCTAGTTCCTACTACCAGTGCGAGCACAACAAGTCAAGACCATACATAATTAATTATATTTTGGACATTTTTTGACTAAACGCGAATAACTTCTGGAGGCAGGTATAATATTTCTAATGCCAGCCGCGGCTGGGATCCACGATATTTTGAGCCAAACCGGGCAACACACCGGGTGTCTGCCGGCGACGCGGTGGTCGTAGCATTCGTGGGTTCCGAGCGTCAGCGGCTCTTGTGGTCTACTATTCCTCGATGTTGGCGGTGGCCGCAGACGTGTTGGCCACCTCCGCCAGCATGCCGCGGTTCCGCCAATGTTTGCATCGGATGGCGTGGCCAACCACGGTGCACTGGACGCCGTGGTCCCCCATGTGCCGGCGTGCAGCAACTGGCGACTCTTCTGCGAGCAGGCTTGGAGCGTCGAGTTGATGCACCAGGGGCCAGCTTGGAGCGGCGGCTTGCTCCTCCGCTTGCCCACCTGCAGCCTCGCTCATGGTATTGACGGTCTGGGGCGGGGAGGGAGGTGGGGCAGCGAGTTGCCTGGCTCGTCAGGGCACCCAGCCGGCTTTTATGCCGGAGAACTCGTCTTCCTGCTCACCGGATGCTATGGAGAGTGTGGAGAAAATGGTGCAAGGAGGATATGGGGAGCGGCAGTGTGGTGCGGTTCTTGCCAGGCATCTGGCCTCATTTAAATAGCGGGCGGACGAGAGGAGCCAGCCGGCATTGTGTTCTAAAATGGAGGCGTGTTCAGCCTGGCCTGCAGTGAGTGGGCCCCTCTTGGCCGGCGCGCCGGTTCAATGCCTGCGCTATGAGAGGTCGCGTCCGTGTCAGAGCAATCACTCCCTCCAGTCCTTTTTTGTTTGGGTATAACAAAATCTCGTTTTCCATTCACATTTTACAAGTAAAATTCGTGGACAAACTTTGACCCAAAATACGATGGGGACTAGTAAACTAGGACGGAGGTAGTAGTTATGAATTCCATTTTTGCTCCATACCAATTGGTCTAAAAACTAGTACTTATAACGCGCCATTGAAAATTGGAACTCTTACCCCGCTAAAAAAATGATATTTTAAATGTGGCTACTCGAGCAGTGGCGACTGGCGAGCCACCGCCTCCAGATCGTTCACCTGTGGTCCCGACCATCAACTCCTACGGATCAAATTATCACGCGAGCTAACTATTCCTACAAAGGTGCGCTCCACCACGTACCCGGTACCCGCGCATGCAGCAATCATGCACCTAGGGTTTTAGGGTTTATTTGTTTACGGTGCCTTTACGTAACTCTCATGTGTGCGAGACAGCGAGAGACCGACTGCGTACGTGCGCCTCTTCTCTTCATATATGTACTCCACCGTTTGTCTGGTGTCCAAAAAATTATACAGTAGTAATAACTAGCAATGTGCCAATGCGTTGCCACACGATCAAAGTCGATTAATACATATTCACCGATTTGATAGAAAAGAGTCTAGTTTTGAAATACGTATATCACTAAAAATATGTTATGTTTCACTCAAAATATATTCCTTTGGCGGTTTTGATGAGATAAGGGAGGAATGTGGTTGGTTTCAAGATTCGAGAAGTGGTATATCTCTACTCTTATAAAAAATAGAGTTGGTGATGATGGTGTGCCTGCCATCCTGCAATATAGGCCGTCTGATTTATATCTGATGGATAGGAAGGAAACTATGGCAATTTTGCAAAAAGATACCCACACTCCTCTCCACATTTGCAAATAAGGCCTTCCCTCGTTCATCCTTTTCTCCCACAAGATAAACTACTCATACAAATGCATCTTGATGTTCCGTGCAACACATGGGCATCTTGCCAGTTGTTGCAAAAAGCCCATGTGTGTGTGTGTGGTGTGTGTGTGAGAGAGAGGGAGAGAGGAGGAGGACGGAGTGCATGTGTGACAAAGACACAAAGAGTGTGTGTGCGAGAGGTATCACCATAAAATGAGGTGATAGTGTGTGTGTGCACGATCGAGAGGGCGTGTCTCAAGAAGGGACGAAAAATCTACATAGATACAAGGAGCACGAGAGAGACATGTATGAGATAGTGGAAGCAAGAGTGTGCGGGTGTATAAACCTATCTGGAGGCTAGTCGATCAATGTTTGTGAGAGAAATACGAGTCGGGGGTGTGAAAGCGAGAGTTTTGTGTGTGTGTGTGAGAGAGACGGTAGTCGGGAAGGGGAGTGGAAGCAGGAGTTGTGTGTGAGAGAGAGAGAGAAAGGGGGGGAGAGTTTGTCTGATCGGTAAACAAATGAATAATGTCAGTTTTATAACTGAGATGAAGACGGAAAGGAGACCGCAACAAATGTTGTGTGTGCGGGAGAGAGTAATTTTAGTGGTAGGAGTCATATCTAGAGAGATATAGGGCGCGTGAGAGAACCCTAGAGAGAAAGACAAAGTGAAAGATGAGTGAGAGTGTGTGTGTGTGGCAGTGACAAAGAAAGCTTAGGTACCTAGTGATACCAGAGAACGATAGAGACGTGAGAGATAATGAAAACCGTGTAATGTATAAGATAGGGAGAGTGTGACACTTCTCAAGGGAGACGTCGAGAGACCATGTTTGCGAAAATAGGAGAAACATGAAGTGAGCGTGCGGGTGAGCTGGAGAAAAGAGAGTGATAGCTACATGAAGGAGCATGCGAGAGAGATGGGCGTGAAATGAGATTCAAATATTTAGTTGCGTGTATAGAAAATGTCAACATAAAAGGGATTCAAACATTTGAATTCAAGATGATGATACATGTAATTCATACTCAAACCAAAATTGATCTATCAAACATGCATACTCATATGAATTCACGTGCATCTATGTTATTTAATATGTAGATATTACTGACCGATACATTTTAGTAGAACATAATTTGGTTTAAAATTTTTGAATTCAACCTTATGATTTTGAGATCATTGTATATTATATTATATATATATAAAGGAGCAGAATTCTTTGTTGTGCTTTTGAAAGTATATATAAAAAAAATGATGTATATAGAATTTTATTCCAATCGAAAATGGATCTTGCCCGAACAAAAATAGAATACAAAATGGATTGGAATTGAGTTGGCACGGTAAACATGCAAGCTTTTTCTCAAAAAATTGAACGAAGCGGCCAAACTCGCAGTAACCGCCCGAAACCAAAATATGGGAGATTGAAATTACTGCCTGTCCCTGACATGCAACACATGTCGGCTCGATTTCAATAGGTCTTGATAGGGGCAGGTTTGTAATTTTACTCAAACATGACATAACCGCCTCTCACTCGGATTCATACACGGTGGGCGACAAAACACAGCGTCTCCTCGGCCAAAATGGCCTCCCTCCCCGATTCATACACGGTGGGCGCCAAAACAAACTCTCGTCGGCCGAAATCTCTGTCGGAAAATATTTGGTGTATGCGAGATTACCGTCCTATCCCCAACCGACTAATATTGCTCTGATGTAGGAAATGTTAAACGGGGGCTAAGTTTGTAAATTTCCTTGCATTTGAGACAAGCGCGCCCTGAAGACATGGTTCCCCCCTTACTTTCTCCCTCCATTTCCCCATTCATACTCCATGGGCGCCAAAACACCCTCTCCACCCCAGCCTCCTCCGTCCGCCACCCCATCCACCGCCGTCCTCCTCCACCATGCCGGAGCTGATACCCCGACGCCGTCGTCCATTATAAGAGATCGACCTCTCTCATCCATGGCTTCGGACCAGGATCCTTGCATCCCGTCCTCTCGCTTCATCCCCGCCGTCATCCACCTTGCCGACGCCGCTCCTACGACCGTCTCATCCACCGCGCCGGGATATTTCCCCCGCCGCCACCGTCTACCCTCCTAGATCTGCTTCCACGCCACTGACAGCCATCGCTACCGCAGCACCATCAAATTCTCAGCAGATGCCTACACGACGCCGCACCAGAGGCAGTACTCTTTCGTATCTGCTCAACTTATTTATCGCAGCAAGAAAATAGATCGCCACTGCTTTACTGTGATTTCTTGTCCATCACTTAGGATCTTACTTGTTAGTTGAAAGCAAACATTGGTTGCGAAGTTGCCTTTGTCCGGTTTGCACCTTCAGATCCGCCATGGCACGCTCAACACTATACTCGCAATGCTTATGGTTTTCCCCTTTTATATTCCACACTAGTTAAATGACAGTAGACTAAATTTCAAAATTGGGTCAGTCGATTTTTGAGAGCTCCCCGGAGTTCGCCGGAGGGAAGGAAGGGGCTCGGGTGGGGACGGTGGTTGTGGGGGGCGGTGGCCTGGCGGTGGTGGTGCTTCGTCGAACCACAGAAAACCTCGACCGGGTGGGGGCCCGGGGTGGGGGGGTGGGGTGTTGGGGAACGTAGTAGTAAATCAAATTTTTTCCTACGTATCACCAAGATCAATCTAGGAGATGCTAGCAATGAGAGAGAGGGAGTGCATCTTCATACCCTTGAAGATCACTAAGCGGAAGCGTTACAAGGAATGCGGATGATGGAGTCGTACTCGCGGCGATTCAAATCGCGGAAGATCCGATCTAGCGCCGAACGGACGGCGCCTCCGCGTTCAACACACGTACAGCCCGGGGACGTCTCCTCCTTCTTGATCCAGCAAGGGAAGAGGAGAAGTTGAGGAAGAGCTCCGGCAGCACGACGGCGTGGTAGTGGAGGAGCTCGTGGTTCTCCGACAGGGCTTCGCCAAGCACTACGGAGGAGGAGGAGGTGTTGGAGAGGGGGAGGCCTGCGCCAGGGAAGGGGTGCTGCTGCCCTCCCACCCCCCTCTATTTATAGGGTGAAGGGGAGAGGGGGCCGGCCCCCTTAGATCCCATCTAAGGGGGGAGCGGCGGCCAAAGGGGGGGGGGACTTGCCCCCCAAGTTTGGTGGGAGGCGCCCCCACCCCCTAGGGTTTTCAACCCTAGGCGCCTTGGGCCCCTTGGGGGGGGGGGCGCACCAGCCCACCAGGGGCTGGTTCCCTCCCTTGCTCAGCCCACTTGGCCCACCGGGGCAGGTGGCCCCACCCGGTGGACCCCCGGACACCTTCCGGTGGTCCCGGTACAATACCGATAACCCCCGAAACCATTCCGGTGACTGAAACTGTATTTCCCATATATAATTCTTCACCTCCGGACCATTCCGGAACTCCTCGTGACGTCCGGGATCTCATCCGGGACTCCAAACAACCTTCGGTAACCACATACAATTTCCCATAACAACTCTAGCGTCACCGAACCTTAAGTGTGTAGACCCTACGGGTTCGGGAACCATGCAGACATGACCGAGACATCTCTCCGGCCAATAACCAATAGCGGGATCTGGATACCCATGTTGGCTCCCACATGTTCCACGATGATCTCATCGGATGAACCACGATGTCGAGGATTCAATCAATCCCGTACGCAATTCCCATTGTCCATCGGTATGTTACTTGCCCGAGATTCGATCGTCGGTATCCTTATACCTTGTTCAATCTCGTTACCGGCAAGTCTCTTTACTCATTCCGTAATGCATGATCCCGTGGCTAACTCCTTAGTCACATTGAGCTCATTACGATGATGCATTACCGAGTGGGCCCAGAGATACCTCTCCGTCATACGGAGTGACAAATCCCAGTCTCGATTCGTGCCAACCCAACAGACACTTTCGGAGATACCTGTAGTGCACCTTTATAGTCACCCAGTTACGTTGTGACGTTTGATACACCCAAAGCATTCCTACGGTATCCGGGAGTTGCACAATCTCATGGTCTAAGGAAATGATACTTGACATTAGAAAAGCTCTAGCAAACGAACTACACGATCTTATGCTATGCTTAGGATTGGGTCTTGTCCATCACATCATTCTCCTAATGATGTGATCCCGTTATCAATGACATCCAATGTCCATGGTTAGGAAACCATAACCATCCATTGATCAACGAGCTAGTCAACTAGAGGCTTACTAGGGACATGCTGTGATCTATGTATTCACACATGTATTACGGTTTCCGGTTAATACAATTATAGCATGAACAATAGACAATTATCATGAACAAGGAAATATAATAATAACCATTTTATTATTGCCTCTAGGGCATATTTCCAACAGTCTCCCACTTGCACTAGAGTCAATAATCTAGTTACATTGTGATGAATCGAACACCCATAGAGTTCTGGTGCTGATCATGTTTTGCTCATGGAAGAGGTTTAGTCAACAGATCTGCGACATTTAGATCCGTATGTACTTTACAAATATCTATATCTCCATCTTGAATATATTCTCGAATGGAGTTGAAGCGGCGCTTGATGTGCTTGGTCTTCTTGTGAAACCTGGGCTCCTTGGCAATGGCAATAGCTCCAGTGTTGTCACAGAAGAGAGTCATCGGGCCCGACGCATTGGGAACCACTCCTAGGTCAGTGATAAACTCCTTCATCCAGACTCCTTCCTGCGCCGCTTCCGAAGCAGCTATGTACTCCGCTTCACATGTAGATCCCGCCATGACGCATTGCTTGCAACTGCACCAGCTGATTGCCCCACCATTCAAAATATACACGTATCCGGTTTGTGACTTGGAGTCATCCAGATCTATGTCAAAGCTAGCGTCGACGTAACCCTTTACGACGAGCTCTTCGGCACCTCCATAAATGAGAAACATATCCTTAGTCCTTTTCAGGTACTTCAGGATATTCTTGACCGTTGTCCAGTGTTCCATACTGGGATCACTTTGGTACCTCCCTACCAAACTTATGGCAAGGTTCACATCAGGTCTGGTACACAACATGGCATACATAATAGAGCCTATGGCCGAGGCATAGGGGATGACACTCATCTTTTCTCTTTCTGCTGCCGAGGTCGGGCGTTGAGCTGTGCTCAATCTCACACCTTGCAATACAGGCAAGAACCCCTTATTAGACTGATCCATATTGAACTTCTTCAATATCTTGTCAAGGTATGTGCTTTGTGAAAGACCAATGAGGCATCTCGATCTATCTCTATAGATCTTGATGCCTAATATGTAAGCAGCTTCTCCAAGGTCCTTCATTGAAAAACACTTATTCAAGTAGGCCTTTATGCTTTCCAAAAGTTCTATATCATTTCCCATCAATAATATGTCGTTCACATATAATATGAGAAATGCTACAGAGCTCCGACTCACTTTCTTGTAAATACAGGCTTCTCCATAAGTCTGTATAAACCCAAACGCTTTGATCATTTCATCAAAGCGAATGTTCCAACTCCGAGATGCCTGCACCAGCCCATAGATGGAGCGCTGGAGCTTGCATACCTTGTCAGCATTCTTAGGATCGACAAAACCTTCCGGCTGCATCATATACAATTCTTCCTTAAGGAAACCACTAAGGAATGCCGTTTTGACGTCCATTTGCCAGATTTCATAATCATAGAATGCGGCAATTGCTAACATGATTCGGACGGACTTCAGCTTCGCTACGGGTGAGAAGGTCTCATCGTAGTCAACTCCTTGAACTTGTCGATAACCCTTAGCGACAAGCCTAGCCTTATAGATGGTCACATTACCATCCGCGTCAGTCTTCTTCTTAAAGATCCACTTATTTTCTATGGCTCGCCGATCATCGGGCAAGTCCACCAAAGTCCATACTTTGTTTTCATACATGGATCCTATCTCGGATTTCATGGCTTCAAGCCATTTGTTGGAATCCGGACCCGCCATCGCTTCTTCATAGTTCGAAGGTTCACCGTTGTCTAACAACATGATTTCCAGGACAGGGTTGCCGTACCACTCTGGTGCGGAACGTGTCCTCGTGGACCTACGAATTTCAATAGCAACTTGATCCGAAGTTTCATGATCATCATCATTAACTTCCTCTCGAGTCGGTGCAGGCACCACAGAAACATCTTCCTGAGCTGCGCTACTCTCCGGTTCAAGAGGGATTACCTCATCAAGTTCTACTTTCCTCCCACTTACTTCTTTCGAGAGAAACTCTTTCTCGAGAAAGGATCCATTCTTGGCAACAAAGATCTTGCCTTCGGATCTGAGGTAGAAGGTATACCCAATAGTTTCCTTAGGGTATCCTATGAAGACGCATTTTTCCGATTTGGATTCGAGCTTTTCAGGTTGAAGTTTCTTGACATAAGCATCGCATCCCCAAACTTTTAGAAACGACAGCTTAGGTTTCTTCCCAAACCATAATTCATACGGTGTCGTCTCAACGGATTTAGACGGTGCCCTATTTAAAGTGAATGCGGCAGTCTCTAAAGCATAGCCCCAAAAAGATAGCGGTAGATCGGTAAGAGACATCATAGATCGCACCATATCCAATAGAGTGCGATTACGACGTTCGGACACACCATTACGCTGAGGTGTTCCAGGCGGCGTGAGTTGTGAAACAATTCCACATTTCCTTAAGTGCGTGCCAAACTCGTGACTCAAATATTCTCCTCCACGATCTGATCGTAAGAACTTTATTTTCCTGTCACGTTGATTCTCTACCTCACTATGAAATTCCTTGAACTTTTCAAAGGTCTCAGACTTGTGTTTCATTAAGTAGACATACCCATATCTACTTAAGTCATCAGTGAGGGTGAGAACATAACGATAGCCACCGCGAGCCTCAACGCTCATTGGACCGCATACATCAGTATGTATAATTTCCAACAAGTTGGTTGCTCGCTCCATTGTTCCGGAGAACGGAGTCTTGGTCATTTTGCCCATGAGGCATGGTTCGCACGTGTCAAATGATTCATAATCAAGAGACTCCAAAAGTCCATCTGCATGGAGTTTCTTCATGCGCTTGACACCAATGTAACCGAGGCGGCAGTGCCACAAGTATGTGGGACTATCATTATCAACCTTACATTTCTTGGCATTCACACTATGAATATGTGTAACATCACGTTCGAGATTCAATAAAAATAAACCATTGACCAGCGGGGCATGACCATAAAACATATCTCTCATATAAATAGAACAACCATTATTCTCGGATTTAAATGAGTAGCCATCTCGCATCAAACGAGATCCTGATACAATGTTCATGCTCAAAGCTGGTACTAAATAACAAGTATTGAGGTTTAAAACTAATCCCGAAGGTAGATGTAGAGGTAGCGTGCCGACGGCGATCACATCGACCTTGGAACCATTCCCGACGCGCATCGTCACCTCGTCCTTCGCCAGTCTCCGCTTATTCCGCAGCTCCTGTTTTGAGTTACAAATGTGAGCAACCGCACCGGTATCAAATACCCAGGAGCTACTACGAGCGCTGGTAAGGTACACATCAATAACATGTATATCATATATACCTTTGGTATTGCCGGCCTTCTTATCCGCTAAGTACTTGGGGCAGTTCCGCTTCCAGTGACCATTTCCCTTGCAATAAAAGCACTCAGTCTCAGGCTTGGGTCCATTCTTTGGCTTCTTCCCGGCAACTGGCTTGCCGGGGGCGGCAACTCCCTTGCTGTCCTTCTTGAAGTTCTTCTTACCCTTGCCTTTCTTGAAACTAGTGGTCTTATTCACCATCAACACTTGATGTTCCTTCTTGATCTCCACCTCCGCTGATTTCAGCATTGAATATAACTCGGGAATGGACTTCTCCATCCCTTGCATATTGTAGTTCATCACAAAGCTCTTGTAGCTAGGTGGAAGCGACTGGAGGATCCTGTCAATGACCGAATCATCTGGAAGATTAACTCCCAGCTGAGACAAGCGGTTGTGCAACCCAGACATTTTGAGTATATGCTCGCTGACAGAACTGTTTTCCTCCATCTTACAACTGTAGAATTTGTTAGAGACTTCATATCTCTCGACTCGGGCATGAGCTTGGAAAACCATTTTCAGCTCTTGGAACATCTCATATGCTCCGTGCTGCTCAAAACGCTTTTGGAGCCCCGATTCTAAGCTGTAAAGCATGCCGCACTGAACCAGGGAGTAATCATCACTACACGACCGCCAGGCGTTCATAACGTCTTGAGTTGCTGGGAAAATGGGTGCGTCACCTAGCGGTGCTTCAAGGACATATGCTTTCTTGGCAGCTATGAGGATGATCCTCAAGTTACGGACCCAGTCCGTATAGTTGCTACCATCGTCTTTCAGCTTGGTTTTCTCTAGGAACACGTTGAAGTTGAGGGCAACATTAGCGTGGGCCATTTGATCTACATGATAGATTGTAAAGACAATTTTTTAGACTAAGTTCATGATAATCAAGTTCATCTAATCAAATTATTTAATGAACTCCCACTCAGATAGACATCCCTCTAGTCATCCAAGTGATACATGATCCGAATCGACTAGGCCGTGTCTGATCATCACGTGAGACGGACTAGTCATCAACGGTGAACATCTCCATGTTGATCGCATCTACTATACGAATCATGTTCGACCTTTCGGTCTCTCGTGTTCCGAGGCCATGTCTGTACATGCTAGGCTCGTCAAGTCAACCTAAGTGTTTCGCATGTGTAAATCTGGCTTACACCCATTGTATGCGAACGTTAGAATCTATCACACCCGATCATCACGTGGTGCTTCGAAACAACGAACCTTCGCAACGGTGCACAGTTAGGGGGAACACATTTCTTGAAGTTTTAGTGAGGGATCATCTTATTTATGCTACCGTCGTTCTAAGCAAATAAGATGTAAACATGACAAACATCACATGCAAATCATAAAGTGACATGATATGGCCAATATCATCTTGCGCTTTTGATCTCCATCTTCGAGGCGCGGCATGGTCACCATCGTCACTGGCATGACACCATGATCTCCATCATCGTGTCTTCATGAAGTTGTCTCGCCAACTATTACTTCTACTACTATGGCTAACGGTTAGCAATAAAGTAAAGTAATTACATGGCCTTTACATTGACACGCAGGTCATACAATAAATTGAGACAACTCCTATGGCTCCTGCCGGTTGTCATATTCATCGACATGCAAGTCGTGATTCCTATTACAAGAACATGATCAATCTCATACATCACATATATAATTCATCACGTCCTTTTTGGCCATATCACATCACATAGCATACCCTGCAAAAACAAGTTAGACGTCCTCTAATTGTTGTTGCATGTTTTACGTGGCTGCTATAGGTTTCTAGCAAGAACGTTTCTTACCTACGCAAAAGCCACAACGGTGATATGCCAATTGCTATTTACCCTTCATAAAGACCCTCTTCATCGAATCCGATCCGACTAAAGTGGGAGAGACAGACACCCGCTAGCCACCTTATGCATCAAGTGCATGTCAGTCGGTGGAACCTGTCTCACGTCAGCATACGTGTAAGGTTGGTCCGGGCCGCTTCATCCCACAATGCCGCCGAATCAAGATAGGACTAGTAACGGTAAGCAAATTGAACAAATCATCGCCCACAACTACTTGTGTTCTACTCGTGCAAAGAATCTACGCATAGACCTAGCTCATGATGCCACTGTTGGGGAACGTAGTAGTAAATCAAAAAAATTCCTACGTATCACCAAGATCAATCTAGGAGATGCTAGCAACGAGAGAGAGGGAGTGCATCTTCATACCCTTGAAGATCGCTAAGCGGAAGCGTTACAAGGAATGCGGATGATGGAGTCGTACTCGCGGCGATTCAAATCGCGGAAGATCCGATCTAGCGCCGAACGGACGGCGCCTCCGCGTTCAACACACGTACAGCCCGGGGACGTCTCCTCCTTCTTGATCCAGCAAGGGAAGAGGAGAAGTTGAGGAAGAGCTCCGGCAGCACGACGACGTGGTGGTGGAGGAGCTCGTGGTTCTCCGACAGGGCTTCGCCAAGCACTACGGAGGAGGAGGAGGTGTTGGAGAGGGGGAGGGCTGCGCCAGGGAAGGCGTGCTGCTGCCCTCCCACCCCCCCCTCTATTTATAGGGTGAAGGGAAGAGGGGGCCGGCCCCCTTAGATCCCATCTAAGGGGGGAGCGGCGGCCAAAGGGGGGGACTTGCCCCCCAAGTTTGGTGGGAGGCGCCCCCACCCCCTAGGGTTTTCAACCCTAGGCGCCTTGGGCCCCTTGGGGGGGGGGCGCACCAGCCCACCAGGGGCTGGTTCCCTCCCTTGCTCAGCCCACTTGGCCCACCGGGGTAGGTGGCCCCACCCGATGGACCCCCGGACACCTTCCGGTGGTCCCGGTACAATACCAATAACCCCCGAAACCATTCCGGTGACTGAAACTGGATTTCCCATATATAATTCTTCACCTCCGGACCATTCCGGAACTTCTCGTGACGTCCGGGATCTCATCCGGGACTCCGAACAACCTTCGGTAACCACATACAATTTCCCATAACAACTCTAGCGTCACCGAACCTTAAGTGTGTAGACCCTACGGGTTCGGGAACCATGCAGACATGACCGAGACATCTCTCCGGCCAATAACCAACAGCGGGATCTGGATACCCATGTTGGCTCCCACATGTTCCACGATGATCTCATCGGATGAACCACGATGTCGAGGATTCAATCAATCCCGTACGCAATTCCCTTTGTCCATCGGTATGTTACTTGCCCGAGATTCGATCGTCGGTATCCTTATACCTTGTTCAATCTCGTTACCGGCAAGTCTCTTTACTCGTTCCGTAATGCATGATCCCATGGCTAACTCCTTAGTCACATTGAGCTCATTACGATGATGCATTACCGAGTGGGCCCAGAGATACCTCTCCGTCATACGGAGTGACAAATCCCAGTCTCGATTCGTGCCAACCCAACAGACACTTTCGGAGATACCTGTAGTGCACCTTTATAGTCACCCAGTTACGTTGTGACGTTTGATACACCCAAAGCATTCCTACGGTATCCGGGAGTTGCACAATCTCATGGTCTAAGGAAATGATACTTGACATTAGAAAAGTTCTAGCAAACGAACTACACGATCTTATGCTATGCTTAGGATTGGGTCTTGTCCATCACATCATTCTCCTAATGATGTGATCCCGTTATCAATGACATCCAATGTCCATGGTTAGGAAACCATAACCATCTATTGATCAACGAGCTAGTCAACTAGAGGCTTACTAGGGACATGCTGTGATCTATGTATTCACACATGTATTACGGTTTCCGGTTAATACAATTATAGCATGAACAATAGACAATTATCATGAACAAGGAAATATAATAATAACCATTTTATTATTGCCTCTAGGGCATATTTCCAACATGGGGGTGGCGGAGGAACACAGGCGGTGGGGGGCGGTTCAGGGGAGGGCGGGGGGTCGGGGCCGGCGGCCCGTGCGGTGTTCTGTAGGGGAAGAATCAGAGACGAGGAAGAAGAAGGGTTAGGAGACGTAGGATCTTCATCCAACCGCCTGAAATGGTCGACTGACCCAAATGACGAAAGTCACGCGACTTGCATGCAGACATTCCTTTATATTTAGTACCATCATCATAGCTGCTTAGCACTGCTCCTCAATCCATCAAGCTAAATAACGTGCCACTCATAATTCCAAACTTGTTGCTCAAATACGAATGTGATATGATGTTGATATTACTAAAACAGATAACGTTTAATTGGTCAGCTAATGTTCCTACTTTACTTTTGAAAAGCACGTGCACCACATATAGAGAGACAGCAGGGAGTTGCATTCTTAATGCGCTCTGGTTCATCATGTGTGGGCACTGCGCAATGAACATTTTATTATCCAAAATCTGCTTGCTCTTCTTTAGCATGTTCCTCTTCTATTCTTCTTTAATAAGTACTCTCTCCGTTCCTAAATACAAGTCTTTGTATAGATTCCAACATGGACTACATATGGAGCAAAATGAGTGAATCTACACTCTAAAATGTATCTGTATACATCTGTATGTGATCCATAATGGAAATCTCTACAAAGACTTATATTTTGGAAAGGAGGGAGTATGATAGTAGTACAGTATGTTCCTTGTAGTGAAGAGGAGCAGGGACATTTGCAGTGTAGAGGTCTATTCGCTCGGTTGTGATGGACACTTTCAACTCTTTGGGCCTCTTTGATTTGTAAGATTTTGTAAACATAGGAATAGGAATTGTTGTGGCCTGCCCACTTGAATCCTATAACATTAGCAAGGAAATGCGGGGAGCTGTGTCGCCTTTGAGAGTTACACTGATATTAACAGTACCGCACCTTCAGTTGAAGAGAGCTGGTATCCGAAGCCTTTCTAGCCATACCGGCAATAGTAGCCGATATTTTACAGCAAGTTCCACTTTCCTGATTTTACTTGTGATGCTTACGGTTTTCCCGTTATATCTACACTATGATCTATGTAGCTGATTTGTGTCGCACTAGCAGCAGTCCACTCTTGAAGCTAAACAACCTGCCAATCATAAGTCCAAAGCTTACTTCTTCAAATACGAATTGTGATATGATACTGATATTAGTTAACATACATACATTTAATTGGTCAGCTAATGCTCCCACTTAATTTTCCAAATGCATGTGGCCACATATAGAGAGACAGCATGGAATTGCATTTCTTTGGGCGCTGTGATTCATCATGAGTGGGCAACCAACATTGTATGCAAAGAAGCAGAACCTCAAGAATATGCTTCCTCTTCTGTTCTTTAACATGTTCCTCTTTTGTTATTCTGTATTTAGTACGTACAGTATGTTCCTTGTCAGGAAGGGGAGCAGGGACATCTGCAGTCAACAGCTGATAGAGCTGGCTTGTACGTGATCGATAGGCTTTCAATTAGTAGCGGCAATACAACACCGTATTTTCCAGCCAGTTCCACTTTCCCGATTTATATATGTTGGTTATGGTGTACCCCTTTTATGTACACTATGATCTGCCTAGTTGCTGTGTGCTCTTATTATCATGGTTTGGCAATAAACTCTCTATACAGTATATTATGAACCTATCATCTGCCAACTATCCTTACTTCTGGAGCCTATTTTCTTGTGTACTTGTGCCAGATTATATTAATGCATGCACCATATTACAGCACACATGGGCTCTCTCATCAGAATCCAGTGATAGCACACAAGGGTTTACAGGGAGCCCCTATATTAGAATATCCTCTGCATTACAAAGATAATCTCACTACTATTTATGTTTTCATGCTTCTCAGATATTGTACGTAATCACAATGAATATCAGAATGCGCGCATCAGAAGAATATTGTGGAACACTGCAACGACTAACAAAATTGGCACCAAGGCATTGAGTGCCATTCTGGATGCAATGAAACTCATACGCTCCCCACCTGCAGATTCTTGTTCAGAATATGATCCTAATGACTATTCTGACCTCGAGGAGTCGAAGGCAGATGGCCTGTCCTGTTCACCCATCAAGGTGCCTGTTCTAATTTGGCAAGGTTTTATTGATTGCGCGTATCTTGCATAAGGTGTCTTGCATTTCTTCTACTTTGTTGCACCGCCATCTGCTTAGTTTACTCATCATATATGTCAAGATGCCATGCCCATCCATTATCAATACATATTCCATCTGTCATCATACCATGTTTTTCCACTCAAATGCTGTTCTTGTGCATCAGACATCAAAAAGGAAGAGGGTGATTGCCGAAACTGAAGGAGCACCAGTAAAGTCCTTGAAAAACGTGGTGGTGCCAGGGAAATCAGGCAACACCCCACTTATATTGGCTCTACAACGAGTGACACAAAATGTAGGACCGGCTCCAGCAGACTGTACCCATACTTCACTGGCCACACCACTAGCCCCACCACACATGACCTGCACTCCAGCAAAAGGTATGCCGATTTCAGTTGCCATAGCACCAACCGTACCACAGAAAAATCCCACTCCAGCAAAAAGTACAGCAAGTCCACCGACCGAAGACCTATCCCAACTGCAGAGACGGCCAATTCCTGCAGATTGGAACCCCATTCCAGTTATTCCCAGTTTAAAAGACAATGCTTTCAATGTTGTTAGGGACTACGTGCATATATTCCCATCATGGGAAGATTATAGTGAAGACAAACACCATTTTCACATCTTCCTGTCCCACTTACGTGTAAGTGCTATTATTCATGGTGATTATTTTCTTGTTTTTTGCTGATTGAACACATCAATGATTTACATTACATTGTTGTAAGTAGGCGAGGGTCAATCTGGATAGTCATGACAAGCAAAGCTTGCTTGCGCTTTTCAAGGAAGCATTGCAGCCGTATCGGTGTTACCTGAGGAAATCACACTTTGATGGTAAGTCTATAAACGAATTTCCGGTGAAGTCTCCTGTGCTAAATTTAGAAGACATTGAATGGAAAAACCTTGTTATGCACTGGTCTCATTCCCAGGATGAGGTACTATCTATGATATCACATGACAATTTGAACTTCTACTTTTCCGCATGTGCCTTACGGATCTCTTTTGCAGGAAACCTGCTCAAAGAAGAATTCCGGTTTGAAAAGGACGACAGGATATCACAAATATGCTGCCCGCTGCTTTGCTCTTGTTAGTACCTGTTGTCCTGTATCACTGTACTTGCATTCATACCTGGTTCATTATGTGACAGCAGTATGCATGATAGCTTGCTTATCAATTTATCGCTCCAAATTATCTGATCTGTATGAATGGTTACATTAGTGTAGAATATATCCAATGCCAATGAAAAAGTTTAGCTCTGCATTGTTCTTGTAAGTACCTGCTGTCCTTTATCAGTGTACTTATATTGACAGCTAGTTGTTCATGTACCATCATTCTGCAGCTTATTTTCCTTTGCCCTCCATTTTCTACACATTAGATCTACATTTACTCTTACCATAAGGTTGGATAACACCGATGGTACTGAAGAAATTTAGCTCTGCATTGCTCTTGGCTGTACCTTTTGCCTGTATCGCTGTACTTACATTTATAGCTACTTGGTTATGTAGTATCACTCTTCATCTTATATTAAATATTCTCCAATTTTTCTTATATTATCACATCTATATTTACTCTTAACAAAATGTAGAATAAAGGCAATGCTTATGAAGAAGATTCTGTGGTAAACTTATTGAATTGCCCCCCCCCCATCAGCATGGACAAGGGCTTTATAGAGCCGGTCTTCACCACTAATGTAAGTTTGTCCTTCTCAAGCCTTCAAACTTTGTTGTGTATATTTGGTTAGGCATGACTGCAACAGCTGTTTATTTTTGGTGTTTGCATCAAATTGCATGTTTAAAGTTTATTATGTAGGTCATAAACAAAAGTTTGTCCTTCTCAATTTAAGTTTTCAGTTGTACAACCAAGTTCCTTCTTCATACCATGTAAATTAAACTATACAGAGCAAGTGATCTTCTTTTGCACTGCATGTATGCTTCTGTTCTTGATCCGTAATCCAGTGGTGTGGTGAACCTACCCACTACAGCACAATGTCATATTCTGCAATGTCTTAACTATGAACAATGTCATATCATTCTACTATTATTTAAACCGTCTCTTTATTTGCCAATCTGAAATGGGATAAATTGACAACACACTAACCATTGATACTTATGAGTTCTTGATCTGTAATCCAGTGGTGTCGTGAAGCTTCCAACTCCTTCACAATGTCATTTACTGCCATGTCTTAACCTGAACAATACCATATTGTGTTAATGCTATTATAAACTATGTCACTTTATTCGTCAATAAGAAATGTGATGAATTGTCAGCACTGATACTTATATGTTCAAAACCTGTCATCTGTCTGCTTGTTTCTCTTTCAGAGTGAGCAGGATATAAGCGTCAAACAAGCGCAGTCTCATCAGCTTGCTCAGCTGCTTGCGCTGCAGCTCCCGAGCAGGGCTAACCTTTCTTGAACTCTATTGAAGTGCTGTCAGTTTTGTATATTATTTTGTCGGCGTGTTTATTTGCACTGGTGGCGATCTTTGATGCCCAGTGTATGTAATCTGCTGTCTGCTTGTGCTTTATTATCATAGTGGCGAACTTTGATGCCCAGTGGATGTAATATGCCGTAATTTCTTTATTGTATAGTCTAGGTTTTTTCTTATTCACGATGCTGCAGTTATTTTACTGTATATATATATCCTGTCTTCACTCCATGAAAAGTAAACCGGTCAAACCGTAAAATTACGGTACATAATCGGGACGTCATGCAAATCACTATGTATGGGCCGCATCATGGGCCCAGTCATCTTAGTCCGTTAACATGCCTAAATGTAAACTGGCCCACTCGTAGTTTCGGGCCTTTAATAGGCCGAGTAAACCGCCGACCCTATTTTCGCAAGAAAATTCAATGGGATTTTAGTAGGCTGAAAAGTAGGTTGGGCCTGAAACGTGCCGAACAGCTCACGGGCCGACAGTAGGCCGAAATAGACCCCGGCCCATGATTGTGCCAATCACATCACATGCCATTAACAGGCCAAAATTGTCTCGGTCCTTGTTTGGCCCAATCAGATTATCGGCTGTGAGCAGGCCAGATGCAAAGCGGGCCATAGTTAGGCCCAACTATATGACGGGCTTTTAATAGGCTGAAATAAATATAGGGCCGAAATGTTAAACGGGCCTTTAACAGGCCGAAACTAATATCAGGCTGTATTACTAAATGGGCCTTTAGCAAACAAAAATCCTAACCGGGCCTTAAGTGGGCCCAAAAGCACAGCGTCCAGTTGACGGGCCGAATCTGATATGGGCCATAATTTAGCCCAAAGGCTCTTAAAGGGCCGGATCTAATATGTGTCGTAATATGGCCCAGAACGTGGTAGGCTATTAACGGGCCGAATCTCATATGGGCCCTTATTAGGCCCAGAACGTGGCAGGCTGTTAATGGACCGAATCAAATATGGGCCGGCATTTGGCCCAAAACATGGCAGCCTGTTAACGGGCCAGCCCACTAGTGTGTTCAAAATCTTGTGGGCCTTTAGCTGGGCCGGCCCATTATGGTCTGCAAAATCTTGTGGGCCTTTAGCTGGGCCGGCCCATTATGGTCTGCAAAATCTTGTGGGCCTTTAGTTGGGCCGGCCCATTTAATCCTTATGGGCCTCTTTTGGGCCGGTCCACATGTCAACATATCATAGCGCTTCTCGCCCATTGGATGAGTGACATCTGTGCCAACGCGGAGCTGGCACGTGGTTTCGTCGGCTAATGAGAATTTTACACGTGGAAAATCGCCATTGGTCGTGGCTATTAGCGGGTTATTCGATCCAAAACCGGACCCGATAGCTTAACGGCGACCTGTTACGGTTGATGCCACGTGTTGGTTACCCTTGACGAAAGCACTTCCATGATGCGCCATTTATCGTCATGGAAGTGGACACTTTCGTGATGATAATTTTGGTAATGTCATGGAACACTTCTACGACAGCACAGGTATGACTATCTTGATTCCGTCATAAAATCGTAATGGATGTATATGCATGACAGAAAACGTGACCTACTGTGACAAACACGTATCATCACGGAAGTGTATTTTTTTGTAGTGAAACGCAATATCAACCACACTGACGAGTAATCTCGCAATGCCGTGAGCGCGAGTGAAGGGCATATCAACACACTCAGTCTTGCCAATGAGAGATCCAAGGCTCCAAGTGACCCGAAAATCATTGAGAGGCTTAGGCGGTGCCCCAGAAAAGCGAATCCAAATCTGGGCTAAAGGCGCACCCTTTAGCTCCTTCTGCTTCCAAGCATCAAACTCCAGTATACAATTAGTGCTAGGCACCCTACACATACCAAACTTAAGAAGCCTTTTCAAGTCTTCCGTCGACGGAAAGTCAACCTTATAAATATGATCCTCAAGCTTGATAAGATCCCACTGGAAATTTCCTGGAGCTAGCTCGCTAAGCCGTTGCACAATCTGCGCCTCCGACAATGAACCATTTGTCACTTTAACCATACCCGTAGTTGGACTCTGTGACATAGGTGTGATAGCAGTAGCGCCAGGAGACTCAAAAAACATAAGCTCTGGGCAACAAACCCCATAGATGGTGACCCCCGGCTTTGGCTCCAGCATAATAGGACACTCTCCAGATACATGCACTGGTTTGAGGCATAAGTCGTAGAGCTCCGTCGTACAATCCGCGGCGAAGTGGCCCGGTTCACCACATCGGTAACAATTGAGCTTCTCTTTCTTTCTTGCCTACTTCGAGGCTCTTTCACCTTCAGCTTTGTTTGGTGCCTTGTCACCACCAGCATCTCAGACCTTCACACCAAGGTTTGACGCAATACCTGCAGCCGGAGTGATAGTCTGTGCCGCGTCAACAGCCATATCCGCTGGAGCAGACGCGGGGGCTACAATGGCCTCCTTCGAGGTGACCTCCGTCGCGACCGAAGTCGCGGCCGTTGCAGCTGGTGGCGGAGGAGGCCGAGGGTGAGGTGGCCTCCTGCCCCCCTCCTGCCTCCATGGTTTGGTCGGTAAGCGCCACGATGACGATAATTCGGCCTGGAAGCACCCTCAACAATGGTACCTGGAGGGCCGTAGAAACCACGATCGGCCCCTCCGTCTCCCTGCCAGGCGTAGTCACGACCACCACATGTGGAAGATGAACCACGGTGCTGACCTTCGCCGTAGACATTGTAACCGTCGTCACCCTACTGGCCCCGGGGAGGGTTTCGGTCACCGTCGGTGAACCGGTTGCCCACCTGGCTCGGTCCAAAATTTTGCCCGCGCCCCGCACCATGTGCATCGTCACCCAAGGTGGGCGCCCGACCATCCCTGGCCGGGGGTTCGCACAGAGGCACACCCTCTCCGCGAGCCGGCGGCTGCGCCCCACCACCACGAGCCGGCGGCGGCACCCCTCTGGGCTGCGGCGGCGCGCCTCTTGGCACCGACGGCCCAGTCTTTGGCGGCGGCGGCGGACCAGCGCACCCGACCATGGCCACCTAGTCAGAGATCAGTGGCCTTATCCGTGAAGTGCGGCCATCACCCAGCGGTGGGAAGCCCGGACGAGCAATGCGGGAAACCCTAGCCGGCGGACGTGCATGCGCAGCCTCAGACCCCAGGATCAAAACATGCAGCGTAGCCGATGGAACGCGAATGGGCTCATGGATTTGGACATCTAAGTCGGCCAAATACCCAGTGTCATTAGAGCCCAAATCAGAGGCTGTTGCTGTCGGCCCATCCCGGCCAAGCAAAAAATTCAAACACGCCCTTCCGGGCGCCTGAATATCCGCTTCCCTGACGGCCGCCGGCGTCGGGGGCTGCCCCACCGCCCGGCCTTTCTTCTTCCTTGTGACTAGAGTCCACGTTTCCGGCAAAAAAATCGGATAAAGTAGTAGGCGGCAAACGTACCTTCGGAAGAGGACCGATCCAAGGCTTGATCCGTTGCGCCGCCGATCTCCTAGGATGATCCCGTCGAGGGCTCTTGATCATGCCCTCGCCCTCGAGTGCACCACTGCCTAGGCGCTCCTCAGACAACGCCGCCGACGTGATCTGCTCCGTCATGACCTGCATTGCCTCCGCACCTTTAGCATCAGAGGGCGGGTCCTTATTTTCTTCCCCATCTGCTAGGACCCAGAACCGGCCCCGACTCACTGATCGGGCTTCCCCGTTGAAGAATCCGATGTCAAGTCGACGACCTCAATTGGATCCGCGTCAATCCACCGCACCTGCATGAACTGACCAACGATAGAGACCTCGAAAATGTCAACAACAATGCGCTTACCCTCCTCGATCTGCTCAGCCTCCTCCAAGTACCGACCGACGAGGATATCCTCCTCCGAATCCCTCACCGTCATCCATCCCGACGGAGAATGAAGATGTAGGATCCCCCTGCCAAACTCCTGAGCCTCTAACATGTGTGAACTGGACCTGCTAGCGAATCGAAGCCGCCCCCTCCTGCCGAGACGCCAAGGTGGATCCGCTGCGATCCACGCACGGCAGTGGCGGCGGCGCCGTCAGGCCCCTTGTCGCCAGAGATGGCGGCGGCTCAGGTGACGGGGGTGCGATCGGCCGCTCCCCTGGCGGAGACACACTAGTAGAAAACAGGGCTTTCGTCATAGCCGGATCGGAGCATTAATCCCGGTTGCATTACGAACCGGGACTAATGTGAGCATTAGTCCCGGTTCGAGCGGCACAGGCATCAGTCCCGGTTCGAACGGGACCTTTAGTCCCGGTTGGAGACACCAACCGGGACTAACACCAACCGGGACTAAGGGTTTGCGACCGGCTTCGAACGGTGCCAACCCCTTTAGTCCCGGTTGGAAAGGTCTATCTTTAGTCCCGGTTGGAGGTACCAACCGGGACTGAAAAAAATTTCAATTTTTTTTTCAATTATTATTTTTCAAATTTCAATTTTTTTCTCCCAGCCCTTTAGTCCCGGTTGTGTCTTTAACCGGGACTAAAGGTCTATCTTTAGTCCCGGTTGGAGACACCAACCGGGACTAAAGCCTTTTACCACATTAAACTTGGAAAAATCATAACTAAATCATCCTAATTCAGAAAAATGCAGAACAAAAAGATTGATCCGAAGAAACAACAAGTTTTCCGTTTCGACAATTTTTTAAAATCACAAAAATCCAAAGGGAAAATAGAGTTTTTGGACGTTTTAGACGTTTTTAGGGTTTAGGGCTAGGGTTTAGATTTTAGAGTTTAGGGTTAGGTTTTATGGTTTGAACCCTTAGTGTTTACTGTTTAAATAGAGTTTCGGACGTTTTAAGTCCCGGGTTTAGGGTTCAGGACAATTTTTTAAAATCACAAAATTCCAAAGGGAAAATAGAGTTTTTGGACGTTTTAGACGTTTTTAGGGTTTAGGGCTAGGGTTTAGATTTTCAAGTTTAGGGTTAGGTTTTAGGGTTTGAACCTTTAGTGTTTACTGTTTAGAATAGAGTTTCTGACGTTTTAAGTCCCGAGTTTAGGGTTTAGGACAATTTTTTAAAATCACAAAATTCCAAAGGGAAAATAGAGTTATTGGACGTTTTAGGGTTTAGGACTAGGGTTTAGATTTCCAAGTTTAGGGTTAGGTTTTAGGGTTTGAACCTTTAGTATTTACTGTTTAGAATAGAGTTTCGGAAGTTTTAAGTCCCGGGTTTAGGGTTTTCAGAGTTTATTTGTAGTGCTTTTCAATTTCAGGCTAATTTAGCTCAAAAAATCATTAAATGCATGAAAAAATAGCAAATGAAGTCAAAAAGGGTTGAAATTTAAGGATGTGGCTTTGAATGGTTCGTATTGAACACACAAAAATTCTGGAGTTGAAATAAGATTAAAAAAATGAAATGTCTTTGTAACAGCTGAGTTTTCATCCGAAACCCTGTTACTTCGAAAGAGATGGTCCAGTTTGTACACGAAGTGCATTCAGTTTTTGCCATAACCCTCTCAACTTTTTAGCACAAGCTATTTAGGTGAAATGATGATACCATGCCAAGTTTCAGGGTTTTCAGAGTTTATTTGTAGTGCTTTTCAATTTCAGGCTAATTTAGCTCAAAGAATCATTAGCATGAAAAAATAGCAAATGAAGTCAAAAAGGGTTGAAATTTAAGGATGTGGCTTTGAATGGTTCATATTGAACACACACAAAATCTTCAGTTAATATAAGTTAAAAAAAATGAAATGTGGTCAAACTCTGGTCAAACAGTGGTCAAACTGTGGTCAAACTACTTATTCAATAAATATTAGTGTTACTAAATAATTATTGTTTTTTAGAATAACAATTTCAAACTCAAACGGTGAAGCGTGTGACATCATGGTCATATTTTTCTGATAATAATGGATATATTATTTATCGAATTTTGATTTATAGATTTAAAGATATTAAATGAATAAATGGCATAATAATAATATTATTATTATTACTTATTTTATTTTCATTGAAATTCAATATTATTATTACTTATTTTATTTTGAACTTTTTGTATTATTTTGGATTTTTTGATTTTTTTTGAGAATTTTTTATTTTTTGTAATTTTTTCCTTATTTTTGAAGTATTTTTGAGTTTTTAAATTAATCATTGTTGTTTATTTTAATAATTGTTTGGAAATCAAAAAATTAAATCATGTGACATCAATACCTAAGGGTTAACAGGATTGATAGCTTACTATTCTCAGGAAAACAACAAATGCAGACTTGGAAACTAGGGGTGATAGAACCTGAAAGTTAAGCGTGCTCAGGCTGGAGTAGTGAGAGGATGGGTGACCGGCCGGGAAGTTAGACGATTTGGAATGAGTGCTGATTAGAGATTAAATTCTGAAGAAGTGAGGAGGGGTGATTAGAGATTAAATTGTCAAATAATTCAAAGATTTGAAAATCAGAAAAAAAATTCAAAAAAAAATCCTTTAGTCCTGGTTAGTGTTACCAACCGGGACTAAAGGAGCTCCAGCCGGAGGCCCTCTGGAACCGGGACAAATGCCCTATTTTCTACTAGTGACATCAAATGGAAAACAAAACATGATTAGAGATTAGAGATTAAATTCTGAAGCAGTGAGGAGGGGTGATTAGAGATTAAATTGTCAAATAATTCAAAGATTTGAAAATCAGAAAAAAAAATTTAAAAAAAATTCAAAAAAAAATCCTTTAGTCCCGGTTAGTGTTACCAACCGGGACTAAAGGAGCCCCGCTCCAGCCGGAGGCCCTCTGGAACCGGGACAAATGCCCTGTTTTCTACTAGTGACATCAAATGGAAAACAAAACATGGTTTCAACTCCCTAAAATTGGGGGAGAATTTCACTTCCCCGGCCTTTGCACCAACTAGGGATGCATACGGCCTTTTAAGTATGAGTACTAGGATTTTTAATCTCAGTTACGCACGGAGCCTGTTCCTCAATGATAAATGCATGAGTACCAGGAAAGCTGGCCATCAAGAATAAATAGGAACCTAAATTCGTCTCCGTGATGGACAGATGCAATTGGTTAGATAGTAGCTTGGTCATACTAATGGCTATTCACCGTGTAGTTGCATCCTAGAGAAGTACCACATGTTATCCTAGCAAACAGATGAGATTTCTGCAAGACATTGATGTCATTATGTTATGTGATCCAGACAACCCAAAGTAGCAATACCAAATCCACAATCAACGAAGGGAACCGCTTATAGAATAGGTGTTGGATCATGCCATCATGACGATGCACAATGAATTGGGCGTGCCAAGTCGCAGGGCAATTCTTCCACCTCCAATGCTTACGGTCAACACTCCTAAGAATCTGAGGTCAACCTCTTGATTCATTCATTGCTAGAAGCCTTGCAGCGTCCTCGACGTTGGATGCTCACAGATACTGATCTCCATAAACCCTAACCCAGTACCCGCAAACACTAGATGAGTGACACCTAACTCGTGGCAGCGCGGAGATGCGGAGAAGCGGGCGATGGTGGAAGGAGGTGGCCGTTATGAAATGTTCATGCTGTCAAGATTTGGATGAAAGGAGGGTCGTCATCTAGGCTCGCTGGCTCAATTTTAAGCAGCCTCCAAAAAATATGACAAAGCGTGGGATATCTTGATTTTGCTAGACCCTTTTTTGTTCAAAATCGTCGTACCAACTGTTATTACATTACGACGATCAGACTGATATAGCGGCCCTACTTGTCTAAGCTAAGCACATGCAGTGTTTACAAAACTAATCACGTTATTTGCAGATCGAACCGGCAGCCGTACACTCAGAAAGGCGTCGCCATTATATCAACAACATATAATAATCTCTATCTCTATCTAATATTAAAGGATGGATGCTTTTATAGTTCTTCATACGTCATCTTTTTATATATATCCGTTGATTTTATGTTAGTCATAAAGATCGACGGATGAGATTTAAAAGTAGATCTATGTTGCTTTTTATAAAAAAAAGTTTCCGATCTAAGTCCAGCCAGGAATAGATCGTGTTGCTCCCAGCCTCCCATGTTCAAATAAACAGGAAAGAAACCTACTCCGTCCAATCTGTTCTTTATTTGTTTCAATTTTACAAGAAAAACCCATGTATTTCAACCCGTGCTCTCCCTCGCCTCCCGACCCCGCGCAGCACTCGATCCGCTACCGGTGATTGCAGCACCCTGCGCCCCCGTTCCGCCTCAGCTCCTCCTCTCCTCCGTCGCCCGTGCTCCTCGCTGTGCGCCGCCTTATCCTCCTCTCGAAGCTCTTCCTGAAGCTCCCCCCACCTCCCAGCCGACCACAAGCGGTGCTCCTGCGGCCACCACATCAAACCCTCCTCCCACCTCCAACCCTCTTCCGTTCAGTGTGCGCCCCATCTGGGAAGAGGCCGTGGAGGCGAGGCGACCTCACCTCGCACCCAGACCTCCGGTGGTTCTCCTCCCAGATCAGACCTAACCCCCGCACTACCTGGGGTCCTCCCCAATGCCATTGCAACCTTCAGCTGCGACGTCCATTGCCTTCTCGAGATCGACAATCACCTGCACGCAAACTGTTCGATCAATTGACCCAACATACATGAGGTAGTTCACTAATTCAGTTTTTTGTTCCTTTGATGTTTCATCTTGCACTAATTTTATGTGAAAGTCTTCATTTATGTACTGCTCATGTTTTGTACATTATGATTGATTATATTAGCCTAGAGAATGGGGAGAAAGAGGAGAAGATGCGGTTGTCGGCACGGTGCTGAACCAACGACACGGGGAAAGATGAGTATGTGTCGTGCAAGAGGAGATCCACACTGCTAGCCCGTGTCTCTTCAGCCAGTATGACCATGTCCTGGCGTGCCTCCGCCCGGCTGATTCTGTGCCGGCAATTTTCATCTTCTAAAATATAGAACATTTGGATGTTCTTAATTTTTTTCTTCTAAAATGAACATAGCTGTCAGCTTCTTTCTTGGGTAATCAAATTCTGGTGGAATTAACAGTATAATTTGTGTTTTTTAGGTCTTACGCATCTGGTGTACCCAAGGCTGTCCACATGCGTTTTGAACATTCATTAGGTGTTTATCGGCTAGCTGGGGAGGCTATGAATAATCTTAAAAAACCAGGTTTGTACCATTAAGCACGTGCTCCAGAAATTCTATACATGTTCTTCCCTATGTTCTTTTGGTAATCCAATTCACCACTGACTAAATTGTATCACTGCTTGACCTGTGCTAGGTCTAAATTTGAGGTTTTACTTGAGAAACTTCTACTGAAGTTAATGATTCCCTGTCAAATCCGCGCATATGTAACTGCAGCCAGAACTGCCGGTGATGCGCAAGCTAGGATCAGCTTGAACGTCTTATTGAATGCCTTCATGGAGACAACAGTGATACGTTCCAAGATTGTATTACCTTGGCCCGGCTTAAGTAAGTTTTTACAATTAGCTTAATACAGGATAGTGCATCATTGAGCTGTGTATATCTGATTCATTTTACATGACTGGACTTGCTTGCTTTACAAAAATATTGCAGCCAATTTTTTTCCTTTGACTATGGCTTCATAGATCTCTCTGAATCTTAGGTTTCATGTTCCTCACCACTGTTTTTATTAATGGTGTAACTTAGGTTTGAAGATTATTTCTCCAACCATGTGGACCAGCTGAATTTTACTCTCCCTGAAGATTCAGTGACCAGCTCTGGTGCTCCCTGCGATCTGGTCTGCAGCAAGTACACTGCCTGATCTTAGTCGTTGCCAGCATCGTGGTTTGGAAAAAAAGTGGTGTACAAATGGCTTTTGAGGATAGTTTTCACCAAGTACTTAAGGTCAGCCTACTTATGTTGTTGTAAGCACAACTGTTCAATTTTAAATCATCAGGAAATGAGCAGAGTGCATCTTTTAGGTTCTATAATTTTGGATGTTAGGTGGCTTAAGTAGTGCCCTGTTACTTTGTCAGTTCTCTGAAAAAACATTCAAGAAGGGAGCAATCTTCTACTTAATTCGGAAACTCTTCCTTGTCATTGTTAATATCTCATTGCTTTCTATATATTACGCAGCTACACATATGGCTGCCTTAATCTCTTTATTCAAGAGACGCATAATATGATTCCCCTCATGTCCTTCTGTTGTTTGCTTTGCCAATTTTGCAACACTATTGTTACATTGCATCCAGATTGCTCACTATGTCGGAAACTCAGACCTTTCTACTGAACTGGACAGAACAGAGATAGATAAATCCATATTTATTTTTTCTAAAAGTAAGGGCAAGCTCCTAAGAGGATAATAAAATCGCATGATCGGCTGTTCTCGATGTGGAAATAATTGGGATAATTTCAGGTCATTTGGACCACGGTTGGGCATAGCTTGTAATGTGACATCAGTTCTTGAATTAGTTGTTTCATGCCATTTGGAATGTTTAGAAAACACACCGTGATAGTTGGTATACTTAAATGTCTGGTTTCATTCACTGTCACACCGTTGAATTTATAGATATTAAAAATTAAATATGGTTGCATCCAATGTTTATTTCTGTTGGTTATTGATCTGGTGTACTCTCTGTTTCTTTCTTACAAGAAAAATCTACTCTCTGTTTCTTTCTTACAATGGTCCAATAAGATATGTGAATCTTAGAGGCACAAAGGAACATACATATCTGTAGCAAAAATCACAAGCGATTAAGAGGACATAGAGTGATTGGATGAGCTTTGCGGCCATGCCCCTGCTGCATATCATGTCTCCAAGTGCAGGTATTGGCTTCCTGCAGTTCTATTTTTTTATACAGGTGTGTATCGAACACCATGGGTTAGTGCTAGAACCCTTTCATGAGTTAGGGTACGGTCATGTTTGGATCGATGATCCGTCTGAGTTCTATTGATAGGATCGGCCATTTGAGTTTACCACACCTGTTAGTTAGACCATGACATGAATAAATCTACGACCTTATAATGGAAGGCGTGTACGGTTATACTGTAGCTACCCAGACGAGTTTCCTCAGTTCTGATGATCCAAGTCTTTGTATAGGTTTCAGTACGTAAATAATGTTGAAGATTATGACTTCAGTAGGAAGGTTAGAGGCAAAAGTATACAAAGTTAAGAGTCAGTAGATCAATAATTACACTTTATCTACAAAATATTAGTTTCAGTTTGATTTCGTTTATGCATCATCATTTACTGAATTTTTTCGTGGTGATTTTGCCAACAACGTAAAGGTATAGATGTATGTTTCTTCCGCCATGCTAAATTAAAAAGAGTTGGAATTATTTGCTGTGATAGAGCGACGACTACAGATGTAATGAAAAACAGAGTAACAGACTGTTTGTCCTCAAGAGTATGTAGAATTCATTTAAGACACTGATAGAAACTTGAAGAGCATATAATAGCTTAGGCCCTTGTTCTACAACAACAACAAAGCCTTTAGTCCCAAACAAGTTGGGGTAGGCTCTTTTGGGTTTCATCTCCATAAGAGTGGATGAGTTTTTACGTTGGCTCGCCAAGCCTATCGCAACCCTCCTCCTTTACCCGGGCTTGGGACCGGCTATGTTGAGACAACATAGGCGGAGTTAGCTTAGGCCCTTGTTCTATCTCCCTTTTATCTTGACTTGTTCATTCATCTAAGAACAAATTCAGTTTCAGTGACTAAAGGTATTTGTAAGTTCCACTTACGGTTTCTTCACTTTCTGATTCATACTTGTATGAAGGGCATGTGTGGTACACAACTCGAACTATCCATATGATAATTTAATTCTAATGACTCTGCAAGCATATATGCGATTTGAGCAGGTGGGTTAATTGTAATGACTCTGCATGCATATGAGGTTTGTCCTGCTAGGTTATTTCGATGCATTCTGGATGACTTCACTACTAAGTCCGAGATCTGGGAACGAAACAAATTTCAGGGCAACTAGCATGATCGACCGACATCAATGGAACTGACATACAATTTATCGCCACTTGAATTTATATACTAGCAATAGATCATGATTTGTAAGGAGGAAACAAGATGAGGACAGTTCTGGCCTGATGCTTCAATAGGAGATGCATAGGTAATTATGACTGGATGTGTTTGCAAGATATGCTTTTAAGTGCATGAGGTTGCAACCTGTAATGGCACACTGTAGACCTTCATTTATTGAAATAGACGAATAAAATTTTTATGATTCAATTTTTTAATTTAGTTGTCTTCCCTTGTGATTTACCAAATGTAAACATTAATTGATTTTGTTAGGAAGTCAATAGTTTATTTATGATGTTTTCATACTTATGGCTATCAACGATGCATGCAAAGAAAGATCAGAAAGTTGTATGTTTGAACAGGTAATGACACTAAAATTGGGGTGAAACCCAAATTGGTTTGATAATAAAAACAGTTTGAAACCAAAGAGAGTTGAGTGGTATAAAGTATACAAAGTTGCTTCTCAAGTTTGCGAGAACGCAATGATTTATTTTTGAGCCATTGCAATGCACAAACACTTCCAGAAATATATAATTATGCAAAAATAGGGGAGAGTAGTTCCATGTACGGAGTATATAGGGGAGAATAATAAAATAGAGACCTCGTTATGACTTCAATTCGATTGATTCTTAACAAATTAGTATTTTCAATTTGTGAGGGCCGTTCTCTCTATATAAGAAATCGTTGATTAAGACTATATAGTGAATTCTTGGGCAACTGCGTAAATTTATGGAATCATTTACTTTACTATATCTTTTTTTTGCATAGAATTTTTTTGCATAGAAAAAAGAAGGGGAATATTGATATATATTAGAGGATATTGATATATATATTATGATCTGATGTGCTTTCTTGGTATCATAAATATAAGATTAATACTTCAAGTTGCTCAGTTGAGAAAGAGATAGTTGAATCAAAAGAATTCCTTTTTTGAAGTTCAATTTTTATCAGAGGACAATATAAATATTATACCTTGTTCCATTAAAACGAGAAACATTGTGTTGGAAGACAGGCCGACGAACGCTCAGGCTCGAGAATTGTCAAAACTTCTTCTATCTCTACCACATTTACAAGCCTAATTCCTACGCCCCACACATTCTGTTCGCCTGTTGCAACGCACAGGTATATTTACTAGTCCAACTAAAGGACAAGTCGCTTTTGTTTTATACATAATTCAGACGACACAAATTACAGTACTGATGTGTAGGCAAAATCCAAAGTAGCTTTAAGCAGCAAAATTCAATGAAACTTGAACGGCGGTAACAACAGTGTAGTAGTATACTCCCTCCATTCAATTTTATAGTGCGTCGTAGATTTCCGTGCCTTAACTTTGACCACATATTTAACCAACGAGACCGACTGCGGCGGGAGCAAAAATTATACCAATGAATTCGTATTCGAAAGAAGTTTTTAATTATATAATTTTTACTCCCGCCGCAATCGGTCTCGTTGGTTAAATTTATGGTCAAAGTTGGTTCTCGGGAAGCGTGGGCGCACTATAAAATGAACCGGAGGGAGTACCAATTATGCATGTCAAGAACACGTACGAGCTGCACATGATGTGTAGGCAAAGACGAACCAACTCATCAAGTAAATTAAATCCTGCAAAGCAGGTGATGGTAACCATGTCCATATATGTCGTCGATCGATCTTAGCTAAAGCATCAACCAGGTCGCGCCCGTGCCCGCGTGACTGTACGTGAGGCGCCACGACGGACACACACCGTGACCGATGAGCGACACCAAGCAGAAAAGGCATGTACCACCCACCTACCGGAGCAAGTTGTTTGCTTGTCCCTACCGGTCGCCCGCCGGCTCCGCGCGCGCGCCGCCGTGGTACTATGTAGCTAGGGCTTGTGCAGGACCCGGCCGGCGACGACGGCGGCCTCGATGACGACGGTGATCACGTCGATGACCTCGTCGATCATGCACTTGTTCCCCTCGAACGTGCCCGTGCCGTCCCGCAGCTCCGCCAGGCACTCCAGCAGGCCCTCGTTGCACTCCGTGCTCAGGTAGTCATCTGATGCCGATCGAGAGTCAGACGCCGGCTAAATAGTTGATGGATCGATTAGTCGTTGGGGACTTGGGGTACGTACTCTTGACGAGGACGCAGTTGTCGTGGTGCATGCAGCAGGCGTCGAGGGGGTCGCACGGCCGCTCGCCGGGGCACCCGCTGTAGAGGATGCCGCAGTACTTGCCGTACCGCAGGAAGGGCGCCGCTGCGTCAAGAGATCATCAACAAACACCTCGGCGTGAGCCACCATGCAGTTTAGTAGTACTACTCTACTAACGAGGAAGAAGAAGCTGATGCGCGTACGTACTCGTGCAGTGGTCGGACTCGCATGTTCGGCTGCACGCCTGCTGATTGCTCTGCGTCTGCGTCCCCGCCGCCGCCGCCGCCGAGAATTGGTCGACGAAGCAAAGCATACTCAGCTTAATAACGTGCTATGAAGCGTAGGTTATAGTACATGCGTACATCGTGCACGTACCACGCCGTCGCCGTCGTCGTCGAGGGTCTGGAGGCCCACGTTGAGCGCCGAGGAGCGCGGCGCGACGGCGGCGCAGGCGAGGAGCCCGACCACCACGAGTAGACGCGCATGCAGCCGCCGGGAAGTGCCTCTGCCGTGCGCCATCCCCTTCAAGAAATCAGACCCCCCTCCCTCTCTCTTTGTGTCGATCGAGACGGCGGCCGCCTGCAGCTGAACTTATACCGCGCGCCCTGCCCCGCCCTGCCGTCGTTCTCCGCGAGATAAGATATTGGGTGTGTTTGTTTGGGCTTCAGTTTCGACAGATTCAGCTGTAAACTTGTTGTGCTGGCAAAACTGTTGTGCTGAGGAAACGGCTGCAGTGAAGGTTAGCTGTTTGGCATGGAAACGACTGTGGGCTGGTGAAAACGCTATGTTTCAGGAGGAGGGGCGAAGGGAGAGATATGTCGTGCCTGTGGCGACATTTATGACATAATTACGACCAAACGCCAAAAGCAGAGGGGTTAGGGAAACAGCTTTGGCTGTGAAGTACCCCGAGACGTGCTTTGGACTGTTACACTGAAAATACCCTGAAACGGTTTTGGGTTGTGATTCCACAACTGTTCTAAAATAGCTGTTTGTTTCAGTTTCAACTTTTTCCAGTCCAAAAACTGTTTGCAAAGCTGAAACAAGGCCATTATCTACGGGGCATTGGCTGGAGCGACGAGGAGAACTCGATCTGCAACTGTAGTTGCAGCACTGATTTAGAGAGAGAAAGGGGGTGAAGATGGGGCGCGGGTGCGCGTTTTGGTTGTATCCTGCTCGTGAGCGCGCGGGGCTTGTTGGCTAGCTCGCGGGGACACGGGCTGGCAGTCGACAGCGCGGAGGAAGATGCCGTGCATGCACCACGTCGGTGGGCGATCGATCCAGCCGGCGAGTATGTGTGCCATCCAGCGCCTTCTCTTCCTTTTTCATTTTTCCTGGGTAGCCTCTTTCGGCGAAAATAATTGGGTGATTAGGTCCAGTGTGGGCTGCCCCAGATTTTCCAGTGAACCGTGGGAGTGAGTGAGTACGCTTTGCGATTCGCGGCTGTCAGCTCGGTTGGGTGCTAGTGTCCTGCCGTGTCGATTCTTGCCGCCATGTTCGTAGCGTGCCTTTTCCATGTGGTCATATGAGTCAGCCACCATGATTGAGCTCCACGGGTTGGTCGGATGTCGAAATGTGTGGAGAAATATGTCGATTCATGTGCTCGCTCCGAGTGTGCTGGTTTGGCTGTGGATTTTTTTAGCGCTTTTATTATCTAAAAATGTAGCATCAAGCGGATACAAAGCATCATGAGTAATATCCGTGTAACTTTTTTTTTGAGTGAAGTGCATCATAGGTCACGTAGGTTCTCAAACTATGAAAATTGTCATCCAGGTCCTCAAAGTGCAATATGTGTGTTATTCTGGTCCTCAAACTACTTCAATGGTGTCACGTAGGTCCTTAAACTATTTCAGAGGTGTCACATATATACACACTTATTACACTTCAAGGATTTTCGAGGACCTAAATGACATTTTTCATAGTTTGAGGACCTACGTGACACCATCGAAATAGTTCGAGGACCTAAGATGCACTTCACTCTTTTTTTTTTCGAAAAGGGGAAAGACCCCGGCCTCTGCATCATCATGATGCACAGAGCCAACGATCTCTGCGTAACTAGGATGCACACAGCCAATTTCAAAAAGTTTGAAAGAAAAAAAGAAACAAAAGCAACAAAACGACAATAATAGTGTCCTATAGACCGACACTATGTCTATGTCGAAAGTGGTGGTGGATCAATCCGGAGGTTATACTGCACCCATGTTGAGAAAAAACCTCCGTAGCCACTTGGTCCAACCGCGTACACACCACCTTGAACAGCGGTTGGTACTCCGCTCGCTGTAGCGTAGACCAAGTACAAAGCGAGTGTGTACACCGGAAAATAACCTGTAGAGGAGAAGCATTCTTGTCATTAAAAACCAAATCATTTCTACATAGACATAGTGACCGCATTAAGGCATATGCTCCCACCCTTATTAGCGTTTTGAACCTATTTGGAATACCGTCCAACCAATGACCAAAAATATTCTCAACACTTGTGGGTTTGGCTGTGGATATGAATGTTTCTCCATCAGGAATTGCTAGTAGCTCAGTTGATAAAAATGGCTAGATCTAAGTCACAGCGAGTCGTCTGATGCAAGATGGACGACCAAATCAACTTCTTCAACCTCTCAAAAAAATTACTGTTCATCTTCTTCAACCTCGACGCCGGCCTAAGCGTCTGCTGCCGCCGGCGACGCTACCACGCCAGCCTCGCCGCCCAGTCCTCCCCCAACCGTCGTGCCACCGCCCAACACCGGCCATCAGTGGCGGAGACAGGACCCAGGCCGGGGGGCCTGGGCCGGGGCGTGAGGATTTATTTCTTCATTGACTGTGGCGTTTTTTGCATAGTTGAATACTATTGCGATGAAGCAGGCCTGGGGCCCAGTGTTAGTCTGGCTCCACCCTTGCCGGTCATGATCCATTTTTTTTGGCGAACTGCAATCTCACCCCCAACACCCCTAAGATAGATCATGGGGCAGCCTGACACCCTAAGATAGATCATGCGATAGCTTCTCTAGCGAGTCGCAGCTGCTTCTTCCTTCCCTTCGGCGGCTGTCTCCTTCCTACGAAAATCGACTGGCTCAAATCCTATTTTCCGGCGACTTACATTTAGCAACTGTGAGATAAAAATGGTATTCCAGTAGCAATCACTACAAAAAAACACTTCCGTGATGATACATGTTTGTCACAGTAAGTCACGTTTTCTGTCATGCATGTACATCCATGACGATTTTATGACAGAATCAAGATAGTCATACGTGTGCTGTCGTAGAAGTGTTCCATGACAATACTCAAATTATCATCACGGAAGTGTCCACTTCCATGACGATAAATGGCGCGTCATGGAAGTGCTTTCGTCAAGGGTAACCAACACGTGGCATCCACCGTAACGGGTCACCGTTAAGCTATCTGGTTCGGTTTTGGATCCGATAACTTGTTAACAGCCAAGACCAATGGCGATTTTCCACGTGCAAAAATTCTCATTGGCCGCAACAACCACGTGTTAACTCCGTGTTGGGACAGATGTCACTGCCCATTGGCCAGGAGGCGCCTATGACACGTCGACACGTGGCGAGGCCCAACAGTGGCCCATTTGGGTTAAAAAGGCCGGCCCAGTCAAAATTAACGGGCTGGCCCATTAACGGCATGCTTGCAGACGACCCATTCGCAGTAAGGCCTGTAGGAATAGTGTCAAATCGGCAGTCAACGACCCGTTCTAGATTTCTCATCATTGCGGCCTACGGTCACTTCTGGCCCATTAACAGTCCGATAAGTATTTGGGCCGAATTACAGCCAGGTGTGTTTCCGGACTGTTAAAAGTCCTGCTCCATTTGGGCCCATTTATTGCCCAATGAAACTTTCGGCCCATAAAAGACCGTGAAGAAATTGGGCCATATTCGGCCAGGTCTGACATTCGGCCTGTCAGCGGCCCACTGTAGATTTGGGCCACTTCCAGCCTGCTGTGTTTTTCGGCCTGTTAACGTCGGAGGAAATCCATGGGCCATATGTGGCCCAACGTCACATCGGGCCTATTAACGGCCCATATACTAGCTGATACAAATCAAATCAAGTCCGACCGCACTTTCAGCCTGGTAAAGTCCCGTGTAGTAGGTCGGCGCATTTACGACCCATCTGACTTTCGGCCTGTGAACGATCTGAATTGTAAATGGGTCACCATGAGCTGAGATACATTTCGGCCTGGTAATGACTAGTGGGTTATTTGGCACATTTCAGGACCAATCATATTTCGGCCTCCTAAAAGCCATGGGCATAATCTGGCCCAATTAGGGCCCAACTTGACTTTCGGCCTATTAAAGACCCTTGTTATTTATGGGACATATTAGGCCTGCGAGATATTTACACATGTTAACGGCCTGTTGTTACTAAGGTCCCAAATTATATTTAAGCCTGTTAATGGCCCACTGTGGGCACAAGCCTATCAAAAATAACAAAGCTTATGCTGATTTAGGCCCAGATATTTTGAGTGGGCTACATGTCGATTATGGTCCATTATCGTTTTTAGCCCAATTGGAATTGTGGGCCCGAGGAATGTTGGCCCGTTAGGCTCCTACGATGCTTTCGAGTGAAAGGAGATCGATGATGCCGAATACATTACTAAGATAAACCTACACTATACAAAAATAGCGTCACAATTTCTACGACCTTTGGCAGCATGATAAATGTTGTATCACAACAAAATAAATTACAATCATACAACAAAAAGACTGTTGGCATAAAAGTTTACAGTCCTTGAAGATTAATGCACCATCAGATGTATAGAAGCACAGAACATTTGACATGTGTGCTAATGTTTCAGGCTGTAGAATCTGATGGAGCAGCATGATCTTCCCCTTTTTTCCAGCATTGCTCTTGAACAACGAATCAAATGTCTAGTAGTCTAGTTTCAAAACCATTCATATCTTGACGACATTTGTCAACCACTATTCTTGTTTCAGAAAAGGCCTCCATTAGGGATTGGACTTGTGTCTGGAGAACAGATATATCACTCTGTCTGGCCGGAAGATTTTGTTGAGTAGGCGATTTGGATGAGGTTACCTTGACAACTAACCCAGAATTACGCAGAAAGGTGCTTTTTGCACTGTTAGTGGAGAGGTACTGACGCACCGCAACAAGAGGTGACATTGTGCCTGTGGTAGCCTCGTCACCTTCAGGTGGTTGTGGCTGTTCAATCATTTGTTCCATAGCTTGCTGAAAGTTTGAATTTGTAGATTAGTGTGCCAAAGAAGTTACTAATGAGATAAAAACAAACAAAATAGGTTTCACGTTTATACATAACTTATTGGTGAACTACTGTAATATATTAGCATGTATTGTAGTGCTAACTGCATAATAGAATCAGTTTCGGAACATATGTCTATGTAGCATGCCTACTGTATTGTCTATTTCCTCACATTCATTGACATGTAAGGATAAAGAGACATGGTTTAAAGTAGGATGAACATAGTATGACCTCATTCATATCACGAGCAAAAAGATATCAAACAAACAGGCTATTGTATCATTGTGTGGGCACGTGAACATCACAACTAGATTACAGATCAAGACCAAAAGAATATCCTTCCTCTCTTTTAAACCGTGTAAGGTGAAATGACACGTTAAGACAATTGTGTATAAAAGTGAACAGAGTAAATGACATTGGCTGCAAACCAAGCAGTTAAATGAACACGTCACAATAACAAGCAGTTCAAAGGCGTGAGGAGTAAGGACTTACAACAGCGGCTTGAACTAGTGTGCTCATGCCCTTCATCTTGTTGGTGTGACAATCCTTGAAGATTTGCACTGCATTCGGTTCAGGTTCTTTTTGGTCCGCACGGGCTTTCCTCTGTATTTGGAACAAGTCAATATAGATACGATAATACGGCACAACAAAAAGAAGGAACTAGCAGCTATTTACAAGGGCCTCGCAGTGTGCAATATAGCTACGAGATCCTGTTGTCTGTTGGAATTTCACTTTAGAACGGTTGGTCTTGTTCCTCAAATAGTTAGCCTAGAAGAATATAGACTTGTAAGGCACATACGTAAATACGAGTTCAATATGTGATCTGATCACATACATATACCCTATCTGATACTTTGGATCAGACCAGTGTTTAACAAGGGATGTCCAATCTTCATCTGTAATATATTCCAGTGGAGATGTTTGGGCGATTTCATTGTTAGTCTTGCCTTTGTCGGTGTTCTGAGATCGGGAGTACCCAGACCCGTCTGCCTGCGGCCTAGCGCGTGGCTCCATCAATGGCCCGGCGCGGCCCAACTCCAAGGCTTCACGAGCAAGACCCTCTCGAGGGCCCCCACCTCACGAGGCAAACGGCATCAAGTCCTCCTGAGGAGCGGCCCCCTGAGGCTGCCTCCCGAGGAGCGGATATCTCTAGGCAAGCGACCCACCTCGCGAGGCGTGCGGTGACGTGATCCATGACGACCAAGGCCAGGAGGGCGCCAGCGGGCGCAGTCCAGGACATTTTCCTCTTTGCTGCTAAGGAGGCAAGGACGTATGCGGGTTCACAAGGAATTCCCCAAAGGTTTCCATTATGGTGCAACAAGACCACGACCATGGGCTCGGCAGGACGGAGGTCATCACCGAGCCCACCGCTGTGTCATGCCCAGAGGATTTGCAGACGAAGACCACCTTTAGTCAGGATAGGGTGTACTCCTGTCACCCTTCAAATTGGCCGTTGTGGTATCCCTTCCCGCCTAAGCTATGAGGGAAGAGGACCAAGGCCACTATAAAGATAGGCTAGTCTCCACCGTAGAGAGGGATCGAATCCCTCGGCCATTGAGCTCCCCCGAGGTAGCTGGCACTTGTACTAGTTCATCCTCATCCTCCTCGCGAGGCAATCCACCACAAAGCAGGAGTAGGGTTTTACACTGCAAGGTGGCCCGAACCTGGGTAAACCACCGTGTCCACTTCTTCTCCCCGCTCGCTCGAACACGACGTAGCTAGGCTGAAGGGCGCCGAGCATCGAGCTGTAGCTTGGCAAGATCCTTCGCACATGCCCCAGAGTTCAAACCTTGTTTGGGTCCGCGGAGCCCCGATCCCGACATTTGGCGCGCCAGGTAGGGGCGTGTCGAAGTTCTCCCTTCCGCTTTGCTCCATCCTCGCTTCGCCACCCCCATGGCCGACGCTCGTCGAGTTCGCGCCAAGCATCGGGCCGCCCGCGTCACTCAGACGGCGCCGGTGGGCCGTGGCACCCCCCGACGTTCCGCTTCTCCCGCGGCCAATGCCGCCACTGACCCTGCCGCCCACGAGCAGCAGGACTCCTTGATGCCGCCTTCCGTGCAGTGTGATGGCCGCACCGACATGCCTTCCCTCACTCCCGCCATGGCCTCATCGTCCCACGCTCGTCGCGGGCCGGCGAACACGCAGGCTGCGCTGCTCATGGCGTGCGAGCTGCTGCGCTAACGTCCCGCCAACGAGGGCTATGACGCCTTGCTTGGCCGCATCAACGAGCTTGTCAGCGCCGCCTGGGAGGCCCCGGCGCCTTCCCACTCGCTCTGTCCCCCGCCGTCTCATGCGGGTGACGTGGCCCATGGAGCGTCTCCGTCTCCTCTTCTGTGCAGCGCTGACATCGAGCCGAGGCGCGACCCACCGCGCGGAGCACCGGCGCCGGCCAGGGATGAGGACAGCTGCCGGGCGGTGCAGCAGCCGCAGTACGACGCCCGTGCGCTCCCCACATCGTCGCGTCAGCACCAAGACCGGGCCGCTCTGGAGGCTGCCGCGCATGGGCGTCAGGACCGAGCCCCGCTCGCGCGGGATGCTCCCGTGAGCGTGGCGGGCTGCCGCGCCTTCACTTCTGAGTTGCGCCGTGTCGTTTGGCCGGTCAAGTTCAAGCCAGATCTGCCCCCACGCTACAACGGCGTCCCCGACCCTGCGGAGTTCCTCCAGCTCTACTCGCTGAGCATCGAGGTGGCCAACGGCGATGACAAGGCCATGGCAAACTGGTTTCGCATGGATCTCAAGGACGGCACGCTCTCTTGGCTCATGGACCTCCCGGAGGGGTTGATCTCCGTGAGCGGTTCATCGCCAACTTCCAAGGCACCCGTGACCGTGCCCTCACCGTCAACAACCTGCGACGCGTGAAGCAACAGCTGGGCAAGACTCTCCGCAAGTACATTCAGTGCTTCACCTAGGTCTGCCTTAAGATCCTGAAGGCCTCGGACAAAGCCATCATCTCGGCGTTCACCGAGGGCGTCACGGACGTCAAGATGAGCGAGGAGCTCGCCATCCACGATGACCTATGCACGGCACTGGAAATGTTCAACTTGGCGGACAAGTGCGCCAGGGCGGAAGAAGGCTGCCTCTCCCTCCTCAAGCACCCGGACGTCAATCCTGAAGACAAAAAGGCCAAGGCCAAGGAAGCGAAGCGCAAGGGCCCCACCGTGCTGGAAGCAGAGCCCGAGTTGAAGTGCGGCCGGGATTGCGACGGGCCCCCCAAGGACGCTCGCCCATTCTGCGTCTTCCACAACGTGCACACCCACAACACTGACGACTGTCAGGAACTCAGGGCACTCTGGGATGAGCGCCTGGGTCGCCGCCCTGAGCGCAGCGACCGTGGCTTCGGCCGTGGAGGAGGTCGCTAGGACAACCGCAACCCCTGCCAGGACTGGCGTGACCAGCCTCGTGACGGTGCCTGGCGCGATCAGCCTCGTGAGGCCCGTCCTCAGGGCAACACTAGCCTTCCGCCTCTACCACCGCCGCCCAGGAGAAACGACGACAACCAGCAAGACGATGGGGCTGGGGGCTACCAAGAGCCTCGCGCAATTGCATGCATCCTTTGCGGAGCTCAGGCACCCGCCTCGAACCGCATCTTCAAGCAGTTCTCTCGCGAGGTGAATGCTACCCTCCCGAGGATTGAAGCTGTGCGCCCCCTTAAGTGGTCACAGTACGCCATCACCTTCGACTCCAAGGACCACCTCAGGTGTTCGGCTACTGCTGGCGCGCTTCCCATGCTGTGCACGCCCACCATCAGCAACGTCTTTGTCACCAAGACCCTCATCGATGGCGGCGCCGGCCTAAATGTCCTATATGTGGAGACCTTCGAGACGCTTCAAGTGCCATACGATCAGCTCATGCCCACTAGGCCATTCTCCGGAAGGACCGACGGCTCCACCATCCCCTTGGCGCAGGTGCACCTTCCCGTCACCTTCGACAAGCACGACAACTACCACACTGAGCTCATAGACTTTGACGTGGCCCACATTGGCCTCCCATACAACGTGATCCTGGGGTATCCAGCCCTCGCCAAGTTCATGGCGGCCACCCATCATGGCTAGAACGTCCTGAAGATGCCGGGGTGCAGCGGTGTCATCACCGTTGCCTGTGATGAGAAGGATGTGGTCTGCTCCCTCGAGCACACCTACCGGGCCGCCGCGGCCGATAACTCAGATGGCGAGGGTGACGCCGCGCCCCCTGAGGATGCCCCTGCAAAGAAGAAGCAACTCCTCCCCAAGAGCAGTCCGGAGGCTAAGAAGTCTGTCGGCGACGCCTCAGGCTCCGCACCTGCTATCGGGGCGCCCCTTCCTTCCGCATAGGAAGGCGCGCCCGGTGCCTCCCTCAAGACGGGCTCGGGGGCTTCCGCCTGGAGAGCCTCTGACCTGACCAGTGTGACGAGGGAGGTGCTCGGGCACCACTTGGAGGCGTGCCTGGACGCACGCCCCCGCGAGCAAGGAACAAGGCTCGAGGCGCCAGGAGCACGAGAGTTCATCACCAAGGCGATCGAGGAACTTTAGGAAGCGCAAGCCATGCGCGGCGAGCGCCGCCCCGCGCGCCCCACCAGTGCAGCCGCTGCCCCTGACATGGGCGATGGGCTGCGCGTCTGCGTCAACATCCCGGGCGTCAACAGGGCCGCTTCTCAGGACCTCTTCTGGTCGTCCCGCGTCGGCCGGAGTGGGGGCTTCCCCTGAACTACGTCTGCATGTCGTTCAGCATGCTGAACGTTGGCGCCTCATACCAGCGCCTGGTGCAACGTGCAATGGCGTCTCACGAGGCCCGACACTCGCCGGTGGCGTCTCAGGAGGACCCGGACCCTCGCGAGCCCCCTGGGTCTCTCGAGCCCCCAGAGCCGTCCGGCTCGTGAGGAGCGGGCCTCCACGATGCGCTTCATCGACTACTTCGACGCCTCTGCAGCATCATGGCCAGGTGACTTTTTGGTTCGTTCAATTGAGGGCGCCCCACGGGCTGCATTATCCTCAAGCTGTAAGGGTCCGCCCCTGCGGTTACATCGTTCCGTTTATGTACCTTGAACCACTTATGCTTTCATGAATTACTGTGGCTGTTAGCCCCGCGCTCGATGTCACATCACCTCTGGAGTCGCCACCCCGCGGGCTGCACGCGTTGCCAGCTCTCCTCCTGAACGTCCCATGAGAGGGGGCTACCGGCATGGCGCCTGTGCTTGGGTCCGTCCCTGCAGCGCTGATAAATCTAAGCGACTGAGCTCTAGCTCGTGGGCCGGCCCCGCGCACGTCACCTCACCAGGTCAGTGTCGTGTCTTCTCACGGAACAATCATGAGCGGATCAGCAAGCGCGCGCCACCCCTCGTATCTTGTGATTGGTTAATACGCAGGAACTTCACGAGGCAGGCGCTCGAGCGGCCCCTCGACGACACCCTGACACCTCAGGACACCGCCTCGATCAAGCAGCGGTTTGATCCGCAAAAGGTTAAGTAAAATCGTTTCATACGCCGTGTGCCGCCGGCCCAAGCCCCTTTCCTTGCAACCCCCGCGAGGCGAACTACTCCTTTTGCGCGCAAGCCGCTTGCACGTTAAAAGGGGGCTCTTGAGCATCGCGCCTCAGGAGCCCCTACTGGCTCTCGGGCCCTCACCCCTGGCCTTGTTCCAGGCATCGTGACCTGACATATCAGCAGCAGCTGAGCTTCGCTCGAGGGCCGAGTCCTAAGGACGTAGAGCACCATGGTGAGCAAGGAAATGAGGGGTAAACCTCGCGAGGGAGTACGGGAAGAAGGGCGCGGTCCGGCAGCGCAGGCATTGCTTGGAATTTAAAGGACACCAGTCGTTTCACGCACCCCAAGTGGGACTTGTGTTGATTCGTTGCAGAACAGAAAGCCTGCAGAGAGTCAAAACTCTAGGGAGGCGCACCCTCACGATGCATGAATCCCTCATGAGCCACGGGCATCTAAAGCTGAGTCGTCTCATTCGCGCTGGCCTGAGCTTTACTATCAATGCTTCGTCTCCATTTTCGCAATCTCGTCTAGGCAGAAAACCCCTTTTATCTCTCGAAAGCTGCTTGCGCGTCAAGGGGGACCTCTTGAGCATCGCGCCTCAGGAGCTCTTACCGAACCTCGGGTCGCTCACCTCCTGGCCTTGCACACGGCACCGCGACCTGGCATACCAGCGATGGAAGAAGCTTGCCTGGGGACTGGGTCCCAGCGACGCAGAGCACTAAGCTATCACGGAGAAAAAAGGGTGGCTCGAGCCCAAACGAGAAACGCCAGCATGACTTAAAACGCAAATAAGGGCATTAAGACAAGGGCGCAAGCGCCGTAGTTCCTTACACGCCCCCGCGGGGCCCTTCATGGTTTCGATATAGGAAATAAAAGAACAAAGGAAATAGCCTCCCGGAGGCCACGGCTCCTGAGGCTCCGACTCAGGCGTCGCCGGCGCTTAGTCGGAGTCCTCCTCCTCCTTGACGCGGTGGTGGCTCGTCGTAGTCGTTGTTGCTCGAGCTCCCCGCGGAAGAAGCATCGTCGCCGCTGGAGGCGTCGTGGCCATCGCCAACGGCAAGTTCACCGTCGAGGACGTCGTCGCCGCCGCGGCCATCATCGTTGGAGGAGACATGGTCGCGGCCGCTGCTGTCGCTCTCTGGGCAGCATCCCAGGCGCCAGCCGTCTTCCCCGAAGATCTTGACGAAGAGCATCGTCGCCCCGTCATACTTGAAGTGGAGGGTGTGCCTCCCCTTCAGGCCGCGGGCGCAGGCGAACGACTGCTACCCTCGGGTCAGGTACACATAGCCGGAGAGGGTGACCTCGACCTCCGCCCACGAGGACCTGTTGGAGCAGCCATCAGGATGCAGCCACAGCCCGACGGGTCCTCCCGCCGGCAGCTCCTCCGCAAAGGAGCGCGGAAGCCGGATCCAGGTGCAGGGTGGACTCTCCATCCACACTACAAACTCTCGGGCCATGTCGTCTGAGTGGGCCCGCGGGCGAGGTGGCCGGGCGGCCACCGCACGCCTCCCCCCTCGGCCACGGCCACCACGGCTCCTGCGGCCACTTCCGCGGGAGGGGTTCTTCCCGTGACTGTCGGAGCCGGTGCGGTCACCCAACGGAGCACGCTCGCGCCCCTGAGGAGCCGCCATGGGCGTTGCGGCGGATTTGCGGGGGCGACCGCGCCCTCTCTTGGGCGGCGGCTACGGCTCTTCCCGTGGCGCCTTGCCCTTCTCCACAGTGGTGAACCTCATCACTGGCGCCATGGCTGCTGCGGCAAAGGTTGGAGGTGAACGGGCGAGAAGACAGAGATGAGTTGGGAACTCTCCCCTTCGCCCTCTTATAGGCGATCAGAGAAGGCCAACCGACGCCCTTCCACCTTCGAGCAATGATGGCCCCGCGGCACGCGCCAGGCTTTTGTCAGCTTGGGCAGTTGCCGAGGCGATGTGGGGAAGTGGGGGCATCCATGTCCCGTCGTGCGCCATGCGTCAAGCCTGGCCCGCAGGCGGTTAGGGCCCGCATCGCTTCGCCCTCCCTTCATTGCCTTCACCTTGAAGCTAGGCCGAGCATGTCATGGGCCCGAGGGCTACTGTCGGCATTCTGGGATCGGGGGTACCTAGACCTGTCTGCCTACGGCCCAACGCGTGGCTCCATCAATGGCCCGGCGCGACCCAACTCCAAGGCTTCACAAGCAAGACCCTCGCGAGGGCCCCCGCCTCGCGAGGCGAACGACATCAAGTCCTCCCGAGGAGCGTCCCCTCGAGGCTGCCTCCTGAGGAGTGGATATCTCTAGGCAAGCGACCCACCTCGCGAGGGGCGCGGTGACGTGAGCCATGATGACCAAGGCCAAGAGGGCGCCAACGGGCGCAGTCCAGGACAGTTTCCTCTTTGGTTCTAAGGAGGCAAGGACGTACGTGGGTTCCCAAGGAATCCCCCAAAGGTTTCCATTATGGTGCAACAAGACCAAGACCACGGGCTCGACAGGACAAAGGTCATCACTGAGCCCACCGCTGCGTCACGACCAGAGGCTTTGCAGATGAAGACCACCTTTAGTCAGGATAGGGTGTACTCCTGTCCCCCTTCAAATTGGCCGTTGTGGTATCCCTTCCCGCCTAAGCTATGAGGGAAGAGGACCAAGGCCACTATAAAGATAGGCTAGTCTCCACCGTAGAGAGGGATCGAATCCCTCGGCCATTGAGCTCCCCCGAGGTAGCTGGCACTTGTACTAGTTCATCCTCATCCTCCTCGCGAGGCAATCCACCACAAAGCAGGAGTAGGGTTTTACACCGCAAGGTGGCCCGAACCTGGGTAAACCACCGTGTCCACTTCTTCTCCCCGCTCGCTCGAACACGACGTAGCTAGGCTGTAGGGCGCCGAGCATCGAGCTGTAGCTTGGCAAGATCCTTCGCACATGCCCCAGAGTTCAAACCTTGTTTGGGTCCGCGGAGCCCCGATCCTGATAGCCTTCAAATTGAGTTTTTCTAAGGTGATACCGATAGTGTCGTAGAGCAGAGTCAAAAACATGAGTGCATGCTTGTTTAGTTGCATCATCTTTCGGATCCAACTTGAACATCATCTGTTGAAAAAAGAATGTGAGTCTCATTAGGAGGAAGCTAGAAATTATGGGACAGAGCAAAACAATATTACAAATTGCGATGAATAACATTACTTATGGGTAAATGGTTAAGGAAGGTGTTAAACTGGGTATCGTGTTTCTCATTCCTGCACTGGATCCATGTTGGGAGGATATGTGCATGACACCTAACGGCAATGGCTGCCTCTGATACTAACGTGGCTGACTTTGTAGCATCACATGGCCTTTTTAAACCTGCCTCAAAATGGATCTCCATTCTTCCTCCTTTCGATTTTGTTAATCTGTCAAGCATTATCCCCGATGTCTGTTTCTTCTTGCGCCGTGGTGCTAGTTCAACAACGAATATGGAAAGTGTTAGTGCACATCAAACTGTGAGCGTACATAAAAAGGAGCATGCAACTACAACTTGACTCGGTCAGGTACCGTCTTGGTGTTGATGCTCATGAGGTTCATCTAATCTTGCCAAGTCCTGTAGTGTCAGCAGTGCTTCGGAAGTAGTGTTAGGTGTGAAGGCAGCTTGGGAACATGCCACTTGCGGAGCAAACGAACGAGTAACTCATTGAGATGTCGGTACAGTTGAAGGAGGTGCTGCAGCTGGTGGAGGTGGGGATACTGTGTTTGTAGATTTAGCCGGTGGACTTCGACCTTCTACTGCATTATATGTACCAGCAGAATCTCGAGGGAAGATCCTTTTCCGTTGCACCCGACGAGTAACACCATTCCCTACTATATTCTTTTCCTTGCTCTTTTTTGACTTTGCCATGTCAAGCCGTACCCACAACACAAAAGAATAAAATTCGCTCTTCAGAACTCATTGATGCATGATACAGACGAGCAATACTTTGATGTAAGACAACCGTATGAGGAGGATGGAATATGTAAGAAAAACAGGACGGCATGACATATTCACACCTACGATGTTTAGACTAAGAAGAAGGATTTTCAATAAATTAGAAGCAATGCAAGCTAGACACCATATGAAAGATGCAACCAATATCACTCTGTCAAGTTAAAAGTGTCTTGTCATAAGTGGCATTTCGAAAAATTAGAAGCAGTACAACCTAGAAATCAATGCAAGATGCAACCAATATCACACTGCCAAGTTAAAAGCGTCCAATCATAAGTGATTGATGTGGGATACACAACAGTAGTGCTTTGATGTAAGAACATGGTACAATAGATAGATGCAATGTATTTTGGAAACAGAAAGACATGTCATATGCACATGTATAACGTATAAACTCAGTAGGTGCAGTTTAATCAAATTAGAAGAAATACAAGATAGACACCATATGCAACATGAAACCAAGTATCACACTGTCAACTTCAATGTTGGGGATATCGCTTATCAGGAACTTATCGGTCGACCCATGATAAGGGGTAAATCGACAAGTTTATCGGCATATCGGCTAATTTATCGCCATATCGGCTGATTTATCGACCGATTTATCTTATCGGTAAGATGCCGGTAAGTGATAAATCGGCCGATTTATCGGAATATCGGAAGATATCTTGAACAGTGGTCAACTTAGAGCAAGCACCTGCGATGGTGGAGTAGGGGAGATGAACTCATCATATAGACTTGGGACTTCAACTGCAGTAGCAGTAGCAGTGGCAAATCTAGAGAGCCTCCGTTTGCGTCAGTCCGGAGGACCACCAACATCCCCTAACTTACTCTTTTCCTTCCTCTTTTTTGATATTGTCTTATGAAGTCAAAACCATAAGAAAAGGAATAAAATTTGCTCTGCATCACTGGTTGATGCATGATACAGACGAACACTACTTTGATGTAAGGCAAGCACATGATAGGAGGATGGAATATATACGAAAAAAATGACATCATTGGATATTCATACCTATGATAGGAGGATGGAATATGTATGAAAAACAGTAAGAAGAAGGTGTTTCAACAAAATTAGAAGAAATGAAAGCTAGGCACCATATGAACATGCAACCAATATCACTCTACCAGGTAAAAAGTGTCTCGTCATAAGTGCCATTTCAAAAAATTAGAAGCAGTACAAGCTAGAAGACAATGCAAGATGCAACCTATATCACACTCCCAAGTTAAATGTGTATTATGGGTAAATGATTGTTGCAGGATACACAACAGTACTTTGATGTAAGAACATGGTGTGATAGACAGATTTATTATGTTCTAGAAACAGGAACACGTGTCATATTGAAAGGTATAAGTTGTAAGCTACGCAGATGCAATTCAACAAAATTAGAAGCAATACAAACTAGACATCATACGAAACACGCAACCACATATAACAGCGCCAAGTTAGAGCAAGCACCTGAGATGGTGGAGTAGGGGAGATGTGCTCATCATCTACACAGCTACATTGACTGTCCAACCTTGTGTTGTCTTGCGAATCTTGTTGGGAGGATGGCGGAGTAGAATCTGTAGAGACCCTCTGTTTGAGTTGCTCCGAAGGACCACCATCATCCACTGCCTTACTAATTTCCTTCCGCTGTATTGATTTTGCATTGTGAAGTCAAACCGATAAGAAAAAGGAATAAAATTCGCTCTACAGAACTCATTCATGCATGATACTGACGAACACTACTCGGATGAAAGGCAAACACATGATACAAAGATGGAATATGTACAAAAAACAGGACGTCATGACATATTCACATCTATGATATGGTAACTAAGAAGAAGGCACTTCAACAAATTAGAAGCACTGTAAGCTAGACACCATATGAAAGAAGCAACAAATATCACTCTGCCAAGTTAAAACTGTCTGGGGTTTCAACAAATTAGAAGCAGTACATGCTAGAACTCATATGCAAGACACAACCAATATCACAGTGGCCACTTAAAGGTGTCTCATCATAAGTGACTGATGCGGGATACGCAAGAACAGTAGTCTGATGTAAGAACATGGTGTGATCAGATATAGTATGTTCTAGAAACAGGAACACGTGTCATACTCACAGGTATAATGTGTAAAGTAAGCAGATGCAATACAACAAAGTTAGAAGCAATACAAGCTAGACATCATACGCAACATGCAACCACATATAGTAGTGCCAGGTTAGAGCAAACACCTATAATGGTGCAGTAGGGGAGATGTGCTCATCATCTACACATCTAAGTTGACTGTCTAGCCTTGCGTTGTCTTGCGAATCTTGTTGGGAGGATGGCGGAGTAGAATCTGTAGAGACCCTCCGTTTCAGTTGCTCGGAAGGACCACCATCATCCAATGCCTTACAAATTTCCTTACACTTTATTGATTTTGCATTGTGAAGTCAAACAGACAAGAAAAAGGAATAAAATCCGCTCTTCAGAACTCATTCATGCATGATACTGACGAACACTACTCTAATGAAAGGCAAACTCATGATACGAGGATGAAATATGTACGAAAAACTGGACGGCATGACATATTCACACCTATGATGTGGAAACTAAGCAGAAGGCGCTTCAATAAATTAGAAGCACTGCAAGCTAGACACCATATGGAAGGTGCAACCAATATCACTCTGCCAAGTTAAAACTGTCTCGTCATAGGTGACGTTCAACAAATTAGAAGCAGTACATGCTAGAAATCATATTGAAGATGTAACCAATATCACATTGCCAACTTAAAGGTGTCTTATCATAAGTGACTGATGCATGATACACAAGAGCAGTAGTTTCATGTAAGAACATGGTGCGATAGACAGATATAGTATGTACCAGAAAAATGAAGGTGTGTCATATTCACATGTATAATGTGTAAGCTAAGCAGATGCAATTTACACTAATTAGAAGCAATACAAGCTACACCATATGCAACATGCAACCAGATATCACACTGCCATGTTAGAGCAAGCACCTGGAATGGTGGAGTAGGGGAGCGGAGACTTGGAACTTGTAATGCAGTAGCAGTATGAGGAGAATCCATACAGATGCTCCATTTATGTTGCTGCAGAGGACCACCACCATCGCCTTCCTTACTCTTTTCCTTCCTCTTTTTGATTTTGCCTTGTCAAGTCAAACCCACAAGAAAAAGGAATAAGATTTGCTCTTCAGAACTCATTGATGCATGATATTGATGAACACTACTTTGATGTAAGGCAACCGCATGATAGGAGGATGGAATATGTATGAAAAACAGGACGGCATGACATATTGACATGTATGATGTGTAAAGTGTAAACTTAGTAGAAGGTGTTTGAACTAATTAGAAGGAATGCAAGATAGACACCATAAGAAAGATGAAACCAATATCACTCTGCCAAATTAAAAGGGTGGCCTCATAAGGGTATTTCAACAAATTAGAAACAATACATGACAACAAGCTAGAAATCATATGCAATATGCAACAGATAAAGGTGTCTCACCGTAAGTGATTGATGCAGAATACACAAGAGCGTTAGTTTCATGTAAGAACATGGTTAACAGATAGATGTAGTATGTACCAAAAATAGGAAGACATGTCATATTCACAGGTATAATGTGTAAACTAAGCAGATGCAATTTACCCTAATTAGAAGAAATACAAGCTAGACACCATATGCAACATGCAACCACATATCACACTGTGAAGTTAGGGCAGGCACCTGTGATGGTGGTGTAGGGGAAATGCAGTCTTCAACAACAGAGCTACGTTGAATATCATCATTTGGACTTGTTGTTTCTTGAGAATCATGTGGGGAGGATGAAACTGCACTCTTTATAAGGTTAGCATGTCTCATACTAACCCACGGGCGTGACTATCTTATCATAAGTGATTGAAAGTGCATTTAATCCCCGAATGGTTTTGGTAATTCATAACAACATATAGCTCATTGAACTAATATCCATTCAAGTTTAATATTTCAGAAAGTTCAATGAATGGTATGGCATGGACTAGAGATGTGGACCCCTCAAAATGCTAAGGACACATATTGACAAAAGTTCAAGATGCTTCATTTGTATTTTAGTGATCCAAGATCACATTGAGTCCATAGGAAAGCCAATACTATTAAAAGGGGCTGAGGTGTTGTGTAATGGTCTACTTGCTCAAAATGCTTAGTGATATTGCTCCAAAGCCCTCAACCACTTTCTCATTTCCAGATATGTCTAAAACCCAAAGTCAAACTCGGCCCCACCAAAATCTTCTATCCGGCGCCACCGAGTTCATTTGACATAGCCACTGCCAGAAACCCTAAACAACTTCGGTCACACCGATACGGATCTCAGTCTCACCGAGATGGCCCTGCAAACTCTATGTTTCCCTTTGTAACATTTCGGACTCACCGAAATGAGCGATCGGTCACACCGAGCTTGCTTGACCAACTCTCTGTTTGCTCTTTGATGCAATCGGTCTCACTGAGTTCAAGCAATCGGCTTCACCGAGATGAGGTTTTGCCCTAGCCCTAGCACATTGGTCCCACTGAGTTGTTCCAGTCAGTCCCACCGAGATTCCTAACGTTCACATTTTGAACTGAATCAGTCTCACCGAGTTGTTCTATTCGGTCTGACCGAGTTGGGTCAAATGTGTGTAACGGTTGGATTTTGTGTGGAGGCTATATACCCCTCCACCCCCCTTCTCCATATGTGAGAGAGCCATCAGAACGTGCCTACACTTCCAGCCTACATTTTCTGAAAGAGAACCACCTACTCATGTGTTGAGATCAAGATATACCAATCCTACCACAAGAATCTTGATTTCTAGCCTTCCCCAAGTTGCTTTCCACTCATATCATCTTTCCACCATATCCATATCTATGAGAGAGAGTTGAGTGTTGGGGAGACTATCATTTGAAGCACAAGAGCAAGGAGTTCATCATCCACACAACATCTATTACCTTTTGGAGAGTGGTGTCTCCTAGATTGGTTAGGTGTCGTTTGGGAGCCTCCGACAAGATTGTGGAGTTGAACCAAGAAGTTTGTAAGGGCAAGGAGATCGCTTACTTCGTGAAGATCTACCTGAGTGAAGCAAGTCCTTCATGGGCGATGGCCATGGTGGGATAGACAAGGTTGCTTCTTCCTCCGTGGGTGGAGCCCCCCGTGGACTCGTGCAACCGTTACCCTTCGTGGGTTGAAGTCTCCATCAACGTGGATGTACGATAACACCACCTATCGGAACCACGCCAAAAATCTTCGTGTCATCATTGCATTTGCACTCTCCAAACCCTTCCCTTTACCTTCATATGCAATGTTTTACTTTCCGCTGCTACACTCTTAGAATTGCATGTGTAGGTTGATTGCTTGACTTGTGCTAATTGCTAAAATCTGCCCACAACTAAAATTGGGAAAAGGTTAGATTTTTATTTGGTCAAGTAGTCTAATCACCCCCCCTCTAGACCTACTTTCGATCCTACAAGTGGTATCAGAGCTTTGGTCTCCATTTGCCTTGATTTCCATAGCTTTGGTGATCATAGCCTTGGCTTCACAACCTAGGAGAGTATGGCGTCTAGAGAGGGAAATTACCACCATAGAGGTCCTTACTTTGATGGTACTAATTTTGCTAGTTGGAAGCATAAGATGAAAATGCATATTCTTGGTCATAACCCTGCCATTTGGGACATTGTGCGCATTGGCTTGCAAGGTGATTTCTTCGAGGATGGAAAAGAACCGGATCATGAAGCATCCATGGAAGAAATGAAGATGTTGCAATACAATGCTCAAGCTTGCGATACTCTCTTCAATGGATTGTGCCCCGAAGAATTCAACAAAATCAGCCGCCTTGAGAATGCAAAGGAAATTTGGGATACTTTGGTTGATAAGCACGAAGGTACCGAGTCCGTCAAGGAATCCAAATTGGATGTGCTTCAAAGTCAACTTGACAAGTTCAAGATGAAGGATGGTGAAGGAGTCACCGAGATGTACTCTAGGCTTGCTCTCATCACAAATGAGATTGCCAGCTTAGGAAGCGAAGAGATGACCAACAAATTCATCATCAACAAGATCCTAAGAGCCTTGGATGGAAAATATGATACCGTGTGCACCTTGATCCAAATGATGCCCAACTACAAAGATCTCAAGCCCACGGAAGTCATTGGTAGAATTGTTGCTCATGAGATGTCACTCAAGGATAAGGAAGAGCTCCACAGCAAGTCAAGTGGTGCTTACAAAGCTTCATGTGATGCTCCTACAACATCAAGTGAGAAACAAGTTTCCAATGAAGAATTGAGCTTAATGGTGAAGAAATTCAACAAGTTCTACAAGAATAGAAGCAAAGAGAGAAGCTCCAAGTCAAGATCCTACAATGACAAAAGATCTTCTAGTCGTGATCATAATTGCTACAATTGTGGAAGACCCGGACACTACTACAATGAGAGCACGATGCTACTTCTTGAGCTTGCGTTGGTTTTTACCTTGAAGAGGAAAGGGTGATGCAGCAAAGTAGAGATAAGTATTTCCCTCAGTTAGAGAACCAAGGTATCAATCCAGTAGGAGACAACACACAAATCACCTAGCACCTACACAAACAATCAAATAACTTGCACCCAACGCGATAAAGGGGTTGTCAATCCCTTCACGGTTACTTGCAAAAGTGAGATCTGATAGAGATAGGTAAAACTAAACAAAAGATAAAGTAAATATTTTTAGGTTTTTTGGTTTATAGATCTGAAAATAAAAGATTGCAAAATAGTAGACCGGAAAGTAATATGATGGAAAATAGTAGATCGGAAACTTATATGATGGAAAATAGACCCGGGGGCCATAGGTTTCACTAGAGGCTTCTCTCAAGATTGAATATATTACGGTGGGAGAACAAATTACTGTCGAGCAATTGATAGAAAAGCGCAAAGTTATGACGATATCCAAGGCAATGATTATGAAATATAGGCATCACGTCCGTGTCAAGTAGACCGAAACGATTCTGCATCTACTACTATTACTCCACATATCGACCGACTCATGCCTGCATCTAGAGTATTAAGTTCATGAAGAACAGAGTAACGCATTAAGTAAGATGACATGATGTAGAGGAATAAACTCAAGCAATATGATGTAAACCCCATCTTTTTATCTTCGATGGCAACAATACAATACATGCCTTGCTGCCCCTACTGTCACTGGGAAAGGACACCGCAAGATTGAACCCAAAGCTAAGCACTTCTCCCATTGCAAGAAAAACCAATCTAGTTGGCCAAACCAAACCGATAATTCTAAGAGAATTACAAAGATATCAAATCATGCATATAAGAATTCAGAGAAGATTCAAATAATATTCATAGATAAACTGATCATAAATCCACAATTCATCGGATCTCGACAAACACACCGCAAAAGAATATTACATAGGATAGATCTCCAAGAACAACGAGGAGAACATGGTATTGAGAATCAAAGAGAGAGAAGAAGCCATCTAGCTACTAGCTATGGACCCGTAGGTCTGAGGTAAACTACTCACGCTTCATCGGAAGGACAATAGAGTTGATGTAGAAGCCCTCCGTGATCGAATCCCCCTCCGGTAGGGTGCCGAAAAAGGTCCCTAGATGGGATCTCATGGGTACAGAAGGTTGCGGCGGTGGAAAAGTCTTTTCGTGGATGCTTCTGAGGGTTTTGGAATATATGTGAATATATAGGGCGAAGAAGTAGGTCGGTGGAGTCACGTGGGGCCCACAAGGCAGGGGGCGCACCCTACCCCCTTCTCGCCACCTCGTGGCTCTTCTGACTTGAACTCCAAGTCTCCGGGGTGTCTTCTGGTCCAAGAAAAATCATCGCGAAAGTTTTATTCCGTTTGGACTCTGTTTCGTATTCCTTTTCTGCGAAACTCAAAAACATGGAAAAAACAGAAACTGGCACTGGGCTCTAGGTTAATAGGTTAGTCCCTAAAATAATATAAAATAGCATAATAATGCATATAAAATATCCAAAACAGATAATATAATAGCATGGAACAATAAAAAATTATAGATACGTTGGAGACGTATCAAGCATCCCCAAGCTTAATTCCTGCTCGTCCTCGAGTAGGTAAATGATAAAAACAGAATTTTTGATGTGGAATGCTACCTAACATATTTATCCATGTAATTTTCTTTATTGTGGCATGAATGTTCAGATCCATAAGATTCAAAACAAAAGTTTAATATTGACATAAAAACAATAATACTTCAAGTATACTAACAAGGCAATTATGTCTTCTCAAAATAACATGGCCAAAGAAAGCTTATCCCTACAAAATCATATAGTCTAGCTATGCTCCATCTTCATCACACAAAATATTCAAATCATGCACAACCCCGATGATAAGCCAAGCAATTGTTTCATACTTTTAGTGTTCTCAAACCTTTCAACTTTCACGCAATACATGAGCGTGAGCCATGGACATAGCACTATAGGTGGAATAGAATATGGTGGTTGTGGAGAAGACAAAAAAGAAGGAGATAGTCTCACATCAACTAGGCGTATTAACGGGCTATGGAGATGCCCATCAATAGATATCAATGTGAGTGAGTAGGGATTGCCATGCAACGGATGCACTAGAGCTATAAGTGTATGAAAGCTCAAAAGAAAACTAAGTGGGTGTGCATCCAACTTGCCTGCTCATGAAGACCTAGGGCAATTTGAGGAAGCCCATCGTTGGAATATACAAGCCAAGTTCTATAATGAAAATTTCCCACTAGTATATGAAAGTGACAAAATAGGAGACTCTCTATCATGAAGATCATGGTGCTACTTTGAAGCACAAGTGTGGAAAAAGGATAGTAGCATTGCCCCTTCTCTCTTTTTCTCTCATTTTTTTACTTGGCCTTTTGGCCTTTTTTTTCCTCACATGGGACAATGCTCTAATAATGAAGATCATCACACTTTTATTTACTTACAACTCAAGAATTACAACTCGATACTTAGAACAAAATATGACTCTATATGAATGCCTCAGGCGGTGTACCGGGATGTGCAATGAATCAAGAGTGACATGTACGAAAGAATTATGAAAGGTTGCTTTGCCACAAATACGATGTCAACTACATGATCATGCAAAGCAATATGACAATGATGAAGCGTGTCATAATAAAACAGAACGGTGGAAAGTTGCATGGCAATATATCTCGGAATGGCTATGGAAATGCCATAATAGGTAGGTATGGTGGCTGTTTTGAGGAAGGTATATGGTGGGTGTATGGTACCGGCGAAAGTTGCGCGGCACTAGAGAGGCTAGCAAAGGTGGAAGGGTGAGAGTGCGTATAATCCATGGACTCAACATTAGTCATAAAGAACTCACATACTTATTGCAAAAATCTATTAGTCATCGAAACAAAGTACTATGCGCATGCTCCTAGGGGGATAGATTGGTAGGAAAAGACCATCGCTCGTCCCCGACCGCCACTCATAAGGAAGACAATAAAAAAATATCTCATGCTCCAACTTCGTTACATAACGGTTCACCATACGTGCATGCTACGGGACTCACAAACCTTAACACAAGTATTTCTCCAATTCACAATTACTCACTAGCATGACTCTAATACCACCATCTTTATATCTCAAAACAATCATAAGGAATCAAACTTCTCATAGTATTCAATGCACTTTATATGAAAGTTTTTATTATATCCCTCTTGGATGTCTATCATATTAGGACTATTCATAACCAAAGCAAATTACGATGCTGTTTAGAGACTCTCAAAATAATATAAGTGAAGCATGAGTTCAATAATTTCTATAAAATAAAACCACCGCCGTGCTCTAAAAAGATATAAGTGAAGCACTAGAGCAAAATTGCCTAGCTCAAAAGATATAAGTGAAGTACATAGAGTATTCTAATAAATCACAATTCATGCGTGTCACTCTCAAAAGGTGTGTACAGCAAGTATGATTGTGTCAAACTAAAAAGCAAAGACTCAAATGATACAAGACGCCCCAAGCAAAACACATATCATGTGGTGAATAAAAATATAGCCTCAAGTAAAGTTACTAATAGACGAAGACGAAAGAGGGGATGCCTTCCGGGGCATACCCAAGCTTAGGCTCTTGGTTGTCCTTGAATATTACCTTGGGGTGCCTTGGGAATCCCCAAGCTTAGGCTCTTGCCACTCCTTATTCCATAGTCCATCAAATCCTTACCCAAAACTTGAAAACTTCACAACACAAAACTCAACAGAAAATCATATAAGCTCCGTTAGTATAAGAAAATAAATCAGCACTTTTGGTACTGTTGTGAACTCATTATTTATTTATATTGGTGTAATATCTACTGTATTCCAACTTTTCAATGGTTCACACCCCCCGATACTACCCATAGATTCATCAAAATAAGCAAACAACACAAAGAAAACAGAATCTGTCAAAAACAGAACAGTCTGTGAAGATCCAAATTGTTATAATACTTATGTAACTCCAAAAATTCTGAAAAATTTGGAGCACATAGGAAATTTGTATATCAATATCTTATAAAAAATTCAGGGTTTTTAAACGCTTCAGTGAATTATTTAAATTCTGTTACTGTATGCAAAAGTTTCTGATTTTTCAGCAAGATCAAATCAACTATCACCGTAAGCCATCCCAAAGGTTTTACTTGGCACAAACACTAATTAAAACACAAAATCACATCTAACCAGAGGCTAGATGAATTATTGAAAGCAAAACAGGAACAAAAAAGCAAAATAAAAAATAAAATTCGGTTGCCTCCCAACAAGCGCTATTGTTTAACGCCCTTAGCTAGGCATAAAAACACGAATAGATCTAGGTATTGTCATCTTTGGTATGCAATCCATAAGTAGCTCTCATAATGGATTCATATGGCAATTTAATTTTCTTTCTTGTAAAGTGTTCCATGCCCTTTCTTAACGGAAATTGAAATCTAATGTTTCCTTCTTTCATATCAATAATTGCACCAATCGTTCTAAGGAAAGGTCTACCAAGAATAATAGGACATGTAGGATTGCAATCTATATCAAGAACAATGAAATCTACGGGCACATAATTCCTATTTGCAACAATAAGAACATCATTAATCCTTCCCATAGGTTTCTTAATAGTGGAATCCGCAAGATGCAAATTTAAGGAACAATCATCAAATTCACGGAAACCTAACACATCACATAAAGTTTTTGGAATCATGGAAACACTAGCACCCAAATCACACAAAGCATGGCACTCATAATATTTAATCTTAATTTTAATAGTAGGTTCCCACTCATCATAAAGTTTTCTAGGGATAGAAACTTCCAATTCAAGCTTTTCTTCAAAAGATTGCATCATAGCATCAACGATATGTTTAGTAAAAGCTTTGTTTTGATTATAAGCATGAGGAGAATTCAACATGGATTGCAACAAGGAAATACAATCTATTAAAGAACCATTATCATAATTAAATTCCTTGAAATCCAAAAGAGTGGGTTCGTTGGTACTTAAAGTTTTGACCATTCCAATCCCACTTTTATCAATTTTTGCATCAAGATCTAAAAACTCCGAATTATTGGGACGCCTTTTAACTAAAGTTGACTGATCTCTAGTCCCATCTTTATTAAGATTTATATTGGAAAACAAAGATTCAATAGGAGTCACATCAATCACTTTAAGATCTTCATCTTTATTTTCACGGAAACTAGAAGAACATGTTTTTACAAACCAATCTCGTTTAGCACGCATCTTAGCGGTTCTTTCTTTGCACTCATCAATGGAAATTCTCATAGCTTTGAGAGACTCATTAATATCATGCTTGGGTGGAATAGATCTAATTTTCAAAGAATCAACATCAAGAGAAATTCTATCCACGTTCCTAGCCAAATCATCAATCTTAAGCAATTTTTCTTCAATCAAACCATTGAAACTCTTTTGCGAAATCATAAATTCTTTAACACTATTCTCAAAATCAGAGGACATCTTATTATAATTTCCATAAGAATTGTTGTAGGAATTACCATAATTATTAGAGGAATTACTAGGAAACGGCCTAGGATTAAAATTACCTCTATACGCGTTATTACCAAAATTGTTCCTACCAACAAAATTCACATCCATAGATTCATTATTATTCTCAATCAAAGTAGACAAAGGCATATCATTAGGATCAATAGAAACACTCTTGCTAGCAAACAATTTCATATGTTCATCCATCTTTCCACTCAAAACATTAATCTCTTCAATTACATGCACTTTTTTACTAGTGGAAGATCTTTCGGCATGCCATTGAGAATAATTAATCATAATATTATCTAGAAGTTTAGTAGCTTCTCCTAGAGTAATTTCCATGAAAGTACCTCCCGCGGCCGAATCTAAAAGATTTCTAGAGGCAAAATTCAATTCGGCATAAATTTTTTGTATAATCATCCACAAATTCAAACCATGAGTAGGGCAATTTCGTATCATCAATTTCATCCTCTCCCAAGATTGTGCAACATGTTCATGATCAAGTTGCTTAAAATTCATAATATCGTTCCTAAGGGAGATGATCTTAGCGGGAGGAAAATACTTGGAAATAAAAGCATCTTTACACTTATTCCATGAATCAATACTATTTTTAGGCAAAGATGAAAACCAAGTTTTAGCACGATCTCAAAGTGAGAACGGAAATAGCTTCAATTTAACAATATCATTATCCACATCTTTTTTATTTTGCATATCGTACAACTCAACAAAATTATTCAGATGGGATGCGGCATCTTCACTAGGAAGGCCGGAAAATTGTTCTTTCATAACAAGATTCAGCAAAGTGGCATTAATTTCATAAGATTCCGCACTAGTGGCGGGAGCAATCGGAGTACTAATAAAATCATTGTTATTAGTGTTGGAAAAATCACACAATTTGGTATTCTCTTGAGCCATCATGACAAAGCAAGCAATCCAACACACGAGCACACAAAAAGCAAACGAAAAAGACGAACGGAAGAAGGGCGAAAGGCAAATCTTTTCAAAAATCATTTTAGAAGTGGGGGAGAGGAAAACGAGAGGCAAATGGCGAATAATATAATGCAAGAGATGAGAGTTTTATGATGGGTACTTGGTATGTCTTTGTAACACCCTAGTATCACTCTACAGTAATCCCCCTCTTATGGTGGTCTCGACATCATGCTTTACTAAGCTAAAATGCCACTTGTATAAAATCTGCTTCAAATTCAAAATTTAAATGCATGTTAAATATTTATTTCATCTGTCATGCAAGCAAAATAGTTCATCCCATGGAAAATAATCTCTAAATATTTGTCATGTTGAAATCAACATTTTTGCAATTCCCAATTTGCCCCTGGGAATTTATTCTCTGGTCCAGCAGTATTTAAGATGGCCTTTTCATTTTCTAAAAATGCTTGGACAACTCCTGATGGCCCCAAACTTTTTGTGGCAGTGCAGAATATTCCATTATATCCCTATGGCCAAGTTTCACATTTATACAAAATCATTTGGCAGCTGGAAAAATTGCAAAACAGAGCCTATAAAAGAAAACAGAGAAAGAAATAAAAAGAAAAGAAAAAGGCCTGGACTGACTGGGCCTTAGTACACAGTGGCAGGCCCAGCCAGCCCAGCCTGCCCCGCGCATAGACGTCGTCTCCCGCCTCCCCGTGTCACCATGCGCGCGCGCGCCCGACGCCGCTCGCTGTTGCCACCGCACCCACTAGCCATCCCACATCGCTACAGCGCCGCCGAGAGGATAAGAACCTCCCCCTCGGCCTCCCCTCCATCCCTATCCACTCTCCCTCCCTCTCCATTACTCTCTCCCTCGCTTCCCGAGCTCACCAGAGCGTTGCCATGGCTGCGCCGCCGTCGTTCGCGTAGCCACAGGGCTTCCTGCTACCAGCCATCGTGCCCACGAGACGCGCCATCGACTTCCACGTCGCCTGGAGCCAGCCGTTGGAGCCGGGGCCCTCTGCAACGCTGGATCTCCTCCGCCCCCTTTCGTTCGGTCGCCAGCGATCTTCCTCCTCTCCGACGACTCCTGCTGCTACTAATCTGACACCGGGCCACCTTGTGCCTTCACGGTGAGCCGCTGCATCTCCCCTTCACTCTTTCGTCGCTGTTAGTTGGCCGTAGCTGCCGTTCCATGTGAGCCCGAGCCCGTCGCCGTGGAGCTCGTCGCCGGCGAGGCTCCGGTGGCCAAATGGTCACGTGCTCGCGTCCGTTAGCCTCGCCGCACTGCGTAGCACCCACCTAGCTTCTTCTTCCGCTCGTTTACGTGCCGGAATGATCTCCCCATTGCTCACCCGAATAAGCTCGCCGCCGGCAAGGTCGTGCCGCTCGTTTCCGGCCATCTCAGCTCCGGCCACCACTCCCATTCGACTCGGCGTGCTCTTCTCATTCGAACGCGACCAACCCCGCACCAAACCGATGACCGTAGCCGAATGCCGGTGAGTTCCCGAGCCGCGCCGCCGTGTTCGAGGTCGCCGGAGCCCTCTCCGGCGCTGCCGCCAATGTGGCCGGCCAGGCCCCACCTTAGAGTCACTGACGCTGGGCACCACAGGCCCCAGTTGACCCAGTTTACTGGGTCCACTGCTGACTGGGCACCATGTCCCACTGACATGCGGGCCCCACTAGTTTAATATGTTTTTAAAATAAATAAAATGCTAATTAAAATGTTAATTAATCTATTAGTTAATAAGTTAGCTAATCATTCACTGACAGCGGGTCCCAGTAACTAATTAGGTTAATTAGTTAATTTAAACTACTGTTAATTTAGTCTAGTCTATGACAGAGGGGCCCCACCTGTCAGGTTTGACTCTGGTCAGCCAGAGTTGACTACTGACGGCATCATTGTGTCGTGCTGATGTCACCGTTTACTGTTTTGGATAATTTGAATTTAGTAATTATATTAATTCTAGAAATTCAGTAAAAACTTTGTAAAATCATAGAAATTAAACCGTAGCTCCGATGGAAAAACTTTATACATGAAAGTTGCTCAGAACGACGAGACGAATCCAACCGTGCTATCTTTTTTTGTGTTGGGACCCTCTACGGAGGTGAACCCACAACTTTTAGCCTGTTTCCGGTAGATGAATAGTGCATATACACCGATTAATAAATCCAACTTAAATCCTAAAATAACTAATATGACTTAGACATGCTTTTAGGCAACCCTGCACTGCACGTTAGCATAGCATGCTCTGTGTTGCATATGTTTGCTGTGTATTTATTTGTTTCCTCCCCCTCTTCTATCTCGGTAGACCCCGACACCGACACCGTCCCCGAGACCGACGCAGCTCCGGAGATCGACGACCCCACTGACGAACCTGCCTTTGCCGCCGAGCAACCAGGCAAGCACCCTCCCTTTGAACATGCCGATATCACCTATTCTTTCTCTCTTATGCTTGCATTAGAAATTGCTGCTGCTCCTGTTTATCCTATTTCTGATGCATAGCCTGTTTTTGTAACTACTGTTGATACCTACCTATTTATCCTAAACTACTTAGTATAGGCTGGGTAGAGACCCACTAGAGACCCCACTTTGTCCCCAGTTGCCCCCGCTGGATTATCAGATGACTCGATCAACATGATCGACAACCAGGGCCCGGCACCGCACATCACCTAGTTGTACGACACTGGAGCATTACCATCGAGTGCCGAGGGTGATACCTCGTTTTGCACTTCTGATGTTAACTCTGTAGAGTAGCTATTCGGTCGTGGTCCTCGAGGGTGATTCCTCCTTCACCACTCCCGATAACGACGCCATCGTGCAACACCTCAAGTCTGAACCTCGAGGGTGGTTCCTCCTAAGTTCACTTTGACGACTTCATTAGGTGGAATCCATCGAGGGTGATTCCTCAGGTTTCCCCCTAGTGTTTGGACACACGGTTACTTTGACTTAACACAGAACCATGATGACATCGGGTCAGCCCTGAGGGGTACCCTCGAGTGTTGGGAAGTCAGGTTGACTTGGAGGGTACCCGAGAGATAAATACAAGGCGTGGCCGGGCATTCTTAGCCCTTGCCCCAAGTCCTCGAGGCGGGGCGACGGGGTCACATCGATCGTGAGTCTCTGCTCGTTACCGCACTACCAAAACACTAACGATTTGGATATTTGATCTGAGTGGGCCTTTGGCCCGATAGCACTAACCATCATGTGGGAATAGTTATGGGCACTCTGCATCGTGGCATCAGCTGAAAGCTCTGTCAGACGTCCAGTTCAGCATGATGGGCTTGTCGGGCCAGTGCCATCCATGATGAGGTGGTGCTCGTCCCGGCTCGTCGCACAACGACCCGGAGTGCATAGGGCGATGGCCCAAGACCCCTGAGCGCTTAGGATATAGACCGACGGGGACCTCTCTGCTGAGCTTTAGGTAGGGCTGCGGTGTGTCGTTTGGCCGAGGCCGGGCTTGACCCAGAAAAGTGTGTACGGCCGGAATTAAGCGAGCGTGGTGGGTAAGTTGGTGCACCCCTGCAGGAAAGAACTAATCTATGCATAGCCGGATCCTCGGTAATGGACGCTCGGAGTTGTATCCCGATCGATACAACTAGAACTGGATACTTGTGATGAGAAATGGATAGTATGGCTCTGGGATTGCTTTCTCGCAGGGAGTCGAGCAAGGATCTCTGGGCGAGGTATATACTGATTACTGCTACTATTTTTTTACTATACTAATCTACACTCTTCTAATGCTGCAAGACCGCTGAAGATGCTAGTCTTCGATAGGACTAGGCCTTCTCTCTATTCTGGCATTTCTGCAGCCCAGTCCACATATACAGCCTTTCTTTGATAATGTTACATCTGTAGTGTAGATCCTTGCTTGCTGAGTACTTCGGATGAGTACTCACGGTTGCTTTGCTTCCTCTTTTTCTCCATACCCGTTTGATGCAACCAGATGACGGAGCCCCGGAGCCAGCTGCCCCCGTCGATGACTACTACTACCACCCCGAGGGTGGTTACTACTTCGATCTTGCCGACGACCAGGAGTAGGATCGGAGGGTCCCAGGCAGGAGGCCTGCGCCTTTTCGATCGTAGCTTTTGTTTTGTATCGCCTTCTTAAGGGCTTATCTGTTTTATCTTTTATATCTGTACTCAGATATCTGATGCTTCCGCTGACGCTTGTAAGCGAGCTTATGTATTCGAGCCCTCGAGGCCCCTGGCTTGTAATATAAAGCTTGTATTATTTTAAATTTGTGTCTAGAGTTGTGTTGTGATGTCTTCAAGTGAGTCCTTAGGCTTGATCGTGTGCATTTGCGTGTATGATTAGTGCATGATTGAGCCGGGGGCGTCACAGGTTGGTATCAGAGCCGACTACCTATAGGATCCCCCTTTCCAATTCCTTGGCCGAAGTTGAGTCTGGTATCCGAAAACTGTTTTACTAACATGCCTGTGTGGCTTACGGGCCCACGTTGCCAATTGGGTGGTATTAGGATCTTTTATTCCTCGTCTATACTCTAGGAATTTGATCTCTCCTCTATTCGGGTTAAAGATTTTACTAACGCCGACACTTAGGATCTCGTAAATCTCGTCTACCTGGAGAGCTGGATATCTGTGCTTAATTCCTTACCATTGATCTGATTAGTCTGATAATCATTTTCCTTTCCATTGGTTTGTTTAACATTTCTCTCCGAGTTGTATTATACTTCTCATTGTCATTTGACAATCCTGAATTTCCTCTGTTTCAGATGGATCGTTTGTTTCCACCACGCCCTGCGACGCAGCTTGTGCTTCGAACTTGGGCTCGTGATGCCCCTGGTTTTCCAGCTGTCCTGATCGCCCTGCTGACTAGACTGGGTTACCGCTGGTACCCTGAGTACATGGTCTATGAGGATTACCGCGAGTTCAACCAGGAGCAGTACCATGCTGACGTTCGTATCTATGATCAGCAAGATGACTCAGACACTGAGCTACACCTTTTTCACGGTATCGGCGTGACGATTGAGATGGCAGTCCATGATGCCGCCTACTCTGCTGTTGCATGTCTCCAAGGAGAGCATAGCATTAGCTTGGATGCCTCTGAGTTCCGATACATTCCGTATGCCCCTGCTGGAGATGCTACTGGGTACTACACAGCTATCTGTGCCCCGTATGAGCATCGTCGTTACGACCCGCAGGTTCTGATTCAGTGAACTTAGGCTCTGGATCGCACTGTTCAGGCTCTTGCCGTCGAGTTGTTTGCCACTCGAGCACGTCTCTACGATGCTATGATGTAGTTGCTACCAGCTGTTCATGCAGGGATACATCCGGAGTACATCCTTTACCCGCGCAGGACTCAGATGTATGCTGGTATTGATTGGCCTGCTGTTGGAGGTCACACACCTGCACGTGGGCCTCTTCTTCCAGCTCGAGACCAGATTCTGCATCAGAGTGCACATGGAGAGCAGGATTTTCCTGCGACGGCCATTCATTGTCCGCACTTGCAGTTACCCCGTTATAGAGGTTTTTCTCGATGTTGATGTAGCGTGTCGCTATGTCGCGTAGTTGTATCCCTCCACCGTGTGCCTGCGTGCCACCTAAGTTGTCTAGCTTACCTTCATGTTGTTATAACGTTGTTTTGTAACCGAACTTATGTATGGATCTGTATTTCTTAATTGGCTACTGTTAAGTATCTATTACACTGCTTGATTGTTGTCGTGACCGGTAAGATGTCACCGTTCTCCCTACTTTTGATTGACACCCCCACAGTTCCACAGGATCGGAACCTAACTCTCCTTTACATCCTTGATTCCGGAGTATCATTTGCTCTTGGCTATGTGTGTTGTCACGAGCCACCCTCCGATAGTTGATCTATTCCCATTGCTTTGAACCCCTTTCACTCTGCCTCAGGCATTGAACGATCGCCTACCAATTTGAAACTTCTTATTGTACCTTCATACTTTGCTCTTGATGTTATCTTAAGTTTCAACTCGAGAGATACTTCTGCCACATTCCCTGAATTGTCCACCAGATAATCGACCCGATAAAGGTCAGTTCTCCCAAAGTTACCCTTTACTTCCCCACTTAAATCTCGGGACAAGATTTCTTGTAGTGGAGGATATTTGTAACACCCCAGTATCACTCTACAGTAATCCCCCTCTTATGGTGGTCTCGACATCATGCTTTACTAAGCTAAAATGCCACTTGTCTAAAATCTACTTCAAATTCAAAATTCAAATGCATGTTAAATATTTATTTCATCTGTCATGCAAGCAAAATAGTTCATCCCATGGAAAATAATCTCTAAATATTTGTCATGTTGAAATCAACATTTTTGCAATTCCCAATTTGCCCCTGGGAATTTATTCTCTGGTCCAGCAGTATTTAAGATGGCCTTTTCATTTTCTAAAAATGCTTGGACAACTCCTGATGGCCCCAAACTTTTTGTGGCAGCGCAGAATATTCCATTATATCCGTGTGGCCCAGTTTCACATTTATACAAAATCATTTGGCAGCTGGAAAAATTGCAAAACAGAGCCTGTAAAAGAAAACAGAGAAAGAAATAAAAAGAAAAGAAAAAGGCCTGGACTGACTGGGCCTTAGTGCACAGTGGCAGGCCCAGCCAGCCCAGCCAGCCCCGCGCACAGACATCGTCTCCCTCCTCACCGTGTCACCACGCGCGCTTGCCCGACGCCGCTCACCGCCGCCACCGCACTCGCTAGCCGTCCCGCGTCGCTACAGCGCCGTCGAGAGGATAAGAACCTCCCCCTCGGCCTCCCCTCCATCCATATCCACTCTCCCTCCCTCTCCATTACTCTCTTCCTCGCTTCCCGAGCTCACCCGAGCGTTGCCATGGCTGTCGTGGTTCTAAGTCTGACAGTAGAATAGGGGGTAGGTATGAGGAGGCAAGATCCTAGCTACGGTGAGGTTGTGCATGCAAGATTTACGAGTTCAGGCCCTTCTCGGAGGAAGTAACAGCCCTACGTCTCGGCGCCCGGAGGCTCGGTCGATTGGATTATGCGTGAAGTTACAGGGGGTGCGAACCCTTGTGCCTGAGGAGGGGGGTGGCTTATATAGAGTTCGCTAGACCCCTCCAGACCTCAGTTACACAGGATATATTGTACATAAAGAGGGGACGTTACTGGTAACGCCAGCAATAAAGGCATATAAATGATCATTAAGACTTCGGAGTGAACGCCTGACCGTTGCCGTTCTGAGCGACTTTAGATCTTCTGTCTTCTGAGTGATTTCTGATGTGGTCGAGTGAGGACACTCCGGTCGAATGGAATTGGGTTTTCCGAGTGGAATGCTTATGGTCGAGTGAATGGTATTGTCCTTGAATATCCCTGACTTTAAGGTAATGTCCTTGGGAAGGGTGTCTAGGTCAGGCCTATTACCCTACCCCAGGTACATGTCATCGTCAATGGCTGCACCGCTGTCGTTCATGTAGCCACAGGGCTTCCCGCGACCAGCCACCGTGCCCACGGGACGCGCCATTGACTTCCACGTCGCCTGGAGCTAGCCGTTGGAGCCGGGGCCCTCTGCAGCGCCGGATCTCCTCCGCCCCCTTTCGTTCGGTCACCGGTGATCTTCCTCCTCTCCGGCGACTCCTTCTGCTACTAATCTGACACCGGGCCACCTTGTGCCTTCACAGTGAGCCACTGCATCTCCCCTTCCCCCTTTCGTCGCTGTTAGTTGGCCGTAGCTACCGTTCCATGTGAGCCCGAGCCCGTCGCCGCGAAGCTCGTCGCCAGCGAGGCTCCGGTGGCCAAATGGTCACGGGCTCGCGTCCGTTAGCCTCGCCGCACTGCATAGCACCCGCCTAGCTTCTTCTTCCGCTCGTTTGCTTGCCGGAATGATCTCCCCGTAGCTCACCCGAATAAGCTCGCCGCCGGTGAGGTCGTGCCGCTCGTTTTCGGCCATCTCAGCTCCGGCCACACCTCCCATTCGACTCGGCGTGCTCTTCTTGTTCGAACGCGACCAACCCCGCACCAAACCGATGACCGTAGCCGAATCCCGGCGAGTTCCCGAGCCGCGCCGCCGTGTTCGAGGTCACCGGAGCCCTCTCCGGCGCCGCCACCGACGTGGCCGGCCGGGCCCCACCTTAGAGTGACTGACGCTGGGCCCCACGGGCCCTAGTTGACCCAGTTGACTAGGTCAACTGCTGACTGGGCACCGTGTCCCACTGACATGCGGGCCCCACTAGTTTAATACGTTTTTAAAATAAATAAAATGCTAATTAAAATGTTAATTAATTTGTTAGTTAATTAGTTAGCTAATCAATCACTGACAGCGGGTCCCAGTAACTAATTAGGTTAATTAGTTAATTTAATCTACTGTTAATTTAGTCAAGTCTATGACACAGGGGCCCCACCTGTCAGGTTTGACTCTGGTCAGCCAGAGTTGACTGCTGACGACATCATTGTGTCATGCTGATGTCACCGTTTACTGTTTTGGATAATTCGAATTTAGTAATTATATTAATTCCAGAAATTCACTAAAACTTTGTAAAATCATATAAATTAAACCGTAGCTCCGATGGAAAAACTTTATACATGAAAGTTGCTCAGAACGACAAGACGAATCCAACCGTGCCATCTGTTTCCGTGTCGGGACCCTCTACGGAGGTGAACCCACAACTTTTAGCCTATTTCCGGTAGATGAATAGTGCATATACACCGGTTAATAAATCCAACTTAAATCCTAAAATAACTAATATGACTTAGACATGCTTTTAAGCAACCCTGCACTGCACGTTAGCATAGCATGCTCTGTGTTGCATATGTTTGTTGTGTATTTATTTGTTTCCTCCGCCTCTTCAATCTCGGTAGACCCCGACACCGACACCGTCCCCGAGACCGACGCAGCTCCGGAGATCGACGACCCCACTGACGAACCTGCCTTTACCGCCGAGCAACCAGGCTAGCACCCCCCCTTTGAACATGCCGATATCGCCTATTCTTTCTCTCTTATGCTTGCATTAGAAATTGCTGCCGCTCCTGTTTATCCTATTTCTGATGCATAGCCTGTTTTTGTAACTGCTATTGATACCTACCTATTTATCCTAAACTGCTTAGTATAGGCTGGGTAGAGACCCCACTTTGTCCCCAGTTGCCCCCGCTGGATTATCAGATGACTCGATCAACGTGATCGACAACCAGGGCCCGGCACTGCACATCACCCCCTTAGTTGTATGACACTGCAGCGTTACCATCGAGTGCCGAGGGTGATACCTCATTTAGCACTTATGATGTTAACTCTGTAGAGTTGCTATTCGGTCATGGTCCTCGAGGGTGATTCCTCCTTCACCACTCCCGATAACGACGCCATCGTGCAACACCTCAAGTGTGAACCTCGAGGGTGGTTCCTCCTAAGTTCACCTTGATGACTACATTAGGTGGAATCCATCTAGGGTGATTCCTCAGATTTCCCCCTAGTGTTTGGACACACGGTTACTTTGACTTAACATAGAACCATGATGACATCGGGTCGGCCCTGAGGGGTACCCGCGAGTGTTGGGAAGTCGGGTTGAACTGGAGGGTACCCGAGAGATAAATATGAGGCATGGCCGGTCATTCTTAGCCCTTGCCGCAAGTCCTCGAGACGGGGTGACAGGGTCACATCGATCGTGAGTCTCTGCTCGTTACCGCACTACCAAAACACTAACGATTTGGATATTTGATCTGAGTGGGCCTTTGGCCTGATAGCACTAACCATCACGTGGGAATAGTTATGGGCACTCTGCATCGTGGCATCAGCCGAAAGCTCTGTCAGACATCTAGTTTAGCATGGTGGGCCTGTCGGGCGAGTGCCATCCATGATGAGGTGGTGCTCATCCCGGCTCATCGCACAACGACCCAGAGTGCACAGGGCGATGGCCCAAGACCCCTGAGTGCTTTGGATATAGACCGACGGGGACCTCTCTGCTGAGCTTTAGGTAGGGTTGCGGTGTGTCATTTGGCCGAGGCCGGGCATAACCCAGAAAAGTGTGTCCGGCCGGAGTTAAGCGAGCGTGGTGGGTAAGTTGGTGCACCCCTGCAGGGAAGAACTAATCTATGCATAGCCGGATCCTCGGTAACGGACACTTGGAGTTGTATCCCGATCGATACAACTAGAACTGGATACTTGTGATGAGAAATGGATAGTATGGCTCTGGGATTGCTTTCTCGCAGGGAGTCGAGGAAGGATCTCTGGGCGAGGTTGATACTGATTACTGCTACTACTTTTTTACTATACTAATCTACACTCTTCTAATGCTGCAAGACCGCTGAAGATGCTGATCTTTGCTAGGACTAGGCCTTCTCTCTATTCTGGCATTTCTGCAGCCCAGACACATATACAGCCTTTCTTTGATAATGTTGCATTTGTAGTGTAGATCCTTGCCTTTTGAGTACTTCGGATGAGTACTCACGGTTGCTTTGCTTCCTCTTTTTCCCCATACTGTTTGATGCAACCAGATGGCGGAGCCCAGGAGCCAGCTTCCCCCGTTGACGACTACAACTACCACCCCGATGGTGGTTACTACTTCGAGCTTGCCGATGACCAGGAGTAGGATCGGAGGGTCCCAGGCAGGAGGCCTGCGCCTTTTCGATCGTAGCTTTTGTTTTGTATCGCCTTCTTAAGGGCTTATCTATTTTATCTTTTATATCTGTACTCAGATATCTGATGCTTCCACTGACGCTTGTAAGCGAGCTTATGTATTCGAGCCTTGAGGCCCCTGGCTTGTAATATAAAGCTTGTATTATTTTAAATTTGTGTGTAGAATTGTGTTGTGATATCTTCAAGTGAGTCCTTAGGATTGATCGTGTGCATTTGAGTGTATGATTAGTGCACGATTGAGCCGGGGGCGTCACAGTCTTGACTTGGCGTAGATCTCCCTGGCAACAGCGCCAGAAATTCTTCCTGCTACTTCTTGAGCTTGCGTTAGTTTTTCCCTTGAAGAGGAAAGGGTGATGCAGCAAAGTATAGATAAGTATTTCCCTCAGTTAGAGAACCAAGGTATCAATCCAGTGGGAGACAACGCACAAATCACCTAGCACCTGCACAAACAATCAAACAACTTGCACCCAACGCGATAAAGGGGTTGTCAATCCCTTCACGGTTACTTGCAAAAGTGAGATCTGATAGAGATAGGTAAAACTAAACAAAAGATAAAGTAAATATTTTTGGGTTTTTTGGTTTATAGATCTAAAAATAAAAGATTGCAAAATAGTAGATCGGAAAGTAATATGATGGAAAATAGTAGATCGGAAACTTATATGATGGAAAATAGACCCGAGGGCCATAGGTTTCACTAGAGGCTTCTCTCACGATAGCAAATATTACGGTGGGTGAGCAAATTACTGTCGAGCAATTGATAGAAAAGCGCAAAGTTATGACGATATCCAAGGCAATGATTATGAAATATAGGCATCACGTCCGTGTCAAGTAGACCAAAATGATTCTGCATCTACTACTTTTACTCCACACATCGGTCGACTCCTGCCTGCATCTAGAGTATTAAGTTCATGAAGAACAGAATAACGCATTAAGTAAGATGAAATGATGTAGAGGAATAAACTCAAGCAATATGATGTAAACCCCATCTTTTTATCCTCGATGGCAACAATACAATACGTCCCTTGCTGCCCCTACTGTCACTGGGAAAGGACACCGCAAGATTGAACCCAAAGCTAAGCACTTCTCCCATTGCAAGAAAAACCAATCTAGTTGGCCAAACCAAACCGATAATTCGAAGAGAATTACAAAGATATCAAATCATGCATATAAGAATTCAGAGAAGATTCAAATAATATTCATAGATAAACTGACCATAAATCCACAATTCATCGGATCTCAACAAACACACCGCAAAAGAATATTACATCAGATAGATCTCCAAGAACAATGAGGAGAACATGGTATTGAGAATCAAAGAGAGAGAAGAAGCCATCTAGCTACTAGCTATGGACCCATAGGTCTGAGGTAAACTACTCACGCTTCATAGGAAGGGCAATAGATTTGATGTAGAAGCCCTCCGTGATCGAACCCCCCTCCGGCAGGGTGCCAGAAAAGGTCCCTAGATGGGATCTCACGGGTACAGAAGGTTGCGGCGGTGGAAAAGTCTTTTCGTGGATGCTTCTGAGGGTTTTGGAATATATGTGAATATATAGGATGAAGAAGTAGGTCGGTGGAGTCACGTGGGGCCCACAAGGCAGGGGGTGCGCCCTACCCCCTGGGCGCGCCCTCCCCCCTTGTCGCTGCCTTGTGGCTCTTCTGACTTGAACTCCAAGTCTCCGGGGTGTCTTCTGGTCCAAGAAAAATCATCGCAAAAGTTTTATTCCGTTTGGACTCCGTTTGGTATTCCTTTTCTGCGAAACTCAAAAATAAGGAAAAAATAGAAACTGGCACTGGGCTCTAGGTTAATAGGTTAGTCCCAAAAATAATATAAAATAGCATAATAATGCATATAAAACATCCAAAATAGATAATATAATAGCATGGAACAATAAAAAATTATAGATACGTTGGAGACGTATCACACGACTCCTTACAAGAAAAGAGAAGATTCACCAAAGAGGAGAAGTAAAAGAGATGAATCACCACCAAGAGAGAAGGAGTAGAGATGACCGTTATGAAGGAAGGCCCTCTCTTAGAAGCAATGATTCGGAAAGGAAGGACAAGTCATCAAATAGCTACACAAGACGAAGACATCAAGCTCACGTTGGTGAATGGGTATCCGGTTCCGACTTCGACTTTGACAACTACTCCGAGAGAAGCTATCACTCCGACTCCGAATATACTCAAGATCAAGGTGTTGCCGGACTTGCACTTGTGTCATCCAACTCCTATGACATATTTGACTCACCAAATGAAGGAATTGGAAGATGCTTCATGGCCAAAGGCCCTAAGGTATCACACCCCGAGTATGTTGATTTCAATAGTGATGAAGATGATTTGCTAGGTGATGATGATTTAGTTGTTGACAACACTAGTAATGAAAACTATGATGAAATTGCTATTAATCATGCTAATCAAGAGGAAATGAATGACAATGATAAGAAGGAGATTGAGCGTCTAACTAAAGAACTAAACACTCTTAATTTAGCTCATGAAACAACTCTAGAGGATCATAGAGAGCTCCTAAGAACTCATGAGAAGCTACGCTTCGTGAAGCTAAATTTAGAGAAAGAGCATGGGTTCCTAAACCAATCAATGATGATCTTCGAAAGAAGAGTTCTTCTTACATTGCCAAGCATTTACTCTTGTCTACTTATATGCCACAAGTAAAATCTAGCAATAAGAACAAGAAAGATTCTTCCTCTAGTAGTAACAATAATCATGTTAAATCCAATATTGTTGCTTCTAGTAGTTCTCTTGATTCCACTAATGATTCTCTTAGCCAAATTACACTTGAGCAAGAAAATAGCTTATTGATGGGACTTATAAAGAAAGGTGTTTATGAGAGCCTTACCGGAAGTAAGCAATTTGAGGAAATTGTACGTAAGCAAGGAAGGCACCGGAAGAATCAAGGCGTTGGTTTTGAACGAAAGCTCAATGCCAATGGAGTTGAGTGGGAAGAAGATCAATACCCAAAGATGAAGTTTGTTCCTCAACAAGAGAAGTATGACCCACTTATTTCAAGGGAACACAAGCTCAAGATGATCTTCCACCACTAGACCACAAGCTAAAAGGCAAGGACAAGCTTCATGAAGAGATTGATTCATTTGAAGAAGCTCCTAAGGCCATGGTCAAGTGGGTTCCCAAGACTACATAAAGTTCTACTTCATCAAGTACTACTATGATGACCCACAAGTATACGGTATCTATCGTAGTCCTTTCGATAAGTAAGAGTGTCGAACCCAACGAGGAGCAGAAGGAAATGACAAGCGGTTTTCAGCAAGGTATTCTCTGCAACCACTGAAATTATCAGTAACAGATAGTTGTGTGATAAGATAATTCATAACGGGTAATAAGTAACAAAAGTAAACAAGGTGCAGCAAGGTGGCCCAATCCTTTTTGTAGCAAAGGACAAGCCTGGACGAACTCTTATATAAAGCAAAGCGCTCCCGAGGACACATGGGAATTGTTGTCAAGGTAGTTTTCATCATGCTCATATGATTCGCGTTCGTCACTTGGATAATTTGATATGTGGGTGGACCAGTGCTTGGGTGCTTCCCTTCCTTGGACAAGCCTCCCACTTATGATTAACCCCTCTCGCAAGCATCCGCAACTACGAAAGAAGAATTAAGATAAATCTAACCATAGCATGAAACATATGGATCCAAATCAGCCCCTTACGAAGCAACGCATAAACTAGGGTTTAAGCTTCTGTCACTCTAGCAACCCATCATCTACTTATTACTTACCAATGCCTTCCCCTAGGCCCAAATCATGGTGAAGTGTCATGTAGTCGACTTTCACATAACACCACTAGAGGAAAGACAACATACATCTCATCAAAATATCGAACGAATACCAAATTCACATGATTACTTATAACAAGACTTCTCCCATGTCCTCAGTGAAGGAAATATACCCTAGAGGCAATAATAAAGTTGTTATTTTATATTTCCTTATATCATGATAAATGTTTATTATTCATGCTAGAATTGTATTAACTGGAAACTTGATACATGTGTGGATACATAGACAAAACACCGTGTCCCTATTAAGCCTCTACTAGACTAGCTCATTAATCGAAGATGGTTAAGTTTCCTAACCATAGACATGTGTTGTCATTTGATGAATGGGTTCACATCATTAGAAGAATGATGTGATGGACATGACTCATCCGTTAGCTTAGCATATTGATCGTTCAGTTTTATTGCTATAGCTTTCTTCATGTCATATACATATTCCTTTGACTATGAGATTATGCAACTCCCGGATACCGGAGGAATACCTTATGTGCTATCAAACATCACAACGTAACTGGGTGATTATAAAGATGATCTACAGGTATTTCCAAAGGTGTTTGTTGGGTTGGCATAGATCGAGATTAGGATTTGTCACTCCGAGTATCGAAGAGGTATCTCTGGGCCCTCTCAGTAATACACATCATAAGAAGCCTTGCAAGCAATGTGACTAATGAGTTAGTTATGGGATGATGTATTACGGAATGAGTAAAGAGACTTGCCAGTAACAAGATTGAACTAGGTATGAAGATACCGACGATCGAATATCGGGCAAGTAACATACCGATGGCAAAGGGAATAATGTATGTTGTCATTACGTTACGACCGATAAAGATCTTCGTAGAATATGTGGGAGCCAATATGAGCATCCAGGTTCCGCTATTGGTTATTGACCGGAGAAGTGTCTCGGTCATGTCTACATAGTTCTCGAACCCGTAGGGTCCGCACGCTTAACGTTCGATGACGATTTTGTATTATATGAGTTATGTGATTTGGTGACCGAATGTTGTTCGGAGTCCCGGATGAGATCATGGACATGACGAGGAGTCTCGAAATGGTCGAGAGGTAAAGATTGATATATAGGATGATAGTATTCGGACACCGGAAGTGTTCCGGATTGTATCGGGTATTTATCGGAGTACCGGGGGGGTTACCGGAACCCCCGGGGGAAAGATATGGGCCATATGGGCCATGAGAGGGGAGCACACCACCCCACAAGGGGTGGCATGCCCCCTATGGAAGCTGGCCTAATTGGAAAAGTAAAAAGGGGGATTCGGCCCCCCCTTCCTTTCTCTCTTCTCCCTTCCCTTTTCCCCCTCCGGTAAAAAGTAAAGGGAGGAGGCCAAATTGGGAGGACCCCAAGTAGGATTCCTCCTACTTGGGGTGCCCCCTTGGCTGCCTCTCCTCCCCTCCAACCTATATATATATGTGGGGGGGCACCGCTAGAACACACACCAACAATTGTTAGCCGTGTGCGGCGCCCCCCTCCACAGTTTACGCCTCCGGTCATATTCACGTAGTGCTTAGGCGAAGCCCTGCGCGGATCACTTCACCATCATCGTCACCATGCCGTCGTGCTGACGGAACTCTCCCTCGACACTTTGCTAGATCAAGAGTTCGAGGGACATCATCGAGCTGAACGTGTGCAGAACTCAGAGGTGCCGTACGTTTGGTGCTTGATCGGTCGGAACGAGAAGAAGTTCGACTACATCAACCGCATTAACAAACGCTTCCGCTTTCGGTCTACGAGGGTACGTAGATACACTCTCCCCCTCTCGTTGCTATGCATCTCCTAGATAGATCTTGAGTGAGCGTAGGAAATTTTTTGAAATTGCATGCTACGTTTCAAACAGTGGTATCCGAGCCAGGTCTATGCGTAGATGATATGCACGAGTAGAACACAAAGAGTTGTGGGCGGTGATAGTCATACTGCTTACCACCAACGACTTATTTTGATTCAGCGATATTGTTGGATGAAGCGGCCCGGACCAACCTTACATGACCACGTTCATGAGACCGGTTCCACCGACAGACATGCAACTAGTTTTGCATAAAGGTGGCTGGCGGGTGTCTGTTTCTCCTACTTTAGTTGAATCAAATTTGACTGCGGCCAGTCCTTGTTGAAGGTTAAAACAGCAAACTTGATAAATCACCGTTGTGGTTTTGATGCGTAATTAAGAACGGTTCTTGTTAGAAGCCCGTAGCAGCCACGTAAAACTTGCAACAACAAAGTAGAGGACGTCTAACTTGTTTTTGCAGGGCATGTTGTGATGTGATATGGTCAAGACATGATGTGATATACATTGTTGTATGAGATGATCATGTTTTGTAAAAGTTATCGACAACTGGCAGGAGCCTTATGGTTGTCGCTTTATTGTATGAAATGCAAACGCCATGTAATTGCTTTACTTTATCACTATGCGTTAGCGATAGTTATAGAAGCAATAGTTGGCGAGACGACCACGATGCAACGATGGAGATCAAGGTGTCAAGCCGGTGATGATGGAGATCATGACGATGCTTTGGAGATGGAGAGAAAAAGCACAAGATGATGATGGCCATATCATGTCACATATTTTGATTGCATGTGATGTTTATCTTTTATGCATCATATTTTGCTTAGTACGGCGGTAGCATTATAAGATGATCCCTTAACTAAATTTCAAGGTATAAGTGTTCTCCCTGAGTATGCACCATTGCGACAGTTCGTCGTGTTGAGACACCACGTGATGATCGGGTGTGATAGACTCTATGTTCAAATACAATGGGTGCAAGACAGTTTTGCACATGCGGAATACTCGGGTTAAACTTGACGAGCCTGGCATGTACAGACATGGCCTCGAAACACTAGAGACCGAAAGGTCGAACGTGAATCATATAGTAGATATGATCAACATAGAGATGTTCACCATTGATGACTATCCCATCTCACGTGATGATCGGAAATGGGTTAGTTGATTTGGATCACGTATCATTTAGATGACTTGAGGGATGTCTATCTAAGTGGGAGTTCATTAGTAATTTGATTAATTGAACTTAATTTATCATGAACTTAGTCTTGATAGTTTTTGGATATCTATGTTGTAGATCAATAGCTCGCGTATAGCTCCCCTGTTTTATTTTTGATATGTTCCTAGAGAAAACTAAGTTGAAAGATGATAGTAGCAATGATGCGGACTGGGTCCGTGATCTGAGGATTATCCTCATTGTTGCATAAAAGAATTATGTCCTTGATGCACCACTAGGTGATAGACCTATTGCAGGAGCAGATGCAAACGTTATGAACGTTTAGCAGGCTCGATATGATGACTATTTGATAGTTTAGTGCGCCATGCTTTACGGCTTAGAACCGGGACTTCAAAAATGTTTTGAATGCCACGAAGCATATGAGATGTTCCAAGAGCTGAAATTGGTATTTTAGACTCATGCCCGTGTCGAGAGGTATGAGACCTCTGACAAGTACTTTGCCTACAAGATGGAGGAGAATAGCTCAGCAAGTGAGCATGTGTTCAGAATGTTTGAGTACTACAATCGCTTGAATCAAGTGCGAGTTAATCTTCCAGATAAGATAGTGATTGATAAAATTCTCTAGTCACTATCACTAAGCTACTAGAACTTCGTGATGAACTATAATATGCAAGGGATGACGAAAATGATTCCCAAGATCTTCGTGATGCTAAAATCGGTGAAGGTAGAAATCAAGAAAGAGCATCAAGTGTTGATGGTTAACAAGACCACTAGTTTCAAGAAAAAGGGCAAGGGAAAGAAAGGGAACTTCAAGAAGAATGGCAAGCAAGTTGTCTCTCCCGTGAAGAAGCCCAAAGCTGGACCTAAGCCTGAAACTGAGTGCTTCTACTGCAAAGGAAATGGTTACTGGAAGCGGAACTGCCCCAAATACTTGGCGGATAAGAAGGATGGCAAAGTGAACAAAGGTATATTTGATATACATGTTATTGATGTGTATTTTACTAGTGTTCATAGTAGCCCCTGGGTATTTGATACCAGTTCAGTTGCTAAGATTAGTAACTCGAAACAGGAGTTGCAAAATGAACAGAGACTAGTTAATGACGAGGTGACGATGTGTGTTGGAAGTGATTCCAAGGTTGATAAGATCACCATCGCACACTCCCTCTACCTTCGGGATTAGTGTTGGACCTAAATAAATAAATGTTATTTGGTGTTTGCGTTGAGCATGAATATGATTGGATCATGTTTATTGCGATACGGTTATTCATTTAAGTGAGAGAATAATTATTGTTCTGTTTACATGAATAAAACCTTCTATGGTCATACACTCAATGTAAATGGTTTATTGAATCTCGATCATAGTGATACACATATATTCATAATATTGATGCCAAAGATGCAAAGTTGATAATGATAATGCAACATATTTGTGGCACTTCCGTTTAGGTCATATTGGTGTAAAGCGCATGAAAAAACTCCATGCAGATGGGCTTTTGGAATCACTTGATTATGAATCATTTGATACTTGCGAACCATGCCTCATGGGCAAGATGACTAAAACTCCGTTCTCTGGAACAATGGAGCGAGCTAATGACTTATTGGAAATAATACATACCGATGTATACGGTCCGATGGGTGTTGAGGCACGCGGCGGGTATCATTATTTTCTGACCTTCACATATGATTTGAGCAGATATGGGTACATCTACTTGATGAAACACAAGTCTAAAACATTTGAAAAGTTCAAAGAATTTCAGAGTGAAGTGGAGAATCATCGTAATAAGAAAATAAAGTTTCTACGATCTGATCGCGGAGGCGAATATTTGAGTTACGAGTTTGGCCTTCATTTAAAACAATGTGGAATAGTTTCACAACTCACGCCACCTGGAACACCACAGCGTAATGGTGTGTCCGTACGTCGTAACCATACTTTATTAGATATGGTGCAATCTATGATGTCTCTTACCGATTTACCACTATCATTTTGGGGTTATGCATTAGAGACAGCTGCATTCACGTTAAATAGGGCACCGTCTAAATCCGTTGAGATGACACCGTATGAACTATGGTTTGGCAAGAAACCTAAGCTGTCGTTTCTTAAAGTTTGGGGATGCGATGCTTATGTCAAAAGGATTCAGCCTGATAAGCTTGAACCCAAATCGGAGAAGTGCGTCTTCATAGGATACCCAAAGGAAACAATTGGGTACACCTTTTACCACAGATCCGAAGGCAAGATCTTTGTTGCCAAGAATGGAACCTTTCTAGAGAAGGAGTTTCTCTCGAAAGAAGTGAGTGGGAGAAAAGTAGAACTTGATGAGGTAATTGTACCTTCTCTCGAATTGGAAAGTAACTCATCATAGAAAACCGTTCCCGTGATGCCTACACCAACAAGAGAGGAAGCTAATGATGATGATCATGAAACTTCAGATCAAATTACTACCGAACCTCATAGGTGAACTAGAACATGTTCCGCACCAGAGTGGTACGGTAATCATGTTCTGGAAGTCATGTTACTAGACCATGACGAACCTACGAACTATGAAGAAGCTATGATGAGCCCAGATTCTGATAAATGGCTTGAGGCCATGAAATCTGAGATAGGATCCATGTATGAGAACAAAGTATGGACTTTGGTGGATTTGCCCGATGATCGGCAAGCCATTAAGAATAAATAGATCTTCAAGAGGAAGACGGACACTGATGGTAGTGTTACTATCTACAAAGCTCGAATTATCGCAAAAGGTTTTTGACAAGTTCAAGGTGTTGACTACGATGAGATTTTCTCACTTGTATTGATGCTTAAATCTGTCCGAATCATGTTAGCAATTGCCACATTTTATGATTATGAAATCTGGCAAATGGACGTCAAAATTGCATTCCTTAACGGATTTCTTAAAGAAGAGTTGTATATGATGCAACCAAAAGGTTTTGTCAATCCTAAAGATGCTAACAAAGTGTGCAAACTCCAGCGATCCATCTATGGACTGGTACAAGCATCTCGGAGTTGGAATATACGCTTTGATAAGGTAATCAAAGCATATGGTTTTATACAGACTTATGGTGAAGCCTGTATTTACAAGAAAGTGAGTGGGAGCTCTGTAGCATTTCTGATATTATATGTGGATGACATATTGCTGATTGGAAATGATATAGAATTTCTGGATAGCATAAAAGGATACTTGAATAAGAATTTTTTCAATGAAAGACCTTGGTGAAGCTTCTTACGTATTGAGCATTAAGATCTATAGGGATAGATCGAGACGCTTGATAAGACTTTCAATGAATACATACCTTGACAAGATTTTGAAGGAGTTCAAAATGGATCAGTCGAAGAAGGAGTTCTTGCCTGTATTGTAAGGTATAAAGTTGAGTAAGACTCAAATCTTGACCACGGCAGAAGATAGAGAGAGAATGAAAGTCATTCCCTATGCCTCAGCCATAGGTTCTATAAAGTATGCCATGTTGTGTACCAGACCTGTTGTGTACCTTGCCATAAGTTTTGCAAGGGGTACAATAGTGATCCAGGAGTAGATCACTGGACAACGGTCAAAATTATCCTTAGTTAAGAGAACTAAAGAAATGTTTCTCGGTTATGGAAGTGATAAAGAGTTCATCGTAAAGGGATACGTCGATGCAAGCTTTTACACCGATCCAGAGGACTCTAAGTCTCAATCTGGATACGTAATAAAAGTGGGAGCAATTAGCTAGAGTAGCTCCATGCAGAGCATTGTAGACATAGAAATTTGCAAATTACATACGGATCTGAATATGGAAGACCCGCTGACTAAACCTCTCTCACAAGCAAAACATGATCATACCTTAATACTCTTTGGGTGTTAATCACATGGCGATGTGAACTAGATTATTGACTCTAGTAAACTCTTTGGGTGTTAGTCACATGGTGATGTGGACTATTGGTGTTAATCACATGGCGATGTGAGCTAGATTATTGACTCTAGTAAACCCTTTGGGTGCTGGTCACATGGCGATGTGAACTATTGGTGTTAATCACATGGCGATGTGAACTAGATTATTGACTCTAGTGCAAGTGGGAGACTGAAGGAAATATGCCCTAGAGGCAATAATAAAGTTGTTATTTTATATTTCCTTATATCATGATAAATGTTTATTATTCATGCTAGAATTGTATTAACCGAAAACTTGATACATGTGTGGATACATAGACAAAACACCGTGTCCCTAGTAAGCCTCTACTAGACTAGCTCGTTAATAAAAGATGGTTAAGTTCCTAACCATAGACATGTGTTGTCATTTGATGAACGGGATCACATCATTAGGAGAATGATGTGATGGACATGACCCATCCGTTAGCTTAGCATATTGATCGTTCAGTTTTATTGCTATAGCTTTCTTCATGTCATATACATATTCCTTTGACTATGAGATTATGCAACTCCCGGATACCGGAGGAATACCTTGTGTGCTATCAAACGTCACAACATAATTGGGTGATTATAAAAATGCTCTACAGGTATTTCCGAAGGTGTTTGTTGGGTTGGCATAGATCGAGATTAGGATTTGTCACTCCGAGTATCGGAGAGGTATCTCTGGGCCCTCTCGGTAATACACATCATAAGAAGCCTTGCAAGCAATGTGACTAATGAGTTAGTTATGGGATGATGTATTATGGAACGAGTAAAGAGACTTGCCGGTAACGAAATTGAACTAGGTATGAAGATACCGACGATCGAATCTCGGGCAAGTAACATACCGATGACAAAGGGAATAACGTATGTTGTCATTACGGTATGAACAATAAAGATCTTCATAGAATATGTGGGAGCCAATATGAGCATCCAGGTTCCGCTATTGGTTATTGACCGGAGAAGTGTCTCGGTCATGTCTACATAGTTCTCGAACCCGTAGGGTCCGCACGCTTAACGTTCGATGACGATTTTGTATTATATGAGTTATGTGATTTGGTGACCGAATGTTGTTCGGAGTCCCGGATGAGATCACGGACATGACGAGGAGTCTCGAAATGGTTGACAGGTAAAGATTGATATATAGGATGATAGTATTCGGACACCAGATGTGTTCCGGGTTGTATCGGGTATTTATCGGAGTACCGGGGGGTTACCGGAACCCCCGGGGGAAAGATATGGGCCATATGGGCCATGAGATTGGAGCACACCAGCCCACAAGGGGTGGCGCGCGCCCCCCTATGGAAGCTGGCCGAATTGGAAAAGGAAAAAGGGGGATTCGGCCCCCCTTCCTTTCTCTCTTCTCCCTTCCCTTTTCCCCCTCCGGTAAAAAGGAAAGGGGGGAGGCCGAATTGGGAGGACCCCAAGTAGGATTCCTCCTACTTGGGGCGCCCCCTTGGCTGCCTCTCCTCCCCTCCAACCTATATATATGTGGGGGGGCACCGCTAGAACACACACCAACAATTGTTAGCCGTGTGCGGCGCCCCCCTCCACAGTTTACACCTCCGGTCATATTCACGTAGTGCTAAGGCGAAGCCTTGCGCGGATCACTTCACCATCACCGTCACCACGCCGTCGTGCTGACGGAACTCTCCCTCGACACTTTGCTGGATCAAGAGTTCGAGGGATGTCATCGAGCTGAACATGTGCAGAACTCGGAGATGCCGTACATTCGGTGCTTGATCGGTCGGAACGAGAAGAAGTTCGACTACATCAACCGCGTTAGTAAACGCTTCCGCTTTCGGTCTACGAGGGTACGTAGATACACTCTCCCCCTCTCGTTGCTATGCATCTCCTAGATAGATCTTGTGTGAGCGTAGGAATTTTTTTGAAATTGCATGCTACGTTTCCAACACTCAGGAACAAACGTAACTACTCACAAAGCATATTCATGTTCATAATCAGAGGAATATTAATTATCATTAAGGATCTGAACAAATGATCTTCCACCGAATAAACCAACTAGCATCAACTACAAGGAGTAATCAACACTACTAGCAACCACAGGTACCAATCTGAGGTTTTGAGACAAAGATCGGGTACAAGAGATGAACTAGGGTTTGAGAGGAGATGGTGCTGGTGAAGATGTTGATGGAGACTGATCCCCTCTCGATGAGAGGATCGATGGTGATGATTTCCCCCTCCCGGAGGGATGTTTCCCCAGCAGAACAGCTCCGCCGGAGCCCTAGATTGCTTCTGCCCAGGTTCCGCCTCGAGACGGCGGCGCTTCGTCCCGAAAGCTTCCTTCTTATTTCTTTCAGGTCAAAACACACCATATAGCAGAAAATGTGCGTCGGGGGCCTGCCAGGTGGCCCACAAGGACGGGGGCGCGCCCAGGGGGGTAGGGCGTGCCCTCCACCCTTGTGGATGGCAGGTGGCCCCCCTCTGGTACTTTCTTCGCCCAATATTTTTTATTAAATCCAAAATGACTCTCCGTGAAGTTTCAGGACTTTTGGAGTTGTACATAACAGGTCTCTAATATTTGCTGCTTTTCCAGCCCAGAATTCCAGCTGCCGGCATTCTCCCTCTTCATGTAAACCTTGTAAAATAAGATAGAAAAGGCATAAGTATTGTGCCATAATGTGTAATAACAGCCCATAATGCAGTAAATATTGATATAAAAGCATGATGCAAAATGGACGTATCAACTCCCCCAAGCTTAGACCTCGCTTGTCCTCAAGCGAAAGCCGATATCGAAAAATATGTCCACATGTTTAGAGATAGAGGTGTCGATAAAATAAAATAAGGGCATGAGGGCATCATGATCATCTTTAGAACAGCAACATATATTGTTATATAATTTCTTATGCTAAAGTAACAATTCGTTCACAAGGTAAAGTATGAATCAAAAACTTTATTGAAAACTAACAAACTATGATCTCAGTTATTGAAGCAATTGCAATTTATCATAACATCGGAAAGAGTCAATATAAGAGCTTTTCAGCAAGTCCACATACTCAACTATCATTTAGTCTTTCACAATTGCTAACACTCACACGATACTTATGGGTTCAAAGCTTCCATTGGACACAGAGAAAGATAGGGGCTTATAGTTTCGCCTCCCAACTTTTTACCTCAAGGGTAATGTCAACAATAATACTTTATGATAACCTACATCCGAGGGGATATATATCTGGATCTCTCCAACACATAGTGCTTGCCAAAGGAAAAAGTGTAAAAAGGAAATGTGAAGATCACCATGACTCTTGTATAAGGGTAGAAGATAAAAGTAAAAAGATAGGCCCTTCGCAGAGGGAAGCAGAGGTTGTCATGTGCTTTTATGGTTGGATGCACAAAATCTTAAGGCAAAAGAACATCACTTTATATTGCCGCTTGTGATAAAGAACTTTATTATGCAGTCTGTCGCTTTTATTTCTTCCATATCACAAGTTTGTATAAAGCTTATTTTCTTCACACTAATAGATCATACATATTTAGAGAGCAATTTTTATTGCTTGCACCGATGACAACTTACTTGAAGGATCTTACTCAATCCATAGGTAGGTATGGTGGACTCTCATGGCAAAACTGGGTTTAGGGATGTTTGGAAGCACAAGTAGTATCTCTACTTAGTGCAAAGAATTTGGCTAGCATGAGAGGGAAAGGCAAGCTCAACACGTTGGAGGATCCATGACAATATAACTTCTATTCGGATATAAGAAAACATAACCCATTACGTTGTCTTCCTTGTCCAACATCAACTTCTTAGCATGTCATATTTTGATGAGTGCTCACAATTACAAAAGATGTCCTAGATAGCATATTTATATGTGAAGCCTCTCTTTCTTTATTATTTCCTATTAATTGCAACAATGACCAAAACTATGTTTGTCAACTCCCAACAAATTTTATTCATCATACTCTTTATATGTGAAGTCATTACTCTCCATAAGATCAATATATGATCTTTTTATTTCTTTTTATTATTTTATTCCCTCAAGATCATAGCAAGAAAACAAAGCCCTCAACTCAAAACTACTGTTCATTATATAACTCACGGACTCTATTACATAGATAGAGATCAAAACAAAACTCAAAGCTAGATCATACTAAAACTTTATTCTACTAGATCAAGATATAACCAAAAGGATCGAACTAAGAAAAAGGATAAAAGTAAAGGTGTGATGGTGATACGATACCGGGGCACCTCCCCCAAGCTTGGCAGTTGCCAAGGGGAGTGCCCATACCCATGTATTTATGTCTCTTTCTTTGGAGGTGGTGATGTGATATTCTTGGTGATGATGCCCTTTAGGATGCGATTCTCTTCCTCGAGCTTATTAATTTGCTGCTTAAGTTCCATTACTTCCTTGCGAAGTTTACCCGTGACGGCTAGAGCTCCATTCACCCATGGATGTTTTATAGCCGCGGGAGAAAAGGCCACACTCTTTTTCATATTTTCATAAGAGAGAAATCTAGCATTGGGAGGAATGACCAAATTTGGTATTGCTGAGCTCTGAAGTTCCTCCAGCATGAATCTGGTTTGAAGACGAGAGGTGACTTCTTGATCCTCCTCCATGGCAACCACCCTTTTCAAGTCAGCCTCCATCTCTTCCTCCGTTGATTGCCCGAAGTGGTCAGCTTCGCTGTATGCTCTTGGGCCCGGTGTCGGGTGAGGTACACGACTCTCCCCGACCGACTCTTGTGAAGACATCTTGCTCTAAATCTGCTGCAGAAACAACTCAAAACAAAAACAGAGGATTTTGTCATGGTACGGTGGTCAAAACCTTCGGGAGATTATATAATGAATTTTCACCGACCAAAAGAAGTATTGTGCAAGAAAACGGAGTCCGGAGGGCACACGAGGTGGCCACAAGGTCGGGGGGCACGCCCAGGGGGGTAGGGCACGCCCTCCACCCTTGTGGTCGCCTCGTGTCTCTTTTGGAATATTTTTAATTTTTCTAATTTTTTAAATATTCCAAAACGGAGAAAAATTGTCATTGGAAATGTTTTGGAGTCGGTTTACTTACCGTACCACATACCTATTCCTTTTCGGAGTCTGAAACGTTCTGGAAAGTGTTCCTTATGTACTCCTCTGGTGTTACGGTATCAATTATATTGGTCTCTACATTTATGGGAGTACCTGAGATGTAATGTTTGATTCTTTGACCGTTTACCACCTTCGGATTTGTGCCTTCGGTGTCATTGATTTTTATGGCACCGGAACGATATACCTCCTCGATAATGTAAGGACCTTCCCATTTAGAGAGAAGCTTTCCTGCAGAAAATCTTAAATGAGAGTTGTATAGCAAAACATGATCACCTATATTAAACTTACGCTTTTGTATCCTTTTGTCATGCCATCTTTTAACTTTTTCTTTAAACAACTTGGCATTCTCATAGGCTTGGGTTCTCCATTCATCAAGCCAGCTTATGTCAAATAACCTTTTCTCACCGGCAAGTTTGAAATCATAGTTGAGCTCTTTAATTTCCCAATAAGCTTTATGTTCTAGTTCAAGAGATAACTGACAAGCCTTTCCATAAACCATTTTATATGGAGACATACCCATAGAGTTTTTATAAGCAGTTCTATAAGCCCATAATGCATTATCAAGTTTCTTAGACCAATTCTTTCTAGATCTATTAATAGTCTTTTGCAAAATCAATTTAATCTCTCTATTGCTCAATTCTACTTGACCACTAGACTGAGGATGATATGGAGATGCAATTCTATGGTTAACATCATACTTAGCAAGCAATTTACGGAAAGCACCATGAATAAAATGTGAACCACCATCAGTCATCAAATATCTAGGGACTCCAAACCTCGGAAAAATAACTTCTTTAAGCATCTTAATAGAAGTGTTATGATCAGCACTACTAGTTGGAATAGCTTCTACCCACTTAGTAACGTAATCAACAGCAACTAAAATATGTGTATACCCATTAGAGGAAGGAAAAGGTCCCATATAATCAAAGCCCCAAACATCGAATGGTTCAATAACAAGTGAATAATTCATAGGCATTTCCTGATGTCTACTAATATTACCAATTCTCTGGCATTCATCACAAGACAAGACAAACTTACAAGCATCCTTGAAGAGAGTAGGCCAATAAAACCAGATTGCAATACCTTATGTGCAGTTCTATCTCCAGCGTGGTGTCCTCTGTAAGACTCGGAGTGGCACTTGCGTAGGATCTGTTCCTGTTCATGCTCAAGTACACAACGTCTAATAACACCATCTACTCCTTCTTTATAAAGGTGTGGGTCATCCCAAAAGTAATGTCTTAAATCATAGAAAAACTTTTTCTTTTGCTGGTATGTGAAACTAGGCGGTATAAATTTAGCAACAATGTAATTAGCATAATTAGCATACCATGGAGTATTATGAGCAGCATTTATGGCAGCTAATTGTTCATTAGGAAAGCTATCATCAATAGGCAGTGGGTCATCAAGAACGTTTTCTAACCTAGACAAGTTGTCTGCAACGGGGTTCTCAGCTCCCTTTCTATCAATAATATGCAAATCAAATTCTTGTAGCAAGAGAACCCATCTAATAAGTCTAGGTTTAGCATCTTTCTTTTCCATAAGATATTTAATAGTAGCATGATTAGTGTGAACAGTTACTTTGGAATCAACAATATAGGATCTGAACTTATCACAAGCAAAGACAACTGCTAGAAATTCTTTTTCAGTAGTAGCATAATTTCTCTGGGCACTGTCTAGAGTTTTACTAGCATAATGAATAATATTTAATTTCTTATCAACTCTTTGCCCTAGAACAGCACCAACAACATAATCACTAGCATCACACATAATTTCAAAGGGTAAATTCCAATCAGGTGGCTGAACAATAGGTGCAGAAATCAAGGCTTTCTTAAGTATTTCAAATGCTTCTACACAATCACCATCAAAAACAAAAGGAACATCTTTTTCGCAAGAGATTAGTGAGAGGCCTAGAAATTTTAGAGAAGTCTTTAATAAACCTCCTATAGAAACCAGCATGACCAAGGAAACTTCTTATACCTTTGATATCTTTAGGACACGGCATCTTTTCAATAGCATCTACTTTAGCTTTATCAACTTCAATACCTTTTTCAGAAATTTTATGCCCCAAGACAATACCTTCATTAACCATAAAGTGGCACTTCTCCTAATTCAAGAAAAGATTAGTTTCTTCATATCTCTGCAAAACTTGATCAAGGTTGCTTAAGCAATCATCAAAAGAGGTCCCGTAAACGGAGAAATCATCCATGAAAACCTCAACAATCTTTTCACAAAAATCAGAGAATATAGCAGTCATACATCTTTGAAAGGTAGCAGGTGCATTGCATAAACCAAAAGGCATACGTCTATAAGCAAAGGTACCGAAAGGACTAGTAAAAGTGGCCTTTTCCTGATCATCTTTTGACACATGTAATTGAGAAAAACCAGAATAACCATCTAGAAAGCAAAAATGTGTATGTTTGGATAATCTTTCTAGCATTTGATCAATGAAAGGTAGAGGGTAATGATCTTTTCTAGTAGCTTTATTTAATTTACGAAAATAAATTACCATTCTATAACCTGTAACAATTCTTTGTGGGATCAATTCATTCTTATCATTAGGAACAACAGTAATACCTCCCTTCTTAGGGACACAATGAACAGGACTTACCCACTTACTATCAGCAATAGGATAAATTATACCTGCCTCCAGAAGCTTTAGTATTTCATTTCTTACCACTTCTTTCATCTTAGGATTTAACCGTTGTTGGTGATCAACAACTGGTTTAGCATCATTCTCCAAATTAATTTTGTGCTGACATAGAGTGGGACTAATGCCCTTAAGATCATCAAGAGTATATCCAATAGCAGCACGGTGCTTCTTCAGAGTTTTCAATAATTTCTTTTCTTCATGCTCTGAAAGGTTAGCACTAATAATAACAGGATATATCTTCTTTTCATCGAGATAAGCATATTTCAAAGTATCCGGTAATTGTTTAAGCTCAAACACGGGATCACCCTTGGGTGGAGGAGGATCCCCAAGGATTTCAACAGGCAAATTGTGTTTCAAAATAGGCCCTTGATTAAAGAATATCTCGTCTATTTCCCTTCTTTCATTCATAAACATATCATTCTCATGGTCTAGCAAATATTGTTCTAAGGGATCAGTAGGAGGCACGGCAATAGAAGCAAGACCAATAATTTCATCCTTACTAGGCAATTCTTTATCATGGGGTTGTCTACGAAATTTAGAGAAATTAAAATCATGAGACATATCCCCTAAACCGACAGTAACAGTATCTTTCTCGCAATCTATCTTAGCATTAACAGTATTCAAGAAAGGTCTACCAAATATAAAGGGACAAAAGTCATCTTGTGGGGAAGCAAGAACAAGAAAATCAGTAGGATATTTTATTTTCCCACACAAGACTTCAACATCTATAACAATCCCATTTGGTGAAATAGTATCTCTATTGGCAAGCTTAATAGTAACATCAATATCTTCTATCTCAACAGGCGCAATATCATTCATAATTTTTTTATATAAGGAAAAAGGAATTGCACTCACACTAGCACCCATATCACATAAGCCATGATAACAATGATCTCCTATTTTAACTGAAACAACAGGCATGCCAACAACGGGTCTATGTTTATCTTTACTATCAGGTTTAGCAATTCTAGCAGCTTCATCACAGAAATAAATAACATGCCCATCAATATTATCAACCAAGAGATCTTTAACCATAGCAATACTAGGTTCGACTTTAATTTGCTCAGGGGGTGTAGGTGTTCTAGTATAACTCTTACGAACCACAGTTGAAGCTTTAGCATGATCCTTTATTCTAACAGGAAAAGGTGGTTTCTCAATATAAGCAGTAGGAACAATAGGATCAACATTATAAGTAATAGTTTCTTCTTCAACTTTAATAGGTTCTACTACTTTAACTTCAATGGGAGGATGATATTTAAACCACTTCTCCTTAGGGAGATCAACATGAGTAGCAAAAGATTCACAGAAAGAAGCTACTATCTCAGAGTCAAGTCCATATTTAGTGCTAAAATCACGAAAAGCATCGGTATCCATAAAAGATTTAACACAATAAAACTTAAGGTTTATACCTGACTCCTTACCTTTGTCGAGTTCCCAATCTTCAGAGTTGCGTTTAATTCTTTCCAATAAATCCCATTTGAATTCAATAGTCTTCTTCATAAAAGAACCAGTACAAGAAGTATCGAGCATGGATCGATCATTATGAGAAAGCCGAGCATAAATTTTTTGAATAATAATGTCTCTTGGGAGCTCATGATTGGGGCATGAATATAACATTGACTTAAGCCTCCCCCAAGCTTGATCGATACTTTCTCCTTCACGAGGCCAAAAATTATATATATAATTCCGATCACGATGAACTAGATGCATAGGATAAAACTTCTGATGAAATTCCAATTTCAATCGGTTGTAGTTCCATGATCCAATATCATCACATAGCCTATACCATGTCAATGCCTTCTCCTTCAAAGATAAAGGGAAGACCTTCTTCTTGACTTCATCCTCGGGCAAACCTGCAAGCTTAAATAATCCACAAACTCCATCCACATAGATTAGATGCATATCAGGATGTAATGTTCCATCTCCTGTGTAAGGATGAGCTAGCAGTTTCTCTATCATACCCGAAGGAATTTCATAATAAATATTTTCAGTAGGTGCAGTAGGTTGAGGAGCAACTCTTTGCTCTTCCGATCGAGGTGAAGATACCCCGAACAAGCCCCTCAAAGGATTACTTTCCATAGTAACAAGTGACAGTAAATTTCAGCACACTATATAAATGTTTCCTTACCAAATTCCACTCACCAAAGGCGCTTTACTCCCCGGCAACGGCGCCAAAAAAGAGTCTTGATGACCCACAAGTATAGGGGATCTATCATAGTCCTTTCGATAAGTAATAGTGTCGAACCCAACGAGGAGCAGAAGGAAATGACAAGCGGTTTTCAGCAAGGTATTCTCTGCAAGCACTGAAATTATCGGTAACAGATAGTTGTGTGATAAGATAATTCGTAACGGGTAATAAGTAACAAATGTAAACAAGGTGCAGCAAGGTGTCCCAATCCTTTTTGTAGCAAAGGACAAGCCTGGACGAACTCTTATATAAAGCAAAGCGCTCCCGAGGACACATGGGAATTGTTGTCAAGCTAGTTTTCATCATGCTCATATGATTCGCGTTCGTTACTTTGATAATTTGATATGTGGGTGGACCGGTGCTTGGGTGCTGTCCTTCCTTGGACAAGCCTCCCACTTATGATTAACCCCTCTAGCAAGCATCTGCAACTATGAAAGAAGAATTAAGATAAATCTAACCATACCATGAAACATATGGATCCAAATCAGCCCCTTACGAAGCAACGCATAAACTAGGGTTTAAGCTTCTGTCACTCTAGCAACCCATCATCTACTTATTACTTCCCAATGCCTTCCCCTAGGCCCAAATCATGGTGAAGTGTCATGTAGTCGACGTTCACATAACACCACTAGAGGAAAGACAACATACATCTAATCAAAATATCGAACGAATACCAAATTCACATGATTACTTATAACAAGACTTCTCCCATGTCCTCAGGAACAAACGTAACTACTCACAAAGCACATTCATGTTCATAATCAGAGGAGTATTAATTATCATTAAGTATCTGAACAAATGATCTTCCACCGAATAAACCAACTAGCATCAACTACAAGGAGTAATCAACACTACTAGCAACCCACAGGTACCAATCTGAGGTTTTGAGACAAAGATCGGGTACAAGAGATGAACTAGGGTTTGAGAGGAGATGGTGCTGGTGAAGATGTTGATGGAGATTAATCCCCTCTCGATGAGAGGATCGATGGTGATGATGATGGCAATGATTTCCCCCTCCCGGAGGGATGTTTCCCCGGTAGAACAGCTCCGCCGGAGCCCGAGATTGCTTCTGCCTAGGTTCTACCTTGAGACGGCGGCGCTTCGTCCCGAAAGCTTCCTTCTTATTTCTTTCAGGTCAAAACACACCATATAGTAGAAGATGGGCATCGAGGGCCTGCCAGGTGGCCCACAAGGACGGTGGGCGCGCCTAGGGGGTAGGGCGCGCCCTCAACCCTTGTGGATGCCAGGTGGCCCCCCTCTGGTACTTTCTTCACCCAATATTTTTTATTAAATCCAAAATGACTCTCCGTGAAGTTTCAGGACTTTTGGAGTTGTACAGAACAGGTCTCTAATATTTGCTCCTTTTCCAGCCCAGAATTCCAGCTGCCGGCATTCTCCCTCTTCATGTAAACCTTGTAAAATAAGATAGAAAAGGCATAAGTATTGTGCCATAATGTGTAATAACAGCCCATAATGCAATAAATATTGATATAAAAGCATGATACAAAATGGACGTATCATACTACAACTCCAAGGATTCCCATCAAGTTGATGTGGATCCCAAAGAAGAAGAACTAGAGAGTTCTTGAGGGTGACTCCGCCAACATACTTCACTCATATTCATTTTGGCAAGGACAAGTGCAATCAACTTTCATATCTTGCACTAGTTCATGGAGTCACAAACCCTCTTGTTGGTAAGACAAGGGACAAGGTAACCTAATGCTTTCATGGACATCATCATAAGTGTATTTCACTCTATCTCTATGGATATCCTTGTATGTTCCTTGTGGGACTAACCCATGTAGGTATTGTAAGTGCAACACTCCAATGGATTGCTCCAAAAGATCTACATCAACATTGAGCATCCACATCTTCAACATCTACATTAAGTCATCATCGACAAAACCCAAGGTTAGTTCATCCCTCTTAGGGGGGATATCACATCTAGGGGGAGCTTTACTCTAAGAATTGAGCCAAAGCAACTCTAATGATGTGAACACAACAATGTTTTATGTAAAAGTGGTAACCCCACTTGTGCTTAAACGATGAGTATGACCTATGATATAATGTTCTCATTTGACTCCTAAGTCAATATACTCATATATAGATGACCTAGTCATCGCCAATTGCTTGATAGATGCTAGAGTGTATGTGCATGCTTTGCCACATGTTTTATTTGATATCTTATTGTGTGAGCAAGTTAGTTGCATAATTTTCTCCATTCGAGGACATCCATTTGTTGTTTTGATTGTTTGGTTTTTCTTTTGCCAAATGGATGGACAAGAATGCCTAAGTACTTCCTCTAGCTATCTATGTTTTTTCTCGTCTCAAACTCTATTCATGCTACATCACAAAGTTTGAACAAGTCACCTTCAGACCCTCCGGGTGAGGAGCACTCGGAGCCACCGATCCGTCAAGGGCTTAACTTCCAAAACCTCTTAATGATTTTTGGTCAGAATGACTTATCCAATTCGGTCTCATCGAGATCAGTAAGTTGATCTAGGTTTTCATCTCGGTGCCACCGATTAGAACGATTCGGTCACACTGAGTTGCAGCAACTGCTAGCAGTTTTGCATCTCGGTGCCACCGAGACATTCCACTCGGTGCCACCGACAGCGCCTGGGTATATATATATCGCGTACCCGAACGGTTGAAAATTACTTCAAACCGCATGAGCTCGCGCCCCAGCACTGCCGCCCCCTTGGTCTCCGGATCATCGCCGTCTTCGCCAGTGACCCTCCACCACTGGTTTCCGCCGCCGTCAATGGGATTCTTCACTGCCGTTGCCACCGTAGCAATCTATCACCAAGTTAGGGTACGGATTTTACCCTTTGTGCTTTCCATTGCTCCGATTCTTGCACAAAGTATAATGCCTTTGTTCTTCCCACGTATGAGATCAATCTATCCAGCAAACAAATTCCTTAGAATAGATTTGATGCAAAAACTTAGGGTTAGGTTTCCACCGAACTCATCTCGGACCGACCGATCTGAGGATTTCGGTCAGACCGATTGGCCCTGGCCATTGTACAAGTACAACTCGGTCTGACCGAAGTGTACTGATCGGTGAGACCGAAATCACTTTCTCTGTGAAACCCTAGCATCTCGGAGTCATCGAACTGCATTTCGGTCTGACTGAAACTGCATGTTTAGACTCTGTTAGTTCCTCGGTGTCATCGAGTTTGTCAAATCGGTAGCTCCGAAATGCTTTCTTCAGAAAACTAAAGGTAAGTTTTTGACTCATTTTTTTGCAAAAACAAGATATACTTTGTGATGCTCATCTACTCTATCCACACCCTGCTATTCACAGGGACAGTTACAGCTATGTCAGAGGCCAATGATAGTCAGAACAAGTTTGAAGAGCAGCTCAATCTCAGTGAGGGCACTAGTCCCAATAGCAGCTATGATGAGGGGAGCAGAAGCACTCCCAGCAACTTGCCTAAGGCAACAACTAGGCAAAGGAAGAAAAGAACCTTTGAATCTGAAGATGAAGATTTTGTGATTGAAGAGGAAGTGACCTCCACGAAGAAGGTACTCAAGAAAGAGTATGTTGCTGCTGCCACAAAGCCAGGCCTTTCCAAGAAGGCACCTGCTAAGAGGACTCCAATGTCCAAGGCCAGAGCCTCAACTCAAGAAACAATGCGGTTTACCCTTGAGCCCGGAGAGGAAGAAGAAGCTGTTGGTGGAAAGAAGATGAAGGAAAGGGTCAGGAAGACCATTGCCAGAGTGATTGGCAGATCATCCATGATGAGGATTAAAGAAGAAGAGGAGGAGGAGGAAGAGCCTGCTGCACCTCCTGCCAAGACACATAAGCTGATGGGGGATGCCATCAGGACTGGGGCTGCTCCTTCTAAGCCCAAGTCTGCCCCCAAGCCCTCAGCTCCAGCTCAAGCCCCCAAGACAACAGCTCTAAAGAGATCAACAAGAAATATATCAGCTGCAGAAAAGAACAAGGCCCCAGTCCCTGAAGTTCAGGAAGAAGAAGAGCCACTAGTGCTCAGGAAACTCAAGCCCAAGATTCCAGAACATAATGATGATCATCCTGTGGGAGAGAACATGAAGTTGAGAAAGGATGCAGGTCTGAGACAATGGAGGAAGACTGGTCCTTATGCCACTAGGAGAAGGACTGCTGTGGACTATCACTTTCATACCAGAGAGCAGCAGGACCTCTATGAGACTGTCCTATTAGACAAGAAACCCATTGTTTGTGACATGAAATGGGTGGACTGGGAATATATTAATGAGAATGAAGATTACTTTCCTCATGTGCATGAGAGCTTCAGAATGAATGGTGTTGACAAGTTTGTTGGTCAGAAGTTGACAAAGTGGAACGATGAGATGATAATGCAATTCTACTCCACTGCCCATTTCTACCCTGATGGTAAGATAGTGTGGATGACAGAAGGAACCAGATATCAGTCAACAATCTCTGAATGGGCCAAGTTGATCAATGCTCTTGAAGAAGCTGAAGATGATATTGATGTGTATGGTAAGCCTAGGAAGGATCACAACTCCATGGCTAACATGTACAAGCCAATCCCTGACAAAGCATTGGAGACACACAAGCTTGGTTCTATTAATATCTGCTTGCTAGCTTGACCACCATGAACACCATCTTGAGGCACACTCTATTGCCCAAGTCAGGAGATCATAGGATGATTCGTGGTCACTCCATCAACCTGCTTCACTTGTTTGATGTCCCACAGAAATTCAAGGTGATGAGCTTGATAGTAGAGACAGTGAAGAGGACAGTAGCAGACCAAAAGAGGTCTTGTGGATATGCCCCTCACATTCAGACTTTGATCAACTCCAAGATGAGAACTGGGACATGTCTACTGGACAGAGAGCATCTTCCCCTGAGGCCAGATTTTGAGGACAACGAGGTTGTCATGGATGCTTCACATCCTACCTGTGCAGATGCCCAGGAGAAGATAGAGAAAGCAAAGGCTGCAAAAGCAGCAAGTGCCCCAGATGCTTCAGTTGTGAATCTCAAGACCAAGCAAGATCAACTCGGTTATCTGCTTGAGGCCACCGTGAGAATTGAGAAGAGCTTGGCCACCTTGTCTCAAAATCAGGAGTCTTGAGAGGATTATTGAGACTAAGTTCCATGACCTAGATGTGAAGGTCACTGAGATTCAGACCATTGTGGAGAAGCTACAAGAGGATGCTGAGGACAGGGATGATAGACCCACAATAGACACATTCCAGAGAGTGCCAAGGGCAAAAAGATCACCAGATGTGCCAGTTGCCAAAGACTCCAGGACTACCACTTCAGCACCTGCAGCCACTGCCACAGTTGCCCCTCCAATGTCAACTCCTCCAGCTACACAGACTTCTGCCGAGGCATTTGCAGATGCCCTCCTCTCCACGCCGTCTACGCACACCGGAGCAACAAGCCAGAACACCCCTTCAAGAGCTCCCGGAGATCGTGCTTAGAGTGTCGTATAACACTATACGTTTTTGAACTTTTCGATAACTTGTTGCCAATGGGGGAGAAAGTGTATAGATCATAGGCTTTGAGAGAGAGAGAGAGAGTATCTCTTGCTTTTTGTCGGTTTCATTTGCTACTCTTGCTACTTTGGTTATTTTGGTTGTCTTCCTATGCTACAATTTGTGTTATGCTCGTGAGATACTTATGTGATCATGTGTTTGATCATATTACGCTTAATGTGTGCTTGCATGATTATTTCCATGAATGTTTATGTATGATCAATCACTTGTTTTCTTGGTGATGAGTGCATGTTATTTAACTCTTATCATTTTGAGCGCTCCACCAAGATGTATGTGACATGGAAGAGTGACCCATGATCCTAATCGATTATGCATTTGCATTCAAAAGCAAATTTTAAATAATGCACAAATTTAGGGGGAGCTCTTGCTATCACATACTTCTCAAAGTGACGATGTATTTCATTCATATTATCATTTGTCGAAGCTTTGATCTATATGTTGTCATCAATTACCAAAAAGGGGGAGATTAAAAGTGCAACTAATCCCCAGGTGGTTTTGGTAATTCATAACAACATATAGCTCATTGAACTAATATCCATTCAAGTTTAATATTTTAGAAAGTTCAATGAATGGCATGGCATGGACTAGAGATGTGGACCCCTCAAAATGCTAAGGACACATATTGGCAAAAGCTCAAGATGCTCCATTTATATTTTAGTGATCCAAGATCACATCGAGTCCATAGGAAAGCCAATACTATTAAAAGGGGATGAGGTGTTGCTTGATGGTCTACTTGCTCAAAATGCTTAGTGATATTGCTCCAAAGCCCTCAACCACTTTCTCATTTCCAGATATGTCCAAAACCCAGAGTCAAATTCGGCCCCACCAAAATCTTCTATCCGGCGCCACCAAGTTCATTTGACATATCCATTGCCAGAAATCCTAAACATTTTGGTTACACTGATACGGATCTCGGTCTCACCGAGATGGCCCTGTAAACTCTCTGTTTCCCTTTGTAACATTTTGGTCTCACCGAAATGAGCGATCGGTCACACCGAGCTTGCTTGACCAACTCTCTGTTTGCTCTTTGCTGAAATCGGTCTCACCGAGTTCAAGCAATCGGCTTCACCGAGATGAGGTTTTGCCCTAGCTCTAGCACATCGGTCCCACCGAGTTGTTCCAGTCAGTCCCACCGAGATTCCTAACGTTCACATTTTGAACTGAATCGGTCTCACCGAGTTCTTCTATTCGGTCTGACCGAGTTGGGTCAAATGTGTGTAACGGTTGGATTTCGTGTGGAGGCTATATATACCCCTCCACCCCCCCTTCTCCATATGTGAGAGAGCCATCAGAATGTGCCTACACTTCCAGCCTACATTTTCTGAGAGAGAACCACCTATTCATGTGTTGAGATCAACATATACCAATCCTACCACAAGAATCTTGATTTATAGCCTTCCCCAAGTTGCTTTCCACTCATATCATCTTTCCACCATATCCAAATCTGTGAGAGAGAGTTGAGTGTTGGGGAGACTATCATTTGAAGCACAAGAGCAAGGAGTTCATCATCAACACAACATCTATTACCTTTTGGAGAGTGGTGTCTCCTAGATTGGTTAGGTGTCGCTTGGGAGCCTCCGACAAGATTGTGGAGTGGAACCAAGAAGTTTGTAAGGGCAAGGAGATTGCCTACTTCGTGAAGATCTACCCGAGCGAGGCAAGTCCTTCGTGGGCGATGGCCATATGGGATAGACAAGGTTGCTTCTTCATGGACCCTTCATGGGTGGAGCCCTCCGTGGACTCACGCAACCGTTACCCTTCGTGGGTTGAAGTCTCCATCAATGTGGATGTACGATAGCACCACCTATCGGAACCACGCCAAAATCTCCGTGTCATCATTGTGTTTGCACTCTCCAAACCCTTCCCTTTACCTTCATATGCAATGTTTTACTTTCCACTGCTACACTCTTAGAATTGCATGTGTTGGTTGATTGCTTGACTTGTGCTAAGTTGCTAAAATCTGCCCACAACTAAAATTGGGAAAAGGTTAGATTTTTATTTGGTCAAGTAGTCTAATCATCCCCCTCTAGACCTACTTTCGATCCTACAGCGATAGATGCAGGATACACAAGAACAGTAGTTTGATATAAGAACATGGTGTGATGGGTAGATGTAGTATGTACCAAAAACAGGAAGGTGTGTCATATTCACATGTATAATGTGTAAGCTAAGGAGATGCAATTTAACAAATTAGAAGCAACACAAGCTAGGCACCATATGCAACATGCAGCCAGATATCACACTGCCATGTTAGAGGAAGCACCTGGGGGTGTGGAGTAGGGGAGATGAGATTTGGAACTTGCACTGCAGTAGGAGTAGCAGAAGAATCTGTAGAGATCATCTGTTTTGGTTGCTTCAGAGGACCACCATCATCCCGCTCGTTCATCCTTTTATATTTTGCCTTGTCAAGTCAAACCCACAAGAAAAAGGAATCAAATTTGCTCTTCCAAATTCGTCGATGCATGATACTGACGAACACAACTTTTATGTAAGGCAACCACATTGTAGGAGGATGGAATATGTACGAAAAATGCTAAGCAGAAGGCATTTCAACAAATTAGAAGCAATGCAAGCTAGACACCATATGAAAGATCCAACCAAAATCACTATACCAAGTTAAAGGTGTCTCATCATAAGTGGCATTTCAACAAATTAGAGGCAGTACATGCTTGAAATGATATGCAAGATGCAACCAATATCACACTGTCAATTTGAAGGTGTCTCATCAGAAGTGATTGATGCAGAATACACAAGAAGAGTAGTTTGATGTAAGATCATGGTTAATAGAAAGACATAGTATGTACCAAAAATAGGAAGGCGTGTCATATTCACACGTATAATGTGTTAACTAAGCAGATGTAATTTACACTAATTAGAAGCAATACAAGGTAGACACCATATGCAACATGCAACCACATATCACACTACCAAGTAAGAGCAAGCACATGCGATTGTGGTGTAGGGGAATTGTGTGATGCCCCCGGCTCAATCGTGCACTAATCATACACGCAAATGCACACGATCAAGCCTAAGGACTCACGGGAAGATATCACAACACAACTCTAAAACATAAATAAAGTCATACAAGCTTTATATTACAAGCCAGGGGCCTCGAGGGCTCGAATACAAAAGCTCGCATACAAGCGTCAGCGGAAGCATCAGATATCTGAGTACAGATATAAAAGAAAACACATAAAGGCCTTAAGAAGGCGAGACAAAAGAAAAACACTACGATCGAAAGGCGTAGGCCTCCTGCCTGGGACCCTCCGATCCTACTCCTGGTCGACGGCAAGGTCGAAGTAAAATCCACCCTCGGGGTAGTAGTAGCGATCGTCGGCGTGGGCAGCTGTATCCGGGGCTCCATCATCTGGTTGCATCAAAAGGATATGGGGGAAAAAGAAAGCAAAGCAACCGTGAGTACTCATCCGAAGTACTCAGCAAGCAAGGATCTACACTACATATGCAACATTATCAAAGGGAGGCTGTATATGTGGACTGGGCTGCAGAAATGCCAGAATAGAGGGGAAAACCTAGTCCTATCGAAGACTAGCATCTTTAGTGGTCTTGCAGCAATAGAAGAGAGTAGAACAGTACAATATAATGTAGCAGTATCATTAAGTCTCAACCTCACCCAGAGATCCTTTCTCGACTCCCTGCGAGAAAGCAATCCCAGAGCCATACAGTCATCAACCTCGTCCTGAGATCCCTTCTCGACACCCTGCGAGAAGCAATCCCAGAGCCATAGTATCCAATTCTAATTGTATCAATCGGGATACAACTCCAAGTGTCCGTTACCGAGGATCCGGCTATGCATAGATTAGTTCTTCCCTGCAGGGGTGCACCAACTTACCCACCACGCTCGCTTAACTCCGGCCGAACACACTTTTCTGGGTCATGCCCGGCCTCGGCCAAATGACACACCGCAGCCCTACCTAGAGCTCAACAGAGAGGTCCCCGCCGGTCTACATCCTAAGCGCAAGGGGGTCTTGGGCCATCGCCCCTTGCCCTCCGGGTCGTTGCGCACATGGCTCAGATCCAAGCACCACCTCTGTCGTGAATGGTGCCAATCACTCCATGCCGCACTGCTGAACTGGACGTCTGACAGAGCTTTCGGCTGATGCATACGATGCAGAACGCCCATACCATGCCCACGTGATGGTTAGTGCTATCGGGCCAGAGGCCCACTCGAATCAAATATCCAAATCGTTAGTACCTCAGGGGTGCGGTAACGAGCAGAGACTCATGATCGATGTGACCTCGTCGCCCCGTCTCGAGGACTTGCGGCAAGGGCCAAGAATGCCCGGCCACGCCTCGTATTCATCACTCAGGCACCATCCAGGCAACCCGTCTTCACAACACCCGCCACTTAGGCATACGCGGGTACCCCTCAGGGTCGGCCCGCCTTTCCATGTAACAGTGTAAGGTCCAAGTATCCGTGTGTCCATAACATCAGGGGAATCCGAGGTATCACCCTCGATGGATTCCTACTCGATGTAACCGTCAAGGTGAACTTAGGAGGAATCACCCTCGATGGGTTCACACTTGGTGTGTTGCACGACAGGGTCGTATCAGAAGTGGAGAAGGAGGAATCACCCTCGATGACCACGACCGAATAGCTACTCTACAGAGTTAACATCAGAAGTGCTACAAGTGGTTTCACCCTCGGCACTCGATAGTAACGCTGCAGTGTCGTTACAACTAGGGGGGTGATGTGCGGTGCCGGGGCCTGGTCTTCAATCCCGTTGATCGGGTCTTCGGATAATCCAGCGGGGCGGTCGGGACTAGTGGGGTCACTGATAGGTCTCTACCCAGCCTATACTAAGCAGTTTAGGTTATGCAGGTAATTATCAACAGCAGGTTACAATAAACAGGCTATGCATCAGAATAGGTAAAGCAGCAGCAGCAGCAATTCTAATGCAAGCATGAGAAAATAGAATGGGCGATATCGGGATGATCAAAGGGGGGGCTTGCCTGGTTGCTCGACGGCAAAGGCAAGGTCATCAATGGTGGCGTCGGGCTCCTGAGCTGCGTCGGTCTCGGGGACGACGTCGGTGTCGGGGTCTACCGAGAGAGAAGAGGGAGAAGAAACAGTAAATACAAAGCAACCAATAGCATGACATGACAATACGCAGTGTCGGGTGTGTCCTAACGTATGGTTGCACGTCACCGAGGAAGGGGGAATTCACCCGGAAATGTTTTCCCGGTTCCGGACATTTGTCAGACAGATGACCGGAGGGGAACGGTTCCATGTTCGGATAGTTAGGGACGTGTGACGGACGAACGGACCGCGTATTCGGATTCGTCTCGAAATTTTGAGCAACTTTCATGTACAAAGTTTTTCGATCTGAGGCGCGGCGTCGGGTCGGGGTCGGGCGCTCGCGGACGCAGGGGGAGAGTGGGGAGCGAGTGGGGGGGATTAGGGTTTGGGTTCGGGGGGGGTATGGCCTAATAGGCCAAGGGCAGCGGGGGTGGGCCGGCTGGGCTGCGTGGGTGGCCAGCTGGGCCTGTTGGCCCAGAGGGGGGGGTTCTGTTCTTTTTCTTTTATTTCTTGTTTTTGTCTTTTGTTTTATTTTTCCTTTTCTGTTTTCTTTTTAGTTCCTGTTTTGTCTTTTATTTCTATTTCAAATGACTTTTGTATTTTATGAAACTTGCCCAAATATTCACAGTGCAATATTAGACATTGTTAGAAAATGGTTTGGAGTACAAATGATTTTATCTTTATTTTATTTAATTAAAAAAGGGTTAAATAACTCTGTTTTGTGGTTGTTAGAGTCACATAATTTATCTAGTATATGTTGAATATAATTTTAGAATTGTCTCTGGATTATTTACAATATTATGAACAATTTAGTTTTTAAAATTTGAACAAATTTTATTTTCACTTTCAGTTTGAATTTCCATTTGAATTTGAACTTGAAATGAGATATGTACCAAATGATGTTTAAGCACTGATGATCATGATGACATGGCATAATCAAAAAGGGTAATTACTGTGGCTAACCACTGGGGGTGTTACAAATTGCGTCATCAAATATAGAGCTACGTTGGTTATCTTCATCTAGCCTTGCTATTTCTTGAGAATCATGTGGGGAGGATGACATTGCACTCTTTAAAAGAGTAGCGCGTCTCACAGTAACCCACTGGCGTGACTGTCTCATCATAAGTGATTGGTGAGGGATACACAAGAGCATTAGTTTGATGTGAGAACATGGTTGATAGACAGATATAGTATGTATCAAAAACAGGAAGGCATGTCATTATCAAAGGTATAATGTGTAAAGTAAGCAGATGCAATTTAATCAAATTGGAAGCAATACAAGCTACACACCATATGCAACATGCAACCACATTTGACAGCGCGAAGTTAAAGCAAGCACCTGGGATGGTTGTGAGTGGCAATTGAGATCATCAACTGCAGAGCTATGTTTATTGTCTCCATCTGCTGACACTGCACCCTTTAGAGCGTTGAAACGCTTATTGCTTATCCTCGAATTAGAATGGAGCGACTTCTGTCTTTTCTTTTGTGTATTTATCAACAGTGCCTCACGGTCTGAAATACCCATGCATTTAAAAACAATAGTGTGAGTATGGGTGAAGTGTGTGCACAAGTAGTACATTGTAAATGTAGCAGATAGCAGGTGGGTGAGAAATAAATGACGGGGGACATATGATACTCTACAACATGCATGGCACACGAAATTAGATTCTAGGATTTTGAAATATGAGCACAGGCTGGGAAATGCAGGTACTCCAGCACACCACAAGATGTGGTCCTATGAAAATAACAGTCGACTGAAAACAAATAGGTCAGTCCATTTTTTCTGCACCATCCGATGTACAATTCATCTACCTCCAGCCAGTCAGTGTTGACGATCTTCCTCGAAACGCCAGCGACCACTGGCCCGGACACCTGCCTCAGCCCTCCCCTCGACCTCACCGCACCGCTGTGCTTGGCATCACCCCCCAGCCATCCCTTTAAGCCCTGCCGACCTCCAGATCGGGCGCAAGCAACTCCTGCGCTTCACACCCCTAAGATAGACAACGATGCGCCGCTTCCCCTGTGAATAGGTGGACTAGGTGCTCCGTGCACCTAAGCTGGTGCTGCTTCTTTTAATTGCGAATCAACTAAGCTGAATTGAAGTCCAAGCGGGCGACTGACCTCTAGCTAAGGTGAAATAGTAAATGGGGGAAAACCTTGTGCATTTAGTATCACGAAGAAGGTGCAGTAAGAAGCGGTCAACTAGTTTCTTTCGTGGGATGAATACGGTGTGAGCAGAAATGTAAGAGTTGCACGAATAAGGGAAGAGGAGTACCTCTTTCTGCTGGTAGTGTTGTGTCCTCCTTATGTTTTTCCAACGATCTTCTTGTGGTTCACTGGAAACAAGATGTTGTGGAGGACGGTGGAGCCTTGGATGAACCCATGGCCAAGTTGTTGGGTGTGCTGCAGGGGCCGTCTTTCAGCAGCAGGGAAGCAGATCCGAGGTGGTGAACAACAGCATAGCGGGAACAGCTCCGGCGTGGTGGACAATTGTGATGATGGAGCGGCTGCGGTGAGGCGCAGCACGTCGTGGTCAAAGTGGTTCGGGTACGGCGCATGTCAGCGTCGGCGTCGTGGAGGCAGCTCTGCCTCGGCTTCGGCTGCTAAGTCCTTGAGGGCGTTGTGGTTGCGGTTGTGGTGGACGACGACGTCGGGGTACCGGCTCCGGTGTAATGGAGGAGGGCGGCGGTCGATTGGGCGCGATGGGGTGAAGGACGGAGGAAGCTGGGGTTTTGCGGATGGTGGAGAGGGTGTTTTGGTGCCCACGGAGTATGAATGGGTGATACGTCTCCAACGTATCTATAATTTTTTATTGTTCCATGCTATTATATTATCCATCTTGGATGTTTTATATGCATTAGTATGCTATTTTATATCATTTTTTGGGACTAACCTATTAACCTAGTGCCCAGTGCCAGTTGCTATTTTTTCCTTGTTTTTGTCTTTTACAGAAGATCAATACCAAACGGAGTCCAAACGGAATGAAATTTTTTGAAGATTTCTCTTGGACCAGAAGACAATCACGAAGCTTCGGGAGGAGGCCAGAGGAGCCACGAGAGGGCCACAAGCCCTGGGGGGGCACCCCAGGGGGTGCACCCCCAAGGCTTGTGGGCCCCTCGGGACTCCCCTAACCCTAATCTCAGCTCTATAAATACCCAAGTACTCCCTGTATACCAGAGGGCACACCAAAAATACTTTTCCGCCGCCGCAAGCTTCTGTTCCCGTGATATCATCTCGGGGCCTTTTTCGGCACTCTGCCGGAGGGGGATTTGATCACGGAGGGCCTCTACACCAACCTTGTTGCCCTTCCGATGATGTGTGAGTAGTTTACCACATACCTATGGGTCCATAGCTAGTAGCTAGATGGTTTCTTCTCCCTCTTTGATCTTCAATACAATGTTCTCCTCGATGTTCTTGGACTTCTATCCGATGCAATCTTCTTTTGCGGTGTGTTTGTTGAGATCCGATGAATTATGGGTTTATGATCAGATTATCTATGAATATTATTTGAGTCTTCTCTGAACTCTTTTATGCATGATTAAGATAGCTTTGTATTTCTCTCTGATCTATGGATTTGGTTTGGCCAACTAGATTGATCTTTCTTGCAATGGGAGAGGTGCTTTGTAATGGGTTCAATCTTGCGGTGTCCTCACCCAGTGACATTAGGGGTAGAGAGGCACGTATTTGTATTGTTGCCATTAAGGCTAAAAAGATGGGGGTTTTACCATATTGTTTGGATCTATCCATCTACATCATGTCATCTTGCTTAAGGCGTTACACCGTTCTTGTTAACTTAATACACTAGATGCATGCTGGATTGCGGTCGATGTGTGGACTAATAGTAGTAGATGCAGGCAGGAGTCGGTCTAGTTGTCACGGACGTGATGCCTATATTCATGATCATTACCCTAAATATCGTCATAACTATGCGCTTTTCTATCAATTGCTCAACAGTAATTTGTTTACCCATCGTATGTTTTCTTCAAGAGAGAAGCCTCTAGTGAAACCTATGGCCCCCGGGTCTATTTTCTATCATATTATTTTCAGATCTATAAAACCAAAAATCCAAAAATACCTTGCTGCAATTTATTTATATTTACTTTATTTTACACTTTTACTTATCTTTTATACCCATCTCTATCAGATCTCATTCTTGCTAGTGACAGTGGAGGGATTGCCAACCCCTTTTTCGCGTTTGTGTGCAAGTGTTTGTTAGTTTCTGCAGGTGCATCTATTGGGGACTTGTGTGCTCCTCCTACTCGATTGATACCTTGGTTCTTAACTTAGGGAAATACTTATCTCTACTTTGCTGCATCACCCTTTCCTCTTCAAGAGAAAAATCAACGCAAGCTCAAGAAGTAGTAGGAAGAATTTCTGGTGCCGTTGTCGGGGAGGTTCTACATCAAGCCTACCAACTACTTATCATAAACTCTCATCTCTTGCACTTACATTATTTGCCCTTTGCCTCTCGTTTTCCTCTCCCCCACTTCTAAAACATTTTCAGAAAAACACAAAAATATTTGCCTTTTTATTCGCCTTCTTTCTGTTCGTCTTTTCGTTTTCTTTTTGTTTGCTTGTGTGCTAGATTGCTTGCCTTGGCATCATGTCTGAATCCGGGGAAGTTATCGTTGAAAATTTTAATGAAAATCTTGAGGAAAAATTTGAATCTTACATTCTTAATCATGATCCTCTTGATAATGAAACCCCTACTCATCTCAAAACAAAGATCTATCATGTAGGTGATGGGAATATTATTGGAAAGAATATTATTCAAGAATTCTTTGATTGTATGGGAGTTATGCCTTTAGATAAGGGATCTATTCTTCATAATACAAATTGCTATGCGGATGTTGTTGCCATGCTTGTGGTTAAATTAGAAAGGGAATTTTTTACATATGCATCCGGCTTTACAAAAGATGTTTTACGAACTTCCCAACATACATGATCCTAAGGCTAAAAAAATTGCTACTATTACCCTTATGCGTGAGTTTGACTATGTAATTAGGGAAGCTAGAGAAATATTCTCCTATTATAATAAAAAAATTGAGCATCCTCTCATAGAAGAAATTCTCCATGATAAAGAAACTATACGTGGGTTGGAATCTAAGGATTACCACGCTTTTAGTTCCAATCTAAGAAAAAGAGTCCCTTATCCGGAAGTTATCCAAGCTTTATATCTTGGTGCATATGATAAATTTGATTGGGTTACTAAGGGAATTGACGAGGGATTTGATAAGGAGTGGCTTGAAGAGATGTCTAGAGAACCCATTAAAGATGAGCTACATGTTTCTTATGAAGATATTTTTGGTGATGATCCTGAGTATGAAATTATGAATGTCAAAATTACTAATCGAAGTCCCTTCAATGCTTTAAGCTCTCCCGCTAGAAGGGAAGAACATGAAAAGAGGGATTTACTAAGAAATATTTTGGAAGATTTTATTACGAAATAATTGCAAACCAAAGATGACAATACCTAGATCTATGCAATATGCCTAGCTAGGGGCGTTAAACAATAGCGCTTGTTGGGAGGCAACCCAATTTTATTTTGTGTTTTTTGTTTTTGCTTCTGTTCTTGAATAAATATGAAATATTAATTCTGTAATAATTGTTTTTTAGTGTTTCAATTAGTGTTTGAGCCAAGTAAGACCTTTGGGATACTTTGGTATATCGTTGATTTGATTTTGCTGAAAAACAGAAACTTTTGCATCCAGTAGCAGAATTGTTAAAATTCACTGGTGTGTGGAAAAACTCTGAATTTTTTACACAAGATTGATATATGAATTTACTATGCTTTTCTAACTTTTCAGAACCTTTGTAGTTACATAAGTATGACTAATATTCAAGTCTTTACAGACTGTTCTGTTTTTGACAGATTCTGTTTTCGATGTGTTGGTTGCTTATTTTGATGAATCTATGGGTAGTATCGGGGGTTATGAACCATGGAGAAGTTATAATACAGTATATATAACACCAATATAAAATTGGAATGAGTTCACAACAGTACCTAAAATTGGAGATTTGTTTTATCATACTAACGGATCTCACGAGTTTTTTGTTGAGTTTTGTGTTGTGAAGTTTTCAAGTTTTGGGTGAAGTTTTGATGGAGTACGGAATAAGGAGTGGCAAGAGCCTAAGCTTGGGGATGCCCAAGGCACCCCAAGGTAATATTCAAGGACAACCAAACATCTAAGCTTGGGGATGCCCCGGATGACATCCCCTCTTTTGTCTTCAATCCATCGGTAAAATTACTTGAGGCTATATTTTTATTCACCACATGATATGTGTTTTGCTTGGAGCGCCTTGTACTATATGAGTCTTTGCTTTTTAGTTTGCTACAATCATCCTTGCTGTCCACACCTTTTGATAGGGACACACATTAATCGTGACTTTATTAGAATACTCTATGTGCTTCACTTATATCTTTTGAGCTAGGTAGTTGCTCTAGTGCTTCACTTATATCTTTTTACAGCACGGCGGTGGTTTTATTATGAAGAAATTGATGAACTCTCATGCTTCACTTATATTATTTTGAGAGTCTTAAAATAATATGGCAATCTGCTTAGGTTATGAATTTGGTCCTAATATGATGGGTATTCAAGAGGGATATAATAAAAACTTTCATGAAGATCATTGAATATATGAGAAGTTTAATTCCTTGCATTTGTTTTGAGATATGAAGATGGTTATATTAGATTCATGCTAGTTAGTAATTGTGGATTAGTAAAAATACTTGTGTTAAGGTTTGTGATTCCCGAAGCATGCACATATGGTCTCTCGTTATGCGATGAAGTTAGAGCATGATTTATTTTTATTGTCTTCCTTATGAGTGGCGGTCGGGGACGAGCGATGGTCTTTTCCTACCAATCTATCCCCCTAAGAGCATGCATATTAGTACTTTGTTTCAAGGGCTAATAAATTTTTGCAATAAGTATGTGAGTTCTTTATGACTAATGTTGAGTCCATGGATTATACGCACTCTCACCCTTCCATCATTGCTAGCCTCTCTAGTACCGCGCAACTTTCACCGGTGCATTAAACCCACCATATACCTTCCTCAAAACAGCCACCATACCTACCTACTATGGCATTTCCATAGCCATTCCGAGATACATTGCCATGCAACTTTCACCATTCTGTTTATTATGACACATACCATCATTGTCATATTGCTTTGCATGATCATGTAGTTGGCATAGTATTTGTGGCTTGGACACCGTTCATATTTTTTATACATGTCATGCCAGATCATTGCACATCCCGGTACACCGCTGGAGGCATTCATATAGAGTCATATTTTTGTTCTAGTATCGAGTTGTAATTCTTGAGTTGTAAGTAAATAAAAGTGTGATGATCATCATTATTAGAGCATTGTCCCATGTGAGGAAACGATGATGGAGGCTATGATTCCCCCACAAGTCGGGATGAGGCTCCGGACAAAAAAAAAGAAAAAGGAAAAAAAGGCTAAAGAGTCCAAAAGAAAAAAATGAGAGAAAAAGAGAGAAGGGACAATGTTACTATCCTTTTTTTCCACACTTGTGCTTCAAAGTAGCACCATGTTCTTCATGATAGAGAGTCTCCTATGTTGTCACTTTCATATATTACTAGTGGGAATTTTTCATTATAGAACTTGGCTTGTATATTCCAATGATGGGCTTCCTCAAATTGCCCTAGGTCTTCGTGAACAAGTGAGTTGGATGCACACCCACTTAGTTTTCTTTTGAGCTTTCATACACTTATTGCTCTAGTGCATCCGTTGCATGGCAACCCCTACTCACTTGCACCAATATCAATTGATGGGCATCTCCATAGCCTATTAATTTGCCTAGTTGGTGCGAGAATTTCTTTCTCCATTTTGTCTACTACCACCTTCTATTCCACCCATAGTGCTATATCCATGGCTCACGCTCATGTATTACGTGAAAGTTGAAAATGCCTTAGAACGTCAAAAGTATGAAACAATTGCTTGGCTTGTCATCGGGGTTGTGCATGATAAATACTTTGTGTGATGAAGATAGAGCATGACAAGACTATATGATTTTGTAGGGATAACTTTCTTTAGCCATGATATTTTGAAAAGACATGATTGCTTTATTAGTATGCTTGAAGTATTATTGTTTTTAGGGATAATTGGTTTTATACCCTTAGTTGTGTCCCCCTCGTCAGGATTGCCCCTAGTTTCTGAAAACACGTGGTCTTGCCCGACCCACTTTGGTGTATTGTTCTTTTGCCCTTTGACCGTCACTTTGAAAACTTCATAACTAATTCATAATAAATCAGAAAAATCCACGAATGTCATTCCCTGATGAAACTTGGCAAGCACTTAACACATTTGCCATTCTTTGCCACCAACTTTTTCTTGAATTTTTTGAACTTTTTTAGATTTTACTGTTCATGGTGGTATGATAAGAGCTAAAACTCGGATGGGCACTTACCAAAACTTTTGTCATGAATGCAAGTGACATTGACATACAGGTGATGTTTTTCTGAACATTTTGGTATCTTATTTGCATTTTTCTGATTTCGTATGAATTAGTTATGAAGTTTTCAATGTGACGGTCAAACGGTCAAAGGGCAAAAGCACAAGACGCCAAAGTGGGTCGGGCAAGACCACGTGTTTTCAGAAACTAGGGGCAATCCTGACGTAGGGACACAACTAAGGGTATAAAACCAATTATCCCTTGTTTTTATGTCAATATTAAACTTTTGTTTTGAATCTTATGGATTTGAATGTTCATACCACAATAAGAAAGATTACTTCATAAACATGTTAGGTAGCATTCCACATCAAAATTCTATTTTTATCATTTACCTACTCGAGGGCGAGCAGGAATTAAGCTTGGGGATGCTTGATACACCTCCAACATATCTAGAATTTTTTATTGTTCCAAGTTATTATATTATCCATCTTGGATGTTTTATATGCATTAGTATGCTATTTTATATCATTTTTTGGGACTAACCTAATAACCCAGTGCCCAGCTTTTGTATATAGTTCTTGATACAATCCCTTATTTTTTTATCTTCCTGTAGACCTTCAGAATAATTTTTTGGTTGTGCGAACCAAAAGGAATGGTGTTTTTGGGTTGTACCAAGTCTGAAACCGAGTGGATTTATTTTTTGTCCCATATTTTTCTATTCTATATTTTTTTACTGGAAATCAAAATCTTAGATGGATCTAAAGGTTATTTAGATTTCTTTACTATATTTAGTACAATTGTTATATGACACATGCTTTTTTTATGGGGAAACTACGTCCTCGAGCTCGAGGTCGTTTTTTCCTTGTTTTTGTCTTTTACAGAAAATCAATACCAAACGGAGTCCAAACTGAATGAAACTTTTTGAGGATTTTTCTTGGACCAGAAGACAACCATGAAGCTTCGGGAGGAGGCCAGAGGAGCCACGAGAGGGCCATAAGCCCTAGGGGCGTGCCCCCAAGGCTTGTGGGCCCCTCGAGACTCCCCTAACCCTAATCTCAACTCTATAAATACCCAAGTACTCCCTGTATACCAGAGGGCAGACCAAAAATACTTTTCCGCCGCCGCAAGCTTCTGTTCCCGTGATATCCCATCTCGGGGCCTTTTTCGGCACTCTGCCGGAGGGTGATTCGATCATGGAGGGCCTCTACTCCAAACTTGTTGCCCTTCCGATGATGTGTGAGTAGTTTACCACATACCTATGGGTCCATAGCTAGTAGCTAGATGGCTTCTTCTCTCTCTTTGATCTTCAATACAATGTTCTCCTCGACGTTCTTGGAGTTCTATCTGATGTAATCTTGTTTTGCGGTGTGTTTGTTGAGATCCGATGAATTGTGGGTTTATGATCAGATTATCTATGAATATTATTTGAGTCTTCTCTGAACTCTTTTATGCATAATTAAGATAGCTTTGTATTTCTCTCCGATCTATTGATTTGGTTTGGCCAACTAGATTGATATTTCTTGCAATGGGAGAGGTGCTTTGTGATAGGTTCAATCTTGCGGTGTCCTCACCAAGTGACAGTATGTAACACCCTGGTTTTTGGCCCTTTCTTTTTCTTTTTATTTATTTGGTTTTTGCTCTGATTTTCTTTTTGGAGCAGTTCTTTGGACTTGAAACCTGGGAGATCATCATATTTCTTCTCTGAAGTGGCTCATCATTCTTAAATCTTTCCCAAGATCATGTCACTTCATTTCTTGACCAACCTCAAAATTCTTTTTCTCAGGAATATTCCTTTTTCTATTAAAGGAATAGTCATGTTTGCCCTAGGTTGTGAAGCAACCTATATTTCTGTCACTCCCCAATTTCCCAAATAATTCTCATAATTTGTTTGGATCATATATGCCTCAAATATGTCCAAACCATCCTTGTCCAGTTCAAACCTTATTCCCCAATATTTATTTCTTCATTTTTGTCCAGTGTGGTCTTCTGTGAAGGAAGTGCCACCTATCCTTTCCTGATTGCTCCCACACTTTTTGGGCATGCTTTTACATCCAAATCATTGCCCCCATGACAAAATTCAACTTCATTTGACTAGCCAATCTTCCACAGCAATTTTTCAAAGTTTCTGCCAGACAAAAGCCATTGTGAAGGAAGTACTAGCTATGGTTATCAAAATGAGTTGAAATTTTGCACACTCCTTCATGTGCTCATATTATCACACTCTTCCAAATTTCAGCTCCATCCCTTGATCTATGTGAGCACACCTTCAAATCTTTCATTCTGTTAATATTTTCAGGTTGTGAAGCAAGTATAATTTATATTGCTTCATTAATTCTGAAAAATTACCAGATCATGCTCCTACCAATATAAATTCTCTCCACCAAATTTAGGATCATTTAAGCAATCCCATTTCTCTCCAAAATTATCCCAACATTCTGGACAGAGAGGATGTTTGTGAAGGAAGTACCATTTTGGCAAATTTATTTGGTATGAAATTTTTACAGTATCTTCTTATACCCATATCATTAGGCCTTGACAAATTTCAGCTCAATTGGATACTCCATGTGAGTACACCATCCTAATCTTGATTCTGGACCAAGTATGCTATTACAAAGCAACCATGTTGTTTTGTGGTCCATTTCTCCTCATAATCCCCAGGATGATAGTCTTTCTTAACCTAAGTCTCCCAGACATCAACTCTGGCCTCAATCAATTCTCTGTGGATCACAGTGGCCTGATCAAGTTTGCTACAGCAAACTTGCATTGAAGCCTCACTTCTCACCTTGGTTTCTTTTGATGATCCATCAACTCCCACAGCCCCTCTGATGCAAGGACAACACACTGGACATGAATTGGCAGCCTCCTGCGTCCCCTCCTTGCCATGCCAGGCGGTGACCGCGTGTATTCTTGTGTCTGTGCGCGCTCTGGCTGCAGCAAACGCGCTCTGCGCGTCGGGTCTCGTCGGCCGCGGCTTCTTGACGGTGTTCGCGTGTCCTAGCGTGCCGACCTAACTCCCCTGCCTTCACCTGTCGCTCTCCACCCCCTGCCCCTCCAGAACCCTCCTCGCCGGAGCTAGTCGCCGAGCACCACGGGCGCACTATGCTCGGTTTGGCTCTGAGCTCACCTCGGTCGTTTCCTCCTGGCCCCTTGGCTCCATCTCCTCCCCGTGAGCCCCCTCTGCCTCACCCATCACCTCCATCGCCCCCGTGATGCATGCGGCCATTGCCGGAGCAGGCCCGTGCGCCCATGGTGGCACCCGAGCTCTGGAATCCTCCTCCCCGTCTATTTAAGCCGCCCCGAAGCTCGTTTCTCTTTGCCCATCCACCTCTCTCCCTCCCAATCGCTCTCTGGAGTCCAGCAACAAGGCCGGCGAGCCCTCTTCCTCCTCTCCGGCAAGATGCCTCTCCGCGCGGCCTCTGCTCTGGCCCGACTCCCCCCTTGCATATCCACTCAAGCCACCACCACCATTGAAACCGCTCAAAAAAAATAACCACCACCATTGAATTCCTCTTCCTCCACTGATCCTCCTCGACCACTTCCCCGGGCCCATCATCGCCGGAATCATCGACTTCACCGGCGCCCGAAGCACGCGGCCGCCGGAGATGAAGGGGACGACGCCGTCCGGCCACCTCCTGAGGAGCTGCGGGTACGGGCGTGATAGCCATCGAGCGCCCGTTCCATCCCTGTTGTCGCCCAGCTCCGCCGTGGCCTCTACGCCGGCCAGCCGTCGCTGGTGAGCCGCCCCGCCTCTGTTCCCTCCCCCCCTCTCTCTTAAACCTGGCAGGCGGGCCCCACTTGTCAGCCTCTCATCCCCCTCCCGAATCGTTTTCTAAGTAGAGGCGTAAACCCACTTTACGCCTTCGACGTCACCCATGGGGATTTTATGAAATTCTATTTAAATCAATTTAAATCTAGATTTGACTCAACTTTGACCATGAATAACTCCTAAACTACAAGTCCAAATGAACTGATTCTTTTTGCATTATTTTTCTTTTGAGCTCCTTTATTTTCTGGTAGAATTTGGTATTTTTCTCTGCTGTCTAGATTTTCTAGACAGAGAAAAATGCATTATGGATTATTTACAAAAGCTTTCAAAAATGTTTTTCAGTAGGTTTTTGTGTGCATGATGAAGACCAGGAGCTTTCCACTTCTTCTTGGAGCAAGGCAAGCCACACCCTCCATTTGCATGATTGCAATGCAATGCCATGGTTTAATTATTTTAACTTATTTAAAATATTGCATTAGCTATATGTGATTTGTTCATGGCACTTCTTGGAGTTGTTTTGATCTTGCTATTGCCATGATGTTGCTTGGATTTCTGGACTAATATTTTGTAGATGGTGGATGACATGTTGCCATTGGATTAATAGTGGCTACGTTATTATTTTCATTATGATGGTAGTTGATATTATGATTTGGAGTATTATTTTGGATTTGATGCTATCATGTGGATCTTAGGTTTATATCTTGCTATTGTTATTGGTTTAGTAGCATCATTATACTTGGATTCATCGTGATAGTAGTGCTATGCTATCCTCGGAGTATTATGATATGACTATATTATTCTCTGGAGTATTTGTTGGATATTGCTATGACTTGGATCACACGTTGATAGATGATATCGGAGTATCAGTTATCGCAGATCTATTTTTTGGGGACAAATTCCGTCATTTCGTTGGTCAGGTGCCACCGAACCGGGCTTTTCCAGTGCAACCACATTTGCCTTTATGGGAAGGCCCTAATGCGGTCTATTGTTATGCCTCTTGCCGGTGCCTCCAACTAGGGAAGGTTATACGCGTGCGCTACCCTGATCAGGTATGCCGGTATAAGCCTTGTGTGCCCGTAGTTGATAGGGCCCTTTGTCCCCGTTTGGGACCGTTTTTTGTTTTGCCATGACGGTGGCCATTGGGTGTCACGAGGTGACATCGGGGCCACCCAGGACTGATCCCAAAGGGGAGTTGGTCGGAGTGGCCGGGAGAGTGTCATGGCAGTAGATCGGTTTTGTCAGAACACCGTTGGTCCACTCGAATGGGAGCACGAGGCCATGGGTTCTGTGATGTGGGTACAGTGTGCTAACCTCTGCAGAGTGTGTGTTTAATCTATCAATAGCCGCGTCCTTGGTCATGGGCACAGTTCATACTAGGTCACACCGTTCAATGAACACTCACATGACGGAATGACTTATAGGTGATTTATATGTTGATATAATTGAGCAGTGCAGTTTGGCAGGATTATGATGAGGATATTGGGATGATCTCGAGGATGATCATTCAGTTTGTGATGTGGTCACGCGGTGATCACGTGGAGGTATTGATCACGAGGTGATCGAGGTGATTTGTTGCTTGGCCGGATAGCCAAGAGTGAGATGGTTCTTGAGATGGTGGTTCAGCAGTAATTCTAGTAGTATCATATCATGCTTAGTTATTGCTTTCACATCATAGTAGTTGATAATAACTTTATCTGCTAAATGCTATGTTGTTGTTTTTCCTTGAAGCATTTGGTTGTTGTGAGCTTGCAAGTACATTCAATGTACTGACCTGGCGTGTCATGCCAGATTGCAGGTGATGCCATGATTGATTGATTGCTTGTCGAGGTTACTGCGCGTGCGAGCTAGATCGTGTCCCAGCCAGAGTCCCTGCGGAGTGGAGTTCACCACCTTCATCGTTGTTCCGCTGCTAGAAGTTATTCCGCTGCTACGAGTTGTTCCGCTGCTAGCATGGAGCTACCTTAGCGGGCATAGTGTCGCCATGCTGATGTGATCCTTTGTAACATCAGACCTTTGTATCCCTTATCCTTTGTATTAAGAGTTGATTTGTTCTATGTCAAGCAGTGCCGTATTCCAGAAGACTTGATCTCTGGGCTGGAATATGGGGTGTTTCGGTTTCTCTGAGCCGGGTTGCCACGGAGCTTGGTATCAGAGCAGGTCTAGCTATAGGACGCCCTAGTCAACGCCAGCGGTAGAAATCAGTAGTATATAGTCTATCCTATTGTTGCATTTGATTTCTGTATTTGTTTGTTGCATAGCATGCATATAGCTTTATTTTTTGTGGCTAACGATTTATCTGGTGAGTGGAGCTGGCATCGGTTCGGATCCACTACAGCTCAGCCCCTGCATTTCTCCACTTTTCTTTTCTTGCCTGTTCTTCGGTGTTTGGCGTCATTTCTGTCCCAGCGGAGTGATGCCAAGTGATCCGGACACTGTTTGCGGAAAATGGTGCTCAGGTATCGCGCCGATATCCTTCTTTCAGCCCCGCCTATCGTTTCGGTGGTAGACATGCTTCTACCCCGGTTCGTGCTTTTCGTCTTGTCGTGTTGGCAACCCTTAATGGTCTTAGTCACCAGAAAAGGGCAATGTCAGCAGACTCAGCTTTCCCTGCTATCCTATTCCTTGGACGAGTACGGATCCCTTCCGTCCGCTTGATGATGATGTGGTGCTGACATTTGTGTTCCGCTACATGGTTACCAAGTACGTCCTCGCCTCTGAGCTAGTCCAGGTTGCTACCTGGCTAAGCCAACACTTGGTGTAGCGATGTTTACACCAATCCTTCCACACGTTGATCCATCTTCGTGCACACCGTCACAGCATGCTAGATTGTAGTACCGGAGATCCCGCGAGATTTGTGTGCTTAAGTAGGCATGCATATTGTGTGACTAGCAGTAATATGTGACTTTGTTTGTGTGTGAGATGATTGATTTTGTGTGCCTTTGTTTAGTTGAGTTATTTTCTTTTGCTCCTTTCTTTTTGGGTCCTCGGTGTTACCCCATTTTCCCCTTATGGAAGTTGCTCCTCCACCGACACCGGACTCGAAGAAGCAATAAGAATTTCAAATATTTGGAAGAGGCTCAGCTAAACACATCAAGTCTACATCAGTATTTAATCCTCACATAGTAACGGTCAAGTCAGCAGGAAGACAAGTCAGGTGCAAGATCCACGGTATATTTTTAGTCAAAGGTATGGATCATATACAAAGTTTTGGCTCAGCAATGAATGATGCTTGAAATATGTATACTCCGGAAGAAAGCCAGAATGTGCTATGATCAAGGAAGACAGTCAAATGATTTTTCTCATGCAAGTAACCAGCCGCAAAATATTATGGGTGTGTGTATGGCTTTCAATCTGCATATCGCAGTATGAAGTTTTGGATATGAGAAACTCAGTCTTCCTCCACACGCTATCGGAAGAAGCTTATGATGCAAGTACCTTTGATTTTCCTCAGTACAATGTATGGACAGATTCCAGTCCAAATACCCAGTCTTTCACAGCAAGATACCTTGATAAAGGCTTCTGACATAAGAACCTGGAATCTTTCTCAACAAGCAACTAGAGGAGAAGCTTCTCAGGTATGGAACCCAGACATCTCCAGCACGCTACCAAGGCAAAGACTTCAAGCCTAAGCTATCCGGTCTTCTTCAGCAAGTCACTCGGATAGTTTCCAACCCAAGATATCTTGCCTTCTTCAGTACGACACTGCACGTCGTATTCAGTATTGCTACAAGATATGACACAGCAAGCTGGTAGTATATGACAGTGTAGCTCAAGGATCAGATTCGCAATAATTTGGTCAGAAGTACAATTCAGTCAAGACATATGCCTGCCGCAAAGATCGAGTGCTCGTTTGCATACTCTTCTTATATATATGGTGAGCATGCATCCCCGATTATACCAGTCTCTCATGCAAGATGCGACAGTGATCAAGCAGATATACCTAAGAAAGGTAAGGATCCCACAACCTCCTGAGTCATGCCGAGGAAGATAAGCAGAGATACATCTCATGCAATGCAAGGATCGACAAGTTCTGGAGATGACAATGCAGAATCAACAGTCTTGACAATGGTCACCAAGGCCAATATTTGCTGCACCTGACAAGGAGATCTCATGAAACCTTGTCACCCTCTTGTATGATTGGCCTCAACAACGAGCTCGGTACAGCTACAAGCCCCCGAGTATATGTCATATATGTGCGGAACCAGGTCTGAAACCAAGCACAAGGAATGATGCCAAAATATTGCACTAACCACATTCATGGTCGTATGAAGAATCAAGGACGTATGTGGCCAAGCTATTCAGTAAGGTATCCTGACAAAGAAAATCATGACCGTAAAAGGGTGAGACTAACAACAAAGGTATGATGATTTTGTGCGACCATCAGCGTCCGGATACCCAAGTCAGTTGGAGGCCATGATTCCATATGGATACACAAAGATATACCCTCAGAAACCTACTCTGTTCTACAAGGACTTCATATCCCGCTGACTCGCTTAAAATGGTCAGTGTGGAATATCCAAGTCCGTTCTGTCAGATCCAAGATTCCTTTGCAACCACAGTAGTTTGATTTCAGCGGCAGTGTTAAAGCATCTCACAGCCTATTACCATGGACGGATATACCGACAACATGGGTAAGTCAAAAGCCGAACAATCAGCTCAGACCAGGTATACTCACTGGCGGAACCCAATACACGAGCAGCTTGTCACGAAAAGTATCTTTCCACCAGCACCCCTGTCAGGCCAGTCTCAACATGCTAATGTTTGAGGTATGCTACAACTATAATTCCATACCCTTTATATTGCTCACGACAGAAGGCAGTCAAATCTTTGGTACATGTCGCATGCTCGAGCCAAAGAAACAAATCAAGATAAGTCAGTACCACCTACGAGCAGTCAGATCTCATCAGGAGAATGGCCATGATTCTCATCATTGATTAAATCCGAAAGACATGCATTTGTTTGAGTAACCCCATGGCAGTAGTAAAAAGTTTTCAAGACAAAAGGGAATTTATGCTCAAGTCCCTTGGACATCACCGCAGATATGAAAGGATCAACGTCAGCAAAAGAATTTGGTATATGAGGAAAGACCCGTCAGGATTTGGGAAAGGTGAAGCAAACCACCCCGAGCGAGGTAACCAGATCATGTGAAAATCAGGGGGAACAACATACAAAGGAAAATGGATACCCGAGTTGGAAACGGTGTCCTCAAGTCATACTTGTTCCCTGAGCAACCAAATCTCGAGGACGAGATTTCTTTAAGGGGGAAAGGTTTGTAACACCCTGGTTTTTGGCCCTTTCTTTTTCTTTTGATTTATTTGGTTTTTGCTCTGATTTTCTTGTTTGGACTTGAAACCTGGGAGATCATCATCATTTCTTCTCTGAAGTGGCTCATCATTCTTAAATCTTTCCCAAGATCATGTCACTTCATTTCTTGACCAACCTCAAAATTCTTTTTCTCAGGAATATTCCTTTTTCTATTAAAGGAATAGTCATGTTTGCCCTAGGTTGTGAAGCAACCTATATTTCTGTCACTCCCAAAATTCCCAAATAATTCTTATAATTTGTTTGGATCATATATGCCTCAAATATGTCCAAACCATCCTTGTCCAGTTCAAAACTTATTCCCCAATATTTATTTATTCATTTTTGTCCAGTGTGGTCTTTTGTGAAGGAAGTGCCACCTATCCTTTCTTGATTGCTCCCAAACTTTTTGTGCATGCTTTTACATCTAGATCATTGCCCCATGCCAAAATTCAACTTCATTTGCCTAGCCAATCTTCCTCAGCAATTTTTCAAAGTTTCTGTCAGACAGAAGCTATTGTGAAGAAAGTACTAGCTATGTTTATCAAAATGAGTTGAAATTTTGCACAATCCTTCATGTGCTCATATTATCACACTCTTCCAAATTTCAGCTCCATCCCTTGATCTATGTGAGCACACCTTCAAATCTTTCATTATGTTAATATTTTCAGGTTGTGAAGCAAGTATAATTTATATTGCTTCATTAATTCTGAAAAATTACCAGATCATGCTCCTACCAATATAACTTCTCTCCACCAAATTTGGAATCATTTAAGCAATCCCATTTCTCTCCAAAATTATCCCAACATTCTGGACAAAGAGGATGTCTGTGAAGGAAGTACCATTTTGGTAAATCCATTTGGTATGAAATTTTTACAGTATCTTTTTATGCCCATATCATTAGGCCTTGACAAATATCAGCTCAATTGGATACTCCATGTGAGTACACCATCCTAATCTTGATTCTGGACCAAGTATGTTGTTACAAAGCAACCATGTTGTTTTCTGGTCCATTTCTCCTCATAATCCCCAGGATGATAGTCTTTCTTAACCTAAGCCTCCCAGACATCAACTCTAGCCTCAATCAATTCTCTGTGGATCACAGTGGCCTGATCAAGTTTGCTACAGCAAACTTGCATCGAAGCCTCACTTCTCACCTTGGTTTCTTTTGATGATCCATCAACTCCCACAGCCCCTCTGATGCAAGGACAACACACTGGACATGAATTGGCAGCCTCCTGCATCCCCTCCTTGCCATGCCAGGTGGTGATCGCGTGGATTCTTGTGTCTGCGCGCGCTCTGGCTGCAGCAAACGCGCTCTGCGCGTCGGGTCTCATCGGCCGCGGCTTCTCGACGGTGTTCGCGTGTCCTAGCGTGCCGACCTGACTCCCCTGCCTTCACCTGTCGCTCTCCACCCCCTGCCCCCTCCAAAACCCTCCTCGCCGGAGCTAGCCGCCGAGCACCACGGGCGCACTATCCTTGGTTTGGCTCTGAGCTCGCCTCGACCGTTTCCTCCTGGCCCCTTGGCTCCATCTCCTCCCCGTGAGCCCCCTCTGCCTCACCCATCACCTCCATCGCCCCTGTGATGCATGCGGCCATCGCCGGAGCAGGCCCGTGCGCCCATGGCGACACCCGAGCTCTGGAATCCTCCTCCCCGTCTATTTAAGCCGCCCCGGAGCTCGTTTCTCTTCGCCCCTCCACCTCTCTTCCTCCCAATCGCTTTCTGGAGTCCAGTAGCGAGGCCGGCGAGCCCTCTTCCTCCTCTCCGGCAAGGTGCCTCTCCGTGCGGCCTCTGCTCTGGCCCGACTCCCCCCTTGCATATCCACTCAAGCCACCACCACCATTGAAACCGCTCAAAAAAATAACCACCACCATTGAATTCCTCTTCCTCCACTGATCCTCCTCGACCACTTCCCCAGGCCCATCGTCGCCGGAATCGTCGACTTCACCGGCGCCCGAAGCACGCGGCCGCCGGAGATGAAGGGGACGACACCGTCCGGCCACCTCCTGAGGAGCTGCGGGTACGGGCATTTCAGCCGTCGAGCGCCCGTTCCATCCCCGTCGTCGCCCAGCTCCGCCGTGGCCTCTACGCCGGCCAGTCATCGCCGGTGAGCCGCCCTGCTTCTGTTCCCTCCCCCTCTCTCTCTTAAACCTGCCATGCGGGCCCCACTTGTCAGCCTCTCATCCCCCTCCCGAACCGTTTTCTAAGTAGAGGCGTAAACCCACTTTACGCCTTCGACGTCACCCCCTGGGGATTTTCTGAAATTCTATTTAAATCAATTTAAATCCAGATTTGACTCAACTTTGACCATGAATAACTCCTAAACTACAAGTCCAAATGAACTGATTCTTTTTGCATTATTTTTCTTTTGAGCTCCTTTATTTTCTGGTAGAATTTGGTATTTTTCTCTGCTATCTAGATTTTCTGGACAGAGAAAAATGCATTATGGATTATTTACAAAAGCTTTCAAAAATGTTTTTCAGTAGGTTTTTGTGTGCATGATGAAGACCAGGAGCTTTCCACTTCTTCTTGGAGCAAGGCAAGCCACACCCTCCATTTGCATGATTGCAATGCAATGCCATGGTTTAATTATTTTAACTTATTTAAAATATTGCATTAGCTATATGTGATTTGTTCATGGCACTTCTTGGAGTTGTTTTGATCTTGCTATTGCCATGATGTTGCTTGGATTTCTAGGACTAATATTTTGCAGATGGTGGATGACATGTTGCCATTGGATTAATAGTGGCTATGGTTATTATTTTCATTATGATAGTAGTTGATATTATGATTTGGAGTATTATTTTGGATTTGATGCTATCATGTGGATCTTAGGTTTATATCTTGCTATTGTTATTGGTTTAGTAGCATCATTATACTTGGATTCATCATGATAGTAGTGCTATGCTATCCTCGGAGTATTATGATATGACTATATTATTCTCTGGATTATTTGTTGGATATTGCTATGACTTGGATCACGGGTTGATAGATGATATCGGAGTATCAGTTATCGTAGATCTATTTTTTGGGGACAAATTCTGTCATTTCATTGGTCAGGTGCCACCGAACCGGGCTTTTCCAGTGCAACCACATTTTCCTTTATGGGAACGCCCTAATGCGGTCTATTGTTATGCCTCTCGCCGGTGCTTGCAACTAGGGAAGGTTATAGGTGTGCGCTACCCTGATCAGGTATGTCGGTATAAGCCTTGTGTGCCCGTAGTTGATAGGGACCTTTGTCCCCATTTGGGACCGTTTTTGTTTTGCCACGACGGTGGCCGCTGGGTGTCATGAGATGACATCGGGGCCACCCAGGACTGATCCCAAAGGGGAGTTGGTCGGAGTGGCCGGGAGAGTGTCATGGCAGTAGATCGGTTTTGTCGGAACGCCGTTGGTCTAGCCGAATGGGAGCACGAGCCAATGGGTTCTGTGATGTGGGTACAGTGTGCTAACCTCTGCAGAGTGTGTGTTTAATCTATCGATAGCCGCGTCCTCGGTCATGGGCACAGTTCATACTAGCTCACACAGTTCGATCAACACTCACATGACGGAATGACTTATAGGTGATTTATATGTTGATATAATTGAGCAGTACGGTTTGGCAGGATGATGATGAGGATATTGGGATGATCTCGAGGATGATCATTCAGTTTGTGATGTGGTCACGCGGTGATCACGTGGAGGTATTGATCACGAGGTGATCGAGGTGATTTATTGCTTGGCCGGATAGCCAAGAGTGAGATGGTTCTTGAGATGGTGGTTCAGCAGTAATTCTAGTAGTATCATATCATGCTTAGTTATTGCTTTCACATCATAGTAGTTGATAATAACTTAATCTGCTAAATGCTATGTTGTTGTTTTGCCTTGATGCATTTGGTTGTTGTGAGCTTGCAAGTACATTCAATGTACTGACCTGGCGTGTCATGCCAGATTGCAGGTGATGCCATGATTGATTGATTGCTTGTCGGGGTTACTGTGCGTGCGAGCTAGATCGTGTCCCAGCCAGAGTCCCTGCGGAGTGGAGTTCACCACCTTCGTCGTTGTTCTGCTGCTAGAAGTTATTCCGCTGCTACGAGTTCCGCTGCTAGCATAGAGCTACCTTAGCAGGCGTAGTGTCGCCATGCTGATGTGATCCTTTGTAACATCAGACCTTTGTATCCCTTATCCTTTGTATTAAGAGCTGATTTGTTCTATGTCAAGCAGTGCCGTATTCTAGAAGACTTGATCTCTGGGATGGAATACGGGGTGTTCCGATTTCTCTAAGCCGGGGTGCCACACAGTAGGGGTAGCGAGGCACGTGTTTGTATTCTTTCCATTAAGGATAAAAAGATGGGGCTTTTACCATATTGTTTGGATCTATCCCTCTACATCATGTCATCTTGCTCAAGGCGTTACTCCGTTCTCGTCAACTTAATACACTAGATGCATGCTGGATAGCGGTCGATGTGTGGAGTAATAGTAGTAGATGCAGGCAGGAGTCGGTCTACTTGTCACGGACGTGATGCCTATATTCATGATCATTTCCTTGGATAGCGTCATAACTATGCGCTTTTCTATCAATTGCTCAACAGTAATTTGTTTACCCATCGTATGTTTTCTTCAAGAGAGAAGCCTCTAGTGAAACCTATGGCCCCCGGGTCTATTTTCTATCATATTATTTTCAGATCTATAAAACCAAAAACCCAAAAATACCTTGCTGCAATTTATTTATATTTACTTTATTTTACACTTTTACTTATCTTTTATACCCATCTCTATCAGATCTCATTCTTGCTAGTGACCGTGGAGGGATTGCCAACCCCTTTTTCGCGTTTGTGTGCAAGTGTTTGTTAGTTTGTGCAGGTGCATCTATTAGGGACTTGTGTGCTCCTCCTACTGGAATGATACCTTGGTTCTTAACTGAGGGAAATACTTATCTCGACTTTGCTGCATCACCCTCCTCTTCAAGAGAAAAATTAACGCAAGCTCAAGAAGTAGCAATGGGGAAACGGAGGGAGGAGGGAGCTAAGGGGGAACGATGTTTCGGTTTGGGACACGCTTGTTTGAAATTTGGGGAAAGTTACAAACTTTGCCCCCATCTAAAATTTCAGACATATTGCGGGTTGGGGGTAGGACGGTAATCTCAGGTGTCCCAAATAGTGAGCGGGATAGATTTCGGCCGAGCGCATGGGTGTTTAGGCGCCCATGGTGTATGAATGCTTCTCGAAGGCGGTTGACTGGCGTCTTGGTGAAGTTACAAACCTACCCCGGTTTAGACCTCTGGACGTCGGGCCGATAGGCTACACGGGTAAGAGTCAGGACAGTAATTTCCTACCACCAAACATTGGTCTCGCGCGGTTTTGGGCGACCAGAGGCTTATTTGGCGCTTCATTCAATATTTGGGAGGAGAAGCAATAACGTTTACAGTTCTCTTGAATTGAACTTTCAGGATTTTTCAAACTTCAAAAATCTTGACTCTTGAAAATCCTAAAACTATGATTATTTTGTAATGGAGGGGGTACATTTGAATCTACATTTTAGACGAGTATATATTAAAAAAATACAGCTTAGCTCAATTCATGCATGGTTCCACATATAATCTCCTTGGTTGCAAAAAATTAGTTAGACATTCGTATGAATATATAGCATGTTCAGACGCACAACAAAGATTGATGCCCCTTTTACATCTAATTTACAAATGCCATTATCTCGAATTCAAATAGTTGAATGCACTTCCTATGAAATCGAATCTTTGAAACCACTTTTATGTTGAATTCAACATGTATTCTATTTCGTAGCAAGCAATTTGAAATGTATCCATGTATGTGACAAATGTATAAAGTGCTTGACACTGACAACACGGAGTGCACTCATGTTTATATATGAATTGCAAAAGCCATGCATTATCTAGGGGCCTGTTCGGATCCTCTCTGCTCCACAACTCCTCTCCTGGAGCAGTCGGAGCAGCGCAAACGCTCTAGCTCCGCAGAGTCTAAAGCGCGGAGCGGAGTTGGCTGCGGTTCAATTTTCTGGAGCAGCTAAAACGGAGCTCCGCAGATCCGGGAAATGAAGGAGTTTGTGGAATTTACAATGACCTGCCACTGATAAGTGAAACACATACTGGTTCGTGTGATATGTCTCTCTCCCGCTTGTAAGTCTTTCACTCCATAATCTTTCTTGGGCCAGCTTTTCTACATGAAAAGCCCAGTTAGCGATGGGAGCTAGAGTTCGGTTGCTGAACACGTTTCATTGATCGGGGAAACTCAACCGGAGCACGAGCCAGCGAGCGGAGCGCGGATTTAAAGATTTGGAGGAGCTAGGCTATTGCCGAACAGGCTCTAGGTTTCAAACCACTCTCACTCTATGAATCAATAATGTAAAATAAACCCATACACATGCTCGAATTCAATTGAGTAGGTGTTTGATAGACCAATGTTCATTCGTACGCAAATTGCAAAATTCATGATCCCATCTAATTTTTAATGCAATTTATATTTTAACTTAATGCGTAGAACCGCCTTTTACGCGTAGATGCACTATGCCTCGGCCCTTCCTCACACACGCGCTATCTCTCTATCTGACGCATAAGTGCACACACTTTATATACATCGACATTTCTCTCTCACACATGCTCACACTCTCTCCCGGGGTGTCTCACGCACACACTCTCCATATATCTCCCCCTCTCTCTCCCTCTTACTGCTATCTACGACTCTTTTCACTAATCTCAGTCGAAAACACTATTTCTCTCACATGCATACACACGCACAGTCTCTGTTGGCCCTCTATATGCACATATATTTGCCTACGTGTCTCCCGCACGCACATAATCTTTAGGCCTCTCTCGCACACATTGCCCCCCCCCCCCTCTCATTTACTAGTTGGCGGATATGATTCCATCAGATCATTCGGTAGGGTATCCCTGATGGTTAGGCTGGATGGTAATAAGAGGCAAAGTTTTACCCAAGTCTAGGCCCTTGCGGTTGAGGAAAAAGCCTACTCCCGGTACTGTATATTTGTGATTGGGGTGTGTACAAGTACACGTGAATACCAGTCATTGTGTGTGTGTATACTATCGACGAACTAGCCCCCAGGTTTATATAACATACTCGGGGCCTAGGGTTACAAATCATACTCGGCTTATCGTCAGTGGGGATAGAGTCCTCCACAACTCTGGTAACTTCATCATGTACGTCGAGTCCTCCATGGGTCTTCGTATAACGCGTCTCGATTCAACCTATCTGGCGCAGGACGGAACCGACTATGAGTCCTCACCTCGACCCACCACACCTAGAAATGATGTGCCCACCACACCCCACACACCATCGACCACTAAGAAAATAAGCATATACAATAGTACAAAGTTATACATGAAAGTTAATTGTATGGTGCATCCAATGATATTTGTTCCATATTGTGAATGTTTATATTTTCTCCTATAAAATTAGTCACAGTAAAGAGAAACGAAGGGCATATCTCTCTCTCTCTCCACCGCACACCCCCTCTCTCTACACCACTTTCACGTACGCACACAAACTATCTCTCGGCCCTCAAAAAGTATGCCCCTGACACATTCACGTGTGAAGGTCACTGTATTTCAAGCGAAAACACTATACGGTCACTGGACTTCAGAATATGCTCATTACGGTCACCATATAAATTCTTGTGGTGATCATACGGTCTCTAGCTCACCGTACGTCTTCGTATTTTGTTGATGACACTGACGGTCATTGTATTTGAAGCGTGCTCCATATTTTGTTGACGACACTTACAGTCATTGTATTTGAAGCGAAAGCACGATATGGTCACTGGACTTCAGAATCAGCTAATTACGGTCTCCATATACATTTTGTGGTGCGAACCAACCTGTGGTTGGATGGTTAGGAGGAAAGTGGTATCCCCAGCCCACCAGGGTTCAAGTCCTGGTGCTCGCATTTATCCTGGATTAATTTCATTATTTCCGGTGATGTGCGTTCAGTGGGAGGAGACGTTCCCCTCGACAATGAGGCGCCTACGGTGACTTCACAAAATCTCAAGATGATATGCCGGCTCACTCTCTCGAAGGTGCTCATAGGGGTGTATGCGCATATATATAAGCGCTTGCGTCTGTGCAATGTTAAAAATATACATGTGGTGATTATACGGTCACTGGCTCACCGTACAGCTCCGTAATTTGTTGATGACATGATAAATCGACCAGTCAAACAGTCCACGTGGCGCAACTAGTGTTGCACCATCAGCGCATGTTACCATGGGGCCCACCTGTCAGCGTGTATATGAAAGAAAGAAACGGTAGCTTGCGTCTGTACTGTGTTAAAAAAATATTTTGTGGTGATTATACGGTCACTGGCTCACCGTATAGCTACGTAATTTGTCGATGACACGATCAATTGACCAGTCAAACGGTCCTCGTTCATCAGCGCACATTACCGTAGGGCCCACCTGTCAGCGCGTATATGAAAGACAGAAATGGTAATAAATTAGTGGTTGGTGGGGATTCGAAGTAGTGACCTCAGGTTGACAGTCCGCGCGCCCTTACCACAGCGGACAAGGTCGTCTTGTGATGATATGTTGAGCCGGCTCTTTTAATTGCACAAACGCACACACGAGCTACTGTGGTGAATACAAACACATCACACATCCGCACAAACACGCCCGCAACGCCCGCTTCCATGCATGCAATACTCACATGTACACATGCACGCACGCAACACTCGCACGAACACACGCATGCATGCAGGCATGCAACACAGACACGTACACATGCGCGCACTAACACACGCACGCACACATGCATGCAACACTGAAACATACACATGCACGCAACACTCACTCGTACACATGCACGCACGCAACACTCGCACGCCTGCATGCACACAGCACACGATGCAAGACACACGCTCAATCTATACGTGCATGCACCCTTTGTTAAGGACATGAATTGTTACGAGTATTAATCAGTCTTATCTGTGATAAGCAGAACATTGATGTTTGCAGCGGTCTTTATGAATCAAACCGTATCGAACAGGCTATCAACGTATATATGAAAAATTTAAAATTCTCTTACATTATATAGTAGGCCTATCAACCTACATGAATTAGATGACATCACACTCAATAAACAATCATCTCTACTCCTATAAAAGACTAAGTTAGTGATGATGGTGTGTCTGCCATCCATCATTTCTGACCATTAGATCTGCATCTAATGACTGTGATGTAAGTTGTGGCCTTTTTGCAACAATATCTCACTTCTCTGCTCCAATATACAGGAAACCACTTAGTATCTTGAAACCAACCACATTCTTCCCTTACCTCATCAAAACAGCCCAGGGAATATATTTTGAGTGAAACATAAGATATTTTTAGTGATATATGTATATCAAAACTAGACAGTTTTATTTCAAATTTATGAATATGAATTATTCTACTTTGGATTCGTTGCAACGCACGGGCACATTGCTAGTCAGTTTATGAAATGCCCGCTTCTCACTGCCCTGGCCCACCAAAAAAAACCTCCCCCTCCTGCGCGCGATTCCCGCCCGGCGCCAGCTGCTCACATTCATGCGGAGCCGGCTCCTCTGTCGTGCGCTGCCTGCATTGGGTCACTGACATGCAGGCCAGGTACCCAACGGGCCCACACATCAGTGGAAGAACGACATGGTGTCGTACATCAGAGTCGAGGGCGCCGCCCACTACATGTCCGGCTGAACACGCCTCCTTGCCGCATTCAAATGCCTCCATGAAACTCGTGTGGAAGCCGAGAAACCCACTCCGGCCACACGTTTGTTCATGACCGGGCCGACATTAAACGCAACGCCGGCCGAGCTCCCCCCGTCTGCCCTATATTTAATCTCCTATTTAAATGAGGCCAGACGTCGGCCAAGAATCGCACACCTCCAATGCTTCCCTATCTCCTCCTTCACCATTTTCTCCACTCTTACAATGGCTTACGAAGAGTAGTTATCCGGCATACAAGCCAGCTGGGTGGCCCGCCGAGCCCGCCAGATACAAGCTATGTAGCTCGCTGATCCACCTCCCTTCCCTCACCCGACGGAGCCAGTTGCCGCCCCAAGCCGGCGCGTGGTTCAGCAACTCGCCGCTCTAGGCTAGCTCGACGACGAGCGGTGAGCTGCTCCATGCCAACACGGCGAGGAGCACGGGCATCGTCGCTGCCGTCCATGATGCCACCTTGTATCGCACCTCCCGTGTCTGCGACCGCGTCTCCCGTGTCTGTGGACGCGCTATGGGAGCAGAGACAAAAGCCGGGTGCGCGGAGAGCGACGAGTCAATGGCCAGCGCCTCCGTGTCCGCCGCCATCATCGAGGAGAAGTAGAACACGGGAGGCCGCCGCCCCTTGGGTCCCATGAAGGCCACCGCCGAGGCGACGCCGGCGTACACAGCAGGTGTCTTGCCGGGTCCTTCTATTGCGAGCACTGTTCAAGATATCTTCCGATATTCCGATAAATCGGCCGATTTATCGCTTACCGTTGTCTGACCGATAAGATAAATCGGCTGATAAATTAGCCGATATGGCAATAAATCGGCCGATATGCCGATAAACTGGCCGATTTACCCCTTATCTTGGGTCGACCGATAAGTTCCCGATAAGTGATAACCCCAACATTGATTGCGAGGACCTTCATCGACCCCGCATGGGCTCCACGGAAGCGAAGAAGCCCCCTTCGACTCCATCTTAGGCATCAGCCAAGGATTTCACTCAGTTGAGCGGTGGGGAAGCGAGCCGTCCTTTGCGCTGAAGCATATACCTCCGGGGCTGTCGGCAGTCCGGTGATCGTGCTGCCGGACATGAGGAAGACTAAGGGATCCGCAGGCGACCATTTAGACTAGGTATTATTATACCTATGTTGTTCAGGAGTAGCACCGCTTAGTTGATTTAAATGTAATGAAATCCATCATGTTTATATGAAAAACCGGTATTTTATATGAATTTCGTCATTGTTTATATGAAATATCGTCGAGTTTGCATGAATTTCGTCCGGTTAGTTGAGTTGTTGTCAGAATGTGTGCGGCTACGGTTGGATGGCGTAATTTGCGGGTTGCCGGTCGGTCTGTGGCCGGCTAGGGCGGCGAGGTGGGACAAAAAAAAACCAACTCGTGCGAGCTCATCTCCAACGCGCGCGCTGGAGGAGGAGCACCCGAGCTCTACTTCGTTCATTGGTGGCAAAGGCACGAGTGGACAAAAGGGTTGCCAATATTTTGGCTACCTCGGGCAAGATCCAAACAGCCCCTTCCGGCCCCACCCCTCCCAGCACATTCAAATCCCTCGTTCGCCATGAAATTTTGCCATGTGTTGTTTTCAGGGATATTTTGCTGTGTAAAAACAAATTTAAATATGAACGAATAATCAGTGTCCGCAGTCTTCTGTCAGGACACGGTTGGATGGCTTCATAGTAGTAGTGTAGAGTAGTAGGAGTAGTACAGTGGTAGGAGTAGTACAGTGTAGAGTAGTACGAGTCTCATCTGACACCAATTTCCTTGGAGTCTGTGCTACAGCAAGCTACCCTAGGCTATGTTACTAAATAGTACTACCTCCATAGTGGGTACGTACTCCGTAAAATTAGATTTTCCCAAAACTAAGTCGCTCAACCTTAATTATTTGCTTGTTTCCCTTCCTGCCTCGTTGTTCTTCCCCATGCAGCCAGAATAAATGAGGTCATGTGAATAGCAATTGATTACTCATGTTGATGGATGCATGTGTCTAGGCCAATGCATGCACTCTTTGCTTGGCGCTCGTTGGGCAATCCGAGCAGAAAAAAGGATGGGGTACTACTACAGCGTGCCGGACCGACCTTGTGGGGGTACCTCCGTCATGATTTATCATTCCACATCATATTTTATGCCAATTTTGACCATGTATTTAACTAACAAAATGTTAATGCATGTCACAAAAAATTATATCATTGAAAACTATGTTCAAATACGAATCCAACGATATAATTTTTGTTCACATGCACTAACATTTTGTCAATTAAATCTTTGGTCAAAATTTAGCACAAATTACAAAGGGGACCAATAAACCAATACTCAACACCATGCGCGCTAGTAGTCGTAGTGATCTTAAGGGGCCCACTTCAAAAAACTAACAAAGAAAGAAAGGGTCCAATACACATTCAGGCATTCCATCACATCTTTCTCTCGCTCTATCTGTCGAACGGACTATGCCAAACTCCCCTGCCTACCGCGCGGGAAAAGACCCACCCTCGCCTTTTTTAGTCGGGGTTTGCATAGATGGATCGCGCGAAGCAGCAAAAACCAAGCCGTGTCTTGTACTCCTTCGTCGTACTAAGAGTGGATACGCCCGCTTTCATAAATGTTGTACTTCCTCTCACCGACATGTGGGACATATAGCAACAGGGTCCACATGTCATGCACCAAATAATAGTGCAAAACAGCAAGGGGGACGCACCCCAGTCATAGCGCCGCAGTAGTAGTAATGAGCAATGAGACATCAAATCACAAAGCCGCACCTTTCCCGCAGACGGGCGAAGCAACCATTATTTCACACTTCGTTGAATCTGCTTCTCCATCATCTCCTTCAAGAAAACCATGTTTGCTTCTGTCATTGTTCTGCCTCAAGAGGGACGCGCATCGGCTTGGTACATCATGACACGTGGGACCGCATGACAGGCTATGCTCCCCCGCCCACCGCTCGGTAAAATCACCTCATTTTTACTAATCTAGATACTATCTTTTTAGATCAATATAGTCGGGATTCACCAAGTGGTAGGCTGCTCCTATCGTGTTGGCGTAGCAACTCAGTAGGGTCAATCAGCACACGAAATGGCGACACACTTACAGGACCCCTTTCGCCGACATGTGGGTCGTCCATCGTCATGTTCCACATGCGATGCACCAAATTACAGTTCGGAGCAGCGGTTGGACTTGGAGGCACCCCGATTGTAGCGCTGCAGTAGTAGTAAATGGGTGATGAGGGGTCAAATCACAAAGCCCCACCTTTCCCGCATTAAGCTGGACGGACGAAGCAACCATCATTTCACACTAGGGCGCAAGAGGATAAAGAAAATAGAAAACCAATGATGCGTGCGGCAGCTACCTAGGGCGCCCTAGGGTAGGAGCGTCCACTACAAATCCGCTTCTCCCTCGTCCTCTTGAAGAAAACCGATGATGCGTGCGGCGGGTAGGGTTTCTAGGAGTACTACGGCGTGTGGGGCCCACGCCATAGTAAACGGGAGAGGGATTGAGTTCGAGTCGATGCCTTAGAGCAAGTACAATAAGGTGACATAAGCAGACTATAAGGACTAGAATATTATATCTTTGCTTGGTTGGAGGAGAGAGAAGAGAAGCGGGCTCTTGGTTAGTAGCCAGCTGCAACACGAGCCCCAAGACGCTTTCTGAGGTTATAAGGCGGGCCAACTACTATTAAAGTATTACACATTTAAAACTTACTATTGTACATGCCAGCTACGAGGTTGGCTCTATATAACATGGCAACACCTTATAGCCGACCGTTGGCTGTATTATTAACCATGCTCTTAATACGAGTGGGCCGCTCAGTTTTACAGGAACGAGGCAGAATTTTGGGTTTGGGGAGCAGTGCAGATATACGTACAAAAAATTGTGGACGTATGTTCGACCGAAAGGCAATGACGCATGGGCCCCGCATTTTGGTATACCCGCGGCTGCGTGAAATTTGTTACTCAAAATAATGCATAAAAGTTCCTCCAAAAACATCTATAACTAATGGGAAGTGAATGTATGCTTAAAATGAAAATAAAATAAAAAGGTAATAAAAAGAGAAAAAATGAATTGCAGTTAAAAGAATGACATTTCTAACAAAAATGTGAATGTGAACTACATATGTGTGCACGTGACCAACACATATATTGTCAATACAAAATCTAATGCAAAAAATAACTTATGAGTAACATGCATGAATTGATGATGTGGTCCTTGCATGCATAGAGTACAAAAACAATGTGATTTATGACTTGCATGCATGACGTGTCCATGTGTGCCATAGTTGCATGTCCAGGAAAAAAGCTAGTGGGTTGTAGTAGCTATTTAGGAATAGAAGATGTATATATGGAAGTTGTAGGGAAAGAGATGACATGTATCTAAATTCCTATGAGTAGGGATTGGAAAAGAGATGTCATTTGGTTCACATCATAGGAACTTTTCTATTGAATCTAGGCTAAATTTATTTTCCTTCGAAATTGTGGGAGTATAGGAATCCATTCATATGAACCAAGTGGCTCTAAAGCTATAAAAACCATATCATGTTTATTTTCCTTTGAAATGTGGAGTATATGAATCTATTCCTATGAACCAATTGGCTCTAAAGGAAAAATTCCTATAATAATCATATCATATAGAGTTCCTATGATATTCCTGCACACCAAAGGATGGTTGAAATTACTGCAGGTGATACGATGGTCTTTCTTTGTACACTCCTCCCCCATCTCTATAGGTACCCCTTGATGATGAATGAAATGATATATACTGGGTATTCTATATGTGCATTTTGTTCTACGAAAACACGGTAAAAGTTTGCGAGGTTAGAATTTTCAATAAAGCTATATGCACTACATTTTGGAACGGAGGGAGGAGCATACGGCAGTCGCTAACACTCACTTGGAAGATTTGTGTGTCGGAGGAGTGGTTGTTCTGTCAAATGCCATGGCAAAACTGACACTGTCGGATGCTGATCTGATGGTTCTTTTGGTGTTCGTCAGGAAACGGCTTGTGGCGAACATTTGTCAAATATGATTTACGGACACATGCATTGCATTGATACGTGCCCCCTCTCTCTCACGCACATACGCACCCTCATGAGTCACGACTCTTCCGAGTCCTCTCCCACCCACCGTTTATCTGTAGGTAGACGTCACACACATATGTGCTCTTCACACCCTACCCTCAAAACTTCTAAAAAATAAAAGACGTCGCACACCTTTTTTTAACTCACACGTCACACACTTATACTACTACTCTTGTGGTGAACGTTCTTTGGGCATAGTATATTGTACTCTCACGAAGAGAAGCGGTGCACGCACGCACTAGTTCTCTCACACCCACGCGCGGGTAGACGTAGGAGTGCATTTTTTTAAGCTAGGAGCGCATTTGTTTACAAAGAGGCATCCCAATTGACATTTTGACTCGTCCAGTTTTCAACTTCATGGAGGGTTGGGGACCACACGTGAATGATACAGTACATAGTGCGTCCTGGATGCAGTGATTTGATAGTGCGACCTGGAAGCGGTGGCACGTTATTGATCGAGTTTTATTTTTACTTAAACTTTACATGAAAATAGTGGTTCGCGCGTATTCAATTTAATAACGATTGCTACAACAAAATCACTCCACTATATATATAAGCAGGAGCCTCGGTGCTTGCTTTACTAGTGTTCCTCTCTTTCACTCTCTCATGCTCTCCAGATCTAAACAAGACATAGGTGGCCACACTCTCTCTCTCTGCTCACCGCTAGACACAGATCCGGCCGAACCACCTCGGCCAGGGCAAGGGTGTAGGTGCATCGTTCAGGCGATCGTTGGCGGCGAGGGAGGAGACCAACAGCTGCACGTGCATCCCGATCGGCGGCCGTGCCGTTCTCTCTGAGACAGCGCTGTCTCGGGAGGGCCTCCGACCCCTTCTTCCTCCCTGTGATATTGTAGCCAAGATGCGGCCTCCCGACGCCGTGTTTGCCACATCCCAACAACCTTCGGGTATATCTTCCTTCGAAACCGGCCTTGCTCTACTGCCCCAGCTCCCCACGTGGCTGCATGTGGATCTTTTTCTACTTCCATCGGCTGTTCCAAAGCCACCTAGACATTTACTATTATTAGAGGTAAAGCTAGTTCACACAGTCGAATCTAAGACTTGGTTCAAACAAGGAAGAAAGTGGGAAAGTTGTAGCATGAATCTAGGACTTGGTTCTAAGAGGAAACGGGGGAAAGTAGTAGATACTGACTACCCAACCAGTCTCTTGGTTGAAAAGGGGAAGAAAGTGGGGTGGATGGCGAAGGGTGGGGGGAAGTGTATGTCTATTGGTCGAAAGAGGAAAGAAAGTGAGGGGTGTTGGGGGGATAACGCAAATGAGAATGAGCAGGTCTAGATTTCCTGTGCTCACATAGGAAAATGTCGTTGAGGAGATAAAAAATGGGACAAATGCAGACATGCTGCCTGAATGTTTGCCACTCTCGGCAACCACATCGGCCTCACCACTTTATGCCCCTGCTGTCCCTATGCTCTTATCGCTGTCGGTAATGTAAAATCACATGAAACATGAAGCAATGCCACCTAATGTCACTATTAAGTGATGCTGCGTTAGTCTAGTGCCATCGATAAATTGAAGCAATGACACCACCAATTTATGAAGTGCTTCCGTCTTGCTTTATTTCCCACGAATTGTGTTTTTGTAGCTACACTTTAATCTCACACCGGTAACATTGCTTCATCCCAGTGGAACTGCACAAATTTGATTGCACATTTACTGAGCATGTGCTACTCTCATGACAGTAATACTAATGCTATTGTTATGCATGTTAATCTAGTGGCAGTGTTGATGTGATTTGATGCTACTTCTTACTTAATGGCACTTTTCATACTGTCCATGTAGTGCCAATTATAACACAAAAGATGTTGTTGTTAATCATATGCCACTGCAAATAACTGTCACTGCTTAAATAACCATATTTCATATTTGCGCAAACAGGAATGTCTGTCTCCATATTGTTTCTATTTGTGTAATCAGAAGTACACCCCTCAATTTTAGTAGAACTGCACAAAATGAGATGGCTATTCCTAGATGTCGTCGTCTAACCACCCGTGTTCCAGGTATTCCTACATTGGTAATAACTAGGTAGAATGACCAACGCAATCTAAAAGAAGCTGATTCGTACTTTTACTTCTTGATTGCAGTGCAGGGACGAGCGAAAACAAGCATTGCATCCTAGTCAAGAATGCACTTTTTCCTAGATCAAGGATGAACAGACGACTAGCTGGCACGGCTACGCGGAGGTTTTTGGGACAGGTGCACGGATAAGAGGCATTGTGGTCTGCTTATTTTTGCAAATAGTGGTGCTTAAATTTAGTGGAACTGCACAAGAAGTTCAGATGGTCAGTCCACTACATGGTTCAGTTCAGTACTCCAACTGAGAACACAATTATAATTGGTTATTCTAGAATGAGAGAACCTAACCCTGGATGGTGGCAACAAGAAAAACCAGAGTGAACTCCAGGAAATTAAAACCTGCCTAGGGAGGCCCTTTGCTCAGAGAAGCCTTGCTTGATTTCTCCTGATTTGTAAACCTTCTCACAACTTTGTCTTTTGTTGTGAACTAGTAAATGTTGGTTATGTTCTATGAATCATTGAGATGTATAAACTTGCTGAACTTATGCTTTTGAAGTATTTTATGAAGCCGAGTTTAATGTGAACGTTCCACATGAATGCTGGACTAGCGTGTGAAATTTTGGAATTTACATTGTGGCCTCAGTTAACTGCATGAACCACTGTAACAAGATACGTAGTTGCTTATATGTCATACAACAGAGTATTGATTGTTAGCTGGTCAATAGCCGACTTTTCTAGTGTTGAAGCGAGCTGAGCCAATGTGCCGTGTTTTGCACAACTTCTTACAAGTGGGGTATCCGACTTTTCTAGTGTTGAAGCGAGCTAAGCCAATGTGCCGTGTTTTGCACAACTACTTACAAGTGGGGTAGCACCAACAGTGTTTACGAGTACTTAACCAGCCTTATGTACCCTATGTATATGTCAGCGCATAGTTGTCGAACAAGTACTCTATTTCATCAAACATACACTGCTCGTATGATAAACCGTGACAACTATTGTCTTACCATGCCATATTACATGAAAAAACTAGTGAGGATGCATCTATTTCAACAACAATTATGATGGTTCTCACATGATTCACGGGCACACAAAAGTAGCAGTAGTTCCCATAGACGGATTCAAATAGAGTACTACCCCCAGAGGACTCGATAATATGCAAGGTTCGGGTAATTAAACACAATCCAAACTACTTTGAAACACTAGCTAGGCCAACTATTTCATGCCATCGATCTAATTTGCGATGGACACAAGACGGACCTTCCCATGAACATCATCGAGGACGTCCGGCAGCGGCTCAATCCTGTCAACCTTCTTGAAGATAACCTTGTGGCCTTGCCACTCAGAAACTTGTTTGTCGAGGCATGCCATGTCATGTTCCTGCATAAGCTTGACAAGAACAGTATGCCTCACAAACGAAGGAGTAGCTTTGAACTTCTTGTGCTTCAGTACACCCTGGATAACACGCCTGACAACAGTGTGTCTGGAATACAACTCGTCTTTGGTATAAGTGCAACTGGCTTCCAGGATTGAACATCCTAAGAACTTTGTTTTCCCAGTGCGTATATTCAAGTCATCCACCTCATAGCGAGTGACATGTACAACTAGGGGTGGGCATAAAAACCGACAAACCGAAGGCCGAACCGATACCGAAACCGAATAAACCAAAATTTCGATTTTTATCCCTAATGCAGGAATATTCGGTTTTTGCATTCACCAACCGAATTAAGTTCGGTCAGTTCGGTGTACAGGTCGGTTAAACCGAGAAAAACCAAACTATACGCGAGAAAGCTTGAACGAGCGAGGAAGCTTCGCGACAGGTCGTTGACTTGCTCGCATTCGACCAGAAAGTATCCTCTCCCGTGGACTGACCACATGCGTCCAAGGCCCAAGCCCAATAATGTGTAATTCTATGAGCTAGCTGCAATGAACTAGCCGGCTGTAGGTGTTTCTTTTAGTCCCACCTCACCGCGCTAAGTAGAAAGGAGCAAACAGCTGAGCTATATAAGAGGGATGGGTGTGTGCGCGCTCACGCATCTTTACGAACCCAAACAAAATAAACATTCGGTTAAACTGAAAACCAAACCGAAATTCCTAGTTAACCGAATTCTCGGTTTCCTGTTTTGGTCTGCCATTTTTGGTTAGCAATCTCATTAACCAAATTAAAAATAAACCGAACGGTACTAACCGAAAATTCGGTTTCTACCGAATGCCCAGGCCTATGTACAACCACACAATCCTTGTCTGCATCAAGGCCCTAACTGAAACAGAAATGAATTCTGAATTTCTTTCCAATATAAAAAACACAAGTTATTTAAACCACTATGTAGAGTCAAAAGTATACATGACAGGGAAGGTAGTATGGCATCGGAGCTAATAAAATCTTGCATTATTTATCACCACACTTAGATGAAAAACCACAATCAAGATCAGCAAAGAAGAAAATCACCTTGGCCAGCTCAGCGGGGGGGATCCTCGAAGGGGGGAAACTGCTCCTGCAAGGTGATACATCCATTTTGCATCATGCTTTTATGTTGATATTTATTGCATTATGGGATGTTATTACACATTATGGTACAATAATTATGCCTTTTCTCTCTTATTTTACAAGGTTTACACAAAGAGGGAGAATGCCGGCAGCTGGAATTCTGGACTGGAAAGGAGCAAATCTGAGAGACCTATTCTACATAATTCCAAAAGTCCTAAAAATTTACGGAGAAATATTTTGGAATATATAAAAAATATTGGGCTAAGAAATACCAGAGGGGGGCCCACCAGGTGGCCACAAGCCTGGGGTCACGCCCCTAGGGCTTGTGGGCCCCCTAGCAGGTCTCCGGTGTCCATCTTCTGCTATATGAAGGGTTTTTACCTGGAAAAAATTATAAGGAAGCTTTCAGGACGAAGCGCCGCCGTCTCGAGGTGGAACTTGGGCAGAAGCAATCTAGGTCTCCGGTGGAGATATTCTGCCGGGGAAACTTCCCTCTAGGAGGGGGAAATCGAAGCCATCGTCATCACCAACGATCCTCTCATCGAGAGGGGGTCAACCTCCATCAACATCTTCACCAGCACCATCTCCTCTCAAACCCTAGTTCATCTCTTGTATTCAATCTTTGCCTCAAAACCTCAGATTGGTACCTATGGGTTGCTAGTAGTGTTGATTACTCCTTGTAGTTGATGCTAGTTCGTTTATTCGATGGAAGATCATATGTTCAGATCCTTAATGATATTTATTACCCCTCTGATTATGAACATGAATATGCTTTGTGAGTAGTTACGCTTGTTCCTGAGGACATGGGAGAAGTCTTATTATAAGTAATCATGTGAATTTGGTATTCGTTCGATATTTTGATGAGATGTATGTTGTCTTTCCTCTAGTGGTGTTATGTGAACGTCGACTACATGACACTTCACCATGATTTGGGCCTAGGGCAAGGCATTGGGAAGTAATAAGTAGATGATGGGTTGCTAGAGTGACAGAAGCTTAAACCCTAGTTTATGTGTTGCTTCATAAGGGGCTGATTTGGATCCACATGTTTCATGCTACGGTTAGATTTATCTTAATTCTTCTGTTGTAGTTGCGGATGCTTGTGAGAGGGGTTAATAATAAGTGGGAGGCTAGTCCAAGTAAGGAAAGCACCCAAGCACCTGTCCACCCACATATCAAATTATCAAAGTAACGAACACGAATCATATCAGCATGATGAAAACTAACTTGACAACAATTCCCATGTGTCCTCGGGAGCGCTTTGCTTTATATAAGAGTTTGTCCAGGCTTATCCTTTGATACAAAAAGGATTGGGCCACCTTGTTGCACCTTAGTTACATTTGTTACTTGTTACCCGTTACGAATTATCTTATCACACAACTATCTGTTACCGATAATTTCAGTGCTTGCAGAAAATACCTTGCTGAAAACCGCTTGTCATTTCCTTCTGCTCCTCATTGGGTTCGACACTCTTACTTATCGAAAGGACTATGATAGATCCCCTATACTTGTGGGTCATCAAGACTCTTTTCTGGCACCGTTGCCGGGGAGTGAAGTGCCTTTGGTAAGTGGAATTTGGTAAGGAAACATTTATATTACGTACTGAAATTTACTATCACTTGTCACTATGGAAAATCATCCTTTGAGGGGTTTGTTCGGGGTATCTTCACCCCGACCGGAAGAGCAAATAGTTGCCCCTCAACCTACTGCACCTAGTGAAAATATTTATTATGAAATTCCTTCGGGTATGATAGAGAAACTGCTAGCTAATCCTTATGCAGGAGATGGAACATCACATCCTGATATGCATCTAATCTATGTGGATGAAGTTTGTAGATTATTTAAGCTTCCAGGTTTGCCCGAGGATGAAGTCAATAAGAAGGTCTTCCCTTTATCTTTGAAGGAGAAGTCATTGACATGGTATAGGCTATGCGATGGTATTGGGACTTGGAATTACAACCGGTTGAAATTGGAATTTCATCAGAAGTTTTATCCTATGCATCTGGTTCATCGTGATGAGAATTATATAAATAATTTTTGGCCTCGTGAAGGAGAAAGTATTGTTCAAGCTTGGGGGAGGCTTAAATCAATTTTATATTCATGCCCCAATCATGAGCTCTCAAGAGAAATTATTATTCAGAATTTTTATGCTCGGCTTTCTCATAATGATCAATCCATGCTCGATACTTCTTGTACTGGTTCTTTTATGAAGAAGACTATTGAATTCAAATGGGATCTCTTGGAAAGAATTAAACACAACTTTGAAGATTGGGAACTCGACGAAGGTAAGGAGTCAGGTATAAACCTTAAGTTTGATTGTGTTAAATCTTTCATGGATACCGATGCTTTTCGTGAATTTAGCACTAAGTATGGACTTGACTCTGAGATAGTAGCTTCTTTCTGTGAATCATTTGCTACTCATGTTGATCTCCCTAAAGATAAGTGGTTTAAATATCATCCTCCCATTGAAGTAAAAATAGTAGAAACTATTAAAGCTGAAGAGGAAACTGTTACTCATAATGTTGATCCTGTTATTCCTACTGCTTATATTGAGAAACCACCTTTCCCTGTTAGGATAAAAGAACATGCTAAAGCTTCAGCTGTGGTTCGTAAGAGTTATACTAGAACACCTACACCCCCTGAACAAATTAAAGTTGAACCTAGTATTGCTATGGTTAAAGATCTCTTGGTCGATAATATTGATGGGCATGTTATTTACTTCTGTGATGAAGTTGCTAGAATTGCTAGACCCGATAATAAAGATAAACATAGACCTGTTGTTGGCATGCCTGTTGTTTCTGTTAAAATAGGAGATCATTGTTATCATGGCTTATGTGATTTGGGTGCTAGTGTGAGTGCAATTCCTTTTACTTTATACCACGAAATTATGAATGATATTGCACCTGCTGAAATAGAAGATATTGATGTCACTATTAAGCTTGCCAATAGAGATACTATATCACCAATTGGGATTGTTAGAGATGTTGAAGTCTTGTGTGGGAAAATAAAATACCCTCTAATTTTCTAGTTCTTGGTTCCCCACAAGATGATTTTTGTCCCATTATATTTGGTAGACCTTTCTTGAACACTGTTAATGCTAAAATAGATTGTGCGAAAGAAACTATTAGTGTAAGTTTTGGGGATGTGTCTCATGAGTTTAATTTCTCCAAATTTTGTAGACAACCCCATGATAAAGAATTGCCTAATAAAGATGAAATTATTGGTCTTGCTTCTATTTTCGTGCCTCCTACTGATCCTTTAGAACAATATTTGCTAGACCATGAGAATGATATGTTCATGAACGAAAGAAAGGAATTAGATGAGATTTTCTTTAAACAAATGCCTGTTTTGAAACACAATTTGCCTGTTGAGACTCTTGGAGATCCTCTACCACCCAAGAGTGATCCCATGTTTGACCTTAAACAATTACCTGATACTTTGAAATATGCTTATCTTGATGAGAAGAAGATATATCCTGTTATTATTAGTGCTAACCTTTCAGAGCATGAAGAAAAGAAATTATTGAAAACTCTGAAGAAGCACCGTGCAGCTATTGGATATACTTTGGATGATCTTAAGGGCATTAGTCCCACTCTATGTCAGCACAAAATTAATATGGAACCTGATGCTAAACCAGTCGTTGATCACCAGCGACTGTTGAATCCTAAGATGAAAGAAGTGGTAAGAAATGGAATACTAAAGCTTCTGGAAGCAGGTATAATTTATCATATTGCTGATAGTAGATGGGTAAGTCCTGTTCATTGTGTCCCTAAGAAGGGAGGTATTACTGTTGTTCCTAATGATAAGAATGAATTGATCCCGCAAAGAATTATCACAGGTTATAGAATGGTAATTGATTTTAGGAAGTTAAACAAAGCTACTAGGAAAGATCATTACCCTCTACCTTTTATTGATCAAATGCTAGAAAGACTATCAAAACATACACACTTCTGCTTTCTAGATGGTTATTCTGGTTTTTCCCAAGTACCTGTGTCACAAGAGGATCAAGAAAAAACTATGTTTACTTGCCCTTTTGGTACCTTCGCTTATAGAAGTATGCCTTTTGGTTTATGTAATGCACCTGCTACCTTTCAAAGATGTATGACTGCTATATTCTCTGACTTTTGTGAAAAGATTGTTGAGGTTTTCATGGATGATTTCTCCATTTACGGAACTTCTTTTGATGATTGCTTGAGCAACCTTGATCGAGTTTTGCAGAGATGTGAAGAAACTAATCTTGTCTTGAATTGGGAGAAGTGTCACTTTATGGTTAATGAAGGTATTGTCTTGGGGCATAAAATCTCTGAAAGAGGTATTGAAGTTGATAAAGCTAAAGTGGATGCTATTGAAAAAATGTCGTGTCCTAAAGATAGCAAAGGTATAATAAGTTTCCTTGGCCATGCTGGTTTCTATAGGAGGTTTATTAAAGACTTCTCTAAAATTTCTAGGCCTCTTACTAATCTCTTGCAAAAGGATATTCCATTTGTTTTTTATGATGATTGTGTAGAAGCATTTGAAATACTTAAGAATGCCTTAATTTCTGCACCTATTGTTCAACCACCTGATTGGAACCTACCCTTTGAAATTATGTGTGATGCTAGTGATTATGCTGTTGGTGTTGTTCTAGGACAAAGAGTTGATAAGAAATTAAATGTTATCCATTATGCTAGTAAAACTCTAGACAGTGCTGAAAGAAACTATGCTACTATTGAAAAGAATTTTCAGCGGTTGCATTTGCTTGTGATAAGTTCATATCTTATATTGTCGATTCCAAAGTAACTGTTCACACCGATCATGCTGCTATTAAATATCTTATGGAAAAGAAAGATGCTAAACCTACACTCATTAGATGGGTTCTCTTGTTGCAAGAATTTGATTTGCATATTATTGATAGAAAGGGAGCTGAGAACCCCGTAGCAGACAACTTGTCTAGGTTGGAAAATATTCTTGATGACCCACTACCTATTGATGATAACTTTCCTGATGAACAATTAGCTGTCATAAATGCTTCTCGTAGTACTCCATGGTATGCTGATTATGCTAATTATATTTTTGCTAAATTTATACCACCTACTTTCACATACCAACAAAAGAAAAAGTTTTTCTATGATTTAAGACATTACTTCTGGGATGACCCACACCTTTATAAAGAAGGAGTAGATGGTGTTATTAGACGTTGTGCACCTGAGCATGAACAGGAACAGATCCTACGCAAGTGTCACTCTGAGGCCTACGGAGGACACCATGCTGGTGATAGAACTGCACACAAGGTATTACAATATGGTTTTTATTGGCCTACTCTTTTTAAGGATGCTCGTAAGTTTGTCTTGTCTTGTGATGAATGTCAAAGAATTGGTAATATTGGTAGACGTCAGGAAATACCTATGAATTATTCACTTGTTATTGAACAATTTGATGTTTGGGGATTTGATTGACATTTTCGTTCCTCTAATGGGTATACACATATTTTGGTTGTTGTTGATTATGTTACTATGTGGGTAGAAGCTATTTCAACTAGTAGTGTTGATCATAACACCTCCATTAAAATGCTTAAAGAAGTTATTTTCCCGAGGTTTGGAGTCCCTAGATATTTAATGACTGATGGTGGTTCACACTTTATTCATGGTACTTTCCGTAAATTGCTTGTTAAATATGATGTTAACCATAGAATTGCATCTCCATATCACCCTCAATCTAGTGGTCAAGTAGAATTAAGTAACCGAGAAATAAAGCTGATTTTGCAGAAGACTGTTAATAGATCTAGAAAGAATTGGTCTAAGAAACTTGACGGTGCACTATGGGCTTATAGAACTGCTTATAAAAACCCTATGGGTATGTCTCCATATAAAATGGTTTATGGAAAAGCATGTCACTTACCTCTTGAATTAGAACATAAAGCTTATTGGGCAATTAAAGAGCTCAACTATGATTTCAAACTTGCCGGTGAGAAGAGGTTATTTGACATTAGCTCACTTGATGAATGGAGAACCCAAGCCTATGAGAATGCCAAACTATTTAAAGAGAAAGTTAAAAGATGGCATGATAAAAGGATACAAAAGCATGAATTTAATGCAGGTGACCATGTTTTGCTATATAATTCTCGTTTAAGATTTTTTGCAGGAAAGCTTCTCTGTAAATGGGAAGGGCCTTACATTATCGAGGAAGTTTATCGTTCCGATGCCATCAAGATCAACAACGCCGAAGGCAATAACCCGAAGGTGGTAAACGGGCAAAGAATCTAACATTATATCTCAGGTGCTCCCATAAATGTTGAAACCAATATTATTAATACCATAACAACAAAGGAGTACATAAGGGATATCTACCAGAATGTTCCAGACTCCGAAAAGGAATAGGTATGTGGTACGGTAAGTAAACTGACTCCAAAAGCAATTTTACTCCGTTTTGGAATATTTGAAAAATTAGGAAAATAAAAAGTAGTCCGAAAAGTGCACGAGGAGGCGACAAGCCTTGGGGGCGCGCCCTACCCCCTGGGCGCGCCTCCCAGGCTTGTGGCCACCTCGTGTGCCCTCCGGACTCCATTTTCTTGTAGTATACTCATTTTGGTCGGTAAAAATTCATTATATAATCTCCCAAAGGTTTTGACCACCGTACCACGGCAATATCCTCTGTTCTTGTTTTGAGCTATTTTTCCTGACAGATCTAGACCGTCATGACGTCTCGAAGCGCCCCCAAGGACAAGTTTTTGAGACGGTCATCAACCCTTACCTTGCGGAGGTGCTGGAACACCATCAAGCCATCGAGATGCATGAGGGTGTGCTTCACATCCGCGATGTTCAAGGACCAAGGAGGACCGGAAGCGTGGAGGCCAGGCTCGAAGCGGTGGAGCAAGAGGTGTTCAAGTGCAAAGGGATGGTGGAGCGCGGACTCAACGCCAATCACTCCATGATCACGGATTTTACTCGTGATCACAAGTTGGATGCTAGTGAGATTGGGAAGGCCATCTTCAAGCTTCATGAGAAAACCGAGCATCTCCAAGCCCAGATCTATGACCTGCAGAACCAAAACTATGAGTATGAATATAGATTTAAGAGGATGACTTTGGCTGCAGATTTGAGGATTCCGGAGACTCGTTCATCTTCCTATGATGGTGAACCTATGCCCTAGAAGATGGAGGACAAGCCCACAACATCATCAACTCCATCATCACCACCTCCAAAGAAAGAGACCTAAGTACATGGGTATGGGCACTCCCCTTGGCAACTGCCAAGCTTGGGGGAGGTGCCCCGGTATCGTATCACCATCACATCTTTACCTTTATCATTTTTCTTAGTCCGATCCTTTTGGTTATATCTTGGTTTAGTAGAATAAAGTTTTAGTATGATCTAGCTTTGAGTTTTGCTTTGTGTTCCCTCTATGTAATCGAGTCCAAGAGTTATATAATAAAGATTAGTTTTGAGTTGAGGGCTTTGCTTTCTTGCTATAATCTTGAATAAAAGAAATAAAAAGATTATATAATGATCTTATGGGAAGTGATGACTTCACATATAAGAAGTATGTCGCATGAAATTTGTTGGGAGTTGACAAACCTAGTTTTGGTCATTGTTGCAATTAATAGGAAGTGGTAAAGAAAGAGAGGTCTCACATATAAATACACTATCTTGGACATCTTTTGTGATTGTGAGCAATCATTAAAATATTATATGCTAAAAGGTTGATGTTGGACAAGGAAGACAACATAATGGGTTATGTTTCTTTATATCCGAACAGAAGTTATATTGTCATGGATCCTCCAACATGTTGAGCTTGCTTCTCATCCTATGCTAGCCAAATCTTTTGCACCAAGTAGAGATACTACTTGTGCCTCAAAAAACCTTCAACCCAGTTTTGCCATGAGAGTCCACCATACCTACCTATGGATTGAGTAAGATCCTTCAAGTAAGTTGTCATCGGTGCAAGCAATAAAAATTGCTCTCTAAATATGTATGATCTTTTAGAGTGAGGAAAATAAGCTTTATATGAACTTGTGATATGGAAGAAATAAAAGTGACGGACTGCATAATAAAGTTCCTTATCACAAGCAGAAATATAAAGTGATGTTCTTTCGCATTAAGATTTTGTGCATCCAACCATAAAAGTGCATGACAACCTCTGCTTCCCTCTATGAACGCGAATCATATGAGCATGATGAAAACTAGCTTGACAGTAATTCCCATATGTCCTCGGGAGCACTTTGCTTTATATAAGAGTTTGTCCAGGCTTGTCCTTTGCTACAAAAAGGATTGGGCCACCTTGCTGCACCTTTGCTACACTTGTTACTTGTTACACGTTACGAATTATCTTATCACACAACTATCTGTTACCGATAATTTTAGTGCTTGCAGAGAATACCTTGCTGAAAACCGCTTGTCATTTCCTTCTGCTCCTCGTTGGGTTCGACACCCTTACTTATCTAAAGGACTAAGATAGATCCCCTATACTTGTGGGTCATCAAGACTCTTTTCTGGCGCCGTTGTCGGGGAGTGAAGCGCCTTTGGTAAGTGGAATTTGGTAATGAAACATTTATATTACGTGCTGAAATTTACTATCACTTGTCACTATGGAAAATAATCCTTTGAGAGGCTTGTTCGGGGTATCTTCACCTCGACCAGAAGAGCAAAGAGTTGCTCCTCAACCTACTGCACCTACTGAAAATATTTATTATGAAATTCCTTCGGGTATGATAGAGAAACTGCTAGCTAATCCTTATGCAGGAGATGGAACATTACATCCCGATATGCACCTAATCTATGTGGATTATTTAAGCTTGCAGGTTTGCCCGAGGATGATGTCAAGAAGAAGGTCTTCCCTTTATCTTTGAAGGGAAAGGCATTGACATGGTATAGGCTATGTGATGATATTGGATCATGGAACTACAACCAATTGAAATTGGAATTTCATCAAAAGTTTTATCCTATGCATCTGGTTCATCGTGATCGGAATTATATTTATAATTTTTGGCCTCATGAAGGAGAAAGTATCGCTCAAGATTGGGGGAGGCTTAAGTCAATGTTATATTCATGCCCCAATCATGAGCTCTCAAGGGAAATTATTATTCAGAATTTTTGTGCTCGGCTTTCTTGTAATGATCAATCCATGCTCGATACTTCTTGCACCGGTTCTTTTATGAAGAAGACTATTGAATTTAAATGGGATTTATTGGAAAGAATTAAATGCAACTCTGAAGATTGGGAACTCGATGAAGGTAAGGAGTCAGGTATAAACCTTAAGTTTGATTGTGTTAAATCTTTTATGGATACCGATGCTTTTCGTGATTTTAGCACTAAATATGGACTTGACTCTGAGATAGTAGCTTCCTTTTGTGAATCATTTGCTACTCATGTTGATCTCCCTAAGGAGAAGTGGTTTAAATATCATCCCCCCATTGAAGTAAAAGTAGTAGAACCTACTAAAGTTGAAGAAGAAACTATTACTTATAATGTTGATCCTATTGTTCCTACTGCTTATATTGAGAAACCACCTTTTCCTGTTAGAATAAAGGATCATGCTAAAGCTTCAAATGTGGTTCGTAAGAGTAATATTAGAACACCTACACCCCCTGAACAAATTAAAGTTGAACCTAGTATTGCTATGGTTAAAGATCTCTTGGTCGATAATATTGATGAGCATGTTATTTATTTCTGTGGTGAAGCTGCTAGAATTGCTAAACCTGATATTAAAGATAAACATAGACCCATCGTTGGCATGCCTGTTGTTTCTGTTAAAATAGGAGATCATTGTTATCATGGTTTATGTGACGTGGGTGCTAGTGTGAGTGCAATTCCTTATACCTTATATCGAGAAATTATGAATGATATTGCACCTGCTGAGATAGAAGATATTGATGTTACTATTAAACTTGCCAATAGAGGTACTATATCACCAATTGGGATTGCTAGAGATGTCGAAGTCTTCTGTGGGAAAATAAAATACCCTACTGATTTTCTTGTTCTTAGTTCCCCACAAGATGATTTTTGTCCCATTATATTTGGTAGACCTTTCTTGAATACTGTTAATGTTAGGATAGACTATGAGAAAGAAATTGTTACTGTAAGCCTTGGGGATGAGTCTCATGATTTTAATTTCTCTAAATTTCCTAGACAACCCCATGATAAGGAATTGCCTAGTAAGGATGAAATCATCAGTCTTGCTTCTATTGTCGTGCCTCCTACCGATCCTTTAGAACAATATTTGCTAGATCATGAAAATGATATGTTTATGAATGAAAGAAAGGAATTAGATGAAATATTCTTTAACCAAATCCCTGTTTTGAAACACAATTTGCCTGTTGAAATCCTTGGAGATCCACCTCCACCCAAGGGTGATCTCGTGTTTGAGCTTAAACAATTACATGATACTTTGAAATATGCTTATCTTGATGAAAAGAAGATATATCCTGTTATTATTAGTGCTAACTTTTCAGAGCATGAAGAAAAGAAATTATTGAAAATTCTGAGGAATCACCGTGCCGCTATTGGATATACTCTTGATGATCTTAAGGGCATTAGTCCCACTCTATGCCAGCACGAAATTAATATGGAGCCTGATGCTAAACCAGTTGTTGATCACCAACGACGGTTAAATCCTAAGATGAAGGAAGTGCTAAGAAATGAAATACTAAAACTTCTGGAGGCAGGTATAATTTATCCTATTGCTGATAGTAGATGTGTAAGTCCTGTCCATTGTGTCCCTAAGAAGGGAGGCATTACTGTTGTTCCTAATGATAAGAATGAATTGATTCCCCAATGAATTGTTACAGGTTATAGAATGGTAATTGATTTTCGCAAATTAAACAAAGCTACTAGAAAAGATCATTACCCTCTACCTTTTATTGATCAAATGCTAGAAAGATTATCCAAACATACACATTTTTGCTTTCTAGATGGTTATTCTGGTTTTTCTCAAATACCCGTGTCAAAAGAGGACCAAGAAAAGACCACTTTTACTTGCACTTTCGGTACCTTTGCTTATAGACGTATGCCTTTTGGTTTATGCAATGCACCTGCTACCTTTCAAAGATGTATGACTGCTATATTCTCTGACTTTTGTGAAAAGATTGTTGAGGTTTTCATGGATGATTTCTCCGTTTACGGAACTTCTTTTGATGATTGCTTAAGCAACCTTGATCGAGTTTTGCACAGATGTGCAGAAACTAATGTTGTCTTGAATTGGGAGAAGTGCCACTTTATGGTTAATGAAGGTATTGTCTTGGGGCACAAAATTTCTGAAAGAGGTATTGAAGTTGATAAAGCTAAAGTAGATGCTATTGAAAAGATGTCGTGTCCTAAAGATATCAAAGGTATAAGAAGTTTCCTTGGTCATGCTGGTTTCTATAGGAGGTTTATTAAAGACTTCTCTAAAATTTCTAGGCCTCTCACTAATCTCTTGCAAAAAGATGTTCCTTTTGTTTTTGATGATGATTGTGTAGAAGCATTTGAAATACTTAAGAAAGCCTTGATTTCTGCACCTATTGTTCAACCACCTGATTGGAATCTACCCTTTGAAGTTATGAGTGATGCTAGTGATTATGCTGTTGGTGTTGTTCTAGGACAAAGAGTTGATAAGAAATTGAATGTTATTCATTATGCTAGTAAAACTCTAGACAGTGCCCAGAGAAATTATGCTACTACTGAAAAAGAATTTTTAGCAGTTGTTTTTGCTTGTGATAAGTTCAGATCTTATATTGTTGATTCCAAAGTAACTGTTCACACTAATCATGCTGCTATTAAATATCTTATGGAAAAGAAAGATGCTAAACCTAGACTTATTAGATGGGTTCTCTTACTGCAAGAATTTGATTTGCATATTATTGATAGAAAGGGAGCTGAGAACCCCATTGCAGACAACTTGTCTAGATTAGAAAATGTTCTTGATGACCCACTACCTATTGATGATAGCTTTCCTGATGAGCAATTAGCTGTCATAAATGCTTCTTGTAATACTCCATGGTATGCTGATTATGCTAATTACATTGTTGCTAAATTTATACCACCTAGTTTCACATACCAGCAAAAGAAAACGTTTTTCTATGATTTAAGACATTACTTTTGGGATGACCCACACCTTTATAAAGAAGGAGTAGATGGTGTTATTAGACGTTGTGTACCTGAGCATGAACAGGAACAGATCCTACGCAAGTGCCACTCCGAAGCTTACGGAGGACACCATGCTGGAGATAGAACTGCACACAAGGTATTGCAATCTGGTTTTTATTGGCCTACTCTCTTCAAGGATGCTCGTAAGTTTGTCTTGTCTTGTGATGAATGCCAGAGAATTGGCAATATTAGTAGACGTCAGGAAATGCCTATGAATTATTCACTTGTTATTGAACCATTTGATGTTTGGGGCTTTGATTATATGGGACCTTTTCCTTCCTCTAATGGGTATACACATATTTTAGTTGCTGTTGATTACGTTACTAAGTGGGTAGAAGCTATTCCAACTAGTAGTGCTGATCATAACACTTCTATTAAGATGCTTAAAGAATTATTTTTCCGAGGTTTGGAGTCCCTAGATATTTAAGGATTGATGGTGGTTCACATTTTATTCATGGTGCTTTCCGTAAAATGCTTGCTAAATATGATGTCAACCATAGAATTGCATCTCCATATCACCCTCAGTCTAGTGGTCAAGTAGAATTGAGCAATAGAGAGATTAAATTAATTTTGCAAAAGACTGTTAATAGATCTAGAAAGAATTGGTCTAAGAAACTTGATGATGCATTATGGGCCTATAGAACTACTTATAAAAACCCTATGGGTATGTCTCCGTATAAAATGGTTTATAGAAAAGCATGTCACTTACCTCTTGAACTATAACATAAAGCTTATTGGGCTATTAAAGAGCTCAACCATGATTTCAAACTTGCCGGTGAGAAGAGGTTATTTGACATTAGCTCACTTGATGAATGGAGAACCCAAGCTTATGAGAATGCCAAGTCGTTTAAAGAAAAAGTTAAAAGATGGCATGGCAAAAGGATACAAAAGCGTGAGTTTAATGTAGGTGATCATGTTTTGCTATACAACTCTCATTTAAGATTTTTTGCAGGAAAGCTTCTCTCTAAATGGGAAGGCCCTTACATTATTGAAGAGGTCTATCATTCTGGTGCCATTAAGATCAACAATGCCGAAGGCACCAACCCGAAGGTGGTAAACGGTCAAAGAATCAAACATTATATTTTAGGTACTCCCATAAATGTCGAGACGGATATTATCAATACCGTAACACCGGAGGAGTACATAAGGGACACTTTCCAGAACATTTCAGACTCCGGAAAGGGATAGGTATGTGGTACGGTAAGTAAACCGACTCCAAAACTATTCTAATGGCAATTTTTCTCCGTTTTGGAATATTTAAAAAATTAGGAAAATTAAAAGTAGTCCGAAAAGTGCACGAGGAAGCGACAAGGTAGGGAGGCGCGCCCCCCGCCCTTGCCACCACCTCGTGTGCTCTCCGGACTCCGTTTTCTTGCACAATACTTCTCCTGGTCGGTAAAAATTCATTATATAATCTCCCGAAGATTTTGACCACCGTACCACGGCAATATCTCCTGTTCTTGTTTCGAGCTATTTTTCTGACAGATCCAAATCGCCATGACGTCTCCAAGCACCCCCAAGGACAAGTTTTTCGAGAAGGTCATCAGCCCTTATCTCGCGGAGGTGCTACAACACCCTCAAACCATTCAGCTACGTGAGGGGGTGTTGCACATCCGTGATACCGAAGGGCCTAAGAAGACCGGAAGCATGGAGACAAGGCTCGAAGCAGTGGAGCAGCAAGTCTTCAAGTGCCAAGGGATGGTGGAACGCGGACTCAACACCAACCACATGATGATCGCTGAATTTACTAGTGGTCACAAGCTGGATGCCGAGAACATTGGGGAGGCCATCTTCAAGCTTCATGAGAAAATCGAGCATCTCCTAGCCCAGATCTATGACCTGCAAAACCAAAACTATGAGTATGAATATAGATTTAAGAGGATGAGTTTGGCTGCAGATTTGAGGATCCCGGAGACTCGTTCATCTTTTTACGATGGTGAGCCTATGCCTTGGAAGACGGAGGATAAAATTGCGTCATCAACAACTCCATCATCACCACCTTCGAAGAAAGAGATCTAAATACATGGGTATGGGCACTCCCCTTGGCAACTGCCAAGCTTGGGGGAGGTGCCTCGGTATCGTATCACCATCACATCTTTACTTTTATCCTTTTTTTTAGTTCGATCCTTTTGGTTATATCTTTATCTAGTAGAATAAAGTTTTAGTAAGATCTAGCTTTGAGTTTTGCTTTATGTTCCCTCTATGTAATCGAGTCCGTGAGTTATATAATAAAGAGTAGTTTTGAGTTGAGGGCTTTGCTTTCTTGCTATGATCTTGATAAATAAAAGAAAGAAATAAAAAGATCGTATAATGATCTTATGGAGAGTGATGACTTCACATATAAAGAGTATGATGAATAAAAGTTGTTGAGAGTTGACAAACATAGTTTTGGTCATTGTTGCAATTAATAGGAAGTAATAAAGAAAGAGAGGTTTCACATATAAATATACTATCTTGGACATCTTTTGTAATTATGAGCACTCATTAAAATATGACATGCTAAAAAGTTGATGTTGGACAAGGAAGACAACATAATGGGTTATGTTTTCTTATATCTGAATAGAAGTTATAGTGTCTTGGATCCTCCAACATGTTGAGCTTACTTTTCCTTCTTATGCTAGCCAAATTCTTTGCACCAAGTAGAGATACTACTTGTGCATCCAAACATCCCTTAAACCAGTTTTGCCATGAGAGTCCACCATACCTACCTATGGATTGAGTAAGATCCCTCAAGTAAGTTGTCATCGGTGCAAGCAATAAAAATTGCTCTCTAAATATGTATGATCTATTAGTGTGAAGAAAATAAGCTTTATACGAACTTGTGATATGGAAGAAATAAAAGCGACGGACTGCATAATAAAGTTCTTTATCACAAGCGGCAATATAAAGTGACATTCTTTTGCATTAAGATTTTGTGCACCCAACAATAAAAGCGCATGACAACCTCTGCTTCCCTCTGCGAAGGGCCTATCTTTTACTTTTATCTTCTACCCTTATACAAGAGTCATGGTGATCTTCACCGTTCCTTTTTACACTTTTTCTTTTGGCAAGCACTATGTGTTGGAGAAGGATCCAGATATATATATCCACTCGGATGTAGGTTTTCATGAAGTATTATTGTTGACATTACCCTTGAGGTAAAAGGTTGGGAGGCGAAACTATAAGCCCCTATCTTTCTCTGTGTCCGACTGAGGCTTCGAACCCATAAGTATCGCGTGAGTGTTAGCAATTGTGAAAGATTAAATGATAGTTGAGTATGTGGACTTGCTGAAAAGCTCTTGAATTGACTCTTTCCGATGTTATGATAAATTGCAATTGCTTCAATGACTGAGATCATAGTTTGTTAGTTTTCAATGAAATTTCTGATTCATACTTTACCTTGTGAACGAATTGTTACTTTAGCATAAGAAATTATATGACAATGTTTGTTGCTGTTCTAAAGATGATCATGATGCCCTCATGTCCGTATTTTATTTTATCGACACCTCTATCTCTAAACATGTGGACATATTTTTTGATTTCGGCTTTCGCTTGAGGACAAGCGAGGTCTAAGCTTGGGGGAGTTGATACGTCAATTTTGCATCATTCTTTTATATAGATATTTATTGCATTATGGGCTGCTATTACACATTCTAGCACAATACTTATGCCTTTTCTCTCTTATTTTACAAGGTTTATATGAAGAGGGAGAATGCCGGCAGCTGGAATTCCGGACTGGAAAAGGAGCAAATCTAAGAGACCTATTATGCACAACTCCAAAAGTCCTGAAACTTCACGGAGAATTATTTCTGAATATATAAAAAATATTGGGCGAAGAAATCACCTGAGGGGACCCACCAGGCAGCCACAAGGGAGGGGGCGCGCCTCCCTGCCTTGTGGGCCACCTGGCAGGCCCCCGATGCCCATCTTCTGCTATATGATGTGTTTTGACCTGGAAAAAATCAGAAGGAAGCTTTCGGGATGAAGCGCCGCCGTCTCGAGGCGGAACCTGGGCAGAACCAATCTAGGGCTCCGGCGGAGCTGTTCTGCCGGAAAAACTTCCCTCTGGGATGGGGAAATCAAAGCCATCGTCATCACCAACGATCCTCTCATCGAGAGGGGGTCAATCTCCATCAACATCTTCACCAGCACCATCTCCTCTCAAACCCTAGTTCATCTCTTGTATCCGATCTTTGTCTCAAAAACTCAGATTGGTACCTGTGGGTTGCTAGTAGTGTTGATTACTCCTTGTAGTTGATGCTAGTTGGTTTATTCGGTGGAAGATCATATGTTCAGATCCTTAATGCTATTCAATACCCCTCTGATTATGAACATGAATATGCTTTGTGAGTAGTTACGTTTGTTACTGAGGACATGGGAGAAGTCTTGTTATAAGTAATCATGTGAATTTGGTATTCGTTCGATATTTTGATGAGATGTATGTTGTCTTTCCTCTAGTGGTGTTATGTGAACGTCGACTACATGACACTTCACCATGATTTGGCCCTAGGGGAAGGCATTGGGAAGTAATAAGTAGATGATGGGTTGCTAGAGTGACAGAAGCTTAAACCCTAGTTTATGTGTTGCTTCGTAAAGGGCTGATTTGGATCCATATGTTTCATGCTATGGTTAGAGTTATCTTAATTCTTCTTTCGTAGTTGCGGATGCTTGCGAGAGGGGTTAATCATAAGTGGGAGGCTTGTCCAAGTAAGGGCAGCACCCAAGCACCTGTCCACCCACATATCAAATTATCAAAGTAACGAACGTGAATCATATGAGCATGATGAAAACTAGCTTGACAGTAATTCCCATGTGTCCTCGGGAGCACTTTGCTTTATATAAGAGTTTGTCCAGGCTTGTCCTTTGCTACAAAAAGGATTGGGCCACCTTGCTGCACCTTTGCTACACTTGTTACTTGTTACCCGTTACGAATTATCTTATCACACAACTATCTGTTACCGATAATTTCAGTGCTTGCAGAGAATACCTTGCTGAAAACTGCTTGTCATTTCCTTCGGCTCCTTGTTGGGTTCGACACTCTTACTTATCGAAAGGACTACGATAGATCCCCTATACTTGTGGGTCATCAGTACGCTTTCCTAAAAAAAGGTTCACGCGCACGCAAGGCCGTGTCAACTTAGTCAACACACGAGAGCAGTGACTGTTGGATGTCCATCCAACGGCCGTCGTGCTTCTTCAATCTCTGATCTTCCTACTCCAGCCGCCCATACCAGCACCGGCGGGATTGCCTGCTCCCGCCTCGCATGGTCGGCTATTCTGCCGCGCAGGCCTCACCGCCCCACCCTACTCCCATCGCTGGCCTGGCCATCCCTCTACTCACCCACACCTGCTATTATTCTCCGGCGACGACAGACGAACCAGTAAACCCTCGTACTCCCCTCCGCGTGGGAAACAACTACCGATTCTTCCTCGGCTCCGTGTCGTTTCCTTCCTAGGCCTCGTCATCGTCCACCGCCTTGGTACTCTCGGCGCGGCGTGGTCAACATGGTCAATGAACGACATCCATCGGAAGAGGATTGTACGTGGAGAGGCTGACAGCTGGGTCCACGACCGCACGCAAGGAAGTGCCTCCTTATTACGCGCAAAATAATGATTCCTCCACCTGACAGCGGGGACCCACCAGAAGGGCCTCTGTATTTTGCGAAAAAAACATTCCTACCGCTGACAGCTCAGACCCACCAGCTATATCTTCACATGCAAGGAAGTGCCTCCATATTATGCACACAAAAATGATTACCCCCTACTAGCTGGGACCCACCATATTTGGAGGCTGGCTTGTGGGCCTACTAAGTTGACACAGGGCTTTGTCAACTTAGTCAATATAAACGATTCTAGCTGCATTAACCATACGATGTTAATCCAACGGTTGTGCTGCTTCTTCAACCTCTGGTCTTCTTGCTCCAGCCGCCCAAACCAGCTCGGCCGTGCCGCCTGCTCCTGCCTCCCATGGCCGGCTGTGCTGCCGCGCAGGCCTCACCGCCCCACCCTACTCTCATCACTGGCATGGCCATCCCTCTACTCACCCACACCTGTATTTATTCTCCGGCGACAGCAAACGAACCAGTAAACCCTCATACTCCCCTCCGCGTGGGAAACAACTGCCGAGTCTTCCCCGGCTCCGTGTCGTTCCCTTCCTAGGCCTCGCCGTCGTCCACCGCCTTGGTGCTCTCAACACGGCGTGGTCAACTTGGTCAACAAACGACATCCATCAGAAGAGGACTGTACGTGGAGAGGCTGACAGCTGGGTCCATGGCCGCACGCAAGGAAGTGCCTCCTTATTATGCGCAAAATAATGATTCCTCCACCTGACAGCGGGGACCCACCGGAAGGGCCTATGTATTTCATGAAAAAAATGTTTCCCCCCTGACAGTTGGGACCCACTAGTTACATCTTCACACAGAAGGAAGTGCCTCCTTACCACCTGATAGCTGGGACCCACCAGGTCGAAGCGTAGGTAGCGTTATTTGTCTGGTCGCAAACATGTATGTACATAGCAGTCGATCTGTCTCTCTGCAGCGATGAACCGTGGCTGAGTAAGGAGCGGCATGTGTCGTAGTAGAGCCGCCGATGTAGCATGTCATGCAGTCCCGTCTATATCGCATACACGTACGTACAACCATGCTGCAAGAAAGTAAATACGGCTACGTACGTACATACGAGAGGGGTCTCTAACGCGTACAGCGACGTCGTCCTGTTCATCGGCAGCCAACCGGCTGGTCGTAATGGAGGAAACAACGTCATGTTCATCGGGAGGCAACCAACTGGGTCGAAATACGTCATGTTCATCAGGAGCCAACTGGCTTGGACGGAACAGCCGAAACGAGGTCTGGCGTACCGCAAAACAGAGGAAATGGCCTTCTGTTCGACTGCGTACGGTCGAAACGGGGTCCTGTTCATTCGGGAAGGGTCTGGCATATCGCAAAACGGAGGAAACGGACTTCTGTTATAGTGCCTACGGTCAAAACGGGGTCCTGTTGATCGAGAGGGGTGTGGCGTACCGCAAACCGGAGGAAACGGACTTCTGTTCGAGCGCCTACGGTCGAAACGGGGTCCTGTTCATCCACCGTCTACTGCCTCGCTCTAGCCTCCACGGGGTTACTGTTCGTCCACCGTCGACTTCCTCCAGCCTCCACCAGCTACTGTTCATCCACAGGCTACTATTCATCCAGCATTCACCGGCTACTGTTCATCCAGCCTCCACGGGGTCCTATTCATACACCCCCAACGGGCTTGTGACGCCCGGATAATCAAGCTATAGAAATTCCCTACTAAAGATGCCACGTCACCATGTTTACTGTTGTTAATCTCACGTTATTTCAAAACCCAATCAAATTCGAATTTAAAATCAAGCCGGTGAGTAAAAGTTTTCAAATGTCAAAGCTAAAATGTTCGGAGTGTTACAAATTAATCCATAAGTACTACTGGTGAAGACACCACACTTTTATGAAATATTTAAATGCACTAGAGTAATTGAAACGGTATTTGAAGATACTTATTAAATACTTTTGTTAAATAAATAAATTGTAAACTAGCTAAAATATTGTGTGGACATTTTATTACGGTGGGTTACTTTGCATTAGTAATTTAGGTGTAAGATCTGTAATTTTCTAAAACTAATTTAATAACAAACATTTAGAACAGAGTTAGAAATAAATTGAAAACAAAACAAAAACACAAAATAAAACAAGAAACCCCCCTAGGCCTCCCTGGCCTACTGGGCCAAAAGGCCCAGCCGGCCCACTCCCCTCCCCTGGCCAATATGGCCACCAGCCCCCCACTCCCCCAGCCCAGCTACCCCCATCCCCGGTCCACTTTTTCCCCCAGCTCGATCCAGATCGGATCGAGAGGGAGGAGCGCCCCGCGCCCGCCGCCGCCTGGAGCTCGGTGCCCCGGCCGACGCCGCCCGGCGCGCCTCCCCGCGCCGAACTGCCCCGCCGCACGGCGTCCACCCCGCGCTCGACATGGCCCGGCCGCGCCCGCACGATGTCCACCCCGCGCTCGGCACGGCCCGGCCAGCCCCCTCCGCTGCCCCCCCCTTGGCAGACCGGCCCTCTGGCCGCCGGCCGAGCCTCTGCGCGCGTGCCCGAGCCCCGCTCACCGCCGTCCGCCCTGCGTGCTGCCCGGACATGTCCGGCGCCCATATGGGCATAGCCGGATGTGTCCGGCCTGGCCCTATGACACTTGGGGCCCACGCCCCTGTTTAAAAAAATAGTTAAAATTAATATTAATTATTTAATTAGTTAATTAATTAGATTAATTAACCCTGTTAGATAGACTAAGTGTGATTAGTTAACTTAGTCAGAGATTCAATGTCTCTGTGTATGACAACCGGGACCCACCTTTCATGTTGACCAGTCAACAATCATTATTGACTGATGATGTTAGCATGACATCACTGCTAATGCAGTAATTGATTATCTGAATTAAATAATTCCAATTGATTATTAAAACTTTGAAAATGCATAGAAAATAAACCGTAGCTCGGATCGAAAAACTTTCGACATGAAAGTTGCTCAGAACGGCGAGACAAAGCCCAATACGTGCTTCGTTCGTTTACCACACCCCTCTAACTATCCGAACCTGGAACCTTTCCCCCTCCGGACATCTATCCGGCAGATGTCCGGAACCGGGAAAACTTTCCCGGATGGGTTCCCCCTTCATCGGTATCGTGTAGCACTATGTTAGATCACCTCTGGCACTGTATATTATCATGTCATGCATCGTGCAACATTTGTTTGCATTATATTTATTGTTTCTTCCCCCTCTTCTCTCCAGTAGACTCCGAGACTGCCGGCGACCCCCAGTACGACTACAGTGTTGACGACCCGTCCTTCTCTGCCGAGCTTCCTTGCAAGCAAACCCCCCTTGTTCACCCCGATATCGCCTACTCTTTCCCCCTACTGCTTGCATTAGAGTAGTGTAGCTGTTACTGCTTTCGGTTAATCCTATTCTACTGCATAGCCTGTCTTTGCTACTATTGTTGACACCTTTACCTGCATTCCTATTGCTTAGTATAGGTTGCTAGAATTACATCAGTGGCCCTACATTCTTGTCCGTCTGCCATGCTATTCTACTGGGCCGTGATCACTTCGGGAGGTGATCACGGGTACATATACTACATACTTTTACATTACTTATGTTACTGTTCGGAGATGGGGGCTGAAGGGACAGGTGGTTCCACCCAGGTAGTGGTGGGCCTGGGTTCCCGACAGCCCCCTGATGGTAACTTTGTGGTGGAGCGACGGGGCAGGTTGCGACCACCTAGGAGACAAGTGGGCCTGGTCCTTGGTCGGCGTCCGCGATTATTTCAAAATAATACGCTTAATGAGATCTTGGTATTTGATCTGAGTTTGGCTACGAGCCTATACGCACTAACCACCACACGGGAACAGTTATGGGCACTCGACGTCGTGGTATCAGCCGAAGCCTTCTTGACGTCAGCGGTTGAGCGGCGCGTGCCGGATTGGACTGGAACGCCTGCTCTTGTATTAGGGAGGCTAGGTCTGCTTCCGGCCGCCCACGCAACATGCAGGAGTGCAATGGGCCCAGACCCCTGCGCGCTTAGGATTTAGATCGGTGTGCTGACCTCTCTGTTGAGCCTAGGTAGGGCTGCGACGTGTTGATCTTCCGAGGCCGGGCATGACCCAGGAAAGTGTGTCCGGCCAGAGGGATCGAGCGTGTTGGGTAATGTGGTGCACCCCTGTAGGGAAGTTTATCTATTCGAATAGCTGTGTCCCTCGGTAAAAGGACGACCCGGAGTTGTACTTTGACCTTATGACAACTAGAACCGGATACTTAATAAAACACACCCCTTACAAGTTCCAGATACAACCCGGTGATCGCTCTCTCACAGGGCGACGAGGAGAGGATCGCCGGGTAGGATTATGCTATGTGTTGCTACTTGATGCTGCACTTGCTACTCTCTCCTACATGCTTCAAGATGGAGGCGGCCAGAAGCGTAGTCTTCGATAGGACTAGCTATCCCCCTCTTATTCTGGCATTCTGCAGTTCAGTCCACAGATACTACCCTTTTCATTGATACCAATGCATATGTAGTGTAGATCCTTGCTTGCGAGTACTTTGGATGAGTACTCACGATTGCTTTGCTCCCTCTTTTCCCCCTTTTCTTTCATCTCGGTTGTCGAACCAGATGCTGGAGCCCAGGAGCCAGACGCCACCGTCGACGACGACCCCTACTACACCGAGGGTGCCTACTGAAGGAAATATGCCCTAGAGGCAATAATAAAGTTGTTATTTATATTTCCTTATATCATGATAAATTTTTATTATTCATGCTAGAATTGTATTAACCGGAAACTTAGTACATGTGTGAATACATACACAAACAGAGCGTCCCTAGTATGCCTCTACTTGACTAGCTTGTTTATCAAAGATGGTTATGTTTCCTGACCATAGACATGTGTTGTCATTTGATGAACAGGATCACATCATTAGAGAATGATGTGATGGACAAGACCCATCCGTTAGCATAGCATAATGATCGTTAAGTTTTATTGCTATTGCTTTCTTCATGACTTATACATATTCCTCTGACTATGAGATTATGCAACTCCCGAATACCGGAGGAACACTTTGTGTGCTATCAAACATCACAACGTAACTGGGTGATTATAAAGATGCTCTACAGGTGTCTCCGAAGGTGTTTGTTGGGTTGGCATAAATCGAGATTAGGATTTGTCACTCCGAGTATCGGAGAGGTATCTCTGGGCCCTCTCGGTAATGCACATCATATGAAGCCTTGCAAGAAATGTGACTAATGAGTTAGTTGCGGGATGATGCATTACAGAACGAGTAAAGAGACTTGCTGGTAACGAGATTGAACTAGGTATGATGATACCGACGATCGAATCTCGGGCAAGTAACATACCGATGACAAAGGGAATAACGTATGTTGTTATGCGGTTTGACCGATAAAGATCTTCGTAGAATATGTAGGAGCCAATATGAGCATCCAGGTTCCGCTATTGGTTATTGACCAGACATGTGTCTCGGTCATGTCTACATAGTTCTCGAACCCGTAGGGTTCGCACGCTTAACGTTCGATGACGACTTGTATAATGAGTTATGTGATTTGATGACCGAAGTTTGTTCGGAGTCCCAGATGAGATCACGGACATGACGAGGAATCTCGAAATGGTTGAGAGGTAAAGATTCATATATTGGAAGGCTATATTCAGACATCGGAAAGGTTCCGAGTGATTCGAGTATTTTTCGGAGTACCGGGGAGTTACGGGAATTCACCGGGAGAAGTAATGGGCCTTATTGGGCCATACGGGAAAAGAGGAGGCAGGCCAAAGGGGAGGTGGCGCCCCCCCCCCCCCCCCATGGGTCCGAATTGGACTAGGGGAAGGGGGCGGCGCCCCCCTTGCCCTTTCCTACTCCCTCTCTCTTTCCCTCTTTCCTTCTCTCCTACTCCGAAAAGGGAAAGGGATTCCTACTAGGACTTGGAAGTCCTAGTAGGACTCCATACACTTGGCGCGCCCCTAGGAGGGTCGGCCTTTCTCCCTCCCTCCTTTATATATGGGGGAGGGGGGCACCCCAAAGGCACACCAAGATTTGTCTTAGCCGTGTGCGGTGCCCCTCTCCACAGTTACACACCTCGGTCATATCGTCGTAGTGCTTAGGCGAAGCCCTGCACCGGTAACTTCATCATCACCGTCGCCACGCCGTTGTGCTGACGAAACTCTCCCTCGTCCTCAACTGGATCAAGAGCTCGAGGGACGTCATCGAGTTAAACGTGTGCTGAACTCGGAGGTGCCGTACGTTCAGTGCTTGATCGGTTGGATCGCGAAGACGTTCGACTACATCAACCGCGTTAAGCTAACGCTTCCGCTTTCGGTCTACGAGGGTACGTGGACATACTCTCCCCTCTCGTTGCTATGCATCTCCTAGATAGATCTTGCGTGAACGTAGGAATTTTTTTGAAATTGCACGTTCCCCAACACCTACTAGTACGTGCAGGCCGCCGACGACGACCAGGAGTAGTTTAGGAGGATCCCAGGCAGGAGGCATGCGCCTCTTTCGATCTGTATCCCAGTTTGTGCTAGCCATCTTATGGCACCTTGTTTAACTTTATGTCTGTACTCAGATATTGTTGCTTCCGCTGACTCGTCTATGATCGAGCACTTGTATTCGAGCCCTCGAGGCCCCTGGCTTGTATTATGATGCTTGTATGACTTATTTACTTTTAGAGTTGTGTTGTGATATCTTCCCGTGAGTCCCTGATCTTGATCGTACATGTTTGCGTGCATGATTAGTGTACAATTAAATCGGGGGCGTCACAAGTTGGTATCAGAGCCGACTGCCTGTAGGAATCCTCCTTCCAAATCCTTGGCCGAAGTCGAGTCTAGTCATTGCAAAACTTTTACTAACATGGATGTGTGGCTTACGGGCCCACGTCGCCATTGGGTGGTATTAGAATCTTTTATTCCTCATCTATACTCTGGGACTCTGATCTCTCTTCTATTCGGGTTATAATGAATTTACTAACTCTAACATTAGGATCTCGTGATCACATCCACCCGGAGAGCCCCTTATTTCAGATGACGCCTGCTGCACCAGAAGATTTCGAAGATACTCTACGATGTTCTCTCGAGACTTGGTGCCATCGCTTTTGCAATTTCCTTCCATCGATAAACCCCTATGGATAACCACGTACACTTGCCATTGATACAATCATTCCTCGTTGATCTTGTTATTACAAGATACCCCGAAATTCTCTTTATTGTTCCGAGAATACTTTGTGCCTACTGCCTTGCAGTTCTTTGCCACATGAATACCCCACGGATAATTCCTCGCACTTACCGAGTATCTGTTCCTTCCCCGTTGTTCATATGATTCACAAGACACATTGAAATACTATCTGATCTTTTGGTAATCCTCTGCCCGCTATTGCTCGGCAAATACTTGTCTGCTTGCATTATGGATGCGTCTCATATGACTAGCAATATTCAAAGTATCCTTTGTCATTATCATTTAGAATCCGTTGATTCAATATGTTACGAATGCTCGCAATCCTCAATCAGATCCTAGAATTCATCCTTCCGGCTCAGACGTCATATTAAACATGAGCTGGATCTCGACCAATCAAATTGCCATCGATTGTACCTCTAAGCCTACTCAACTTATCCATCCTTAATCAAAGCATTTGCTTCTGATCCCTTGAATTGGGGATCATAACTCCTTTGCATTTGAGCTTTGAATTAGTTAGTTGTTTCTATAATCCAATGCCTTTTCATTGTTTCTTCCTTTGGTTTTGTGCCGATGCTCACCTCAGCTCTGTTATGGATCGTCAGATCCTTTGTTCAATTATCATCCGACAGTGTCCTTCGTATACAAAACTGTCGAGAAGTTCTTTCCCTGTTACATAATGCCATTGGTAAACCCTATTCTCTGATTTGGCCAACCATGCTCTGCTTTCGAGCTGGTGATATTTACTATTGAAGCTTGTGGCATGTGTTTCTACGATGCCCCGAGGGGTTGAACCTATGCCTTCCTTAATCGGTGTGAACCCGAAAGTTTTCATGGGTCATACTCCTCTGGTAATTCACCAGGTAGGTCTTCGCACTCGAATCATTTTTAATAGAGCAGTGAATGAAAGGTTATGCATTGAAGAAATGGGAGTCGACCTTGAACTTGGTGTTCATGCCCATGGACACGATGTAGATCTTATCATTAAAGCTTCTCTTAAATTAATTATTCCCTTGGTATAAGTTCATCTTATATGTGGGATCTGTCCTTTTTCAATCGTGGTTCCGACCATGTTCTCCTTTAAATACCATTTCCCGTGCAAGTTTAAGCACTTGTCTTCTATACCCCAGTCCAACCTCTACTTTGATCTATCATCGAGTATTACCCCCCTGGTATCTCGAGATTATCATGGAACTGCATAACTTCTTATGAGTTCTTCATCAAGTACTACATTCTCACTAATTCCAATTTTTCACGGGCTATGAGTTATTAATCACTCAAAGACACCGATACCTGAATCGAGTCCGCACCGCGGTTAAACAACTCTTGGTAACCTTCATTACTTACGAGTTTGAACTCGATCACGTCATTCCTAGCCTGCTCGGCTATATCATTATCGTGCCGATTTTAACTGTGCTACCTGGTCCTTATTCCCGGGGCACAACTTTCGACGATGAGCTAAGCTTACGTCGATCTTCCTCGTCTTATCGTTCACCTCGAACACCAGGCTTGATTCCAAATTGGTGTCCTATCCATGGTTCCAATAATCTTTCGCTGCATCAGTCCTTTTGCTGGATGCAGTTGCTGTTCGATTGCTTCTTCGTGGAGCCTCTCGACAAGATTTGTCGTGATCATCATCAACATTTTGACTCCTTCCAGGATATTAGTCGAATTCATGATCATAAGTGCGATCCTCGTCCCTTGGTAATTTGAGTTACCATCGACAACATCCTTACCTCCCTTTCATCACAAACTTGTTCATGTTATGGACACAACTTGCTATCCAGCTTGTATTATGTTCTACCTTGAAGTATTACTGTCTTTTATGTCAAGGATGTTGCGAGGATTGCTCCACCTCTTAAGAATTCTTGATACAAGTGATACATCTCTCCATCTACATTCATTTCTTGGTCCCCGTGTTGATGCTAACCGGAATACCAACAAGTGAACGGTGATGCTTGGATTCTGTACTTCTAGCAACCCTATTGCTTTGGAGTTAATGGTCGGCAGTTCATTCTTAGACTATTGGTTATCGAATCACCATTCTAACATTGATCATACTAGCTAAGCCCCTATTTCGGGTGCACCTTTCAACCAATGTTTAATTGTGTATGCTTTCCCCGAGCATACATCTTTATATCATTTGACCTGCCAAAAGTTATCTCCTTGTTCACATAATTGTGGAAATCCATCTTTTTGGAAATCTCGAGGAATTGTCGCTGAGTCCATCAGCCACCCCCGCATCCTCTCCTTGGATTAATGATGAACTCTTGTTTCGGAACTCGCTTCCATAGTTCATTTCCCGAGAATCTTACAATGTCATCTCGTCAATTGTGTTGCACCTTTTCTTCTCAGGCATCCCGAGTCTGAGGTATCCTGACACCAATCAGATCTGAATCTCGGTCAGATATGATGGTTGGAACATATTTCCAAGAGTTATAACATTGGTCTTTATAAGACCCGGTAAGGTGATGTCATGCCTAGCACACCTGGGCGGAGGACCTATTGTTATAGTATCTTTTTTTGCAAGTTTAGCCATTCTTCCATCAGGAAATTGTAAGACTTATTCTATAAGTTGTTCCTGATGGATCCTTTGTGAATCCAAAGTCTGATCTTTACCCAATGACCATGTCAATGCTATCTCGAAGCATGTCTGTGGTACTCCGATTTTCAATAAGAACATTTGTAGCACAATGCTAAATTTTCTTTATCATTTATCCTAACACCGTTGTATGGGTAATGTCATGAAATTTCTCCCCCCCCCCCTTACCTAAAGGGTTTTCTACTTTCTATCCTGTCATGGATATCATGCTCTGCTTGTCCTTGGGAAGGATATACCCATGGAATATGTGTTCAAACACATTTTCCTTCCCATTGTTCTGTTTAATCTGATAATCACATTTTCCTTTCCATTATTTTGTTTAACCTTTTTTTGTGGTCAATATGATCTAAACAGTAATATTCTCCTACTTATGCAAACACCTCGTTGTACCACCCTGTCAGTAAGACCCTGTTACTTTTGTTGATAACATTTCGGTAACCACGGCTGGACGAGAACTTTGCCTTATTGGTCCGCCTCATTCAACGAGCAGGAAAATGGTTCTCTTCATCCCTCGCCCTTGGTACCAACGTTATTGCCAACATAACTGACAGGCTATCCTCTGACATGCCTTGCTTACATGATCGTGCAAGACGTCACCGCCCTTCCTACTTTTAACCCACATAGTGGGCCCATAACCCGTAGTTCCACAGGATCGAAACCTGACTCTCCTGTACACCCCCCTGTTCCCAAAGTTATTCCTCGTGTGTGGCCTCGTATGGGATTCACGAGCCACTGTCCGAGAGATCATCAATTCTGGTATCAGACACAATACTTATTCCCGTTGCTTTGAACTCCTTTCACGCCCTGTATCAGGCATCGAACGATTACCTGCCCGCTCGAAACTTCCCATGATACCTCCTTACTTTGCTCTCGATATTTTCTTAAGTTTCAATTCGAGAGTTACTTTCCGTCACCTTCCCCGTTGTTTTCGACCAGATAGTCAACCTTGCAGAGGTCCGTTCTCCCGGACTACCCCCTTTATTCTTTCGTAAGTACGATGGAGTTCCCGAAGAAAGGATGCTGACTTCATCATGATGACTTGAAGCAGAGAAATGGAGACATCAACGTAATGGATCGACCTCTTCGAGGAGAGCAACCAAGACCGAGAAGATCCGTTAGAATTTCGTGACCAGATCTTTCCCCCTTACTCCACCCCTTAAATCTCGGGACGAAATTTCTTGTAGTGGAGGAGAATTGTGACGCCCGGATAATCAAGCTACAGAAATTCCCTGCTAAAGATGCCACATCACCACGTTTACTGTTGTTAATCTCACGTTGTTTCAAAACCCAGTCAAATTCGAATTTAAAATCAAGCCAGTCAGTAAAAGTTTTCAAATGTCAAAGCTAAAATGTTCGGAGTGTGACAAATTAATCCATAGGTACTACTGGCGAAGACACCACACTTTTATGAAATATTTAAATGCACTAGAGTAATTGAAACGGTATTTGAAGATACTTAGTAAATACTTTTGTTAAATAAATAAATTGTAAACTAGCTAAAATATTGTGTGGACATTTTATTACGGTGGGTTACTTTGCATTAGTAATTTAGGTGTAAGATTTGTAATTTTCTAAAACTAATTTAATAACAAACATTTAGAACAGAGTTAGAAATAAATTGAAAACAAAATAAAAAAAACAAGAAACCCCCCCCCCCCCCCCCCCCAGGCCTCCCTAGCCTACTGGGCCGAAAGGCCCAGCCGGCCCACTCCCCTCCCCTGGCCAATATGGCCACCACCCCCCCCCCTGCTCGCCGCCGTCCGCCCTGCGCGCTGCCCGGACATGTTCGGCGCCCGTATGGGCATAGCCGGATGTGTCCGGCCTGGCCCTATGACACTTGGGGCCCACGCCCCTGTTTAAAAAAATAGTTAAAATTAATATTAATTATTTAATTAGATTAATTAACCCTGTTAGATAGACTAAGTGTGATTAGTTAACTTAGTCAGAGATTCAACGTCTTTGTGTATGACAACCGGGACCCACCTGTCATGTTGACCAGTCAACAGTCACTGTTGACTGATGATGTTAGCATGACATCACTGCTGATGCAGTAATTGATTATCTAAATTAAATAATTCCAATTGATTATTAAAACTTTGAAAATGCATAGAAAATAAACCGTAGCTCGGATCAAAAAACTTTCTACATGAAAGTTGCTCAGAACGACGAGACGAAGCCGAATATGTGCTTCATTCATTTACCACACCCCTCTAACTATCCGAACCTGGAACCTTTCCCCCTCCGGTCATCTATCCGGTAGATGTCCGGAACCGGGAAAACTTTCCCGGATGGGTTCCCCCTTCATCGGTATCGTGTAGCACTGCGTTAGATCACCTCTGGCACTGTATATTATCATGTCATGCATCGTGCTGCATTTGTTTGCATTATATATATTGTTTCTTCCCCCTCTTCTCTCCGGTAGACTCCGAGACTGCCGGCGACCCCCAGTACGACTACAGTGTTAACGACTCGTCCTTCTCTGCCGAGCTTCCAGGCAAGCAAACCCCCCTTGTTCATCCCGATATCGCCTACTCTTTCCCCCTACTGCTTGCATTAGAGTAGTGTAGCTGATACTGCTTTCGGTTAATCCTATTCTGCTGCATAGCCTGTCTTTGCTACTACTGTTGACACCTTTACCTGCAATCCTATTGCTTAGTATAGGTTGCTAGAGTTACATCAGTGGCCCTACATTCTTGTCCGTCTGCCATGCTATTCTACTGGGCCGTGATCACTTCGGGAGGTGATCACGGGTACATATACTACATACTTTTATATTACTTATGTTACTATTCGGAGATGGGGGCTGAAGGGGCGGGTGGTTCCACTCAGGTAGTGGTGGGCCTGGGTTCCCGATAGCCCCCTGATGGTTACTTTGTGGTGGAGCGACAGGGCAGGTTGCGACCACCTAGGAGACAGGTGGGCATGGTCCCTGGTCGGCGTCCGCGATTATTTCAAAATAACATGCTTAACAAGATCTTGGTATTTGATCTGAGTCTGGCTATGAGCCTATACGCACTAACCACCACGCAGGAACAGTTATGGGCACTCGACGTCGGGTATGACCCAGGAAAGTGTGTCCGGCCAGAGGGATCGAGCGTGTTGGGTAATGTGGTGCACCCCTGCAGGGAAGTTTATCTATTCGAATAGTTGGGTCCCTCGGTAAAAGGACGACCCGGAGTTGTACTTTGACCTTATGACAACTAGAACCGGATACTTACTAAAACACACCCCTTACAAGTTCCAGATACAACCCGGTGATCGCTCTCTCACAGGGCGACGAGGAGAGGATCGCCGGGTAGGATTATGCTATGTGTTGCTACTTGATGCTGCACTTGCTACTCTCTCCTACATGCTTCAAGATGGAGGCGGCCAGAAGCGTAGTCTTCGATAGGAGTAGCTATCCCCCTCTTATTCTGGCATTCTGCAGTTCAGTCCACAGATACTACCCTTTTCATTGATACCAATGCATATGTAGTGTAGATCCTTTCTTGCGAGTACTTTGGATGAGTACTCACGGTTGCTTTGCTCCCTCTTTTCCCCCTTTTCTTTCATCTCGGTTGTCGCAACCAGATGCTGGAGCCCAGGAGCCAGACGCCACCGTCGACGACGACCCCTACGACACCGAGGGTGCCTACTACTACGTGCAGGCCGCCGCCGACGACCAGGAGCAGTTTAGGAGGATCCCAGGCAGGAGGCCTGCGCCTCTTTTGATCTGTATCCCAGTTTGTGCTAGCCATCTTATGGCACCTTGTTTAACTTTATGTCTGTACTTAGATATTGTTGCTTCCGCTGACTCGTCTATGATCGAGCACTTGTATTCGAGCCCTCGAGGCCCCTGGCTTGTATTATGATGCTTGTATGACTTATTTACTTTTAGAGTTGTGTTGTGATATCTTCCCGTGAGTCCCTGATCTTGATCGTACACGTTTGCGTGCATGATTAGTGTACGATTAAATCGGGGGCGTCACAAGTACTATTAATCCACATGCTACTATTCATCCAGCATTCACCGGCTACTGTTCATCCAGCCTCCACGGGGTCCTATTCATCCACCCCTAACCGGCTGGGGTGCGGCGGCCTCCTCAGGGTCCTGTTCATCCAGCGGCAACCGCCTACTACAACGGGGTCCTATTCATCCAACTTCCACCGGGACTGTTCATCCACAGCCAACCAACCGGCTCGACTCACCACATCCCGACTCGTTCTACATATCGAGCGCGCGATAGCAATGGTCACTGTTCATCGAGAGGCAACCCAACACACCGGCTGGCTACGTCTCGCACGGGAGCTCGACCGGCTTCAGTAAGAAGCAGCAGTGATCAATCGCTCGAGTTCAGTTAGCAGCAGCAACGAAGGAATCGCTCGGGCTCAGTCAGCAGCGAAGGAATCGCTCGGGTTCAGTTAACAGCCAAGGGATCGATCACTACGGTTCAGTAACGTAGCTAGTGCAATCGCTCGGGTTCAGTAAGCGAACGCCTCTCCCTTAGGTTCAGTTAGAGCAACGCCTCGCACACACACGCGCCTACGTACGAGAGGAACGCGCAAACCACAGTGCATCGCTCGGCCCCGACCACCCACCATAACCAGGAACTCTGCGAAAATTTCCTCGCCCTCACTTCTACCACGATTTTTTATGTCATGGACGGCCCAAAGAATGTCATGCAGGTGCGTCCCCAGCCCGCCCAGGACGAAAAGCCCATTTTCTGTCATGATTTTTTTTCATAGTAGGAGCCCACCACATCTATGACGATACATGTTTTTGTCACAATTATCGTCATAGAAGTGTCATAACCATGACAGGAAAAAAATTCATTCGGGCCATAATGTCACGGATGTGTCTTTTTTTGTAGTGAATATCCACCCCTTTGAGGTGTGATGCTCGGGACTGGGTCATGAGGTAGCAAATTGCCCTGACAAAAAACCCTTGGAGTATGTGTTGGAAATATGCCTTAGAGGCAATAATAAATTGGTTATTATCATATTTCCTTATTCATGATAAAGGTTTACTATTCATACTAGAATTTTATTGACCGAAAACTTAAATACATGTGTGAATACATAAACAAATACTATGTCCCTATTGAGCCTCTACTAGACTAGCTCGTTGATCAAATATGGTTAAGGTTTCCTAACCATAGACATGAGTTGTCATTTGATAACGGGATCACATCATTACGAGAATGATGTGATGGATAAGACCAAACCGTAAGCTTAGGAGTTGATCGTATCAGTTTATTGTTATAGATTTCTTCATGTCAAGTATCTATTCCTAAGACCATGAGATCGTGCAACTCCCTGACACCAGAGGAATACTTAGTGTGTATCCAAATGTCACATCGTAACTGGGTGATCATAAAGGTGCTCTACAGGTATCACTGAAGGTGTTTGTTGGGTTGGCACGGATCGAGACTGGGATTTGTCACTTCGTGTGACGGAGAGATATCTCTAAGCCCTCTCGGTAATACAACATCGTAAAGATCTTGCAAGCAATGTGCCTAACGAGTTAGTCATGAGATATTGTATTACGGAACAAATAAAGAGACTTGCCGGTGACGACATTGAACTAGGTATGGAGATACCGACGATCGAATCTCGGGCAAGTAACATATCGCCGGACAAAGGGAATTGCATACGGGATTAACCGAATCATTGACATCATGGTTCAACCGATAAAAGATCTTCGTGGAATATGTAGGAACCAATATGGGCATCTAGGTCCCACTATTGGTTATTGACCGGAGAGGTGTCTCGGTCATGACTACATGATTCCCGAACCCACAGGGTCGCACGCTTAACGTTCGTTGACGCTAGAATAGTATTGGGATATTTGATGATTGGTAACCGAATGTTTTTCGGAGTTCCGGATGAGATCCCGAACGTTACGAGGAGTCTCGAAATGGTCGAGAGGTAAAGATTTATATATGGGAAGTCATATTTTGGGTTCCGAAAAAGGTGCAGTTTTTTCGGTATTGTACTGGGAAGCTTCCAGAAGGTTCCGGAGGATTCCGGAGGGGTCCGAAAGTTCACAAGTGGGTCCACCACGTCCCAAGGGCTGACATGGGCTGAGGGGAGGCGCCCTGGCCTTATTGGGCCAGGCGCACCAAGTCCTCAAAGGCTCATGCGGCTAGGGAAGGGGAAAAAATGGGAGTCCTAGTAGGAATAGGATTGGACTTGGAGTCCAAGTCCTCTCCCCCTTGGAGCCAACTCCTATTAGGAGTAGGGCTGGACTCCCAGCCCTCCCACGCATATAAATATAGGGGGCGAAGCAAGGCACCCCAAGACATTGGCCTTGGCTGCTGCCCCGTCTCTCCCTCCCGGCATAGTTCTCATTCATGATTTTTTGCTTAGCACAGCGCTGCCGTTGCTCCATCACCACCACGCCGTCGTGCTGGTTGTGATCCCATCTACTTCTCCGCCTTCTCTTGCTGGATCAAGGAGGAGGAGATGCCATCGAGCCGCACGTGTGCTAAACTCGGAGGTGCTGTCCGTTCAGCACTAGATCGGTTGGATCGTGATCGGATCGCGAAGAGTACGACTACATCAACTGCGTTATATACGCTTCCACTTTCGGTCTACAAGCGTACGTAGAGACACACTCCCCTCTCGTTGTTATGCTTCTCCTAGATAGATCTTGAGTGTTCGTAGGAATTTTTTTGATTTTCATGCTTCGTTCCCCATCAGTATGCACCCACGGTGTTTGGTTGTGAAGAATTTGAGCAGAAGTTCTATTCAATTCCTGTGGTTATTTTTGAATCCAGACTATAAGATCAGCTACGTTGATTTTGATAGGATGTTGCAGGGCGAGGTTTCTCGGAAACAACTGGAGCATGAATTTGATTAATGGTTGGGGCGCCATCCTATGGTGCCGCCTGAGAAGTTTTCGGGCAGTGCTAGGTGAGGAAAACGCCCTTGTCACATTTGAGGTGCCACATAGGCAACAACCTCTTCCGGTGCCTTATTGTAATTAGGGCATCTCCAAAGTGAATCCTCAAATCGCTCGCATCCGTCCAGACAGCATTCGCTGGACACAATTTGCCATCCAACATGGTGTCCATCGGTTCACAGAGCGGTCCGGACGTCCGTTTTCTCACAAATCGGAACCAAGCAAAAGGGGGCTTTGCGAGAATCTGGACATCCGTCTGACCAGTGAAAAGCCACCACGCGCCGTCCATGCAAGATGGCGGAAGGCCGATGCTATTTGGCAGAAGGAGAATCGTGATTAGCAACGATTAGCATGATGTTTGGCGGAAGGCTTCAAACTAGTTAGCTTGATTTGGCGGGAGGCACATAGCTAGCTAGCCAAACATGATTTACTTAGCGGAAAGCTTTGATTATAACTAAATGCATTGCTTCCACCGAACACCTTACGCCAAACGCACTGATATTAATCTTTTTATTTCCGAAATGCCTTGCTTGGCCGAAGTGTTTGGCGGAAGGCTCCAAGCTAGCAAGATTGCTTTGGCGGAAGGAACATAGCTAGCTAGCCAAACGTGATTTACTTAGTGAAAAGCTCTAATTATTACTAAATGCATTGCTTCCACCAAAAAACCTTCCGCCAAATGCACTGACGTTAATCTTGTTTTTCTAAAAATGCATTGCTTTAGCCGAAGTGTGTTGGCGGAAGCTGCATGCAGTGTAATGCACTGCTTTGTATTGCATTCATGTAATGCATGTTGCTTGTTTGGCGGAATGTGTTGTATCATTTTTTTTCCGTTAATTGACCGATGTTTAGCATGTTTAATGAAAGACTATTGCGGGCATCCGTGGCTATGGTTGGATGGTCGGCTCCTGCATCAGTGTCTTCGGATTGATCCCCGAGCCCGCGGATGGATGTGATGTCTTGTTTACGAGTCAACGTTGGAGATGCCCTTAGTGTCATAGTGCATATATAATTGAGGTGCTCATGTGCACTCATAGCTTGTTTATGCGTAATTGCATAGCTTTGTTGTTTCAATTTTGATCAGGTCTCTGTCATACTAAATATTCTAATTCTTGGTCTGTTTCTTTTCTCGGTTTTTTCTACCTTTTTTACAGCCTAAAATTGGTCAATGGGGTGCTGCCACGTGCATCTGTCTGGGATATGGAGGGGTACGAGATCTGGATGTACCCCACCCAACGATTGTTAATGGGGTTGTCTAATTTTGGTGTTGACTGGATTGTAGATCTGTCGGTTCGTTTTGGACACAACATGCCCACTGCGACTACACCGTCTAGATGCAGATATTTTGCTCGGTTCCAAATTTTCTCTCTAGACCAGGGGCTCCTTTGATTCAAAGGAATTATATAGAATTTATGGAGGATTGAAATTCTTAGAATTTTTTTCTGTGTTGGTCCTTTGATTCATAGGATTGGATCCCATAGGAATTTTTTCTATGAATTTTTTTTTACTACATTTCATAGGAAATCTAACATCCACTCCAACCTTTTTTTATAATTCCTTTGTTTTTTCTATTCCATCAAACACTCTTTGCTAATCCTATAGGATTCAAGTGTGCATGCCACTCCAACCCTACACTTTTCCTATTCCTACGTTTTCAAAATCCTGCGAATCAAAGAGGTCGATCTTTCTTCGCGTGTCTGGTGATCTCTGGAAAACTCCGGCCCAATCCCGTCGACTGCCATATTCTCCTATAAAAAAAATTATCTGTTATGTTGTCTCTTTCATGAAATATTGGACAACTCTGCAAAGTGATGAAGATCATGCAATGCTGGAGCAAGGTCGTGCTGCTCTACAAAGGATTGCTTTGGAACATCATGATGATGGAAGAAGGGAGTGAGGAGTTGTTTTGTTGATCTCTGGAGATGCTAACAATGAGAATGATGAAGAAGCGAGGGATGCAACACAGGAGACGAATGAAGATTGAGACAACATGCCTACTATGCTCTTTTAAGTGTAGAAGTTTGTTTCTATGCTTTTGGGAACAAACTTTTTCATCCAGACTTTTACTTTTGGGATGTTGCTGGATAATCTTCTTAGTAGTAATCTGTTTCAGCTTGTTTGCTGACCACCCTTAGTAGGCGATAGTTGTGATGTAAGTTTAAAAAAAATGTTGGATGGAGCTTTGCACCTGCATGTTGTTTTCTGTTTTGTTCCGTTATCCATTGGTAGTGGAACTCGGTCCTATTTTGTAGGATCGCAAAAAAGATTGAAACTTGAAAGGTCGCATGGTTGCTATCCACAGATGAAAACACAAGGAAATCAAATGTGCAATTTCGGGATGTTCAGGAAACAACTTTGACTCGCCATGGTTCTGTGAAAAATTTCAAGTTTCGGACGGGAGAGGATTTGTAGCACGCAGGGGCGGGGGCACGCAGATCTTGTGTCGTCGACCTGCGCCAAGATTCAGAAAATGGTTCATGTATATGGACTGTTCATTTTTTTTCTTTTCGTGTGTAATTCATTCATGTTTTGTGGAGCAAGAACATTTACCTTTAACCATCATTTCTGTCAAAGAAAGGGAAGAGATCATCTGCTTTTCTTAACGATTGAAGGCCTTCAATGATATCAACAAACGGAGTAGTACATTTGATGAAAAAACTCAAAGATTTTGCTGACAAAGTTTGTTTTTTTGTACAGTTACTTAGCATTCATGTCTCTTCCAGCACACCTCTTTAATGTCTCTAATAGTTGGTGAATCTCATCATTGATGTTTATCTTGCTTCCTTTTTCTTGTTGTACTGACTAATTTTCGTTGCATAACTTTGTTGTTCGAAATATTGAGTATGTGTAATATCAAATACTATGATCTAAAATCTTACAATGGAAACAAACCTGATTACCTGCAAAGATTTTAGAGATCTCCTTTATTCGCCCATTCAAAGAGATGGGACCCGTGAATGATGAACGCGCTTGGGCCGGAGATGATCCCCTAGAAGTGGTAGTTGTCGAACCGCAAGATCTTTCATTGTAGCAACAAAGAAATATTCCAGCTTCAGGAAAAAAATAAACCAAAAAAAGCACCAAGACACACCAACAAAATTTCAACAAATGAAAGATCGGTCCTACAAGGACACGAACCTAAATTCCACAAGAACAATTGCACCGAACCTGCAGAGGAAATATAGCTCCGTCTTCTTGACGTCTCGTGGAAAAAAAGCATCACCGCAGCAAGGGAAGAACCAAATGACCTTTATTTTCAACGACACCGCACCCACCGTTGGTACGTTGGCATCAAGGACCATAAAACTCATCCTATAAAGTCTATAAAAATACACGTACGAGCATCAGAGGTTCCCCGGCTCATAGCGCCAAAGCGATAGCTGGACGCGATGGGAATCAAGTAGAAATTCCGATGGCGGTTTTCTTCTTCTAGAGTTTCATTCATGTACGCTCATGTTTCTCTCCAAACTAATTTGCCCACAAGTATCATGGGACCTTCAATGTGACACCTGGGGCGGCGACGCCTGAACTCGCCGCTCCACTCTAGCGCTCAGTTACACAGGTTAACTTTGCCTTTTTTTCCTCTTTGGTTTATTAGTCATTTTTTCTAAAAATATTTTTAGAATTGCAAATCTTTTAAAAGGATCAGTGTGTATTGTAAAAAAGTTCAGCATGTATTAAAAATTATTCGGCGTGTATTGATAAAAAGGTTCACTGTGCATAAGAAAATGTTCATTGTATATTAAAAATTGTTCAATGTGTATATTAAAATGTTCATGTGTATTAAAAAAAACTGTGTGTATTGAAATATTCACCCTATGACCATAGAAAATGTGCAACAAGGAAAAAACAGATGAAAAAATAAATATGAAACGAGAAAAACAGAAAAAAGAAAATAAAAAACCGAAACAAACCAACACACAGAAAACGAAAAAACCCAATAAGCAGTGAACAAATGAAAAAGAATCGAAGCCATTGAACGAGAGAGCTCCTGTTCGGCGCCTTCAGCGCCCGAACAGCTGACGGGCGCACACAGCCGTACTCTGTTGGGCCGGCCCATGAAGGCAGAGCGCAGCGAATTAATGACGCCAAAAAACGCAAAAAACGCCTTCTCCTGGATTCGAACTCAGGTCGCAGTATATAATTGACTAAGTTTGGACAACCACTAGAGCGACTAGACATTCATGACAAACAGCAGCGCCAACAGTATAAGAACAAGTGTGGCCGCGCTCTTTATTTGCACAATACAGTCTATTATATCACTTCGATTTTTGAATTATTTTGAAAAAATCGTGAATTTGAAAACGTTCATCACTTTTGAAGAAAAGTTCACAAACTTCAAAAGAGTTCATCGATTTTGAAAATAGTTCATGAAAAAAGTTCAACGCTTTTGAAAAAGTTCATCGAATTTGAAGAAAAGTTCATCAATTTAGGGAAAAACTTCATCGAATTTGGAAAAAAGTTCATCGGATTTGAAAAAAGTTCATCGGATTTGAAAAAAAGTTCATCGAGTTGAAGAAAAGTTCATCAAATTTGAAAAAAAAAGTTCATCAAATTTGAAATAAAGTTCATCAATTTTGAGACACATAGGAAAAAAAGTTCATCGAATTTGAAAAATGTTCATAAAATTTTAAAAAAACTTCATCAAACTTGACAAATAGTTCATTGGTTTTCGAAAAAGTTCGTAGAAAAATATAAAAACGTTAATCCATTTGAAAAAGGAAGAAGAGAAAAAAGAAAAAAAGAAAATGGAAAAAGGAAAAATGGAAAAAGAAAACTCGAAAGAATACAGGAAAAGAATAGATGTTACTTGTCACAGCAGGCTGGGTGGCGCGGTGGTTGGTGCATCGTCTGTCGATTCTGGAGGTCTCGTGTTCGAATCTACCTGGAGTACCATTTTTTGCGTTATAAAACCATATAACCAAAGGGGCGATGGGCCGGCCCGTTAGTACTGATGGAAGGGAGAAGGGGTGTGCGCCCGTTAGCAGGAATGCGTGTAACGGGCGCTTAAGGCGCTAAATAGGAACGGGGATTGAACGAATACAGCGCGCAGGCTACTGAACTGGGCCCGCCTATGTCTCCCTTCAAAAGCAGGCGCCCGATTCGGCCGGCCCAGCGAGGATACATGCTACAGCTCTTTTTCTCTCTCATTTTTATAATTTCGCATTCTTTTTTTTACTTGTATTTCGAAATATATATATATATATATATATATATATATATATATATATATATATATATATATAGGGTCGCACTATTCGTCACCCTGGGTGAGGATTAGTTATTCTTCATCCCCTCTCTATTTTGACGTCAATGCACCGTATTTTTAGGTTTCGTAAATTTTGTCTTATTTCGTACGCAAAAAGAGAACGTAAGAAAATATATACTCGCCGTAAAAAATATTTTATGTTCCGTAAAATTACGAACATAAAAACATAGTGTAAAACATACATAAAATGCGATATTTCTGGTCTTATAACCTATTTTTTATTTTTTTTATATCAAATTTTATGTAGTGAATCAATATGAATGTAACTATTTGTATTCCAAACGTAATTTATTTATGAAGCGATCGTAAGATTACCTCGGATGAAAAATAACTTATTCTGCATCCTGAGTGATGAATAGTATTACTATATATATATACACACACATATACATATACATATATATCTTTCCCTAATAATAAAGCAATTAGTGGTTCTGGTCGTTCGTCGTCGGTGTTTTTGCGAGAAAGCTCCTCTGTTTCTTTGAAATAAACCCGCAGTCCCTATTTAAGTGACACTCTGGAAGAAAAACGTTTCGTTTTTGCGTAAAAATCCCTGCCATTCGGAATATTCAACCCGCACAGTGTATCTTATCTGTTCCCTTTCCAGCGCAGCGGAGGACGCGAAGGTGAGGGGCGGCGTTGTGCACTACACCACCTAAGCGCCGTCGTCCGTCCGCGTAGTCGTCGGCGGCCACCGAGCCCCGTAGGTGGCGTCTACCCCCTGGGCGTGCTCCGCTCCTCACCAGCAAGTCCCCAATGCACGCATCCCTGCAGGAGGGCGACGGCGGCATGTCCAGCGTCTGCAGGCGGGCGACGGCGAAGAGAAAAGGGAGGATGGGAGGAAGGAGATGGGAGGCCGTAGGAAGAGGCGAGGTGCAGCACGTTTGGCTCTCCTTCAACATGTGCTCTCCCTTGCTATCCCAGCCGCCAGGAGGCACCTGACCCCGCGCGGCGCTCGATCTGGTGTCATGTCGGCCGCCGACCGACCCCAGGGTTTGCAGAACCCCGCACCACCATTCTGCCCCAGCTCCTCCTCTCGCGGATGAGAACTCGAGGCTCACAGGGCAGCCGCACTGCACGGGCCACAATCCAAGCCGCCCCTCAAGCCGAGCGCATGCACATCCAAGATCTGGCCCGAAACGCCGCAGCAAGGCGCCGTCGGAGGAGGGTGGTCTAGACACGACCACACCGATCCGGAGCCCCGACGCATATCCACGTGGCCCCGTCAAGCTGCCGCCGAGCTCGACCCTATAGCAGGCCACCGCTGTCGCGGCTCCACCATAGGCCCAGCCAACCCCCCTCCTGTTGGGAAACGTTGCATGGAAAACAAAAAAATATTCTACGCACACGCAAGATCTATCCATGGAGATGCATAGCAACGAGAGGGGGAGAGTGTGTCTACGTACCCTCGTAGACCGTAAGCGGAAGCGTTTCACAACGCGGTTGATGTAGTCAAACTTTCTTCGTGCTCCAACCGATCTAGTACCGAACGCACGGCACCTCCGCGTTCTGCACACGTTCAGCTCGGTGACGTCCTCCGCCTTCTTGATCCAGCAAGACAGCGAGGTAGTGGATGAGTTCCGGCAGCACGACGGCGTGGTGACGGTGATGGTGATGTGATCTCCGCAGGGCTTCGCCTAAGCACTACGAAAATATGACCGAGTGAGTAAACAGTGGACGGGGGTGCCGCACACGGCTGAGACAATGTTGTGTCCTTGTGTGGCGCCCCCTCCCCATGTATATATAGGTGGTAGGGGAGAGGGAGGCAGCCAGGGCAGCCAGGGCGCGCCCCTAGGGGCTGGTCGCCGGCCCTAGGGCTCCTGCCCTCCTGCCCCCTCCCTCTTTCCCTGTATGAACAAGGAGGAAAGGAAAGAGGGGGAGAGGGAAGGAAGAGGGAGTCCAACTCCACACTTTCCTTTCCTCCTCCCCTTTCCTTTCCCTCCCCATAGGGCCGGCCCCATAGAGGGCGCACTAGCCCCTTGTCGGCTAGTGTGTTCCCTCACTTGGCCCATAAGGCCCATTGATGTCTACTACGCAACCTTCTTCTTGTAGACTCGTGTTGGGCCTCCAAGCGCAGAGTTTTGTAGGACAGTAGCAAATTTCCCTCCAATGGATGACCTAAGGTTTATCAATCCGTGGGAGGCGTAGGATGAAGATGGTCTCTCTCAAACAACCCTGCAACCAAATAACAAAGAGTCTCTTGTGTCCCCAACACGCCCAATACAATGGTAGATTGTATAGGTGCACTAGTTCGGCGAAGAGATGGTGATACAAGTGCAATATGGATAGTAGATATAGGTTTTTGTAATCTGAAAATATAAAAACAGCAACGTAGCAAGTAACAAAAGTGAGCAAAAACGGTATTGCAATGCTTCGAAACAAGGCCTAGGGTTCATACTTTCACTAGTGCAAGTTCTCTCAACAATGATAACATAATTAGATCATATAACCATCCCTCAACATGCAACAAAGAGTCACTCCAAAGTCACTAATAGCGGAGAATAAACAAAGAGATTATTGTAGGGTACGAAACCACCTCAAAGTTATTCTTTCTGATCGATCTATTGGGCTATTCCTATAAGTGTCACAAACAGCCCTAGAGTTTGTACTAAAATAACACCTTAAGACACACATCAAGCAAAACCCTAATGTCACCTAGATACTCCAATGTCACCACAAGTATCCGCGGGTTTGATTATACGATATGCATCACACAATCTCAGATTCATCTATTCAAACCAACACAAAGAACTTCAAAGAGTGCCCCAAAGTTTCTACCGGAGAGTCAAGACGAAAACGTGTGCCAACCCCTATGCATAAGTTCACAAGGTCACAGAACCCGCAAGTTGATCACCAAAACATACATCAAATGGATCACGTGAATATCCCATTGTCACCACAGATAAACACATGCAAGACATACATCAAGTGTTCTCAAATCCTTAAAGACTCAATCCGATAAGATAACTTCAAAGGGAAAACTCAATTCATTACAAGGGTAGAGGGGGAGAAACATCATATGATCCAACTATAATAGCAAAACTCGCGGTACATCAAGATCGTGCCAAATCAAGAACACGAGAGAGAGAGATCAAACACATAGCTACTGGTACATACCCTCAGCCCCGAGGGTGAACTACTCCCTCCTCGTCATGGAGACCGCCGGGATGATGAAGATGGCCACCGGTGATGATTTCCCCCTCCGACAGGGTGCCGGAACGGGCTCCCGATTGGTTTTTGGTGGCTACAGAGGCTTGCGGCGGCGGAACTCCCGATCTAGGTTTATTTCTGGGGGTTTCTGTATTTATAGGAATTTTTGGCATCGAGAACAAGTCAGGGGGGTCCACGAGGAGCCCACAAGACCGGAGGGTGAGCCCTCCACCCTTGTGGAGGCCTCGTGGCTCTTCTGGCCCAACTCCTTTGCTTCGGGGGCTTCTTCTGGTCCATAAAAAATCTCCGTAAATTTTCAGCTCATTTGGACTCCGTTTGATATTCCTTTTCTGCGAAACTCAAAAACAAGGAAAAAAACAGAAACTGGCACTGGGCTCTAGGTTAATAGGTTAGTCCCAAAAATCATATAAAATAGCATATAAATGCATATAAAACATCCAAGATGGATAATATAATAGCATGGAACAATCAAAAATTATAGATACGTTGGAGACGTATCAAGCATCCCCAAGCTTAATTATTGCTCGTCCTCGAGTAGGTAAATGATAAAAACAGAATTTTTGATGTGGAATGCTACCTAACATATTTATCCATGTAATTTTCTTTATTGTGACATGAATGTTCAGATCCATAAGATTCAAAACAAAAGTTTAATATTGACATAAAAACAATAATACTTCAAGCATACTAACAAGGCAATTATGTCTTCTCAAAATAATATGGCCAAAGAAAGATATCCCTACAAAATCATATAGTCTGGCTATGCTCCATCTTCATCACATAAAATATTCAAATCATGCACAACCCCGATGACAAGCCAAGCAATTGTTTCATACTTTTGGTGTTCTCAAACCTTTTCAACTTTCACGCAATACATGAGCGTGAGCCATGGATATAGCACTATAGGTGGAATAGAATATGGTGGTTGTGGAGAAGACAAAAAGAAGGAGATAGTCTCACATCAACTAGGCGTATCAATGGGCTATGGAGATGTCCGTCAATAGATATCAATGTGAGTGAGTAGGGATTGCCATGCAACGGATGCACTAGAGCTATAAGTTTATGAAAGCTCAAAAAGAAACTAAGTAGGTGTGCATCCAACTCGCTTGCTCACGAAGACCTAGGGCAATTTGAGGAAGCCCATCATTGGAACATACAAGCCAAGTTCTATAATGAAAAATTCCCACTAGTATATGAAAATGACAACATAGGAGACTCTCTATCATGAAGATCATGGTGCTACGTACTTTGAAGTACAAGTGTGGTAAAAGGATAGTAGCATTGCCCCTTCTCTCTTTTTCTCTCTCTTTTTTTTGGGCTCTCTTTTTTTGGCCTCTTTTTTATTTTTTATTTTTCGTCCGAAGTCTCATCCCGACTTGTGGGGGAATCATAGTCTCCATCATCCTTTCCTCACTGGGACAATGCTCTAATAATGATGATCATCACACTTTTATTTACTTACAACTCAATATTACAACTCGATACTAGAACAAAAGATATGACTCTATGTGAATGCCTCCGGCGGTGTACCGGGATGTGCAATGAATCAAGAGTGACATGTATGAAAGAATTATGAACGGTGGCTTTGCCACAAATACGATGTCAACTACATGATCATGCAAAGCAATATGACAATGATGAAGCGTGTCATAATAAACGGAACGGTGGAAAGTTACATGGCAATATATCTCGGAATGGCTATGGAAATGCCATAATAGGTAGGTATGGTGGCTGTTTTGAGGAAGGTATATGATGGGTGTATGGTACCGGCGAAAGTTGCGCGGTACTAGAGAGGCTAGCAATGGTGGAAGGGTGAGAGTGCGTATAATCCATGGACTCAACATTAGTCATAAAGAACTCACATACTTATTGCAAAAATCTATTAGTTATCAAAAAGAAGTACTACACGCATGCTCCTAGGGGGATAGATTGGTAGGAAAAGACCATCGCTCGTCCCCGACCGCCACTCATAAGGAAGACAATCAATAAATAAATCATGCTCCGAATTCATCACATAACGGTTCACCATACGTGCATGCTACGGGAATCACAAACTTTAACACGAGTATTTCTACCAATCCACAATTACTCACCAGCATGAATCTAATATCACCATCTTTATATCTCAAAACAAATGCAAGGAATCAAACTTCTCATAGTATTCAATGCTCTTTATATGAAAGTTTTTACTATATCCCTCTTGCAACGGATAAACTACTCCAAACAATATAAGTGAAGATCAATGAGTAGTTGAATAATTATGTAGCTATATGAAGACTCTCTCTCATAAATAAAATTTCAGATCTTAAGTACTTTATTCAAACAGCAAGCAAAACAAAATAAAATGACATTCTAAAAATAGCACACATCATGTGAAGAAGCAAAAACTTAGGCTCAACTGATACTAACCGATAATTGTTGATGAAGAAAGGTGGGATGCCAACCGGGGCATCCCCAAGCTTAGATGCTTGAGATTTCTTGAAATATTAACTAGGGATGCCTTGGTGATACGTCTTCGTCGTATCTACTTTTCCTAATGCTTTACCTCCTGTTTTGGACTCTGATTTGCATGATTTGAATGAAACTAACCCGGACTGACGCTGTTTTCAGCAGAACTACCATGGTGTCATTTTTGTGCAGAAATAAAAGTTCTCGGAATGGAACGAAACTTTGCGAGGATTTTTTATACAATAAAAGATAATTTCTGGAGCCAAGAACCACCGGAAGGGGGCACCTGGGTGGGCACAACCCACCAGGGCGCGCCACCCCCTCCAGGCGCGCCCAGGTGGGTTGTCCCCACCTGGTGGCCTCGCAGACCCTGAAACCGACGCTATAAAATCATATTTTTCCAGAAAAAAAATCAGGGAGGAAGAATTATCGCGTTCCGCGAGATGGAGCCGCCGCCACCTCCTGTTCTTCATCGGGAGGCCAGATCTGGAGTCCGTTTGGGGCTCCGGAGAGGGGGATCTTCGATCTTCGTCATCACCAACCCTTCTCCATCGCCAATTCCATGATGATCCCCACCGGGAGTGAGTAATTCCTCCATAGGCTCACTGGTCGGTGAGGAGTTGGATGAGATTCATCATGTAATCGAGTTAGTTTTGTTAGGGCTTGATCCCTAGTATCCATTATGTTCTGAGATTGATGTTGCTATGACTTTGCCATGCTTAATGCTTGTCACTTTGGGCCCGGGTGCCATGATTTCAGATCTGAACCGTTTATGTTATCACCATTATATCCATGTTCTAGATCCGATCTTGCAAGTTATAGTCACCTACTACGTGTTATGATCCGGCAACCCCGGAGTGACAATAGTCGGGACCACTCCCGGTGATGACCGTAGTTTGAGGAGTTCATGTATTCACCGTGTGTTAATGCTTTGTTCCGGTTCTCTATTAAAAGGAGGCCTTAATATCCCTTAGTTTCCAATATGGACCCCGCTGCCACGGGAGGGTAGGACAAAAGATGTCATGCAAGTTCTTTCCATAAGCACGTATGACTATTTACGGAATACATGCCTACATTATATTTATGAACTAGAGCTAGTGCCGTATCGCCCTAGGTTATAATTGTCTCATGATGAATATCATCCAACAAATTACCGATCCAATGCCTAAGTTTCTCCTACATATTGATCTTGCTAAGTTACTACTACTGCTGTTACTATTGCACTTGCTACGAAACTACTGCTATCACTGTTACCGTTACTGCTGCTACTACTATCAAAACTATCATATTACTGTGCTACTGATCACTTTGCTACAGATAATTAATCTCCAGGTGTGATTGAATTGACAACTCAGTTGCTAATACTCTCAAATATTCTTTGGCTCCCCTTGTGTCGAATCAATAATTTTGGGTTGAATACTCTACCCTTGAAAACTGTTGCGATCCCCTATACTTGTGGGTTATCAAGACCTTTTTCTGGCGCCGTTGCCGGGGAGCATAGATATATTTGTTGAGTCACTTGGGATTATTATCAAATTATCACTATGACGAATCTGAAGGATGCTAAGACTAAGATTTTTTTCCTCTAAGACGAGGGGAGGTAAGGAACTGCCATCCAGCTCCGCTTTAGATTCACCTTCTGTTATAAGTAAACTTGCAACACCACCACATGCTATTAATTCTGATATGTCGCAAGTTATTGATGATGCTACTTCTGCTATGAATGCTAATCATGATGATGCTAGTACCTTGCTTGATGATGATGTGCCACTAGGTGAATTTCTTGATGAATAAATTGCTAGAGTAAGACAACATGATATTGTTGAAACTGATGATGAGTTTGAAACTGAAAATCTTGAAACACCTACTAGAACTAGTCGTCCTAGATATGAATTGCCTAAGGTACCGGAAGGTTATGTTGTGGGTGAGGAGGCAACTAGAGATATTCTTGCTTGCAAAGATAGAGATGATCTAGAAAAATTATTAAGCAAGTATAAAGAAAGATCTTTGAATGCTAGAATGAAATGTGATCCTAAGTTTGCTACTTCACCTATCTTTGTTGATGATAAGGATTATGAATTCTCTATCGACCCAGAGTTAATTACTCTGGTTGAATCTGATCCTTTCCATGGTTATGAAACTAAAACTGTTGTGGCACATCTTACTAAGTTGAATGACATAGCTACCCTTTTTGCTCATGATGAGAAAATTCGCTATTATTATATTCTCAAATTATTTCTGTTCTCATTAAAGGGTGATGCTAAAGCTTGGTACAACACTCTTGCTCCTGGTTGTGTGCGTAGTCCCCAGGACATGATTTATTACTTCTCTGAAAAATATTTCCCTGCTCATAAGAAACAAGCTGCCTTGTAGGAAATATTTAACTTTGTGCAAATTGAAGAAGAGAGTCTCCCACAAGCTTGGGGGAGGCTTCTCTGTTTGCTTAATGCTTTGCCTGATCATCCTCTTAAGAAAAATGAAATACTTGATATCTTCTATAATGGACTAACCAATGCTTCTAGGGATTTCCTAGATAGTTGTGCTGGTTGTGTTTTCAGGGAACGAACTATTGGGCAAGCTGAAGAATTATTGAATAACATATTAAAAAATTATGATGATTGGACTCTTCCTGAAACACCATCTAAACCCACTCCGAAGAAGAGGGGTATTTTATATCTCAGTCCTGAAGATATGCAAGAGGCAAAGAAATCTATGAAGGAAAAAGGTATTAAAGCCGAGGATGTCAAAAATTTACCTCCTATCGAAGAAATACATGGGCTTGATACACCACCACCACCTAAGGTGGTAGAGGTAAATTCTCTAATGAAATTCAATGATAATGATAATCCTCACAATATGCACCCTAGCCAATGCCTTTATGAGTTTGAAAACTACATTAGAAAGCAAGATCACTTCAATGCAAATGTTATGAAACAGTTGAAATATAATTCTGATATGATTGCTCGCTTGAGTGACTTGTTATTTAGAATCTCAAATGATGTTAAAGGTGTAGGGAAGCATGCTTCTATGGTTCAAACTCAGTTAGAACAAGTTGCTAAATCTCAAAGAGAATTGTTAGATGAAATGAACAATAATATCAATGATCATGCTGTTAGAGTAATGACTAGAGGAGGTAGAATGACTCAGGAACCACTTTATCCTGAGGGACACCCAAAAAGAATTGAACAAGACTCTCAAAGAGTTGACACTGATGCACGTAGTCCTTCTAAAAAGAAAAAGAAGAAGAAAAATGATAGGACTTTGCATGCCTCTAGTGAACCTGAAGTAGAAAAACCTCCTGATAATGATAATGAAGTTTCTATCTCTGATGCTGAAACTCAATCTGGTAGTGAACACTCACCTTCTGATAATGAAAAAGATAATGATGAGGTTCATGAAGAAACTCAAACAAATAATAAAGAACCAGACAATGATGTTGAGATAGAACCAGTAGTTGATCTTGATAACCCACAACCTAAGAATAAAAGATATGATAAAAGAGACTTTGTTGCTAGAAAACATGGAAAGGAAAGAGAACCATGGGTTCAAAAACCTATGCCCTTTCCACCTAAGTCAACTAAAAAGAAAGATGATGAAGAATTTGAACGCTTTGCTGAAATGATTAGGCCAGTCTTTTTGCGTACTCGCTTGACTGATATCTTAAAAATGCCTCCTTATGCAAAGTACATGAAAGACATCATCACCAATAAGAGAAAAATACCGGAAGCTGAAATCTCCACTATGCTTGCTAATTATACCTTTAAAGATGGAGTACCTAAAAAACTTGGAGATCCGGGAATACCAACTATACCTTGCTCTATCAAAAGAAATTATGTGAAAACTGCTTTGTGTGATTTAGGAGCTAGTGTTAGTGTTATGCATTTCTCTTTATATAAAAGACTTGACTTGAATAAACTCACTCCTACTGAAATATCTTTGCAAATGGCTGACAAATCAACTGCCATACCTATCGGTATTTATGAGGATGTGCCCGTTGTTGTTGCTAATGTTACTATTTTGATTGACTTTGTTATACTTGAGATGCCCGAGGATGACAACATGTCGATTATCCTTGGTAGACCCTTTTTGAATACTACAGGGGCTATTATTGATTGCAATAAAAGCAAGGTCACTTTTCATATCAATGGTAATGAGCATACGGTGCACTTTCCGAAGAAACAATTTCAAGTGAATGGTATTAATGTTATTGAAAAATCTCCGACAATCACTATTGGAAGTTTTCAACTACCTCTATCTACTGTTAAAAAGAAATATGAAATGCTTATTGTTGGGGAAATTCATATCCCCGTTGAGGTAACTTAGTGATTTATGAAAATTCTTTGGTTTCATGCTAATCGAAAGTGGTTGTTAATAAGACTTGATCAACCTTATTAATGGATCATTTTTTAGAGGTACGAAGTTGATGAATTTAGTGAGCACTACCTTCTGTCCCTACCTTTAGTTTTCTATTTTTATTAGTTAAATAAAATAAAATGCCATGTTTTGTCTGTTTTCTGAGTTTTCCGTGCATTAAAAAAATGAGTCAAAAATAAAAGTTCTCATAATGCTCTGAAATTTTGTTTTCTGAATATTTAAGAATTTTTGGTGGAAATAATATCAGAGGGAGGTGCACCAGGTGGGCACAACCCACCTGGGTGCGCCAGGACCCCCAGGCGCGTCGTGGTGGGTTGTGGTCCCCACGTGGGCCCCCTCACTTATCTCTTCATCCCACATCATCACCTACCTCCAGAAAAAATTCACCATTGCTTTTGCTCTCGTGTTCTTGCTCTCAAACATGCGGATTTCGATCTCTTTGCTCGAAGCTCCGTTTTCGAAACTGTTTCGGGGAATTGTTGCTTGGTATGTGACTCCTCCGTTTGTCCAATTAGTTTTTGTTTTAGTGGTTTACATTTTGAATAATTAGCTACTCTTGGTGCTGCTGTAGATGTGCTTACATGTTGAATTCTTAGAGTTCTAAGTAGTTTGAATGCTTGTTATGGCCTCTATGCATCTCCATGAATAGTTGTTTTCAATCTTACAAAGTTTTGTTGACGAAAATTTGTGACACAAATTTTTTTAGAAAATTGTACGCGAATATTATGAACTTCTTTGGAAGGAGTTCTTCGAGGCGGAGGTCCTCAGAGGCATCTTCTAGCAGCAGCTCCGCTCGTCGGTCTTATGTTGAGCCAAGTGAAAGTTCTATACGAGATGCCGCCACCAAAACATGCTTATGGCCATGCGATGATTATATGGTGAGCGTGGGCATTAAGGAAGAATTTGAGCAATATGTTCACAATGCTGAGCTCGGTCCTTACATTTCAGATAAGTGCAACCAACACCTCACTCTCACTGAATCATTTGTCAAAGGATTTAAATTCCATCCTCATGAGTCTAGGGTGTCATTTAAATTATATGAAAATCCATTTACCATTTCTTTAGAGAGATTTGCTCACCACTGTAAAATCCCATTTTGGGGTTCGCTTGATGAACCACCAAGGTTTGAGTTTGAGATATTCTTGACTAGTCTTTGTTATGGTGAAAATAGGGGAGTGACGCAAGGTAGAATAAAGAGCATTCATTTTCCCGCAATCCAGTATTTCGCATTATTCAATGGAAAATGCATTGTAGGCAAACAAGATTGCAGTACACTTTGTGCTCCAGACTTGAGCCTCATTCGCACCGCTCTCACCGGTGACAAAAGTTATAATCTTGGAGCGATTGTTGCACGTAGGTTGCAACACAACGCTGGTAGTGGATATTTTTATGGTGGAATTTATGCCACACGCTTAGCAAGAGAGCTGGGGGTTTCACCTTTGCTCTATGATCCTATTTTACCCACGCAGTACCTAGATTTTGAAGCTATGAAACGTCATAAGATCCTTAGAGGTGAACCCCATAATTTCACTTATAAATTGCTGTTTAATAAGGATTCTGTGGTGGACACATATTTGTCTGCACCTGCTCTCTTTAATGTTCACAGTAGGGGACGATATTATGTTCTCGAGAGCGAGGCCCGAGCTCATAACGCGGCAGTGGTGGCCGCACGGCAGGCTGCATCCGCACCAAGAGCCTCCGTGAGTTATCACTCCGACCATTATGCAGGCTACTGAAGATTACCAAGCTAGGCCAAAAGCCTAAGCTTGGGGGAGTACGTATTTCCACCGACATTACATTCATGTTCACACATTTCATTCGTCGGTGTCCTCACTTTTTCATTGTATTATCCATGCTTAATTTTCTTGTTTTCTTCCTGTGTGTTTGAAAAAACTTTGAGAAAATCCAAAAATATTTCTCGCTTCTTTTTTATTTTTCTTCCTAGTTTAAATTCTTGTAGCACTAAAAAGAAAAACCCAAAAAGATTTCCTTTTGCTTGTTGGGAGCTTTCCTGTGTAAATAGTTTTCTCATTTTTGTTTTTCCCCTTTTATTTGCTTTCCTTCAGAAAACCAAAAACTTCAAAAATATTTCAGTGTGTTTCTCTGAACTTTTTTTCTTTTATTGAGTCATACCAAGGAGAAGACCACGATGAAAATGTTGAGTGGCTCTCATATGCATTATTGTTAATCTAACAAAGAGCCCAATTTAACTTGTCTTCTCCTTTTGAATAAAATGTTTGCAGATTCCGGCTTAGTCCATGGCACTCTTGCACTATTATTATTTTCAAATCATTCGGTCGTGCAAGTGAAAGGCAATAATGACGATATTTGATGAACTGGCCATGGCACAGAGAAACGGGTATGAACCCGACTTGCTCTGTTTTTGTAAATATGTTTAACCTAGTATCCATGATTCAGCCTATTATGATCAAACATGTTTGCAATGACAATTAGAGATTATAGTTTCTCATGTCATGCATAAGTAGCTAGGAGTGGATAATGATTTATCTTGGATGTCAGCATTGCGTTAAAATGATTGTGATGTAGTATGATGATATGGTATCCTCCTCTGAATGTTCGAGTGGCTTGACTTGGCACATGTTCATGCATGTAGTTGAATCAAAACCAACATAGCCTCTATGATATTTATGTTCATGGTGTTCATATCCTACTCATGCTAGTATCCAATGTTACTTATGCATAATGCATGTTCATGACCGTTGTTGCTCTCTAGCTGGCCGCTTCTCAACCTATTTGCTAGCCTTCGCCTGTACTAAGTGGGAATTCTGCTTGTACATCAAAAACCTGAAACCCAAGTTATTCCAGATGAGTCCACCATACCTACCTATATGCGGTATTACCCTGCCGTCCTAAGTAAATTTGCATGTGCCACCTCTAAAAACTTCAAATAAATATCCTTTTTGTGTGACTGGATTGTTCATAGAGCGACAGGAGGTAGTTGGTATCTTCCATGCTAAGCAGGTTATTCTCATGATGAGTGTTTATTCGCTCGTCCTTGCACGAGAGGGGCGGTAATAGGGATTCCCAGTCCCGAACTCAAAATGCAAATAATTAAACAAAACTCCCCCGGGACTGTTGTTGGTATGGATGGCACCCGTTGTTTCAGACAAGCCGTGGAGTGTGAATGTTGGTGGATGGGGAGTAAACCTTTACTTTTATCGCTTGGGAACCGCCACTAATGTGTTTAGCATGGAAGATATTGATAACTGATGGTCGCCAAGTAAACAAGAAGGGTGCATCTCTCAAAATTTCATTTACCTCCGTTTTTAAAACTTGAGCTCTGGCACCTCTGCAAATCACTACTTCCCTCTGCGAAGGGACTATCTATTTACTTTCATGTTGTGTCATCACCTTCTCAAATAAGTGCCAGAACCTGAGAGCACTGCTGTCATGCTTATGCATTGTGTGTAGCTAATGTTAGGTGCATCATGACTGGATCTTTTCTACCATGAATTACAATGTTTAGTCACTGCTCGGACTTTGGAGGTGCTCTGCATTTATGTTTTGCGGTCTCAGAAAGAGCTAGCGAGATACCACTATTGTCATATTATATCATGGTTGTTTTAATAACGTGTTGTTGTTCGAGATATCTTATTATTGCTCGCTAGCTGATTATGTCATTGTTATGAGTTAATATAATTTTTAAGAGTTATTGTCAACATGGTTAGTTATAATCTTTGCTGAAAACCTGGGTGCTACTTAAGCTTATTTATGCAAACAAGAGCAAAAGAGTTTGTAAAAGTTTTTCTTTTTCACTTTCAGTTTATCAACTGAATTGCTTGAGGACAAGCAAAGGTTTAAGCTTGGGGGAGTTGATACGTCTCCGTCGTATCTACTTTTCCTAACGCTTTTCCTCTTGTTTTGGACTCTAATTTGCATGATTTGAATGAAACTAACCCGGACTGACGATGTTTTCAGCAGAACTACCATGGTGTTGTTTTTGTGCAGAAATAAAAGTTCTCGGAATGGAACGAAACTTTGCGAGGATTTTTTATACAATAAAAGATAACTTCTGGAGCCAAGAACCACCGGAGGGGGGCTGTAACACCCCATGTAATTAACCACAGTGATCACCCTTAGTTAATGCCATGTCAGCAAGTTCAATAGTGCCTAGTCATCATTTGCATCATATTGCATTTCAAACTCCTAATTCAAACTTCAAGTTAAATTAAATTGGAAATAAAAATTGCTCCAAATTGAAAACTAAATTGTTCATCATGTTGCAAATAATCTAGAGGCATTTATAAAATTAACAGCAACAATGTTTGGAATGTTCATATGACCCTAACATCCTAAAACAGCAGCAAAACAAAATTATTTAATCCATCTATAACTAAATAAAATCCAAAATAAATGATATGAACTCAAAACCATTTTATGGCAGTGGTAAATGTTGCACTAGAGTATTGTGGCTAGTTCACATATTTTACAAAACTATAGATGGGCTCACACATTTTAGAAAAACAGAAAACAAAAGAAAACAGAAAACAGAAAACAAAACAGAAAAGAAAAGAAGAAAAGGAAAAGGCCCGCAGCGGCTGGGCCTAAGTAGCTACAGCGCGGCCCAGCCCAGCCCCGCACCTCCTCCCTCCTCCTGCAGTGCTCATGCCGCTCGCTGTCGAGCACCTGGCGCACGCGCAGCCAGGCCCCCCTCTGTGCGATCGACAGCACGCCGCGCTCGCTGGGGAGGATAAGAGCAACTTCCCTCGCCCCTCTGGCTAACCCTAGCCATTTCTCTCCCTCTCCCCCCCCCCCACTCACTCCCACCTCACCCGACACCGCCATGGACGGCCGCGGTTGAGCTGCGCGGCCACCGTCACCGCCCCGCCTCGCTGACCTGTCCACCGGGCTCGCCACCGTCGCCCACTTCGATCACGCCGACTGGAACGAGCCGGGAGCCACCACATCGCCTCCACACTGCCTTCTTCCTCCTTGGATCCCCGCCACCGTTCGCCGTGGATTCCGGCTACCTCGCGCATCACCGAGCTCGCTGCCCAGACCCCACGCTCCCGCAGTGAGCTCCTGCGCAGAACGCGCCCTCCCCTGCCCCCTCTGGCTGGCCGTAGACCCAACTCCGGCGTAGCCCAATCCCTCCGCCGCTTGGCCTCGTCGCCGGCGTGGCCACGGTGACCATATGGTCCCGTGCGTGCCACCGTTGCACTCCCCGCCACGAGTAGATGTCGTAGCCACCTCGCGCTGCTCGTTTTGCACGTCGTAGCCCCGATCCCGACGACGGCCGAACTCCGGCGCCCGCCTCGCTACTCGCCGCCGTCGCTACACACCATCCCCGGCCGCGCCACCACCACCGATGGACGCGCCGTGCTGCGGCCGTTCCAACGCACCTAACCACGCGCGAAATGGTGGCCAGTGGACGAATCCCGACCACCTCCCTAGCCGCGCCGCCGCGTATTTGGTTGCCGGCATCGCTCCGGCCGCCGCGCTGACCTGGCGTCGGTGGGCCCCGCCTCTGTGCCACTGACTGATGGGCCCCGCAGCCCCAGTTGACCAGTTGAGCTGGTCAACTGTGCTGACTAGGCTAGCCCAGCCAATGACATGTGGGCCCCGTCAGCTTAAAACAATTTTATAAATAAATAAAATTGTTAATTAGTTAATTAATTAGTTTAAACAATAATCACCCACTGACTGCTGGGCCCCACTCGCTAATTAGGTTAGCTAGGTTAAATTAACTCTATTTAGTTAGCTCAGTCAATGGCATGTGGGTCCCACTGGACCCACCTGTCAGGTTTGACTCCGGTCAGCCCCTGTTGACCTGCTGATGTCACCTCTGCATCATGCTGACATCACCATTCACTGTTTCGGATAATCCTAATTTAAATAAATAATTAAATCCAGAAAATGATTAAAACTTTAGAAATTCATATAAAATAAACCGTAGCTCGGATCGAAAAACTTTATACATGAAAGCTTATCAGAACGACGAGACGAATCCGAATACGTTGTCCGTTCATCTGTAAGATGCCCCTAGCTACCTGAACATGGAACTTTTAGACAGATTTCGATAAATGAATAGTGCTCACCTTTAATAAAATAAACCCAAATAAATTCCTAAATTAACTAAATCATTTAGTTAGGCAGTAGAACGCCTCTGCATATCATTTAGCCCTGTCATGCATATTGTTTGCATTTTTGTCGTGAATTTATTGTTTCTTCCCCCTCCTTCTCTCTCGATAGACGCCGAGACCGACGCCGACGCAGCAGAGTACGACTACGCTACGGACGAGCAGCCTTTCGACGACCCCTCCTCCTTGCCAGAGCAACCAGACAAGCCCCCCCCCTGAGCATCCCGATATCGCCCATTCAATTTTCTCCTGCTTGCATTAGATTTCGCTACTGCTACTGTTTGCTCCTATTCTGATGCATAGCCTGCTTTTGTAACCTGCTTATTGTTTACCTTACCTGCCTATTTCAACTGCTTAGTATAGGTTGGTTAGTGATCCATCAGTTAGAGCTGTCAAGTTCATCATCGACTTGAAGCCTGGCACTACCCCTATTGCGAAGCGTCCTTATAAGATGCCTCCGCACCACCTTCTCGAACTTAAGGAAGAAATCGACAAGTCACTTAAGAAAGGTTTCATCCGCCCCAGCTCCTCTGCTTGGGGAGCACCTTCACTCTTCATTAAGAAGAAGGATGGAACTAACCGATTGGTTCAGGATTACCGGCCCATTAACCAAGCCACAATCCAGAATAAATACCCACTGCCCCGGATCAATGATCTTTATGATCAACTTGCCGGATACTCTGTCTTCTCGAAACTCGACTTGAGGTTGGGTTATCATCAGATCCATGTTCGCAAAGAGGATATTCCGAAGACTGCCTTTGTTACTCGATATGGCTCTTATGAGTACACTGTCATGTCATTTGGCTTAACAAATGCTCCAGCAACCTTCTCCCGGTTGATGAACTATATCTTCATGGATTACCTCGACAAATTCGTCATGGTTTATTTGGATGATATCCTTATATATTCCAAGAATGAAGAAGAACATTCTGAACATCTTCGGCTAGTATTGGAGAAGCTCCGAGAACACTAGCTTTACGCCAAGTACTCTAAGTGTGAATTCTGGTTATCTGAAGTGACCTATCTTGGTCATGTGATTTCCAAGAATGGCATTGCTGTTAACCCCGAACGAGTTCAAGCAATTCTTGACTGGACTCCCCCCAAGAATGTTAAGCAAGTCAGGAGTTTTCTCGGACTCGCTAGCTATTGTCGTCGATTCGTTGAGAACTTTTCCAAGATTGCAAAGCCACTGACTGACCTGCTCCACAAAGGTGTTAAGTTTGATTGGACAGAAAAATGTCAAGAAAGCTTTCAGACACTAAAAGATAAGTTGACATCTGCCCCAGTGCTAGCACCCCCGGATACTCGCAATGACTTCGTGATATATTGTGATGCATCTCGTCAAGGATTAGGCTGTGTCCTAATGCAAGAGCGCAAAGTGATTGCTTATGGCTCTCGACAATTGCGTCCTCACGAAGAAAATTATCCAGTGCATGATCTCAAACTTTCTGCGGTTATTTATGCTCTGAAGCTATGGCGACATTACCTTCTCGGTAACCGTTGCGAGATATACACGGATCATCAGAATTTGAAGTATCTATATACTCAACCAGGTCTGAACCTTCGTCAACAAAGATGGCTCGAAACAATTGCCGATTATGATATGAATATCTCATACACCCCTGGCAAGGCTAATGTAATGGCCGATGCTTTGAGTCGCAAGGCTTGTTGCAGCAACCATATGGTTCAGGAAGCACAACCTGTTCTTTGTGAAGAGCTTCGCAAATTGAACCTCCATATTGTTCCACAGGGTTATCTCAATACCCTGGTTGTTGAACCGGATCTTGAGCACAGCATTAAGACTATGCAAAGGTATGACTCTGAAGTTGAAAGGATTAAGTGATACCTCGAAAGAGGAAAGCCGTCGGAATTCCATCTTGATAATGATGGGGTCCTATTCTTCCAACACCGTCTCTTCGTACCCAAATTCAAGGATGGAGAAACACGTTATGAAAGAAGCTCATGACACTCCTCTGTCAATTCATCCTGGTAGCACAAAGATGTACCGTGACATTTGTCAGAGATACTGGTGGCCTAATATGAAGCGAGACATTGCTCGTTATGTTTCTGAGTGTGACGTTTGCCACCGCATTAAAGCAGAACATCAAAGGCCTGCTGGAACTCTGCAACCCCTTGATATTCCTGAATGGAAATGGGACAAGGTCCAAATGGATTTCATTACTGGTTTTCCTAGATCTCAGAAGGGTCATGATGCTATCTTTGTCGTCATTGACCGATTCTCAAAGGTTGCTCACTTTCTGCCAGTCAAGGAGACAATCACTGCTAGTCAGTTAGCAGACTTGTATGTTTCCCGAATTGTGTCACTCCACGGTGTTTCGTTGGAGATCAGTTCTGATCGTGGCAGTCTCTTTCCCTCAAGATTCTGGAAAAGTTTCCAAGAAGCTATGGGAACTCATCTGTCCTTCAGCACCGCCTTTCACCCTCAGTCACACAGTCAAGTCGAACAAGTTAATCAAGTGCTCGAAGATATGCTTCGAGCTTGCGTCATCTCCTTCGGTAAGAAGTGGGAAGAATCTCTCCCGTATGCCGAATTCTCTTACAACAATAGCTATCAAGCTAGTCTGAAGATGGCACCGTTTGAAGTTCTATACGGACGTAAGTGTCGAACCCCCCTGAATTGGTCAAAAACTGGGGAATGCTCACTCGTCGGACCGGACATTGTTAAGCAAGCTGAAGAAAAAGTCCGCATCATCCGTGAACATCTGAAAACTGCTCAGTCTCGTCAGAAGAGCAACTACGACCGAAAGCACAAGGAAATGGTCTATCAACCTGGCGAGCAAGCTTACCTTCGCATCACTCCATTGAAAGGCACTCATCGGTTCGGAATCAAGGGCAAGTTAGCTCCGCGCTACATTGGCCCGTTCCGTATTCTTGCCCGTCGAGCAGAAGTGGCATTTCAGTTGCAATTGCCGCCAAATCTTTCTCAAGTGCATGATGTCTTTCATGTATCCCAACTTCGTCGCTGCTTCAAGGATCCTATTCGAGCTGTGGATCATGAAATGCTTGAATTGCGTGAAGATCTGTCTTATCCAGAATATCCCATCCGTATTCTTGATCAAGTTGAACATTGAACTCGTCAGAAGTCAATCAAATTCCTGAAAGTTCAGTGGTCGAATCATTCTGAAGATGAAGCCACTTGGGAACGCGAGGATCGTCTTCGCGAAGAATACCCCGCTTTCTTTCAGTCTTCCTCTTAATTCTCGGGACGAGAATTCTTGTTAGATGAGGAGAATTGTAACACCCCATGTAATTAACCACAGTGATCACCCTTAGTTAATGCCATGTCAGCAAGTTCAACAGTGCCTAGTCATCATTTGCATCATATTGCATTTCAAACTTCAAGTTAAATTAAATTGGAAATAAAAGTTGCTCCAAATTGAAAACTAAATTGTTCATCATGTTGCAAATAATCTAGAGGCATTTATAAAATTAACAGCAACAATGTTTAGAATGTTTATATGACCCTAATATCCTAAAACAGCAGCAAAACAAAATTATTTAATCCATTTATAATTAAATAAAATCCAAAAGAAATGATATGAACTCAAAACCATTTTATGGCAGTGGTAAATGTTGCACTCGAGTATTGTGGCTAGTTCACATATTTTACAAAACTATAGATGGGCTCACACATTTTAGAAAAACAGAAAACAAAAGAAAACAGAAAAGAAAAGAAGAAAAGGAAAAGGCCCGCAGCGGCTGGGCCTAAGTAGCTACAGCGCGGCCCAGCCCACCCCCGCACCTCCTCCCTCCTCCCGCACTGCTCATGCCGCTCGCTGTCGAGCACCTGGCGCGCGCGCAGCCAGGCCCCCCTCCGTGCGATCGATAGCACGCCGCGCTCGCTGGGGAGGATAAGAGCAACTTCCCTCGCCACTCTGGCTAACCCTAGCCATTTCTCTCCCTCTCCCCCCCCACTTGCTCCCACCTCACCCGACGCCGCCATGGACGGCCGCGGTTGAGCTGCGCGGCCACCGTCACCGCCCCGCCTCGTTGACCTGTCCACCGGGCTCGCCATCGTCGCCCACTTCGATCATGCTGACTGGAATGAGCCGGGAGCCACCGCATCGCCTCCACGCTGCCTTCTTCCTCCTTGGATCCCCGCCGCCGTTCGCCTTGGATTCCGGCTACCTCGCGCATCACCGAGCTCGCTGCCCAGACCCCACGCTCCCGCGGTGAGCTCCTGCGCAGAACACGCCCTCCCCTGCCCCCTCTGGCTGGCCGTAGCCCCTGCTCCGGCGTAGCCCGATCCCTCCGCCGCCTGGCCTCGTCGCCGGCATGGCCACGGTGACCATATGGTCCCGTGCGTGCCACCGTTGCACTCCCCGCCACGAGTAGACGCCGTAGCCAACTCGCGCTGCTCGTTTTGCACGCCGTAGCCCCGATCCCGACGACGGCCGAACTCTGACGCCCGCCTCGCTACTCGCCGCCGTCGCTACACACCGTCCCCGGCCGCGCCACCACCACCGATGGACGCGCCGCGCTGCGGCCGTTCCAACGCACCTAACCACGCGCGAAATGGTGGCCAGTGGACGAATCCCGACCACCTCCCTAGCCGCGCCGCCGCGTATTTGGTAGCCGGCATCGCTCCGGCCGCCACGCTGACCTGGCGTCGGTGGGCCCCGCCTCTGTGCCACTGACTGATGGGCCCCGCAGCCCCAGTTGACCAATTGAGCTGGTCAACTGTGCTGACTGGGCTAGCCCAGCCAATGACATGTGGGCCCCATCAGCTTAAAACGATTTTATAAATTAATAAAACTGTTAATTAGTTAATTAATTAGTTTAAACACTAATCACCCACTGACTGCTGGGCCCCACTTGCTAATTAGGTTAGCTAGGTTAAATTAACTCTGTTTAGTTAGCTCAGTCAATGGCATGTGGGTCCCACTGGACCCACCTGTCAGGTTTGACTCCGGTCAGCCCCTGTTGACCTGCTGATGTCACCTCTGCATCATGCTGACATCACCATTCACTGTTTCGGATAATCTTAATTTAAATAAATAATTAAATCCAGAAAATGATTAAAACTTTAGAAATTCATATAAAATAAACCGTAGCTCGAATCGAAAAACTTTATACATGAAAGCTGATCAGAACGACGAGACGAATCCGAATACGTGGTCCGCTCATTTGTAAGATGCCCCTAGCTACCTGAACATGGAACTTTTAGACTGATTTCGATAAATGAATAGTGCTCACCTTTAATAAAATAAACCCAAATAAATTCCTAAATTAACTAAATCATTTAGTTAGGCAGTAGAACGCCTCTGCATATCATTTAGGCCAGTCATGCATATTGTTTGCATTTTTGTCGTGAATTTATTGTTTCTTCCCCCTCCTTCTCTCTCGATAGACGCAGAGACCGACGCCGACGCAGCAGAGTACGACTACGCTCCGGACGAGCAGCCTTCCGACGACCCCTCCTCCTTGCCAGAGCAACAAGGCAAGCCCCCCCGTGAGCATCCCGATATCGCCCATTCAATTTTCTCCTGCTTGCATTAGATTTCGCTACTGTTACTGTTTGCTCCTATTCTGATGCATAGCCTGCTTTTGTAACCTGCTTATTGTTACCTTACCTGCCTATTTCAACTGCTTAGTATAGGTTGGTTAGTGATCCATCAGTGACCCCCATCACCTTACCCTTGTTGCCTTTGCTTCATCATCGACTACTCGATCAACGTGATCGACGACCAGAGACTGACACATCACCTAACCCCCCCTTAGTTGTATGACTCTGCATAGTTACTATCGAGTGCCGAGGGTGATACCTCGTAACACACTCCTGATGAATACTCTGCAGTGTAGCTATTCAATCGTGGTCATCGAGGGTGATTCCTCCTTCACCACTTCCGATACAACTCTGTCGTGCAACCCCCTCAAGTGTGAACCTCGAGGGTGATGCCTCCTACATTCACCTTGATGTTGTGACCACACGGATACTTTGACCTTTGTCACAGGCGGGTCGACCCCGAGGGGTACCCGCAGGGAGATCTATGATGTCGGGCTTGCCCGGAAGGGCGCCCGAGTGTGATATTGTGGCGGAGCTTCAGAAACTCTGATTGTCTCCGCGTGTTATTAAATGAGCCTATTGGATTTGGGTTTTTGATCTGAGTGGGTCGACGTGCCCTATACGCACTACCACCACACGGGATAATGGTTTATGGGGCCCTCTACGTCGTACGTTCCTCCCGAAAGCTCTTCAGACGTCACGGTTCACCGTGCGGGCTGATCGCCGGGAATGGGCTGGATACTTCACTGATGAGTTCAGTGTCGCGCCTGCACCCCGGCCAGCCACGCAACATGCAGGGTGCCCAGGGCGATGGCCCAAGACCTCTGGGTGCATAGGTTAGTCCGGCGTGCTGACCTCTCTGCTGAGCCTAGGTAGGGCGCTGCTTCGTGTTGATCTCCCGAGGTCGGGCATTACCCAGCAACTGTGTCCGGCCAGAGGTGATCGAGCGTGTTGGGTAACAGTAGTGCACCCCTGCAGGGAAGAAAACATCTATCGATAGCCGGTCCTATGGTAAAGGACGCTCAGTTTGGTATCCCGATCTATTACTTGAACTGAATACTTGTTTAATTAATTGAAGCTTCGGGATCGCTTTCTCGCTGGGAGTCGAGGAAGGATCTCTAGGCTTTGCCTCAACATGCTTGCTTAATAAAATGCTTTTCCATACTCTTCTAATTGCTGTAAGATGGTGACTTCGTGAAGATGCTAGTCTTCGATAGGACTAGGCCTTCTCTCTATTCTGGCATTTCTGCAGACCAGTCCACATATACGGCCTCTCTTTGATAATGTTGCATATGTAGTGTAGATCCTTGCTTGTTGAGTACTTCGGATGAGTACTCACGGTTGCTTTGTTACTTCTTTTTCCCCCATACCCCATTTGATGTTACATCAGATGATGGAGTCCAGGAGCCAGATGTCCTAGCAGGAGCTTACTACCAGGAGGGTCCAGACGGCACGTACAACTGGATCGAGCCAGCCGACCAGGAGTAGGATTGGAGGTCCCAGGCAGGAGGCTTTCGCCTTTCGATCTAGAGTCGTTGTTTGTGCTAGCCTTCTTAAGGCAAACCTTGTCTAACTATGTCTATACCCAGATATTATTTGTATGACTGACTTATGTATTCGGGTCGTGATCCCTGGTCTGTAATATTGTGGATCTCCGTTAATTTGTGTTAGAGTTGTGTTGTGATATCTTCCCGTGAGTCCCTGCGCTTGATCGTGCATGATTAGTGCACGATTGAGTCGGGGGCGTCACAAGTTGGTATCAGAGCCGACTGCCTGTAGGAAGCCCCCTTCCAATTCCTTGGTCGAAGTTGAGTCTAGACATCAAAAAACTAATTTACTAACTTGGCTGTGTGGCTTACGGGCCCACGTCGCCAACTGGGTGGTATTAGGATCTTTTATTCCTCGTCTATACTCTGGTACTCTGATCTCTCTTCTATTCGGGTTAAATGAATTTATTAACGCCGACACTTAGGATCTCGTGAATCTTGTCTACCCGGAGAGCTGGATATCTGTGCTTATTCCTTACCATTGATCTGATTAGTCTGATAATCATTTTCCTTTCCATTGTTTTGTTTAACCTTTCTCTCTGAGTTGTATTATACTTCTCATTGTCATGCTGACGTGATAGCACCTAACGTTACCGTCGAAATTAAAGGATTGGAATTCCTTGCCTCACCCATCGTCTTGAAGTCTTCCACCATAGTCCTCATCCTCGGAATGGATTGGTTGAAAGCTCACATTGCTTCGATCAATTGTGCCACTAAAGTTGTCCAACTTCTTCACCCCTCCGACGAGATAGTGAACTATACCGCCCGCATTACACGGGATGCTGAAGCTCGGATATATTCTCTGAATGCTTTGAACGCCTCACCACTGGAGGGAATCGAGAACGTTCCTGTCGTTCGAGATTTTTCGGACGTCATTCCGGAAGAACTTCCAGGAATACCCCCGGTTAGAGCTGTCGAGTTCATCATCGACTTGAAGCCTGGCACTACCCCTATTGCGAAGCGTCCTTATAAGATGCCTCCGCACCACCTTCTCCAACTTAAGGAAGAAATCAACAAGTCACTTAAGAAAGGTTTCATCCGCCCCAGCTCCTCTGCTTGGGGAGCACCTTCACTCTTCATTAAGAAGAAGGATGGAACTAACCGATTGGTTCAGGATTACCGGCCCATTAACCAAGCCATAATCCAGAATAAATACCCACTGCCCCGGATCAATGATCTTTATGATCAACTTGCCGGATACTCTGTCTTCTCGAAACTCGACTTGAGGTTGGGTTATCATCAGATCCATGTTCGCGAAGAGGATATTCCGAAGACTGCCTTTGTTACTCGATATGGCTCTTATGAGTACACTGTCATGTCATTTGGCTTAACAAATGCTCCAGCAACCTTCTCCCGGTTGATGAACTATATCTTCATGGATTACCTCGACAAATTCGTCATGGTTTATTTGGATGATATCCTTATATATTCCAAGAATGAAGAAGAACGTGTTGAACATCTTCGGCTAGTATTGGAGAAGCTCCGAGAACACTAGCTTTACGCCAAGTACTCTAAGTGTGAATTCTGGTTATCTGAAGTGACCTATCTTGGTCATGTGATTTCCAAGAATGGCATTGTTGTTAACCCCGAACGAGTTCAAGCTATTCTTGACTGGACTCCCCCCAAGAATGTTAAGCAAGTCAGGAGTTTTCTCGGACTCGCTAGCTATTGTCGTCGATTCGTTGAGAACTTTTCCAAGATTGCAAAGCCACTGACTGACCTGCTCCACAAAGGTGTTAAGTTTGATTGGACAGAAAAATGTCAAGAAAGCTTTCAGACACTAAAAGATAAGTTGACATCTGCCCCAGTGCTAGCACCCCCGGATACTCGCAATGACTTCGTGATATACTGTGATGCATCTCGTCAAGGATTAGGCTGTGTCCTAATGCAAGAGCGCAAAGTGATTGCTTATGGCTCTCGACAATTGCGTCCTCACGAAGAAAATTATCCAGTGCATGATCTCGAATTTCTGCGGCTATTTATGCTCTGAAGCTATGGCGACATTACCTTCTCGGTAACCGTTGCGAGATATACACGGATCATCAGAATTTGAAGTATCTATATACTCAACCAGGTCTGAACCTTCGTCAACAAAGATGGCTCGAAACAATTGCCGATTATGATATGAATATCTCATACACCCCTGGCAAGGCTAATGTAATGGCCGATGCTTTGAGTCGCAAGGCTTGTTGCAGCAACCATATGGTTCAGGAAGCACAACCTGTTCTTTATGAAGAGCTTTGCAAATTGAACCTCCATATTGTTCCATAGGGTTATCTCAATACCCTGGTTGTTGAACCGGATCTTGAGCACAGCATTAAGACTATGCAAAGGTATGACTCTGAAGTTGAAAGGATTAAGTGATACCTCGAAAGAGGAAAGCCGTCGGAATTCCATCTTGATAATGATGGGGTCCTATTCTTCCAACACCGTCTCTTCGTACCCAAGTTCAAGGATGAGAGAGAACACATTATGAAAGAAGCTCATGACACTCCTCTGTCAATTCATCCTGGTAACACAAAGATGTACCGTGACATTTGTCAGAGATACTGGTGGCCTAATATGAAGCGAGACATTGCTCGTTATGTTTCTGAGTGTGACGTTTGCCGCCGCATTAAAGCAGAACATCAAAGGCCTGCTGGAACTCTGCAACCCCTTGATATTCCTGAATGGAAATGGGACAAGGTCCAAATGGATTTCATTACTGGTTTTCCTAGATCTCAGAAGGGTCATGATGCTATCTTTGTCGTCATTGACCGATTCTCAAAGGTTGCTCACTTTCTGCCAGTCAAGGAGACAATCACTGCTAGTCAGTTAGGAGACTTGTATGTTTCCCGAATTGTGTCACTCCACGGTGTTTCGTTGGAGATCAGTTCTGATCGTGGCAGTCTCTTTACCTCAAGATTTTGGAAAAGTTTCCAAGAAGCTATGGGAACTCATCTGTCCTTCAGCACCGCCTTTCACCCTCAGTCACACAGTCAAGTCGAACAAGTTAATCAAGTGCTCGAAGATATGCTTCGAGCTTGCGTCATCTCCTTCGGTAAGAAGTGGGAAGAACCTCTCCCGTATGCCGAATTCTCTTACAACAATAGCTATCAAGCTAGTCTGAAGATGGCACCGTTTGAAGTTCTATACGGACGTAAGTGTCGAACCCCCCTGAATTGGTCAGAAACTGGGGAACGCTCACTCGTCGGACCGGACATTGTTCAGCAAGCTGAAGAAAAAGTCCGCATCATCCGTGAACATCTGAAAACTGCTCAGTCTCGTCAGAAGAGCAACTACGACCGAAAGCACAAGGAAATGGTCTATCAACCTGGCGAGTAAGCTTACCTTCGCGTCACTCCGTTGAAAGGCACTCATCGGTTCGGAATCAAGGGCAAGTTAGCTCCTCGCTACATTGGCCCGTTCCGTATTCTTGCCCGTCGAGCAGAAGTGGCATATCAGTTGCAATTGCCGCCAAATCTTTCTCAAGTGCATGATGTCTTTCATGTATCCCAACTTCGTCGCTGCTTCAAGGATCCTATTCGAGCTGTGGATCATGAAATGCTTGAATTGCGTGAATATCTGTCTTATCCAGAATATCCCATCCGTATTCTTGATCAAGCTGAACATCGAACTCGTCAGAAGTCAATCAAATTCCTGAAAGTTCAGTGGTCGAATCATTCTGAAGATGAAGCCACTTGGGAACGCGAGGATCGTCTTCGCGAAGAATACCCCGCTTTCTTTCAGTCTTCCTCTTAATTCTCGGGACGAGAATTCTTGTTAGATGAGGAGAATTGTAACACCCCATGTAATTAACCACAGTGATCACCCTTAGTTAATGCCATGTCAGCAAGTTCAACAGTGCCTAGTCATCATTTGCATCATATTGCATTTCAAACTCCTAATTCAAACTTCAAGTTAAATTAAATTGGAAATAAAAGTTGCTCCAAATTGCAAATTAAATTGTTCATCATGTTGCAAATAATCTAGAGGTATTTATAAAATTAACAGCAACAATGTTTAGAATGTTTATATGACCCTAACATCCTAAAACAACAGCAAAACAAAATTATTTAATCCATTTATAATTAAATAAAATCCAAAAGAAATGATATGAACTCAAAACCATTTTATGGCAACGGTAAATGTTGCACTGGAGTATTGTGGCTAGTTCACATATTTTACAAAACTATAGATGGGCTCACACATTTTAGAAAAACAGAAAACAAAAGAAAATAGAAAACAAAACAGAAAAGAAAAGAAGAAAAGGAAAAGGCCCGCAGCGGCTGGGCCTAAGTAGCTACAGCGCGGCCCAGCCCACCCCCGCACCTCCTCCCTCCTCCCGCACTGCTCATGCCACTCGATGTCGAGCACCTGGCGCGCACGCAGCCAGGCCCCCCTCTGTGCGATCGACAGCACGCCGCGCTCGCTGGGGAGGATAAGAGCAACTTCACTCGCCCCTCTGGCTAACCCTAGCCATTTCTCTCCCTCTCCCCCCCCACTCGCTCCCACCTCACCCGACGCCGCCATGGACGGCCGCGGTTGAGCTGCGCGGCCACCGTCACCGCCCCGCCTCGCTGACCTGTCCACCGGGCTCGCCATCGTCGCCCACTTCGATCATGCCGACTGGAATGAGCCGGGAGCCACCGCATCGCCTCCATGCTGCCTTCTTCCTCCTCGGATCCCCGCCGCCGTTCGCCGTGGATTCCGGCTACCTCGCGCATCACCGAGCTCGCTGCCCATACCCCACGCTCCCGCGGTGAGCTCCTGCGCAGAACACGCCCTCCCCTGCCCCCTCTGGCTGGCCGTAGCCCCTGCTCCGGCATAGCCCGATCCCTCCGCCGCCTGGCCTCGTCACCGGCGTGGCCACGGTGACCATATGGTCCCGTGCGTGCCACCGTTGCACTCCCCGCCACGAGTAGACGCCGTAGCCACCTCGCGCTGCTCGTTTTGCACGCCGTAGCCCCGATCCCGACGACGGCCGAACTCCGGCGCCCGCCTCGCTACTCGCCGCCGTCGCTACACACCGTCCCTGGCCGCGCCACCACCACCGATGGACGCGCCGCGCTGCGGCCGTTCCAACTCACCTAACCACGCGCGAAATGGTGGCCGGTGGATGAATCCCGACCACCTCCCGAGCCGCACCGCCGCGTATTTGGTCGCCGGTGTCGCTCCGGCCGCCTCGCTGACCTGGCACCGGTGGGCCCCGCCTCTGTGCCACTGACTGATGGGCCCCGCAGCCACAGTTGACCAGTTGAGTTGGTCAAATGTGCTGACTGGGCTGGCCCAGCCAATGACATGTGGGCCCCGTTAGCTTAAAATGATTTTATAAATAAATAAAATTGTTAATTAGTTAATTAATTAGTTTAAACACTAATCACCCACTGACTGTTGGGCCCCACTCACTAATTAGGTTAGCTAGGTTAAATTAACTTTGTTTAGTTAGCTCAGTCAATGACATGTGGGTCCCACTGGACCCACCTGTCAGGTTTGACTCCGGTCAGCCCCTGTTGACCTGCTGATGTCACCTCTGCGTCATGCTGATGTCACCATTCACTGTTTCGGATAATCCTAATTTAAATAAATAATTAAATCTAGAAAATGATTAAAACTTTAGAAATTCATATAAAATAAACCGTAGCTCAGATCGAAAAACTTTATACATGAAAGTCGATCAGAATGACAAGACGAATCCGAATATGTGGTCTGTTCATATGTCAGATGCCCCTACCTACCTGAACATGGAACTTTTAGACTGATTTCGATAAATGAATAGTGCTTACCTTTAATAAAATAAACCCAAAAAAATTCCTAAATTAACTAAATCATTTAGTTAGGCAGTAGATCGCCTCTGCGTACCATTTAGGCCTGTCATGAATATTGTTTGCATTTTTACCGTGAATTTATTGTTTCTTCCCCCTCCTTCTCTCTCGATAGACGCCGAGACCGACGCCGACGCAGCAGAGTACGACTATGCTCCGGACGAGCAGCCTTCCGCGACCCTCCTCCTTGCCAGAGCAACCAGGCAAGCCCCCCCCCCTGAGCATCCCGATATCGCCCATTCAATTTTTCTGCTTGCATTGCTTGCACTTGTAGACTTTCTAGATTTCATATTGTTACTGTTTGCTCCTACTGATGCATAGCCTGCTTTTGTAACCTGCTTATTGTTACCTTACCTGCCTATTTCAACTGCTTAGTATAGGTTGGTTAGTGATCCATCAGTGACCCCCATCACCTTACCCTTGTTGCCTCTGCTTCATCATCGACTACTTGATCAACGTGATCGGCGACCAAAGACCGACACATCACCTCACCCCCCCCCCCCTTAGTTGTATGACTTTGCATAGTTACAATCGAGTGCCGAGGGTGATACCTCATAACGCACTCCTTATGAATACTCTGCAGTGTAGCTGTTCGATCGTGGTCATCAAGGGTGATTCCTCCTTCACCACTTCCGATACAACTCTGTCGTGCAACCCCCTCAAGTGTTAACCTCGAGGGTGATGCCTCCTACGTTCACCTTGATGTTGCAACCACACGGATACTTTGACCTTTGTCATAGGTGGGTCAACCCCGAGGGGTACCCGCAGGGAGATCTATGATGTCGGGCTTGCCCGGAAGGGCGCCCGAGTGTGATATTGTGGCGGAGCTTCAGAAACTCTGATTGTCTCCGCGTGTTATTAAATGAGCCTATTGGATTTGGGTTTTTGATCTGAGTGGGTCGACGTGCCCTATACGCACTACCACCACACGGGATAATGGTTTATGGGGCCCTCTACGTCGTACGTTCCTCCCGAAAGCTCTTCAGACGTCACGGTTCACCGTGCGGGCTGATCGCTGGGAATGGGCTGGATACTTCACTGGCGAGTTCAGTGTCGCGCCTGCACCCCGGCCAGCCACGCAACGCGCAGGGTGCCCAGGGCGATGGCCCAAGACCTCCGGGTGCATAGGTTAGTCCGGCGTGCTGACCTCTCTGCTGAGCCTAGGTAGGGCGCTGCTTCGCGTTGATCTCCTGAGGCCGGGCATTACCCAGCAACTGTGTCCGGCCAGAGGTGATCAAGCGTGTTGGGTAACAGTAGTGCACCCCTGCAGGGAAGAAAACATCTATCGATAGCCGGTCCTACGGTAAAGTACGCTCAGTTTGGTATCCCGATCTATTACTTGAACTGAATACTTGTTTAATTAATTGAAGCTTCGGGATCGCTTTCTCGCTGGGAGTCGAGGAAGGATCTCTAGGCTTTGCCTCAACATGCTTGCTTAATAAAATGCTTTTCTATACTCTTCTAATTGCTGCAAGATGGTGACTTCGTGAAGATGCTAGTCTTCGATAGGACTAGGCATTCTCTCTATTCTGGCATTTCTGCAGCCCAGTCCACATATACGGCCTCTCTTTGATAATGTTGCATATGTAGTGTAGATCCTTGCTTGCTGAGTACTTCGGATGAGTACTCATGGTTGCTTTGTTACTTCTTTTTCCCCCATACCCCATTTGATGTTACATCAGACGATGGAGTCCAGGAGCCAGATGTCCCAGCAGGAGCTTACTACCAGGAGGGTCTAGACGGCACGTACTACTGGATCGAGCCAGCCGACCAGGAGTAGGATTGGAGGTCCCAGGCAGGAGGCCTTCGCCTTTCGATCTAGAGTCGTTGTTTATGCTAGCCTTCTTAAGGCAAACCTTGTCTAACTATGTCTGTACCCAGATATTATTTGTATGACTGACTTATGTATTCGGATCCTCGTGATCCCTGGTCTGTAATATTGTGGATCTCCGTTAATTTGTGTTAGAGTTGTGTTGTGATATCTTCCCGTGAGTCCCTGTGCTTGATCGTGCATGTTTGCGTGCATCATTAGTGCACGATTGAGTCGGGGGCGTCACAGGGGCACCTGGGTGGGCACAACCCACCAGGGCGCGCCACCCCCTCCAGGCGCGCCCAGGTGGGTTGTCCCCACCTGGTGGCCACGCAGACCTTGAAACCGACGCTATAAAATCCTATTTTTCCCGAAAAAATCAGGGAGAAAGAATTATCGTGTTCCGCGAGACAAAGCCGCCGCCACCTCATGTTCTTCATCGGGAGGCCAGATCTGGAGTCCGTTTGGGGCTCCGGAGAGGGGGATCTTCGATCTTCGTCATCACCAACCCTTCTCCATCACCAATTCCATGATGCTCCCCACCAGGAGTGAGTAATTCCTTCGTAGGCTCGCTGGTCGGTGAGGAGTTGGATGAGATTCATCATGTAATCGAGTTAGTTTTGTTAGGGCTTGATCCCTAGTATCCATTATGTTCTGAGATTGATGTTGCTATGACTTTGCCATGCTTAATGCTTGTCACTTTGGGCCCGGGTGCCATGATTTCAGATCTGAACCATTTATGTTATCACCATTATATCCATGTTCTAGATCCGATCTTGCAAGTTATAGTCACCTACTACGTGTTATGATCCGGCAACCCCGGAGTGACAATAGTCGGGACCACTCCCAGTGATGACCGTAGTTTGAGGAGTTCATGTATTCACCATGTGTTAATGCTTTGTTTCGGTTCTCTATTAAAAGGAGGCCTTAATATCCCTTAGTTTCCAATATGGACCCCGCTGCCACGGGAGGGTAGGACAAAAGATGTCATGCAAGTTCTTTCCATAAGCACGTATCACTATTTACGGAATACATGCCTACATTATATTTATGAACTGGAGCTAGTGCCGTATCGCCCTAGGTTATAACTGTCTCATGATGAATATCATCCAACAAATTACCGATCCAATGCCTACGATTTTCCTACATATTAATCTTGCTAAGTTACTACTGCTGCTGTTACTATTGCACTTGCTATGAAACTACTGCTATCACTGTTACCGTTACTGCTGCTACTACTATCAAAACTATCATATTACTGTGCTACTGATCACTTTGCTGCAGATAATTAATCTCCAGGTGTGATTGAATTGACAACTCAGTTGCTAATACTCTCAAATATTCTTTGACTCCCCTTGTGTCGAATCAATAAATTTGGGTTGAATACTCTACCCTCAAAAACTGTTGCGATCCCCTATACTTGTGGGTTATCACTTGGGCATCCCCAAGCTTGAGCTTTTGTGTCTCCTTAATTCCTTTTATATCACGGTTTCCCTAAATCTTAAAAACTTCATACACACAAAACTCAACAAGAACTTGTGAGAAAAGTTAGTATAAATCAAATGCAAAACCTTATCATTCTCTACTATAGAAAATCACTAAAATTATTATTTGACATTGCATACTAAATGCCTCTGCATATTTAATACTCCTATCCTCAAATAGAATCATTAAACAAGTAAACATATGCAAACAATGCAAACATAACAGCAATCTGTCTAAACAGGACAGTCTGTAAAGAGTGCAATTGTACTCATACTTTCGTAACTCCAAAAAATATGAAAATTAACCACACTGTATAAAATTTGTTTTTACTCATTGTGTAAAAATTTCAAGATTTTACCATGTTCTGACTTTCCATAATAATTCATACAATGATAGAAAACTTTCTGTTTTCAAAACAGCAACATATAGACTTGCAAAATAAGCATGGTAAAGGCTAAAGTTGACACTTTTATTGAAATAAAAGATGAAAAACATTAATCTAAATAACAGAAAGCAAATACTCATAAAATAAAATGATGCTCCAAGCAAAACACATATCATGTGACGAATAAAAATATAGCCCCAAGTAAGATTACCGATAATGTTGGAGACGAAAGAGGGGATGCCTTCCTGGGCATCCCCAAGCTTAGTTGCTTGTATCTTCCTTGAATATTACCTTGGGGTGCCTTGGTCATCCCCAAGCTTAGTGTCTTGTCAGTCCTTATTCTCCTCATATCGATTTCTCACCCAAAACTTGAAAACTTCAATCACACAAAACTTAACGGAACTTCGTGAGATGGGTTAGTATGATAAAACAAATCATTCACTTTGGTACTGTCAAGACATGATTCAAAAAAATTCTCACATGATGCCTACTGTACCCTATCATTTCTAAAATTTATATTAAGCAATATAAGCCATAGAAACTAGAAAACAAGCAAATTATGCATCGAAAACAGAATCTGTCAAAAACAGAACAGTCTGTGAAGATCTGAATTGAGCTCATACTTATGTTACACCAAAAATTCTTAAAAATTAGGACAACGTATAAAATTTGTATGTAAATCAACTGTAAAAAATTCAGAATTTTTCCACATTCCAGTAAAAGATAGGAATTTCTGTACTGGACGCAAAAGTTTCTGTTTTTGCACAGAATCAAATCAACTATCAACCACCCTATCCCAAAGGCTTTACTTGGCACTTTATTCAAACAAAAGCTATAAAACATGATTACTACAGTATCTTAATCATGTGAACACACAAAAACAGTAGGGGTAAATATTGGGTTGTCTCCCAACAAGCGCTTTTCTTTAATTCTTTTTTAGCTAGGCATGATGATTTCAATGATGCTCACATAAAAGATAAGAATTGAAACACAAAGAGAGCATCATGAAGCATATGACTAGAACATTTAAGTTTAACCCACTTCCTATGCATAGGGATTTTTTGAGCAAATAACTTATGGGAACAAGAATCAACTAGCATAGGAAGGCAAAACAAGTATAACTTCAAAATTCTCAACACATAGAGAGGAAACTTGATATTATTGCAATATGTAGAAGCATAAGTTCCTCTCTCATAATAATTTTCAGTGGCATCATGAATGAATTCAACAATATAACTATCACATAAAGCATTCTTTTCATGATCCACAAGCATAGAAATTTTACTACTCTCCACATAAGCAAATTTCTTTTCATTCATAATAGTGGGAGCAAACTCAACAAAATAACTATCATGTGAGGCATAATCCAATTCAAAATTAAAATCATGATGACAAGTTTCATGGTTATCATTATTCTTTATAGCATACATGTCATCACAATAATCATCATAGATAGCAACTTTGTTCTCATAATCAATTGGAACCTCTTCCAAAATAGTGGATCCATCACTAAATAAAGTCATGACCTCTCCAAATCCACTTTTATCAATATTGTGAAAAGATTCAACACCCTCCAAAATAGTGGGATCATTAGTACCTAGAGTTGACACTCTTACAAACCCACTTTCATCAATATAATCATCATAAATAGGAGGCATGCTATCATCATAATAAATATTCTCATCAAAACTTAGGGGACTAAAAATATCATCTTCATCAAACATAGCATCCCCAAGCTTGTAGCTTTGCATATCATTAGCATCATGGATATTCAAGGAATTCATACTAACAACATTGCAATCATGCTCATCATTCAAAGATTTATTACCAAACATTTTATTGACTTCTTCCTCTAGCAATTGAGCACAATTATCGGAATCCTTATTTTCACGAAAGACATTAAAAAGATGAAGCATATGTGGCAACCTCAATTCCATTTTTTTGTGGTTTTCTTTTATAAACTAAACTAGTGATAAAACAAGAAACTAAAAGATTTAGTTGCAAGATCTAAAGATATACCTTCAAGCACTCACCTCCCCGGCAACGGCGCCAGAAAAGAGCTTGATGTCTACTACGCAACCTTCTTCTTATAGACTCGTGTTGGGCCTCCAAGCGCAAAGTTTTGTAGGACAGTAGCAAATTTCCCTCAAGTGGATGACCTAAGGTTTATCAATCCGTGGGAGGCGTAGGATGAAGATGGTCTCTCTCAAACAACCCTACAACCAAATAACAAAGAGTCTCTTGTGTCCCCAACACACCCAATACAATGGTAGATTGTGTAGGTGCACTAGTTCGGCGAAGAGATGGTGATACAAGTGCAATATGGATAGTAGATATAGTTTTTTGTAATCTGAAAATATAAAAACAGCAACATAGCAAGTAACAAAAGTGAGCAAAAACGGTATTGCAATGCTTCGAAACAAGGCCTAGGGTTCATACTTTCACTAGTGCAAGTTCTCTCAGCAATGATAACATAATTAGATCATATAACCATCCCTCAACATGCAACAAAGAGTCACTCCAAAGTCACTAATAGCGGAGAATAAATGAAGAGATTATTGTAGGGTACGAAACCACCTCAAAGTTATTCTTTCTGATCGATCTATTGGGCTATTCCTATAAGTGTCACAAACAGCCCTAGAGTTCGTACTAAAATAACACCTTAAGGCACACATCAACCAAAACCCTAATGTCACCTAGATACTCCAATGTCACCACAAGTATCCGCGGGTTTGATTATATGATATGCATCACACAATCTCAGATTCATCTATTCAAACCAACACAAAGAACTTCAAAGAGTGCCCCAAAGTTTCTACCGGAGAGTCAACACGAAAATGTGTGCCAACCCCTATGCATAAGTTCACAAGGTCACAGAACCCGCAAGTTGATCACCAAAACATACATCAAGTGGATCACGTGAATATCCCATTGTCACCACAGATAAACACATGCAAGACATACATCAAGTGTTCTCAAATCCTTAAAGACTCAATCCGATAAGATAACTTCAAAGGGAAAACTCAATTCATTACAAGAAGGTAGAGGGGGAGAAACATCATATGATCCAACTATAATAGCAAAGCTCGCGGTACATCAAGATCATGCCAAATCAAGAACACGAGAGAGAGAGATCAAACACATAGCTACTGGTACATACCCTCAGCCCCGAGGGTGAACTACTCCCTCCTCGTCATGGAGACCGCCGGGATGATGAAGATGGCCACCGGTGATGATTTCCCCCTCCGGCAGGGTGCCGGAACGGGCTCCCGATTGGTTTTTGGTGGCTATAGAGGCTTGCGGCGGCGGAACTCTCGATCTAGGTTTATTTCTGGGGGTTTCTGTATTTATAGGAATTTTGGGCGTCGAGAACAAGTCAGGGGGTCCACGAGGAACCCACAAGACCGGAGGGCGCGCCCTAGGGGGGGCGCCCTCCACCCTTGTGGAGGCCTCGTGGCTCTTCTGGCCCAACTCCTTTGCTTCGAGGGCTTCTTCTGGTCCATAAAAAATCTCCGTAAATTTTCAGCTCATTTGGACTCCGTTTGATATTCCTTTTCTGTGAAACTCAAAAACAAGGGAAAAAACAGAAACTGGCACTGGGCTCTAGGTTAATAGGTTAGTCCCAAAAATCATATAAAATAGCATATAAATGCACATAAAACATCCAAGATGGATAATATAATAGCATGGAACAATCAAAAATTATAGATACGTTGGAGACGTATCACCCATATCTTTGCCGGGGATGCCCGAAACTCCTTCCAGTGACCCGATAAGTACCCGGTACCCTCCAAAACACTTCCGGTGTCCGAATACCATCGTCCTATATATCAATCTTTACCTCTCAACCATTTCGAGACTCCTCGTCATGTTCGTGATCTCATCCGGGACTCCGAACAATATTTGGTCACCAAATCATATAACTCATATAACATTATATCGTTAACGAACGTTAAGCGTGCGGACCCTACGGGTTCGAGAACTCTGTAGACATGACCGAGACACCTCTCCGGTCAATAACCAATAGCTGAACCTGGATGCCCATATTGGCTCCTACATATTCTACGAAGATCTTTATCGGTCGAACCGTTATGACAACATATGCAATTCCCTTTGTCCATCGGTATGTTACTTGCCCGAGATTCGATCGTCGGTATCTATATACCCAGCTCAATCTCGTTACCGGCAAGTCTCTTTACTCGTTCCGTAATACATCACCTCGTGACTAACTCCTTAGTCATTTGCTTGCAAGCTTATGATGTGTATTACCGAGAGGGCCTAAAGATACCTCTCCGATACTTGGAGTGACAAATCCTAATCTCGATCTATGCCAACTCAACAAACACCTTCGGAGATACCTATAGAGCATCTTTATGATCACCCAGTTACGTTGTGACGTTTGATAGCACACAAGGTATTCCTTCGGTATCCGGGAGTTGCATAATCTCATAGTCGAAGGAATATGTATTTGACATGAAGAAAGCAATAGCAATAAACTGAACTATCAATATGCTAAGCTAATGGATGGGTCTTGTCCATCACATCATTCTCCTAATGATGTGATCCCGTTATCAAATGACAACACATGTCCATGGTTAGGAAACCTTAACCATCTTTGATCAATGAGCTAGTCTAGTAGAGGCTCACTAGGGACATGGTATTTGTTTATGTATTCACACATGTATTTAAGTTTTCGATCAATACAATTCTAGCATGAATAATAAACCTTTATCATGAATAAGGAAATATAAAATAGCAACTTTATTATTGCCTCTAGGGAATATTTCCTTCAGTCTCCCACTTGCACTAGAGTCAATAATCTAGTTCACATCACCATGTGATTTAACACCCATAGTTCACATCGCCATGTGACCAACACCCAAAAAGTTTACTAGAGTCAATAATCTAGTTCACATCGCCATGTGATTAACACCCAAAGAGTACTAAGGAGTGATCATGTTTTGCTTGTGAGAGAAGTTTAGTCAACGGGTCTGTCACATTCAGATCCGAATGTATTTTGCAAATTTCTATGTCTACAAAGCTCTGTATGGAGCTACTCTAGCTAATTGCTACCACTTTCAACATGTATCCAGATTGAGACTCAGAGTCATCCGAATCGGCGTCAAAGCTTGCATCGATGTAACCCTTTACGACGAACTCTTTATTACCTCCAAAATCGAGAAATATCTCCTTAGTCCTCTTAGGTAACTAAGGATAATTTTGACCGTTGTCCAGTGATCTACTCCTGGATCACTATTGCACCCCCTTGCCAAACTCATGGCGAGGTACACAACAGGTTTGGTACACGGCATGGCATACTTTATAGAACCTATGGCTGAGCCATAGGGAATGACTTTCATTCTCTCTCTATCTTCTGACGTGGTCGGGTTTTGAGTCTTACTCAACTTCACACCTTGCAACACAGGAAAGAACCCTTTCTTTGACTGATCCATTTTGAACTTCTTCAAAATCTTGTCAAGGTATGTGCTTTGTGAAAGTCGTGTTAAGCGTCTCGATCTATCTCTATAGATCTTGATGCCCAATATATAAGTAGCTTCACCGAGGTCTTTCATTGAAAAATTCTTATTCAAGTATCCTTTTTATGCTATCCAGAAATTCTATATCATTTCCAATCAATAATATGTCATCCACATATAATATAAAAAATGATACAGAGCTCCCACTCACTTTATTGTAAATACAGGCTTCACCATAAGTCTGTATAAAACCATATGCTTTGATCACCTCATCAAAACGTATATTCCAACTACGAGATGCTTGCACCAGTCCATAGATGGATCGTTGGAGGTTGCACACTTTGTTAGCACCTTTAGGATCGACAAAACATTCTGGTTGCATCATATACAACTCTTCTTTAATATCCATTAAGGAATGCAGTTTTTGACATCCATTTGCCAGATTTCATAATTATAAAATGCGGCAATTGCTAACATGATTCGGACGGACTTAAGCATCGCTACGGGTGAGAAAGTCTCATCATAGTCAACCCCTTGAACTTGTCAAAAACACTTTTGTGACAAGTCGAGCTTTATAGATAGTGATATTACCATCAGCGTCCGTCTTCCTCTTGAAAATCCATTTATTCTCAATGGCTTACCGATCATTGGGCAAATCCACCAAAGTCCACACTTTGTTCTCATACATGGATCCTATCTCAGATTTCATGGCCTCAAGCCATTTATCGGAATCTGGGCTCATCATAGCTTCTTCATAGTTCGTAGGTTCGCCATGGTCTAATAACATGACTTCCAGGACAGGATTACCGTACCACTCTGGTGCGGAATGTGCTCTGTTCGACCTACGAAGTCCAGTAGTAACTTGATCCGAAGTTTCATGATCATCATCATTAGCTTCCTCTCTAGTTGGTGTAGGCATCACGGGAACGGATTTCTCTGATGTGCTACTCTCCAATTCGAGAGAAGGTACAATTACCTCATCAAGTTCTACTTTCCTCCCACTCACTTCTTTCGAGAGAAACTCCTTCTCTAGAAAGGACCCATTCTTAGCAACAAAGATCTTGCCTTCGGATCTGTGGTAGAAGGTGTACCCAATTGTTTCCTTAGGGTATCCTATGAAGACGCACTTCTCCGATTTAGGTTCGAGCTTATCAGGCTGAAGCCTTTTGACATAAGCATCGCATCCCCAAACTTTAAGAAATGACAGCTTAGGTTTCTTGCCAAACCATAGTTCTTACGGTGTCATCTCAACGGATTTAGACGGTGCCCTATTTAACGTGAATGCGGCTGTCTCTAATGCATAACCCCAAAACGATAGTGGTAAATCAGTAAGAGACATCATAGAACGCACCATATTCAATAAAGTACGATTACGACATTCGGATACACCATTACGCTGTGGTGTTCCAGGTGGCGTGAGTTGTGAAACAATTCCACATTGTTTTAAATGAAGGCCAAACTCGTAACTCAAATATTCGCCTCCGCGATTAGATCGTAAAAACTTTGTTTTTCTTGTTACGATGATTCTCCACTTCACTCTGAAATTCTTTGAACTTTTCAAATGTTTCAGACTTGTGTTTCATCAAGTAGATATACCCATATCTTCCCAAATCATCTGCGAAGGTCAGAAAATAACGATACCCGCCGCGTGCTTCAATACTCATCGGACCGCATACATCGGTATGTATTATTTCCAATAAGTCATTAGCTCGCTCCATTGTTCCGGAGAACGGAGTTTTAGTCATCTTGCCCATGAGGCATGGTTCGCAAGTATTAAATAATTCATAATCAAGTGATTCCAAAAGTCCATCTGCATGGAGTTTCCTCATGCGCTTTACACCAATATGACCTAAACGGCAGTGCCACAAATATGTTGCACTATCATTATCAACTTTGCATCTTTTGGCATCAATATTATGAATATGTGTATCACTACGATCGAGATTCAATAAACCATTCACATTGGGTGTATGACCATAGAAGGTTTTATTCATGTAAACAGAACAACAATTATTCTCTGACTTAAATGAATAACTGTATTGCAATAAACATGATCTAATCATATTCATGCTTAACGCAAACACCAAATAACATTTATTTAGGTTCAACACTAATCCCGAAGGTAGAGGGAGTGTGCGATGGTGATCGTATCAATCTTGGAATTACTTCCAACACACATCGTTACCTCGCCCTTAACTAGTCTTTGTTCATTCTGCAACTCCTGTTTTGAGTTACTTAGCAACTGAACCGGTATCAAATACCCAGGGGCTACTACTAGTAAAGTACACATCAATAACATATATATCATATATACCTTTGTTCACTTTACCATCCTTCTTATCCGCCAAGTATTTGGGGCAGTTCCGCTTCCAGTGACCATTTCCTTTGCAGTAGAAGCACTCAGTTTCAGGCTTGGGTCCAGCTTTGGGCTTCTTCCCGGGAGTGGCAACTTGCTTGCCATTCTTCTTGAAGTTCCCGTTCTTTCCCTCGACCTTTTTCTTGAAACTAGTGGTCTTGTTAACCATCAACACTTGATGCTCTTTCTTGATTTCTACCTTCGCCGATTTCAGCATCGCGAAGAGCTCGGGAATCATTTTCGTCATCCCTTGCATATTATAGTTCATCACGAAGTTCTAGTAGCTTGGTGATAGTGACTAGAGAACTTTGTAAATCACAATCTTATCTGGAAGATTAACTCCCACTTGATTCAAGCGATTGTAGTACCCAGACATTCTGAGTACATGCTCACTGGCTGAGCTATTCTCCTCCATCTTGTAGGCAAAGTACTTGTCAGAGGTCTCATACCTCTCAATATAGGCATAAGTCTGAAATACTTTCAGCTCTTGGAACATCTCATATGTTTAATGGCGTTCAAAACGTCTTTGAAGCCCCAATTCTAAGCCTTAAAGCATGGCGCACTAAACTATCAAGTAGTCATCATATCGAGCTTGTCAAACGTTCATAACGTCTGCATCAGCTCCTGCAACGGGTATGTCACCTAGCGGTGCATCAAGGACATAATTCTTCTGTGCAGCAATGAGGATAATCCTCAGATCACGGACCCAGTCCGTATTATTGCTACCATCATCTTTCAACCTAGTTTTCTCTAGGAACATATCAAAAATATAGGGGAGCTTTATCGCGAGCTATTGATCCACAACATAGATATGCAAAAACTATTAAGACTAAGTTCATGATAAATTAAGTTCAATTAATCAAATTACTAATGAATTCCCACTTAAATCAACATCCCTCAAGTTGTCTAAGTGATACATGATCCAAATCAACTAACCCATGTCCGATCATCACGTGAGATGGGGTAGTCATCAATGGTGAACATCTCTATGTTGATCATATCTGCTATATGACTCATGTTTGACCTTCGGTCTCCAGTGTTCCGAGACCATGTCTGCACATGCTAGGCTCGTCAAGTTTAACCCAAGTATTCTGCATGTGCAAAACTGTCTTACACCCGTTGTATGTGAACGTAGAGTATATCACACCCAATCATCACGTGGTGTCTCGAAACGACGAACTGTAGCAACGGTGCATACTCAGGGAGAACACTTTTACCTTGAAATTTAGTGAAGGGATCATCTTATAATGCTACCGCCATACTAAGCAAAATAAGATGCATAAAAGATAAACATCACATGCAATCAAAATATGTGACATGATATGGCCATCATCATCTCGTGCTTTTGATCTCCATCTCCAAAGTATCGTCATGATCTCCATCGTCACCGGCTCGACACCTTGATCTCCATCGTTGCGTCGTGGTCGTCTCGCCAAATATTGCTTCTACAACTATTGCTAACACATAGCGATAAAGTAAAGCAATTACATGGCGTTTGCATTTCATACAATAAAGAGACAACCATAAGGCTCCTGCCGGTTGCCGATAACTTACAAAACATGATCATCTCATACAATAACGTATATCACATCATGTCTTGACCATATCACATCACAACATACCCTGCAAAAACAAGTTAGACGTCCTCTACTTTGTTGTTGCAAGTTTTACGTGGCTGCTACGGATTTCTAGCAAGAACCGTTCTTACCTACGCAAAAACCACAACGATGATTCATCAAGTTTGCTATTTTAACCTTCTTCAAGGATCGGCCGTAGTCAAATTCGATTCAACTAAAGTAGGAGAAACAGACACCCGCCAGCCACCTTTATGCAAAACTAGTTGCATGTCAGTCGGTGGAACCGGTCTCATGTGCGTGGACATGTAAGGTTGGTCTGGGCCGCTTCATCCCACAATACTGCCGAATCAAAATAAGACGTTGGTGGTAAGAAGTATGATTATCACCGCCCACAACTCTTTGGGTTCTACTTGTGCATATCATCTACGGATAGACCTGGCTCAGATACCACTATTGGGAAACGTTGCATGGAAAAAAAAATCTACGCACACGCAAGATCTATCCATGGAGATGCATAGCAACGAGAGGGGGAGAGTGTGTCTACGTACCCTCGTAGACCGTAAACGGAAGCGTTTCACAACGCGGTTGATGTAGTCGAACTTTCTTCGTGCTCCAACCGATCTAGTACCGAACGCACGGCACCTCCGCGTTTTGCACACGTTCAGCTCAGTGACGTCCTCCGCCTTCTTGATCCAGCAAGACGGCGAGGTAGTGGATGAGTTCCAACAGCACAACGGCGTGGTGACGGTGATGGTGATGTGATCTCCGCAGGGCTTCGTCTAAGCACTACGAAAATATGACCGAGGGAGTAAACGGCGGACGGGGGCGCCGCACACGGCTGAGACAATGTTGTGTCCTTGTGTGGCGCCCCCTTCCCATGTATATATAGGTGGGAGGGGAGAGGGAGGCAGCCAGGGCGCGCCCCTAGGGGCTGGCCGCCAGCCCTAGGGCTCCTGCCCTCCTGCGCTCCCCCCCCCCCCCTTATGAACAAGGGGGAAAGGAAAGAGGGGGGGAGAGGGAAGGAAGAGGGAGTCCAACTCCACACTTTTCCTCCTTCCCTTTCCTTTCCCTCCCCATAGGGCCGGCCCCATAGAGGGCGCACCAGCCCCTTGTGGGCTGGTGTGTTCCCTCACTTGGCCCATAAGGCCCATATCTTTGTCGGGGATGCTCGAAACTCCTTCCGGTGACCCGATAAGTACCCGGTACCCTCCGAAACACTTCCGGTGTCCGAATACCATCGTCCTATATATCAATCTTTACCTCTCGACCATTTCGAGACTCCTCGTCATGTCCGTGATCTCATCCGGGACTCCGAACAACATTCGGTCACCAAATCATATAACTCATATAACACTATATCGTCAACGAACGTTAAGCGTGCGGACCCTACGGGTTCGAGAACTATGTAGACATGACCGAGACACCTCTCCGGTCAATAACCAATAGCGGCTCCTACATATTCTATGAAGATCTTTATCGGTCGAACCGTTATGGCAACATACACAATTCCCTTTGTCCATCGGTATGTTACTTGCCCGAGATTCGATCATCGGTATCTATATACCTAGTTCAATCTCATTACCGGCAAGTCTCTTTACTCGTTCCGTAATACATCACCTCGTGACTAACTCCTTAGTCATCTGCTTGCAAGCTTATGATGTGTATTACCGAGAGGGCCCAGAGATACCTCTCCGATACAGGAGTGACAAATCCTAATCTCGATCTATGCCAACTCAACAAACACCTTCGGAGATACCTGTAGAGCATCTTTATGATCACCCAGTTACGTTGTGACATTTGATAGCACACAAGGTATTCCTCCGGTATCCGGGAGTTGCGTAATCTCATAGTCGAAGGAATATGTATTTGACATGAAGAAAGCAATAGCAATAAACTGAACGATCAATATGCTAAGCTAACGGATGGGTCTTGTCCATCACATCATTCTCCTAATGATGTGATCCCGTTATCAAATGACAACACATGTCCATGGTTAGGAAACCTTAACCATCTTTGATCAACGAGCTAGTCTAGTAGAGGCCCACTAGGGACACGGTATTTGTTTATGTATTCACACATGTATTTAAGTTTCCGATTAATATAATTCTAGCATGAATAATAAACCTTTATCATGAATAAGGAAATATAAAATAACAACTTTATTATTGCCTCTAGGGCATATTTCCTTCACCTCCCCCGCGCGTAAGCACGGCCACCGGGAGCCCATGTGAAGCCGTGCTGCAACCGGCCGACGAACGCGAAGCAGCTCACGGGCGAGACGGCCTGGGAAATCAAATCGTCCAGCTGCTGCAGATGGGGGCGGTCACATCGGTGAAGGAGAAGAGAGAGATGGGGTCAACGAAACGAACGCCAGGGGCTGGGAGGGAGGGAGGGGGTGGAGCAGAAGGGCTCGTGGTGTGTGCTAGAGCCACCGATAGAGAGAAGAGGAAGAAGAGCAGCGCTGATGGGTGGGAGGGCGCTGGAAGGATGGATAAAGAGAGGAAGGAGAGCGGCAGATGTCCACGGCTCCACGCAGCTCTCGGTGGGGATTATTGCTGTGGATTTTGCTTTTTTTAATGGCTGCACCTGCCAGAAGCTGCTGGACGTTGCCATGCTAGCATCGATTGCAGATTTTTTTTCTTAATGAGCACCGATATAATTACTTGCTGTTGTTTTGTTGTTACTATATAGTTTCGTATAGTTTAATGTTCAAGCCTACAACATCTTATGAATACATCATCAGATACAATAAGTAAAAGTGAGTGAAATATTGTAAAAAAATATTTCTACTGAAGAGTAGAGAGAATGTGACAACTGACAACGCTGCATCTTCAAATTTACCTTTTTTTACAATCCACCCGAAATTTACCTGTGATCGGGAACATAGAAAAGCTTGTTTTTTTTATGATGATGATGGCCAAGTTCAAATAGTGCAAAAGAAAAGGAACAAAATATAATCTTGCAAATCAAATAACCAACATTTTCTAAAAAATAATTGCACTGTGTTTCATAAAAAAAATCATTTGCACATCTTTTGAAAATTCTAAGAAAAACTTTTGGATAAGTTATTAAACTCTCAAATAGTATACGACAATTTCACCATCTGTATATCCTGCTAAAAACGGTTACACCATTTCTCTTCCACCCGATGATAGTATTAAGCTGAAGGAGGCGCCATCAAAGGACATCCTACGACTTTCTCAACTTTATATTACATGGTATGGACACCAACAATCCTATTTTTAATTGCAGGCACCGAGTATGCGTGATTTGTTTTAAGACAAGGAGTGTTTCAAATTGTTCTTGCTTTAAAAAATTCATGCTTTTAAAAAAATGCTCAAAATTACAAAAAAAATGTTCCAACTCTTTTTAGAAAAATCATTTAAAATTGATAACAGAATTTTAAAAATTCTCTTTCAAGAAAACATGTCTTCAAAAAAATGTTCATTTTCAAAACATGTTTCAATTCTAAAAATTCAAAATTGCTTAATTATTTTAAAAGAAAAAAATTGTGTTTTTCCGAAATATAAAATACAAAACCGATTACAAGACTATTCCATGCACCACTATTCTTCCATCAGATGAAGGATGTTAGGGTGGCTTCTTTACGTCCACACTTCATACTTCAAAAAGCGATAACAGTATAAGTTTATTACTGATGTTTATTAGAATTGTATATAAGAAATGGCGCGTAGTGTCACACAGAGCAAGTTTTACGATATTTTCCGCCCGTTGCAACGCACGGGCATTTTGTGCTAGTGTCTATATATATATACATATAAAATAAATTTATCTAAAAATTCAAAAAATGTTAGTTATGCATTTAGAAAATGTTAAATGTCCATAGAAAAAGTGATTTCAATGTATACAAAAAACGTACAGTGTGTATGGAGAAAAGTACAAATAAAAAAGGTTTTCAGTTTAATTTTGAATTTTTTAACATGCATTTAAAAAATTATTAAATCCATGTAGAAAAAATGTTTCTGCTGTATACAAAAAATGTGCAATGTGTATGGGAAAAAGTAGACACACAAAAAAAGTTTTAAAAATGTTAATCATGTATTTAGACAATGTTAAATGTGTATATAAATAATGTTCCTGATGTTTACAACAAAATTAGAATGTGTATGGAAAAAGTAGACATAAAAAATTATATTAAAAAAAATTAATCATGTATTTGGAAAATGTTAAAAGTTTATATATAAAAATTTTCTGATGTATACAAAAAATGTACAATGTGTATGTAAAAAGTCAACATCACAAATATATGTTCTAAAAAATATTAACTATGTATTTCTAAAATTTTAAATATGTATATGAAAAATGTTCCTGGTGTATACAAAAACTGTAAAATGTGTATAAAAATGTATACATGGAAAAACATAAGTTTAAAAAATGTTATTCATGTATTTGTAAAATATTAAACGTGTATATAAAAATTGTTGCTGGTGTATATAAAAAATGTACAAAGAATATGGATATACCAATAAAAATGTAAAATAAACACACAGAAACAAAGAAAACAAATCAACCAGTAAAAATAAAAAAGACACAAAAACTAAAGGGAAAAAAGAAAGAAAAGAAAAAAGGTAAATAAAAACTGTGAAAGAAAAGAAAAACCGGTAAAATCATGGAGACGAAGGTGGCGTTTTGGTCCTTAGCTCCAGCCCAAGGAAGCCGCCTATTGCTCACGCTGGGCTGCCATATAAGAAAAGTTTTTGAAAGTCTGGATTGTACCCCAAAAAAGACATACGACTCGGCGCAGCTCGGCCCTGTGTAAAACTCGCCCGGGTCACAAAGAAAGCAAAGAAAGCAAAGCAAAACAACCGGTAAAAAAAGACACAAAAACTAAAGGGAAAAAGAAAGGAAAGAAAAACTGTGAAAGAAAAGAAAAAAGGGTAAAATCATGGAGACGAAGGTGGCGTCCTGGTCCTTAGCTCCAACCCAAGGAAGCCGCCTATGGCTCATGTTGGGCTGCCGTATAAGAGAAGTTTCTGAAAGTCTGGATTGTACCCCAAAAAAGACATACAGCTCGGCGCAGCTCGGCCCTGTGTAGAACTCGCCCGGGTCGAAACAAAGACAGGGTCGTGAAAATCTCAACAAGAAAACAAGGCAGGGTCGTGCAATTTCATATAAAAACATTATGTTGCAATGATATTACTGAAATCAATCATACGATGGAAATGGGAGTCATGAGAAAGGTACCTCCATTATGAGGTATAGAGCTGGGCAGACTCGACACTTGACCCAAAGAACAATTGTCAGGCAAAATTAGAACTATGCGTCGGCTTAGAGGGAGATTGAACGGGAAAGGAAGTTCATTTCAATGCATGTGGTGCAATGAATAGAAGGACATAAAACCACCATCAGGTACTAATGAAAGTTATGCCATCAAGCATGATACAAATGGTCCCGAAAAGAAACACGTACTGCAAATGGATATGTGTCTAATCGAAGTATCATCTCTTCGTACAAATCCAAACACTCCTGTACTACACTACTACCCATGAGAGGTTCAAATGATTGTTTCTCGAACACTGATTACCTCTATTCTTTTACATGCACCAATAGTTCAATAGCGTGCTCGTGAAGTTGTTTATTTTCATGATTAGTGTTTGAGGCTATAAAACTAGTAGCTAGTCAAACTTTTACCATACAAACGGGCTGCTGCCAGATCTTATCTTCTTCAAGTTTATGCCTGGCTCAAATGGAGAGCGCTGAGGCCATCTGCTGATCGGGCTGCGGCTGGCGTGTGGGCCAAGCGCTCCTGAGCATTAGCTGTCTATTTTTTTTATTGTTGTGTATCTCAAATGCAGTCCAATGAATTGTTGTCCTTGTTTTTTTGAACATCAGTACAGACACAAGCGCTCATATACACGCGTATACACTCACCCTTATGAACGCACACACGCACACCCTACCCTTATGAGCACCTTCGAAAGACTGAGCCGGCATATCATCTTAAAATTTACGAAGTCACCGTAGGCACCTCGTCATCGACGGGAACGTCTCCTCCCATTGAATGCGCATCGCCGGAAATCTTGAAATAAATCAAGGAATAAATACGAGCATCAGGATTTGAACCCTACTGGGCTGGGGATACCACAGTCCCTCTAAGACAGGTCGTAATGGGAGTATCATAGGTAGTATCATGCATGCCAACTAGGCAAATTTGATGAGGTGGCATAGAATTAAATGAAGAAAAAGTGAGGTGAGTATCATATCATGATACAGTATCATATTAAATGTTGTGCTAATATGTGTCATGCATGGCAATAAATGAAGTTATCTATAATACTAACACATGATACTATGCACTACGGGTGTAATATCATACACTAGTATCATATACATGATACTAGTATATGATACTCACCATTACGACCAGCCTAACCATCCAACCACAGGTTGGATGTGAGATGTTTGGATGAACTTCATATATTAGTATTTTGGTAGTTGGACATGCAGAGCAAGCGCTGGCAGTCTTGGGACCCGTCCACAACACACTTTTAATCTTTGGATAATTCCATCGCATTATCTCTTATCTCTAGATCCCGATGTATTGGAAGAGCAAAAAACTAAATTAGCAAATCTGAGCCGTCGCTCAATAAGTTGCAGAAAGAAAATAACTCATCAATAGGCAGCATAACACTATAAGGGCATCCCCAACGGCGACCCGCAAATTTCTCTTCCGCATCCATCTAAGGACAGAGGGACCAGTCCGCGGACACGGATGTAGGAGGCCGTCATCCAATGCTACCCACATATATTTTAAACACTTTATGAATCAACCGGATGAAATTCATGCAAACACGACTGGATTTCATATAAACATGCCAGATTTCATATAAACATGACGGATTTCATATAAACCGGACAAAAACAATTATATTTTGGACATATTCTTAACTAAAAATGGCGGACATCTAATTGGGGGTACCTTTGTGTTGCCAAGGTGTCAGGGTTCACGGTTGTGAAGTGTTGGGAGCCCTCGTATGGCGGCTTTGTGCATCTGTACTTTGGGAGTGATCTGCATGTAGTATCTCTTGCCTCGATTTCCATCCAATTTTGAGTAATTAACTAAGTAGTTCTATTATGGTTAATTAATCAATGATGTAAATATTTCACCCCGTTTCAAGAAAAAAGAACAAGAACATTGGTGTGCATAGAAGAATCCTGATATAATTTATTAAGCTTGAGCTCAGTGTCCTGAACTTTCTCCATATATAAGATAAAGGAACATTGTAGGGCTAGAACAACCACATAAATGTTATATCCATATTGGTTGAACATGGCCCGAGCTACCATCTCACTAGCTGGTTGCGCCCAGAGAACACATACTCCGGTGACTCCACATGTTGCGGTGAACACCACATGTTGATCCAGTGTGTAGTATTTTGAATAAAATATAAAAGAAACTAAAAACTCTAATTCCGTTAGAAACACGACCGTTACAACAACTAGCTAATCGCACGTGTGTTGCCGCGGGGGCAAACATATTTTAGTGATTCAACAGAGATGTAACGAGTGTTTTTTTCTATGTCCCATGTAACATCGACGTCCTCGGGTAGCATCGTGTGATGATGATGGAAAGGGAAGGAGATATTTTAGGAGGAACCCACATAAATGATACTTTCCCTAAGTTAAGGAGATCGTCGCTTGAGGTATTTAGCCACACTATGCATGTTATAGTCAAAGGGCGACGCTATGCGTCGATCGATAGATAATCTGAAAAGCTCTATCACGTCGAAAGTTGCGGGATGTAGCGCCGAATAGCCATCCGATCTCTTCCCCGTGGATGCTAGCTTTTGCAGAAAGGGTCGTGTTGCACTCAGCGCTCTGCAACACGAGCTCTATTGCGCTACCCGCCGAAGTGTTTTCTTCCTTGGTTTACCGTTTAGCCAAACTTTTCTTCTTCTTTGAAACAACGTATGTGTTGCAACTTCAATGAAATCCCCTTTTGTTGGTCCATCCATACAAAGTTTCGGCGAGACCAACGTCCGCCCGATCTCTGTCTGTCAGCCACAACCTTTTGCAACAACGATGATGTTGCCCTTTGCAACATGATCCCTTTTTCTCTTTGGTTCGAACCTTCTTCTAACGTTGCAACATGCCCTATGTTGCAATCATAACAAAACCTTTGTTGCAAAGAAACATGGCGACCCGATAGCTCTGCTCACTGCATAGGTCGCAACTGCGCGGATTTGCTCATAGCAGGATGTCGGCCGCCCATTGCAGCAAACAACTGCTGGCATGCGTCGACGTTCTTCTACAACAGCACCCCTTGCAGCCTCCTACAATGCCTTGGCCTAACAACGAGATGGATTGTATGGGGGGAGAGAGAGAGAGAGAGATTGAGAAAGGCAGATGCAGGGGAATGGCTGGGAGAAGACGTCGGCGAATATTTCTAGGGATAAGGTGAGGTTGTGAGGGGCACATGGTTGGTTGTAGCTGTTGGAAAACGTTGCATGGAAAACAAAAAATTTCTACGCACACGCAATGATCAATCGGAGATGCATAGCAACGAGGGGGAGAGTGTGTCTACGTACCCTCGTAGACCGTAAGCGGAAGCGTTTGACAACATGGTTGATGTAGTCGAACTTCTTCTAGCTCCGACCGATCAAGTACCGAACGTACGGCACCTCCGAGTTCTGCACACGTTCAGCTCGGTGACGTTCCTCGCCTTCTTAATCCAGCAAGGTGTCGAGGTAGTAGATGAGTTCCGTCAGCACGACGGCGTGGTGACGGTGATGGTGAAGTGATCTCCGCAGGGCTTCGCCTAAGCACTACGAAAATATGACCGGGGGTGTAAACTGTGGAGGGGGGCGCCGCACACAGCTAACATTTGATGTTGTGTGTTCTAGGTGCCCCCCCTCCCCACACACACACACACACACACACACACACACACACACACATATATATATATATATATAGGTGGGAGGGGGAGGGAAGAGGCCAGGAGGCGCCCAAGGCTGGCCGCCGACCCCCTTGGGGCTTCCTTGCCCTGCGCCCCCCGGCCATATTTGACGGAGGGGGAAGGAAAGAGGGGGGAGAGAGAAGGAAGTGGGAATCCTAATACACACTTGCCTTTCTCCCTTCCCCTTTCCTTCTCCATCCCTGGACGGCCCATATGGGGGGCGCACCAGCCCCCTTGTGGCTGGTGCGTTTCCCCCCTTGGCCCATAAGGCCCATATCTTTTGCCGGGGGTGCCCGGAACCCCTTCCGGTGACCCGATATGTACCCGGCACCCTCCGGAACACTTCCGGTGTCCGAATACCATCGTCCTATATATATAAATCTTTACCTATCGACCATTTCGAGACTCCTCGTCATGTCCGTGATCTCATCCGGGACTCTGAACAACATTCGGTCACCAAATCACATAACTCATATAATACTAAATCATCAACGAACGTTAAGCGTGCGGACCCTACGGGTTCGAGAACTATGTAGACATGACCGAGACACCTCTCCGGTCAATAACCAATAGCGGAACATGGATGCTCATATTGGCTCCTACATATTCTACGAAGATCTTTATCGGTCGAACCGTTATGACAACATACGTAATTTCCTTTGTCCATCGGTATGTTACTTGCCCGAGATTCGATCGTCGGTATCTTCATACCTAGTTCAATCTCGTTACCGGCAAGTCTCTTTACTCGTTCTGTAATACATCACCTCGTGACTAACTCCTTAGTCGTTTGCTTGCAAGCTTATGATGTGTATTACCGAGAGGGCCCAGAGATACCTCTCCGATACTCGGAGTGACAAATCCTAATCTCGATCTATGCCAACTCAATAGACACCTTCGGAGATACCTGTAGAGCATCTTTATGATCACCTAGTTACGTTGTGACGTTTTGATAGCACACAAGGCATTCCTCCGGTATCCGGGAGTTGCATAATCTCATAGTCAAAGGAATATGTATTTGACATGAAGAAAGCAATAGCAATAAAACTGAACGATCATTATGCTAAGCTAACGGATGGGTCTTGTCCATCACATCATTCAAATGACAACTCATGTCCATGGTCAGGAAACCTTAACCATCTTTGATCAACGAGCCAGTCTAGTAGAGGCTTACTAGGGACACGGTTTTTTGTCTACGTATTCACACATGTATTATGGTTTCCGATCAATACAATTCTAGCACGAATAATAAACATTTATCATGAATAAGGAAATATAAAATAACAACTTTATTATTGCCTCTAGGGCATATTTCCTTCAGTAGCAAATGAAAAATATGTGCGAACGACATGAAGAGACCCTTGGATCAATTGCGTGATCAATTGGTTGATCTAAAGCATTTCCCATAGTCAAAACCGGAAAAGACTTATATTCTTCATAATTAACATGACCCTTTCGTCCAACGTTAGATGATATTTTCCATAAATTAATGGATGTTATTTTTGTTTTTAGGGAATGAGTATGACAAGGAAATGGAAGTATCGATTTGGTTAAGATTATTCCAAGTTACTCTATATACTTTGGTTTTTGTTTTGTGCAATATTGGTTGAGACTACGAAAAAGTTCACAGAAAACCAAGCAGGGACGTGGGCGTGGGGAAAACGGAGGAGGATGTAAGGCGAACCTACCAACTCCCTTTTAATGGTAGATACGTTGTTTTTTGTTTTAAGGGGAATGCGTAGGACAAGAAAAGGAAAAATATCAATTTGGTCGGACTATTTCAAGTTACTCTATATACTTTGGTTTTTTGTTTTGTGCGACATTGATGGGGTCGTGGAGAGAACAAACTGGAGGAGGAGATGAGGCGACTCTGTGAACTCCATTTTAGTAGTACAAATTTCAAATCGACAAAACATACCCACCCCCCCCCCCCCCCCCCCCCCCCCCGACACATGGTTTTGAATCTTCAATTTTTCATTAAATCCATCCAACCAATTCCTAGGCATATTTGATGTACTAGTTGACGGAGGTAAATTAAAGGTACATTCATAACCTACCATAAAATTGACGCAGAAAGGTACATGAAAGGTATAAGTGATGTGTTGCTTCCTCCTCATCGCAATCAACACTTTTTACTTCCATTCAAGTCGCGCATGGGCATGCTCTCTTTCCTTAAGATCACCCCTACACATAAATACCAATACAGAAATTTTAATCTATATGAACTCTTGGTTCCAATAAGTGGTTGATTAACATTCACCAAGTTGGTGCACATTGACTGAGAATGGACCAAAAACATGAAGATTCTAGTGAACAACACCCTGCTACTGCACTAAGTTGGTATCCATAAAACGCTATCCAGGATATAACAACTCGTCCATTTATCACATCCAAGGGTCCATCGAAAACTAATATTCAACTAGTAGAATGCCCGTGCGTTGCCACGGGCCTTCTAAATTTTTTGTTGGTTGCATATGTAAGCATAGTGAAGTTCAAATTTCACATGTATAGCAAATGTTTACAGTAACAATTGAAAAATGTACTTGATGCAATGTATTTCCATTATCCCACTTCACTTGCATCTCCTACAATATCAGGAATATTGTCTTCAGCTTCCTTCACACAGTACTTGAGCAATTATAGTAAAAAAAAATCTTTGTTCACTTGTAACCATCCTGCATGAGTACTACAAATAGTTAGGAAGATTTCACAAACATAGAGTACTCAACATGTAAATTGGATGAACCAATTTTTTACCATTCCATGAGAGCATATTAAAATCAAAAACAAAATAACTCAATACATTACTGCAATAAATAAATATTTATTATCACGATTATAATGATGATAAATAATTGAATGTATCTTGAATATAAAAATAGAATAGACAAATATGAACAGCCTCCCACAAAAAGGAAAAGCCACTCCTCGCCTCTCACCACACAAGCACATCACATATCCCTTATCTACACCCCATCGCATAAGGCACAACTTGAGCAACTCACATGGCGTAGTCTCTCCACGTTCTCTCCCTGCCACTGTGCCTCTTGTCCCGCCACAACACGTCCCCCGGCTCCTCCCCCCACCAGCATCGTCTCCTTTCCCTATCTATAGATCAGCGACAATTGCTGGACTCAATTCTATTGTCTGCACGCACTGGATGATGGACAACGCCCGACTGAGGAAAGCAGCAACGGGGCCATAGGTAATAGGCATCGACGACGTCGGTGGCACCAGAAACAATGCCATCAAACATGAGCGGCGACCTTGACCAAGCTCCATGTAGGTTAGTTCTTCCCTTTTCTTGTCATGTTTTGTCTGTTCTCAAATGAATTATTCATATATCCAACAAACGTAAAGAAAAAAAATAATCTCACATGTATCTGTCAAATAAAAATTGTGCAGCAAACTTGCAGTGAACTTCGCTGATAGTGAATTTAATTGCTTATATGACGAATGCAGAAAGAATTTCTAAGAGATAGTAACAACTGGCATGAAGTAAATCTGGTAGTCCATTGTTGATTGGAAATTTATACTAATATGGCTCAGAGATGCAATAGAACAAAGGAAGGGTTGCACTTGAAGATCAAATAGGACAACTCTGAGCAGTCTATGGTCACAAATTGTTTAGCCCTAGATCTCAAGCATCAACTCTAACAGGAAGGGAATAAAGTGAACTAACTTCACAAGAAACAAAAATATTGAATTTCTATTTATGCCACTTGTAGTCGTAAGCTTCCTTTTTCTCAATTGCTATATTATCTGAATATTATGAGGAAAATTTAAGATATATATTCCATATCTTTTTTATGAGACAATGAGTTCTTCCAACGGAAAAAACAAATTGATACTGCCGAATCCATGATTACACTGGATAATGCAAAGTATATCATCCTGGTTCTACGCAAACAGGAGCAACTCGTGACTGGAGTTGGATTTGGCTCACCTCCTAGCATAGGAAATGTGATCTCTGCAGTAGCAGACACATCATTCAAATTTTCCCATGCATTTCTATAACAGATGCTTCTCATACAAAGATTCAGACATCAAGTGGAAGATGTTACAAATTCACATACATAAATTGGGATGTTGTATGACATGGTAGGAAGTAATTGCCCACTTCTTGTTCCAGGTGGCGACCCCATTAGGAAACAATGCATGAACACTACTCTACTCCTTATCCATCATGTACACTTTGTTCAAGATCTGTAACAAGTAAACAAAAACTTGTAACCAAGCATAAATTAAAGAAAACGAACTACATAGGAAATGACCAGGTGGAGAACAGACGGTAAACCAAAATCCAATACTGATAGTACCCTCGTGGCAATTTTTCTCATGATCATGTATATAAAAAGCCGTATCTGAAAAGAACAGAAAAAACACCATCTCCAGAGGACCGAAATCTATAAGTGTGCTCACATATAATAGCAATATGTGATTGTACTCGCAAAGAATAGCTACTCCTCAAATCGACCTCAAACGTTATATCACCGTGAACACCACATAAAACACACTATAACAAGGAGGTCCCACCCATCGGGAAGGCATCTCATGTAACATGGAGGAACAATAAAATCGAGCAGAGCAACACAAAAATAGAAATCAGCCATGAGGAAAGGGAAATAATCTAACCTAGGTCACAGGATTAGCAGGTCGAGGAGGATGCCACCGTGTCAGCGCCCTCCATGAGGATAATCTTGCACACGATGTCACCTCAAGCAATGGATTGCCACCAGCAGAACTGAAGCACTTGTTGATATCCCGTCAGCTGAGGTAACAAATAGGTTAGCTCACCATCTAAAGAATCCAATCTTATGCAAGAAAATAGTCATCAGCAGTGAAGCTTTATTTAGTTCTATACTACGAAAGCAACTTACAAATTACAACCCAAACAGAGAATAAATGGTTCAACAATTATATATAAGTAAAGAGAAATTAGAAAAGAAGGTATGACAAGATTACCAAATCAGCCTGAGAAAGCAGGATCAACGGTAACATAATAACAAAGTAAACATAATAAGGAATATTTAGTGGAAATGAGCTAGTTGAACCTATAGGCTGGAGGAAGGAGCTGGCCAGAAGGTTAGGCCAGCAAATTTGGGGCCAGCGCCTAGAAGGAAGAAGCGGAGCGCTAAAGAACACATCTTATTCGGCTATTCGCGCCTAACTATGTTGTTGTCTGAGAACACTCCACATCTCTCCACCATAAATCAAAAGCGTTAAGTGGGAGGACTTCTGAATTTTCTAAGTGAATCCTGCATGCAAACACAACACTGACTACCAAATTTGAGTTTCTTCACCGCCTGATGCAATCACAACATATGATTATGGATATATATAACAATAGTATGATGAATTAACTACCATCAAGAAAGATATGGGATATTCAACCAAGAAACTTTACCAATAGCAATACTAATATTATTGGGGAGAACACATGAGTAATAAAAGTCAGGATATGTGATGTCTACATGATCACATCTTATTTTTGGTGACCTTGCTGGACATTTAGCCAAAAGAAGTAGAATAACTAACCCATCACTAAAGTGTACATAGTATCTGATTTCTTGGCTACACAAACATCTAAATATGTAGCAGGCACGCACCTTAGTCATCTCTGTTTTTGTAGGTTCAGATTTAAAACGTGTACCAAATTTGTTTCCAGACAATCATCTTCTTGCCAGATTATACTTAACTACCTTCTATGATTGCATTCAAGTATGTTAAGGTAACTAAGCCTTTTGTACAGAGTGCAGTTGGCTCCAGGAATGGCAATACCAATTTTGTGCTGATTTGGTCAAGGCTAAATTCGCACTGGTGAACATATACAATGCGCAGAGGTAGCTCAAGGTAAATCGAGATGTACATGTGTTATTTTAAAAGCACTCGGAGAAACAAATGTGTAACATTGATGTTTATAATCAGACAAGAGCCCATCTCATCTTTTCAAATAGCATACTACACACGCACTGTTGCATTACCAAAACCAACCAACATCTCCAAGAAATCTTTGTTGTTGTTGAGAACCCACTCTCTTCTTTCAAACATACAGACAAAAAAGGGTCCCCCCCGCTTTATATTATAAAGCAACCATCACTGCATACATCCGAGCATAATGATACAAACACACACCACCACCGCACACAACACACACACCCAAGGCACGGTACAAAGGTGCCGGGGACCGTCACACTACCCCACAGACTACCAAGCTAACTACAGATGTGCGAGAAGTCCGTTTGGAGCCGACAGAGACCTCCACCATGAATCCTCTAAGGGGAGGTGAGACGGATAACGACGGAGCACGGACTCCAGGACGGTGCCTCCTAGAAAGGAACGACCACGGATAGCCACCACCATCTGATCTCGAAGATCTAGTTTTCACCCAGAGTATCACGAAGGAGTGGGAACACCGTGATGGAGCCATCATGAAGAATACGACATCCATGGATGCCAACACCGTCGATCAATACAAGGAATGAGCAAGTGATGTACTCCAGTGCTCACACCCCTCCGACGCACCCTCGCTCCGCCAACCACCTGCAACCAAACCACCAGCGTGGCCATGGCTGCTCGCCCACACCCGAGACACATGTTCCTCCCACGAAAATCGGGCCTCCCGCCGTTAGGTTCGCGCCTTGCCTCCATACTGAAGGAAATATGCCCTAGAGGCAATAATAAAGTTATTATTTTATTTCCTTATGTCATGATAAATGTTTATTATTCATGCTAGAATTGTATTAACCGGAAACTTGATACATGTGTGAATACATAGACAAAATAGAGTGTCACTAGTATGCCTCTACTTGACTAGCTCGTTAATCAAAGATGGTTATGTTTCCTAACCATAGATATGAGTTGTCATTTGATTAACGGGATCACATCATTAGGAGAATGATGTGATTGACTTGACCCATTCCGTTAGCTTAGCACTTGATCGTTTAGTATGTTGCTATTGCTTTCTTCATGACTTATACATGTTCCTATGACTATGAGATTATGCAACTCCCGTTTACCGGAGGAACACTTTGTGTGCTACCAAACGTCACAACGTTACTGGGTGATTATAAAGGTGCTCTACAGGTGTCTCCGAAGGTACTTGTTGAGTTGGCGTATTTCGAGATTAGGATTTGTCACTCCGATTGTCGGAGAGGTATCTCTGGGCCCACTCGGTAATGCACATCACTATAAGCCTTGCAAGCATTGTAACTAATGAGTTAGTTGTGGGATGATGTATTACGAAACGAGTAAAGAGACTTGCCGGTAACGAAATTGAACTAGGTATTGAGATACCGACGATCGAATCTCGGGCAAGTAACATACCGATGACAAAGGGAACAACGTATGTTGTTATGCGGTTTGACCGATAAAGATCTTCGTAGAATATGTGGGAGCCAATATGAGCATCCAGGTTCCGCTATTGGTTATTGACCGGAGACGTGAGTCGGTCATGTCTACATAGTTCTCGAACCCGTAGGGTCCGCACGCTTAAAGTTCGGTGACGATCGGTATTATGAGTTTATGTGATTTGATGACCGAAGTTTGTTCGGAGTCCCAGATGAGATCGGGGACATGATGAGGAGTCTCGAAATGGTCGAGAGGTAAAGATCGATATATTGGAAGGCTATATTCGGACATCGGAAAGGTTCCGAGTGATTCGGGTATTTTTCGGAGTACCGCAGAGTTACGGGAATTCGTATTGGACCTTAATGGGCCATACGGGAAAGGAGAGAAAGGCCTCAAGGGTGGCTGCGCCCCTTCCCCATGGACTGGTCCGAATTGGACTAGGGAAAGGGGGCGCCCCCTTCCTTCCTTCTCCTTCTCCCTTCCCCTTTTCCTATTCCATGTGGGAGGTGGAATCCTACTAGGACTAGGGAGTCCTAGTAGGACTCCACACCTTGGGCGCGCCCTGTGAGGGCCGGCCTCCTCCTCCCTCCATCCTTTATATACGTGGCCAGGGGGCACCCCATAGACACAACAATTGATCATTGATCTCTTAGCCGTGTGCGGTGCCCCCCTCCACCATAATCCACCTCGATCATATCGTAGCGGTGCTTAGGCGAAGCCCTGCGTCGGTAGCATCATCATCACCGTCACCACGCCGTCGTGCTGACGAAACTCTCCTGTGAAGCTTTGCTGGATCGGAGCTCACGGGACGTCATCGAGTTGAACGTGTGCTGAACTCGGAGGTGCCGTGCGTTCGGTACTTGGATCGGTCGGATCGTGAAGACGTACGACTACATCAACCGTGTTGTGCTAACGCTTCCGCTTTCGGTCTACGAGGGTACGTGGACACACTCTCCCCTCTCGTTGCTATGCATCACCATGATCATGTGTGTGCGTAGGAAATTTTTGAAATTACTACGTTCCCCAACAGTGGCATCCGAGCCTGGTTTTATGCGTAGTTGTTATATGCACGAGTAGAACACAAGTGAGTTGTGGGCGATACAAGTCATACTGCTTACCAGCATGTCACACTTTGGTTCGGCGGTATTGTTGGATGAAGCGGCCCGGACCGACATTACGCGTACGCTTACGCGAGACTGGTTTTACCGCCGTGCTTTGCACACAGGTGACTAGCGGGTGTCAGTTTCTCCAACTTTAGTTGAACCGAGTGTGGCTACGCCCGGTCCTTGTGAAGGTTAAAACAACACTAACTTGACGAACTATCGTTGTGGTTTTGATGCGTAGGTAAGAACGGTTCTTGCTCAGCCCGTAGCAGCCACGTAAAACTTGCAACAACAAAGTAGAGGACGTCTAACTTGTTTTTGCAGGGCATGTTGTGATGTGATATGGTCAAGACATGATGCTATATTTTATTGTATGAGATGATCATGTTTTGTAACTGAGTTATCGGCAACTGGCAGGAGCCATATGGTTGTCGCTTTATTGTATGCAATGCAATCGCCATGTAATGCTTTACTTTATCACTAAGCGGTAGCGATAGTCGTAGAAGCAATAGTTGGCGAGACGACAGCGATGTTACGATGGAGATCAAGGTGTCGCGCCGGTGACGATGGTGATCATGACGGTGCTTCGGAGATGGAGATCACAAGCACAAAGATGATGATGGCCATATCATATCACTTATATTGATTGCATGTGATGTTTATCCTTTATGCATCTTATTTTGCTTTGTTTGACGGTAGCATTATAAGATGATCTCTCACTAAATTTCAAGGTAAAAGTGTTCTCCCTGAGTATGCACCGTTGCCAAAGTTCGTCGTGCCGAGACACCACGTGATGATCGGGTGTGACAAGCTCAACATTCATCTACAACGGGTGCAAGCCAGTTTTTGCACACGCAGAATACTCGGGTTAAAATTGACGAGCCTAGCATATGCAGATATGGCCTCGGAACACTGAGACCGAAAGGTCAAGCGTGAATCATATAGTAGATATGATCAACATAGTGATGTTCACCATTGAAAACTACTCCATCTCACGTGATGATCGGACATGGTTTAGTTGATATGGATCACGTGATCACCTAGATGATTAGAGGGATGTCTATCTAAGTGGGAGTTCTTAAGTAATATGATTAATTGAACTTAAATTTATCATGAACTTAGTACCTGATAGTTTTTTGCTTGTCTATGTTGTTGTAGATCAATAGCTCGCGTTTAGCTCCTCTGTTTTATTTTTGATATGTTCCTAGAGAAAACTAAATTGAAAGATGTTAGTAGCAATGATACGGATTGGATCCGTGATCTGAGGATTATCCTCATTGCTGCACAGAAGAATTATGTCCTTGATGCACCGCTAGGTGACGGACCTATTGCAAGAGCATAGGCAGACGTTATGAACGTTTGACAAAGCTCGGTATGATAATTACTTGATAGTTTAGTGCACCATGCTTTACGGCTTAGAACCGGGACTTCAAAATTGTTTTGAACGTCACGGAGCATATAAGATGTTCCAAGAGTTGAAATTGGTATTTCATACTCATGCCCATGTCGAAAGGTATGAGACCTTTGACAAGTACTTTGCCTACAAGATGGAGGAGAATAGCTCAGCTAGTGAGCATGTGCTCAGAATGTCTGAGTACTACAATCACTTGAATCAAGTGGGAGTTAATCTTCCAGATAAGATAGTGATTGACAGAGTTCTCTAGTCACTATCACCAAGTTACTTGAACTTCGTGATGAACTATAATATGCAAGGGATAACGGAAATGATTCCCAAGCTCTTCGTGATGCTAAAATCGACGAAGGTAGAAATCAAGAAAAGCATCAAGTGTTGATGGTTGACAAGACCACTAGTTTCAAGAAAAGGGCAAAGGGAAGAAGGGGAACTTCAAGAAGAACGGCAAGCAAGTTGCTGCTCAAGTGAAGAAGCCCAAGTCTGGACCTAAGCCTGAGACTAAAGTGCTTTTACTGCAAAGGGACTGGTCACTGGAAGTGGAACTGCCCCTAGATACTTGGCGGATAAGAAGGATGGCAAAGTGAACAAAGGTATATTGGATATACATGTTATTGATGTGTACTTTACTAGTGTTTATAGCAACCCCTCGGCATTTGATACTGGTTCAGTTGCTAAGAGTAGTAACTCGAAACGGGAGTTGCAGAATGAACAGAAACTAGTTAAGGGCGGGGTGACGATGTGTGTTGGAAATAGTTGCAAGATTGATATGATCATCATCGCACACTCCCTATACTTTCGGGATTAGTGTTGAACCTAAATAAGTGTTATTTGGTGTTTGCGTTGAGCATGAATATGATTTGATCATGTTTATTGCAATACGGTTATTCATTTAAGTTAGAGAATAATTGTTGTTCTGTTTACATGAATAAAACCTTCTATGGTCATACACCCAATGAAAATGGTTTGTTAGATCTTGATCGTAGTGATACACATATTCATAATATTGAAGCCAAAAGATGCAAAGTTAATAATGATAGTGCACCTTGTTTGTGGCACTGCCGTTTAGGTCATATTGGTGTAAAGCGCATGAAGAAACTCCATGTTGATGGGATTTTGGAATCACTTGATTATGAATCACTTGATACTTGCGAACCATGCCTCATGGGCAAGATGACTAAAACGCCGTTCTCCGGAAGAATGGAGCGAGCAACAGATTTGTTGGAAATCATACATATTGATGTATGTGCTCCAATGAGTATTGAGGCTCGCAGCGGGTATCGTTATTTTCTCACCTTCGCAGATGATTTGAGCAGATATGGGTATATCTACTTGATGAAACATAAGTCTGAAACAATTGAAAAGTTCAAAGAATTTCAGAGTGAAGTGGAAAATCATCGTAACAAGAAAATAAAGTATCTACGATCTGATCGTGGAGGAGAATATTTGAGTTACGAGTTTGGTCTTCATTTGAAACAATGCGGAATAGTTTCGCAACTCACGCCACCTGGAACACCACAGCGTAATGGTGTGTCCGAACATCGTAACCGTACTTTATTAGATATGGTGCAATCTATGATGTCTCTTACCGATTTACCACTATCGTTTTGGGGTTATGCATTAGAGACAGCTGCATTCACGTTAAATAGGGCACCATCTAAATCCGTTGAGACGACACCGTATGAACTATGGTTTGGCAAGAAACCAAAGTTGTCGTTTCTTAAAGTTTGGGGTTGCGATACTTATGTGAAAAAGTTTCATCCTGATAAGCTCAAACCCAAATCGGAGAAATGTATCTTCATAGGATACCCAAAGGAGACAGTTGGGTACACCTTCTATCACAGATCCGAAGGCAAGACATTCGTTGCTAAGAATGGATCCTTTCTAGAGAAGGAGTTTCTCTCGAAAGAAGTGAGTGGGAGAAAAGTAGAACTTGATGAGGTAACTGTACCTGCTCCCTTATTGGAAAGTAAGTTCATCACAGAAATCTGTTCCTATGACTCCTACACCAATTAGTGAGGAAGCTAATGATGATGATCATGTAACTTTAGATCAAGTTACTACCGAACCTCGTAGGTCAACCAGAGTAAGATCCGCACCAGAGTGGTACGGTAATCCTGTTCTGGAGGTCATGTTACTTGACCATGACGAACCTACGAACTATGAGGAAGCGATGATGAGCCCAGATTCCGCAAAATGGCTTGAGGCCATGAAATCTGAGATGGGATCCATGTATGAGAACAAAGTATGGACTTTGATTGACTTGCCCGATGATTGGTGAGCCATTGAGATTAAATGGATCTTCAAGAGGAAGACGGACGCTGATAGTAGTGTTACTATCTACAAAGCTAGAATTGTCGCAAAAAGGTTTTCGACAAGTTCAAGGTGTTGACTACGATGAGAGTTTCTCACTCGTATCTATGCTTAAGTCTGTCCGAATCATGTTAGCAATTGCCGCATTTTATGAAATCTGGCAAATGGATAAACAAAACTGCATTCCTTAATGGATTTATTAAAGAAGAGTTGTATATGATGCAACAAGAAGGTTTTGTCAATCCTAAAGGTGCTAACAAAATATGCAAGCTCCAGCGATCCATCTATGGACTGGTGCAAGCATCTTGGAGTTGGAATATACGCTTTGATAAATTGATCAAAGCATATAGTTTTATACAGACTTGCGGTGAAGCCTGTATTTACAAGAAAGTGAGTGGGAGCACTACAACATTTCTGATAAGTATATGTGAATGACATATTGTTGATCGAAAATAATGTAGAATTATTCTGCAAAGCATAAAGGAGTGTTTGAAAGGAGTTTTTCAAAGAAAGACCTCGGTGAAGCTGCTTACATATTGAGCATCAAGATCTATAGAGATAGATCAAGACGCTTGATAAGTTTTTTCAATGAGTACATACCTTGACAAGATTTTGAAGTAGTTCAAAATGGAACAGTCAAAGAAAGAGTTCTTGCCTGTGTTACAAGGTGTGAAATTGAGTAAGACTCAAAGCCCGACCACGGCAGAAGATAGAAAGAGAATGAAAGTCATTCCCTATGCCTCAGCCATAGGTTCTATAAAGTATGCCATGCTGTGTACCAGATCTATTGTATACCCTACACTGATTTTGGCAAGGGAGTACAATAGTGATCTAGGAGTAGATCACTGAACAGCGGTCAAAATTATCCTTAGTGGAATAAGGATACGTTTCTCGATTATGGAGGTGACAAAAGGTTCGTCGTAAAGGGTTACGTTGATACAAGTTTTGGCACTGATCCAGATGACTCAGAGTCTCAATCTGGATACATATTGAAAGTGGGAGCAATTAGCTAGAGTAGCTCCGTGCAGAGCATTGTAAACATAGAAATTTGCAAAATACATACGGATCTGAATGTGGCAGGCCCGTTGACTAAACTTCTCTCACAAGCAAAACTTGATCACACCTTAGTACTCTTTGGGTGTTAAACACATGGCGATGTGAACTAGATTATTGACTCTAGTAAACCCTTTGAGTGTTGGTCACATAGCGATGTGAACTATGGGTGTTAATCACATGGTGATGTGAACTATTGGTGTTAAATCACATGGTGATGTGAACTAGATTATTGACTCTAGTGCAAGTGGGAGACTGAAGGAAAGATGCCCTAGAGGCAATAATAAAGTTATTATTTTATTTCCTTATGTCATGATAAATGTTTATTATTCATGCTAAAATTGTATTAACCGGAAACTTGATACATGTGTGAATACATAGACAAAATAGAGTGTCACTAGTATGCCTCTACTTGACTAGCTCGTTAATCAAAGATGGTTATGTTTCCTAACCATAGACATGAGTTGTCATTTGATTAACGGGATCACATCATTAGGAGAATGATGTGATTGACTTGACCCATTCCGTTAGCTTAGCACTTGATCGTTTAGTATGTTGCTATTGCTTTCTTCATGACTTATACATGTTCCTATGACTATGAGATTATGCAACTCCCGTTTACCGGAGGAACACTTTGTGTGCTACCAAACGTCACAACGTAACTGGGTGATTATAAAGGTGCTCTACAGGTGTCTCCGAAGGTACTTGTTGAGTTGGCGTATTTCGAGATTAGGATTTGTCACTCCGATTATCGGAGAGGTATCTCTGGGCCCACTCGATAATGCACATCACTATAAGCCTTGCAAGCATTGTAACTAATGAGTTAGTTGCGGGATGATGTATTACGGAACGAGTAAAGAGACTTGCCGGTAACGAAATTGAACTAGGTATTGAGATACCGACGATCGAATCTCGGGCAAGTAACATACCGATGACAAAGGGAACAACGTATGTTGTTATGCGGTTTGACCGATAAAGATCTTCGTAGAATATGTGGGAGCCAATATGAGCATCCAGGTTCCGCTATTGTTTATTGACCGGAGACGTGAGTCGGTCATGTCTACATAGTTCTTGAACCCGTAGGGTCCGCACGCTTAAAGTTCGGTGACGATCGGTATTATGAGTTTATGTGATTTGATGACCGAAGTTTGTTCGGAGTCCCGGATGAGATCGGGGACATGATGAGGAGTCTCGAAATGGTCGAGAGGTAAAGATCGATATATTGGAAGGCTATATTCGGACATCGGAAAGGTTCCGAGTGATTCGGGTATTTTTCGGAGTACCGCAGAGTTACGGGAATTCGTATTGGACCTTAATGGGCCATACGGGAAAGAAGAGAAAGGCCTCAAGGGTGGCTGCGCCCCTTCCCCATGGACTGGTCCGAATTGGACTAGGGAAAGGGGGCGCCCCCTTCCTTCCTTCTCCTTCTCCCTCCCCCTTTTCCTATTCCATGTGGGAGGTGGAATCCTACTAGGACTAGGGAGTCCTAGTAGGACTCCACACCTTGGGCGCGCCCTGTGAGGGCCGGCCTCCTCCTCCCTCCATCCTTTATATACGTGGCCAGGGGGCACCCCATAGACACAACAATTGATCATTGATCTCTTAGCCGTGTGCGGTGCCCCCCTCCACCATAATCCACCTCGATCATATCGTAGCGGTGCTTAGGCGAAGCCCTGCGTTGGTAGCATCATCATCACCGTCACCACGCCGTCGTGCTGACGAAACTCTCCTGTGAAGCTTTGCTGGATCGGAGCTCACGGGACGTCATCGAGTTGAACGTGTGCTGAACTCGGAGGTGCCGTGCGTTCGGTACTTGGATCGGTCGGATCGTGAAGACGTACGACTACATCAACCGTGTTGTGCTAACGCTTCCGCTTTCGGTCTACGAGGGTACGTGGACACACTCTCCCCTCTCGTTGCTATGCATCATCATGATCCTGTGTGTGCGTAGGAAATTTTTGAAATTACTACGTTCCCCAACACATACACCCCCGAGACCAGCCAAAGTGATCGGCTTTGGTCCAAAGGACACCCCCGATCGATGAGAGAGCCAGAGTAGCTGGTCGAGGGGTTCCTTTCATATCCTCTTTCAAACATATAAAAACATAACCTCTTCCTACCCAAATCTTAGACCATTCCTAATCAAATTCGTAAATCATCTCCTAACCAAATTCCTAAAGCATGACTCTACCACATTGTACTCTTCCAATTAATTCTATATATAACTGTTTTTTTGTTACATCATTTCCATGACCCAAAACCGAATAAGAGTATGGCATAATGGCTAGTCTACGCCTAAGCCAAAAACTAAGGTTGCTCTCTTACCTAACCATATCCTGTACATACTGAAAGTGTCCAACTCGAAGCATATTCAGAAAATCGACAACGCCTGTGAATGAATGCCCTTCTCCTCAGTAGCCAAGCAAGCCCATGAAAATAGAACCTCTGCTTTGCACTTGCGTCGGATGGTCATTTCTGCACCAGACTGTCTCTTATAAAGTAAATCACAAATTGGCTTCCTTTCCGCTCCCAGGCGATGAACTAAAGGGTCAAGGAAACTATAGAACACACATCAAGAATCTAAGCATCCAAAAAGGCATCTCGCCATTCCATTCATGAACCCTCAAATATTGCCAAGTGTATATAGGAAGCAGAGGTCAAGGTACTTACAGTGAGTGGAGCACGACAAGCTAGACGATGTTCCGACGAGATTGGCTGGGTCGGCAATTTTGATTTGTTGAGTCATAGATTCGATCGAGGGGCTTTGTGTCCTAGAGGCAATAATAAATGTTATTGATTATCTCCCTGTTCATAATTAGGTTTATGTTCCATGCTATAACTGCTATGGTTCTCGGGTCTGCAATAAAATGAGGCTTGGAGGAAGACTCATATGCACGTGTGGGATAATAAACGATAAAATGTATTCCTAGTCAAGCCTCTATGACTGGCTCAAGTGTTGCATGATGGTTCTGTTTTCCTGATCATGGGCATGTCTATGCCAGCAACTTTAAGGGCACAATGTTAGAAGAACATTTGTGTTGAATCGACCCGAATTGATGTTATGCTATGAGATACATTCGTCACAAGTTAATGGTTAATAACACAGAGATGGTTAACGTTTGCATGATTCCTTAGACCATGAGAGTATCGGGTTTCTTCATGCTTGCTTCATGAACTTTGGGGTTTGTTAAACGTCATCCGTAAATGGGTGGCTATTACGGCGGCTTACGGGTTCATGGAAAAGTATGTCAAGTAACTTGATAGCTCAAGATTGGGATTTGCTCCTCCGACGATGGAGAGATATCTCTGGGCCCTCTCGGTGTTACGGTATCCATCATCGTCTGGCCAGACACTTTGTGATTTGATCACGAGGATGCCGGAACACGGGAACGAGAAAAGAGAACGATACCGGTAACGAGGTAACTAGCATAGTGGACAAGTTGTTGATCCATGGAAATGCCAACATGTCTAACCTCGGGTATTTGTAACATATCGTGAAGCAACAGGAATAGCACACGGCAACTGGAGGTTCACTCGAATATTCATTCGTGTGGGTATAGGGGTCAATATGGGTGTCCACGGCTCCGATGCTGATCATTGATCGGAAAGTGTTCTGGTCATGTCTATACTTCACCGAACCTATAGGGTCACACGCTTAAGGGTCATCTATCTGCTGAATACTAGACAGGGAGTCTGAGAGAAAGTCACCGAAAAAGTTTCGGAGACAACGGAAGAGTTCCGGAGAGAGAGAACACCGAAAGAGTTTCGGTAAAACCGAAAAGGTGTTTCGGAATATATTATTAGGTCAAATAGGGTTTCGGCATCGCATGGAAATTTTCAGAGGATGTCAGAATTGGTCTGGGAACTTCTGGGAATTTTCAGAGAGAAAAAACCGGAAATGTTCCGGAGCTGCCGTAACCGCTGTTGTTGCTTTTTGCTGATGAAAACCACCGCACCGAAAATGTTTCGGATCATGCCCAGAATAATTTTAGAGGGTGCCAGAAATGTTCTGGGTCCTTCTGGAATTTTTCAGAAAAAAGTTTCGCGGAAAACATCTTGTCCCAGCGCGAGGGGACAAGATCCCACGAATCGGGGGTTGCTTGTTTGGTGGCTTTTTGTCTAGGGAGCATGCATGTTTCATGGAGACATGTTGGTGGCTTGTTGGGGGGCCCCCCCATGGGGGGGGCACATGTGTGGGCCGGCCCCAAGGGGTGTCCCCATGGTGTCCCCTTGCATTACCATTATGCCCTTTCATGTGTGACATGAAGCTTGGGTATTTTGGTATTTCAACATCCCACCCCACCCCTTGCCTTGGCCTATAAAAGGAGGAGTTGGGGCTACCATCTCCTTCATCCCCTTGCTCTCATACTCATGCCATGCAATTATCTGGCTTCTCTCTCCCTCCCACGAAAAGAGTTTCGTAGAGCCGAATGGCTGTCTGGGTTCCGGTGGGAACTAGTTCCGGACGGCGAAGCCCTGCCGGATAGATGACACCGTATGTGTGCAACTCTGTAGAGAGGTCGTAGTTTTGATCTTAATGCCCGTGGGGCTGTTTGTGAGTGCCTCCCGAAGGGCTGTCCAAGTGACGGTCCGAGTTCTGTGAATCCTCCAGAAGGGCTGTCCGCGACACCGTCCGGGGGACTGTCCAACAGCCTCCCGGAGGGCTGTCCGGGTGGCGGATGAGGGTATACATCCTCGCGGTTGGGAGGTTGTAAATCCTAGCTGCGGGGACCTGCACCGACGATCGTCATCGACTCTACTTCCGCTGCGCTACGAGTCGGTAACGAAAATGATCAAACCTTGTATGCAGTCTCCATAGTGGTCCTGGGCTGGTGCGTAGGACGGAAAATTTTTGTTTTCTGCTGCGTTACCCTAAATATGGCACAGAAGAAGAGGGATGCCACCCTGGCAGCGAGCTGTATCAGTTCTCCGGCGCGGACACAACACCCCATAGCCGCGAGCTGGATCAGTTCACCGACCTGGCAAATCACAGTTGTTGCTCCATTATGGCGTTTGTGCTGGAGGACGAAGGGGTGAAGACACGAACGTGGTGGGCATGAACTGCAACACAAATTCGACAGCCAACAACGACGGGAGTACATCTCTGAAGTAAAACAAATACACGATGTGGTAGAGGTCTGATTGTATAGTAACTTAAAGATAACCAATCTTTTGGAGAGGGCGTATAGACGCACACCACAAAGGTCCAGTTTGTAACTCGACAAAGTGAACATGGGAGCAAATAAAACATGTACACATTAATATTTAATTTATATTTTGTCTTCTATCACTTTGGCGATCACTTTAAAAGTATTTCCCTTCTGACCATAGTAGTACTTGACTTCAAGGAACTGACACTAATACAATCAGACCTATGTAGCCTGGATGAATCCCAACTCTGTTTGATTAATTGTTTAACATCCAATTAAGATAAAAATTAATCTAGACCTACAGCTCGAATAAGATAAATTAGAGCGCCGAGTGAGCACTGCACCAGCAATCATCCTCCAAGACCATGACCCAAATGGTCAGAATTTTCTTGCTTTTTCCTCCTCACTCTGGCAATTATTCAGATTTCTTTCAAAATTAATAATCACAGCAGATTTCTTTCAGAATTAATGATCACAGGAGATCACAGAAGAAGAAAAACATGTGTGCATCCTTTCCGTAATATACATGAAAGGCAAAAGTTCAGAATGATACAATTTTATATCTTATTTACCTTGTAAGAAAATGGAGTTCCCATATTTTGCTGAATGAAATCTGAAGTAGTCCCTCCATATCAGCTCAAACAATACCTTGAAACCATTGCCATGTCAGGAATGGCAGTCCAGTATGAATTAGAGCATTCTGTATACAAGGCTTCAAACATGGAATTGAGCTTAGTCTTTCAGTTTTAGTATAAGATGATTGTCTTCCTAAAAAACAAAATTTAGCACAATTCACAATAACACCTCCTATGTCCTCTCAAGTTTCTCTAGCTCCACATCAACCCAGTCAACATACTTGCCTACATAAACGCATGGCGATATTTCATATTAAAGAAAATTAAAAGAAGAGAGCAAAATTCACAACAATATCACACTACCACCTGCCATTTTTCGGTAAGACGCCATCTACTAATATGCTCAACACCAAACAAAAATCCTTGGTCGACCACTGTCTATCCATGAATGTGCCCATTCATGTTCAACTTCAAGGTTTCAATCCATCCAATTCCCCTTGCTGCAAGATACGAATTTCGGTTCCCAAACCTACAAACCAAAATCCAATGATACCAAGATACAGAAAAGCACATCTCACCAAGAAATTGAATCCACATACTGCCCACACTGTAGGCCCAACGATGAGGTGAACAGACTGTCATACAGGAAACAAAAAAAAAACATAAAACGAGCAGAAAAAACATGTGTTCCTCCTCCAAGCAGGGCACGGCCTTGCGCTGTTCATCGCTGCCCGCAAGGCGACCACGCACGCCCTGCCCTGTTCGTTTCCTATATGGCGGCGGCGGCGGTGTCGTCCCTGGGATTGAATATTAGCGGCGGTGGCATCGACTCGCCACAAGCACGGCCTGCCTGACGTCTTGACCCTCCCTGGGGTTCCGCGATGGTAGCGGTGGCGAGCTGCCCTGGGGCTCCGTGATCCGGGATGGCAGCGGTGGTGGAGGCGGGGAACCCTAGGAAGAAGATCGAGAAGGAGTTGTTGGATTGAGATGGGAGTCGCGTTCATGGTTGGGACTGCAATGGCGGGGGAAACAAGGAGAGGCGTGAGTAGGTTTCAGTCTCAGCTGGGGATGAAAAGGAGAAATGCGTATGTGGTGAGGGGGCGAGACACCACCGGCGGCGTACGGAACCCTAGCCCAGGTCGGGACTCGGGAGGAAGAGATGGAGGGGAGGGGGCACGGGCAGGTGGGGATGCGAGGGGGCCTCGCTCCCGGTTCGTCCGTTGCATCGCTACATTTTTTGTTCGTTTTTTTCCGTGATCATATGAGGGCGTGGCTTTGACGGTTGTGTTTTTTTTTAGTAGAGCTAAGTATGAAAGAGGATCGGTGGGAGAAATAAATTGGAGAGGAAGGTGATCTGTTTGGAAGGTGACCTCATATATATGGTATTATTTCTGAATTCTTAATTACCAAATATTTACATGATTGGATTGAATCGACACCTGCCAAAGCAAGCACGAATAAATGGAAGGAGTATCAGACGCGATTCGGTTTTAAGTGCGAAGAAGAAAAATTAATGTGGGAGGGGTGGTGGGAGGTGAGACGAAAATAAACCGGACGAAAATAAAACCGGAGTACCGGGCTACCAACTGCTCCATTAAAAGTAGAGATAGTGGGTCGATCATAACATATGCCACGGAGGCATGTTCCGGCTACACAATGTTATACACAGATGGGTATTGTTGACTTAGAGGTGTGTCTCCTAGCCATGAATCTTCTCAGAAATGTGTATCAGTGTCAGCCCCGACAACGAATGAACCACTGCTACAAAACTACTCTTTAACCCTCATCGGGCCTTTTTTCGAACAGAAAATTTGGTGGGTCTTATATTCATTTGTGGTAGAGTGTTGGAGCGGAGGTAGTTATTTTGTAGCAGTTGTTGCCACACTCCATCGCTAAGTGCTCGACTGACACACTACTGAAGCACTTAGGATTGGTTGGAACAACCCCCCTCCCCCATCCTACATAATGTCACCATCTGCTTATTGGAGGATGGAAAACCCCATCATCAACCATGTGTAGATTGGTAGCAACAGCTGGCTCATCCTCCTCGTCCCTTGCAATGAGAATGGCAAGCATATCAACGATGATACCGAAGAGTATCAGAGGCGTGATATACCCTCGAGTCAAATCCTTTATAGTCTGGAAATAATGGCCAATGTTATCAATAACTTTGATGCTGGCACTTCCTACTCAAAAAACTTTGCAATCAGTTACACCGTTGTAGTACAAACCTTTTCATGTAGATAGTTGTTGGAGAAAGACAATTTCACTTTATGACATGCCTTCTCAAAATGACCTTGAAAATCACCATGTTTAGCTTCTTCTTGCGAAGCTCATGATATCACTTGTTGTGGTTTCATGCTCTACCAAACCAGATTAAATTCACCTATTCTACAAATATAAATTATTCACGCCATCTCAGTGTTTAAATTTGGTTAAACGTTCAAAAGGTAAAAAAAAAAGGTGAGTTACACGTAACGTAGATATATCACTGGATTTGTATAAAACATTCTTCCTCAATGATACAACCTTTGGTTAATGTAATTTATATTTGATTAGAGTAACCATTACCTCGTCTTAAAATTCTGAAATATTTGTACGTTGGATAATCTAATACGCCAAACCACACATGGTATTTGCATAGCATAGCATAGCATAGACAAGTGTTGTATTTGGCTCCGCGACACGATGGTGCTCCATATGTTAAAAGAGATTATTTTTTCCTCCAAAATTTCTGGAAATTCCTTCTTTTTAGAGATATATCTTATCTACTTACATGTAAACTTCCATTAAATAAAACATCGATTTTTATGTTACACAAAATAAAGACAATTTTGTGGCTAAAAAAGAAGAGGAAAATGATAGCCTATTTTGATTTTCATATTTGTAATTTTTGTGCACAACAAGTACAAAAAGATGTATGGTGAAAACTGGTACACTCATGCCACACATATAAAGTACATGTGCAAATTATTGTTCGGAATGAGGTCTGAAAATAATGTCTTGAAATTTTTCAACAAAGGTTGCATGTAAACTAGGCTCCATTTGACTTTTTAAGCACAGAACAGGGGCACGTGTAAATAATATCTTGCATTCAGTGATGGAGGCAGGGGCTGGTAGTATAGTATGCCCCCCATCACCCCACATTTGTGCATACATGTGTTTGTTTTTCAATTTATCTCTTGAATTTTAGAAAATAAGTACATGCATTTGGTCTATTTTATCAAAAGTTTGACTCATTCGCCCCCTCCCCGATCCTTGATTCTCCTAGCTCCGCCATTGCTTGCATTGCAAAGATACCGCTAGTTAACATATATTTTTCTTTTTAGAAACATGTATTACCCATATAGCAAGGTTACATTTGGGAAGTGAGTCTAGCTCAACTGGTTGGGGGAGTGAATGTACAAACCCAACACTAGGTTCAAGTTCTCACGGAGGCGAATTTAGGTTCCTATTTATTCTTTAGGACCACATGTACTCACGCATTTATCGAGGACTAGGCTCGGTGCGTAACCGAGATTAAAAATCCTATTACTCATACTTAAAAGGTCGTATGCATCCCTAGTTGGTGCAGAGGTCGGGGAAGTGAAATTATCCCGCAATTTAATTGGGAAATGAGTCTAGCTCAACTGGTTGGGGGAGTGGATGTACAAACCCAACACCTAGGTTCTTGAGGACCAGGTTTTTCTGGTACTCACGCATTTATTGAGGACTAGGCTCGGTGCGTAACCGAGATTAAAAATCCTAGTACTCATACTTAAAAGGCCATATGTATCCCTCGTTGGTGCAGATGCTGGGGAAGTGAAATTCTCCCCCAATATAAGCGAGCCCTTCCCTCCGTCGCCCCCCGCGAGGGCGACCGAGGGGCCCCAACCCTAGCCGCCGGGTCACCGCTCCTTCCTCTCCCTCCCCTCCGTCGCCGGGCATAGCCTATGCGTGCGACGGCGGCACCGGAGGCACTCCTCCCTCTCGCGGGTCATTGGGTGACGCGGGGCGCCCTGGCTCAAGGGTGTGACCCCGATCTGGTTCATCACGGCCCAGATCTGGATTACGACGGTGTGGCGGCCGGCCGACGTCCTAACGATGGTTTGTGGTGGCAGTGTTGGCGCTGCTCATCCCGATCTAGGGCGGAGGGCCTCGGATCCGGGGTGGCGGCCCCAAGGATGGCCTCCCTGTCTGGTGACGCGGCGGGGCGGGCGAGCTGCCGGAGATCGGGTCGTGTGGCCGGCGATCCACCGGCGGGTTGGTGCCGCGGCTTGTTGCCTCGGCGGCCAATGGCGTCGAACTGCTTCTTCCTCCAATCCTTATTTCGTGCACTCCGTCGTAACGGACATGGCTGCGCTGCTTGCCGGTCACCGGTTGGGGCAGAGCGAGAGGTGGGGATTCGAATTGGGATAATTCCTTGGTCGGCTCCTGCCGGCCGCAACGACGACGACGACCGATGGTGCCTTTTTCTTCCTGGAGACGTCGTTCGGGTCCGCCCCACCTTTTCCCACTCCACGGTCTCTCGGGCGAAAACCCTAGGGCGGCGACAGCGCCATGGCGTCGTGTCCTTCTTGAAGGCGCCGTCGTGAGAGCTAAGTGGCGGTGGGCACATCTTGTGTTCGTGGGCAGTTGCAGTTGGCATGCCCCTCTTCCTCCAGGGGGCATCTGCTTCGGGGGGAACCCTGGATCTGGGTCTCACAGATCGGATGATGACGGAAACTATGGTGTCGTTCTCCCTGTTGAGGGCATCATTTTGGAGTAGGTGCTGATTGGAAGGGCCCAGAGGCGGAGCGGGGTTTCATCTTCCGCATCGATGACGGCGGATCTCGGCGGCGTGGCGTAGTGGAGGCTCGATGTACGATGCGGGTTGACGGACTCGCGCGACGCTGTCTGGCGTCGTGGTGGCGTCGATGGCAGAGAGGCCTGGCAAGGTCGATGCATCAGTTCTGCTCTGAGGATGGATCGATGGAAGATGGAGGTGACGGCCCTTGCAGCGTGCGCATGTGGTGCTCACTGGGAGTGTGTCGGACCGTGTGTGACCCAGTCCAAGTAGTGGCTTTGATGGGGCATCCGGCTTTAAATATTAGGCTTTGGTGCGATGTATGTTTGGTATTAGGCTCGGATATTCGGCACCCCTTATCAAGGGGATAGGAGTAGCAACAGGCGTTGCCAAGATGGCGGCTTCAGCCTTATTGATGTATTACCTTGTAAGGTCTTTGTGAATAATTAATAAAATAGCTGCATGCATCGTTCAGATGTAGAGGCTGGGGTACATCCTCCTTAAAAAAAAGCAAAATTACATTTGGTTTGCTAAAGTGGCAATGTGACCTCAAGCCTTCCCCTAACTTACCATTAAAGGCTCATAGAGTTTTGACTTCAACACACATGAGCAATATAAGTGCTTTCAATTAAAAGATAAAGATCAACATATATTTTCTTCATCAGGCTAAAATCATTTAGAGTGTGTGATAGTTTTTCAATAATTGTAGTCGCTCTAGGTGGTCTGCGAAATCGGATGTAATTTCTGTCACTTCTGGTGTTCTTTGTACTATCATGACAATTAACGAATAGAACAGAAGTTTTTCCCACAAAAAAGGTTTACGGAGGAATTAAAATGCTTTAGGTATTTGAAATTCAAGCGACAAAACAAACTAGTTTAACAAATTTCACCCAAAAAACACTTCTCCCATCACCTAGGTTCGGTAGATAGATGTTCAAGGTTAAGCCGTGAAGTATTCAAACTGATCTCTGTTTGAAGAAAGCTCACCCTCTCGTATCGCCCCTGGTATATAGCTCCGCGAAGCCAACAGCGGCACCCACGGATCCCCACGGCGCTTGTTATCCATCCACCACGCAGAGCCTTCTCCTTCCGGGCCTCGCCGTCTTCCTCTTCCCCTCGCCTCAAAAACCCCGCCCCCTAAAAACCCTAGCCCTCGAATTCGGCCCCGCCCGCCTGCCCGCCCGGAGCGTACGGGCCCCTCCTCCCCCGCGCATGGCGTCCTCGACGGCCGCCAACCTCTGGGTGCTGCTCGGCCTCGGCATCGCCGGCGTCCTTCTGGCGGCGAAGCGGCTCAAGCGCCCCGCCCGCCCGGACCACGGCGCCTTCGTGTCGCGCCTCGAGCTCCTGCCGCCCCCTCAGCCCCCGCCGCCCCAGGCGCGCCACCCCCTCACCGACCTCTGCTTCGCCATCGCTGACGCGTAAGCTCTCGCCCTCTTCCTTCGTGTTTGGCTGGTAATAGGTTCGAACCCGGGTTGGATTAGGTAGGGGGCGACTTATTAGCATAGCGTGGGTGATGATTCGATCGCGCTAGCACTGATTCGGCATCGTTGTTTACGGGGATTGAATTTGTGTTGCTGGTACCAGTGGGCCGTGCTGATGGAATTTACTCAGCATCGAGCATTGTATGTGCCGAATTGTTTCTATGTCGTTTGAATGATTGTAATGCCTCTGCCGCGCATGGGGCAGCTTCATGGATGACTTGCCAGCTTTTAATGGCTGACGCCAAAAAGGAAAACAGTGCCCTGCAAGCACATGAATGTTGGTATTAGATACAACTATTATGGTGTTATTTATCACAGTTACTTAACAATCTACACTAGAAATAGGCAGCTCAGTAGTTTCAGCACGCATCGTGGCTCGTGGTGTGGTTTATACTATAAGATGCTAGATTCCATAGGCAGTTAATAGTACCTTCTCTTCATGAAATTTATCTCGTTAGTTTTGCCATGCCAATTATGAGTTGCTAGAGCTAATCTTGGGAGTTAAGATTGTGGTTAAGTGAAGATCACAAACTATTTATAGGAAAGACTAATTTAGGCATTTACTGCTGGTTTCTGAAGCACATTTTTGGTAGGGGGTGAACTTCACCCCTTTAGTTTCCTGCACTGAACATATTGGTTTATGTGCTCATTGGTGACTGTTGAAACAATCTTCCCCGTTATTCGTCGATGAGATGCTAATGTGGCAAGCATTGGGAGTTACGACCGTCAGCTGTTGATGCTAAAATGTTGTGTTGCACGCTGACCTTCCACTCTCTCTTTTTCATAAGCAGACTCTTGTAGAAACATACTTAACCCCCTGTTAGATACTCGTAATTTCTTGCCCGCTAGGTTGATTTAAATCTCCTCAAAAAAATTGAGGGTGCTGCTCAGGAAAAAAGAACTAGTGGAGATGTTTTGGGTAATTTTCTAATCACATTTTGCTTTAAATTTTGTTTACTGGTATGTCAATTACTCTACCCTGAAGTGACATTTCTGGCAGAGGTGGTATTTGAACATCAGTAGATTGCCAGATTATAACTTATTTTATCATAGGAATTTATGGAAGCAAAACAATTTTCTTGAACTTCCTTGGTCATCATCTTATACCAAACTAAAGGCGTATTAGTTTTTTCAACCTAAGGCTTTCGGTGACTCATGACTTGTTTTAAAACTTAATAAATTCAGTTTGGTGATGCTGTTGTGAAATCATTGCGGCACAGAAGTTTGTGTCCTGTTTGATAAAATGAACGGAAACTTAATTATTAAGTTCTTCAACAAACACATGGATTGATTATGTTGATAACACCATAGTTTCATTCAGAATATTTTCTCACCTGGACTAACCCAAAGCCTGAAATGCTGACCTTCTTTGCCCTATTTAAAACGGTCCTAGCATTTCATATTCTACTGTCTATTGGTCAGGCTGCTGACTCCTTCGCCTGAAGTAGTTCGTTGGGCCTATTTTTGGGAAAAAATCAACCACAATTATGTATCTCTAAAGTAAAATCTGCATAATTGCACTGCAAATAGGATCTGCTTTCAGTAACTGTAATATGTACAGCTAAACTTTTGAAACATAGATGTATTTGTTAGCTATAGTGCTATAGCAATTCTAAAAATCTATACCGATCTTTTAAATATTGCCCAAAATGAGTGTTAGAACTTGAGGTATTCTCTGGAAACTTTGTCGTGGGCTATATCTGTTTCCTAAAGGAAAATCTATTTCCCTGCAACCCTGCCGCCACGGGTGTAAGCTGTTCATCCAAAATTCCGAATAGATGGTTGGTACCTCACCGCCATCCTTGAATGTATTATACAAATAAGCATCAATATATGCTTGTGGCATACTTCCCCCAATCCAAAATTATGTCCTTTAGGACATTGAAAGTCTTCAAGCTAGTACTTCGACCATCAGTTTCCGTGCGAATATGTTGCCTCACATTAAAGTAATTATACATTATAAAAGTATATTTCATGATAGATCTTGTAATATCAATTTGATGTTTAATTTAATATACTAAGTAAATCTTACCGGGCGGCAGGCCCGGTTAGCAATCATAAATCTTCTCTAATAGATAGTCAAACTTATAAATGTTTCACTAACGAAAAGAAAATGCTAAAAACACCTACATTTTGGATTGGAGATAGTATTATTTGGTGCTCATTGAGGAAATGCTATCCATGCAATCCTACCGGCACCTTTTTGGGTGTAAGCTATTTATCCAAAATTCCAAATAGATGCTTGCTACTTTACAGCCATGTCTTGAATTGTATCATATGAATAAGCATCCAATAAATGTCTGTGGCATATTATTTGGTGCTCAATAGCATCCATGTTACCATGTATATTTCCGTTGTTTCTTTTGCGTTGCTTCTATTCTTCATTGTACACTCCACTGCCCCAAAAATGTTAGCAGACCAGTTCATCTACATGATTACAGTCATTTCTGCAGGTATTACTTGTCCTTGAGCACTTGTATGATACACTTGCTTTGATGATTGCAGATTCCATGTCAGTGGTTATATAACAAGTTTCGGCAGCCTAGAATGGGCGAAGACACACGATGCAGCAACACAAACATCTCTAGTGGTTTCAACTCTTGTAGACGGCGGTGCTATTTGTGTTGGAAAAACTGTTATTGATGAGATGGCATATAGGTATTTTCATTTTGCTTTCTGTATGTAGCTTCGCAGAACTGTATTAAGGCTTAATTTTTTTCTTTTTTTCTTTCGTTTTTAGTGCCGATTATCATAAAAGATGATACATGTTCCTTAGATTTGCGGAGTAGTTTTCCAGCTTTCCAATAATCTTGTGTCCACGCTGACTTAATGTACATTGCTTGTCCAGTATCCATGGCGAGAATAAACATTTTGGTACACCAACAAATCCTGCAGCTTCCGATCGAGTACCTGGAGGATGCTCAAGTGGATCAGCTGTTGCTGTTGCTAGTGGCATGGTAGATTTCGCCTTGGGTGAGTTGCTCTTTTGAGCATTCTTATTTAAGCAAAAATTGAAGTTTATTAACATTATTATTTGCTGCTGGTGCTTCATTATCCTTCTGATGCCAGATCTTTAATATTGAAAGTAGCGAGAACCAGGGGAATTTTTCCCACAAAACTGTAGCATTTGCATGCAACTTATGATACTTGCTGTCTCATTTACTAGTGTTTTACTAGTGTTTGCAGCATTCTGTTTTTTACTAGTGGTATTGCTCGCCACTCGCCAGTGTTCAAGATTGTTTTCACGTGGTGAAATGTGAATCCATACCCATAGGCCATAGTTAAACTTGGTTCTCTCTTGATTAACGGATACTTTACTAAGTTGTGCTTGTGCACTTGATGGATTAACCGGATTTTAGTTACATCTCACAGCTCATTCTGTGACCTTTTTGCAGACAAAGATTGTTTTTTCTTGCGACAATTCAGCATATTCTACCAAAGATAACAAGACAATAGTTACTATCTATCGAGTTTACTCTGGACACCACTCGAGATAATAATATAATGGAGAGGAAGATAACCGGTCTGCAAGGATATAGAATTATAACCATTTAATTCATATTCCTGCCCAGTGTGGGTCTGCTATTTTTACTGTGTAGATGTCAAACATAAAAGAGACAAACTTTTATGTTTTGCCCCCCTTTTTGTGACTAAATTTATGTGGGGTTATTTACGGACTTTTAAAAGCTTCTGGATCTTGAAATCCGCAACTATCCGTACTGGATCTTTCTTGACTGTTATTTTTCTGTCGAACTGTCTATGCTTCTTATAATGTTATTATCATGTCTCCAACTTACATAGATAAGTGCTACACTGATAATGTGGTGTGTTAGGTATTGATTCCATTGGAGGAGTAAGGGTACCAGGTGGCTATTGTGGCGTACTAGCGTTCCGGCCTTCGCATGCTGTTATATCCAACAGTGGTGTTATTCCTGTAGCTCCTAGCCTAGACACTATAGGTACCTCTAAAGAATCTTTATTCATCTAAACTACATGAAATTTATAGGTCTTGACTTCTAAACAGAAATCATCGTGTCTTGTTATTTTCTTGTTTCTGTTGTAGGCTGGTTCGCAAAGGATCCGATTGTATTGCGTCGTGTTGGTCATCTTCTTCTGAAATTATCTTATACTGATATTCGTCTACCCAGACACTTCTACATAGCAGATGATTGTTTTGAAATTTCAAAGATACCTGCAAGAAGGTTAACTCAGGTGGTCACAAAATCTGTGGAAAAGCTGTACGGAAGTAAGTACATCCTCTTTACACCATCTCTTGTCTTTCTTTATTTGCTGGAAGTTAACTCATGCCTTTCCTCAGGACAAGTCTTGAGTCATGTGAATCTTGGAAATTATTTGGCTTCAAAAATACCCAGCCTGCGAAACTATTCAAATGGGCAAAAGAATGGGGACTCCAAGTTTTCTTCATTGCAAGCACTTTCTAGTGCCATGCAGTTGCTTCACAAGTACGGTTCCTGCATTATTACTGATCCTATTGTTCCAAAAAAAAAGAAATAATGGTTCATTGTGAATTATGATTTTTAGATTTCCTCCTGTGGTTTCTATCTGCTGCCTAGCTGCTAGCCATGTAAAAGCAGGTGCGGTCGTGTTGTAGGTTCATTTTACGCTACTGTTAGTTGAACTTCGTAGGGTTGCATGGTTCTCTTCTTTTCTTGTAACTATTTCATGTTTTGGTGGTCACCAACAAAGAATATCAAATGCTGTTTAGTACATAAAAGAATCTGGCTGGCATGCTTGTCTTACTTTGGTTTGGCTTTGGTGTAGAAATTTTGGACTTGTTCTGGAATTTAGATGAATGCTATTTGTAGTGTTTATGATATATATGTGATGATATAAGTAAGAATTTTCACCTTACATGTATGCAAATTTCTCTTTCACTTTGCCATACATATATATGTCGTGTAATAGTGCTATTTTGTTATTCAATCCAGGCATGAATTTAGAGATCAGCATAATGAGTGGATAAACTCGGCAAAGTCTACTGTTGATGCTTCCATAGTTGGTAATTTGTCTGATGATGGTGATTCAACTATTAATATCGTCCAAGATGCAAGAAAGGAAGCGCGCTTAGCTCTCAATGCACTTCTTAAGGTAAATATTGAGTTCATACTACAATTCCGTGAAATTATTGTATATGTGATTAGTTTCTTGGCGCATTCATTTGCCATTACCTATAGTTTTGCTGGATATATTTCACTGAAGAAAACCCTATATTGTATCTCTTTGATTCTGAAAATGTGAGCTGCTTAAAGTTTCTGGACTTCCAATTGGTAAAACAAAGCTAGTGTTTTGTAGTGTTTAGAATTTTTTTATACGAAATTTATGTATCATGTGCCAAGTGGATCAAATCAAGAATCAACTGATTATGAGGGTTAACTGCAAAGTTTTTACCCACAAGTTTGGTGAGTTGACTTGGCAAACTGCTTTGTTTGCCCTAAGCCAGCTTGTTCACCATTATCAGGAATATTAGATGCTATTGGAATATGATGTTCAGATAAATCCTTGGAGTTTATATAGCATCAAGTAGTGCAAATCATGGAAAATGTCCATCTTTACTGGCCAAACAAAATACAATCACTTTTTCTTCAACCCCAACAATTCTGCCATTATTCTTTGCAATTGACCTGCCTTTTTTTTTAAGGGAACTCAAACTGGCATGTTTCTTCTGTATGTTAAGAAAGTCACAGAAATCTTCGTCAGCCTGTCTGGGCCTGGGAAATCCTGGCCTTGAAAGGCCCATATGGACCTATCCTGGCCCTGCAAGACCAGGCCTGGCGTCCAAAATAGTTCTTATTTTTCCCAAAGAAAATATTGTTTATGAATTATTTTCCTTCAAAATGTACTCCCTCTGTCCCAAATTACTTGTCTTAGATTTGTCTAGATACAGATTTGTCTAGATACGGTGTATCTAGGCAAATCTTAGACAAATAATTTGGGACGGAGGTTGTATTAGATTTATCGTTTTGTTATTTTGTTGGACTTTGACCCGGCTGATGGGCCAAAACTGGCTGAACCCGAAAAGTGGCAGGTCAGAGTTTGGAATTTGGAGCCAATTCTTCTGGTCTGCCGTGGTTGTTTTTGGTTTCTATCTTTAACATCAGAGTCTGGACTTCGGAACAAATTCGAGCTCTCTTACTTTTCTAAACCTGCGTCTGCTGGAGTGAAGTAAACGTTCATCTGCAGTGTACTTTCACCTAGTAGTGCACAGTATCTGAGAGAGAATTCTTATTGGAAAAGGAAGCCCTGCCAACAGTTTGCACACTGTATCCTTGATGGGAGGAGATGATTTTCCCATTCTGCTTGTTTGCTGCTTCATGTACTTGTCTTGCAATCTTGCATGCAACTGGATGTGCTTGTGATGAATGATCATCTTTTTATTAAGTGATATATTGTAGAAATGCTTTTTCTAATGGTGATGCTATGTTATCCTTAGGATGATGGAATTCTGGTCATCCCAACTGCTCTGGGATGCCCTCCAAAAATTAATGCCAGGGAGCTCTCGTCTACAAGCTACAATTCTGAGACATTATGTCTTCAATCGTTATCTAGTATGTCTGGGTGTTGTCAGGTATAGTATTTTTCAGTGTAATTTTAGATTACTAGCATGCAAACCTTGTTATTATTTCCTCTGATGAGCTTTCTTTGTACTTCTTTTTGCCGTTGACCTTGTTATTATTGCATGTGGATGATAGCTAGTGGTATGAATGCATTGACCTGTTGACCTTTCATATGGCAACCGTGAAAAACTGACAATTGCTTATTTTTGTTTAATTGCTTCAGTTAATTGATGTGTGGGTAGAGAAGCAAATTATCTCTGAGATTTTACTTCTGATTTTTGTGGAGAAGCAAATTATCCTGTCCATGGCTATGAATTTTAGTGGTTATTCCTACGATCTATCCATCATGTGTGAAGGTTGTAGATATATTGATCATATTTGTAAATGTTGGTGAGGGTATGAATTTACCCATGGGTTTATCTACAAGGCATGGATTTCATTCCTAATAAGCCTTTACTGCCCTTTTACCGATTCAACAATATCGATGCCCTTTTCAGGTTACTGTTCCCATTGGTACACATGACAAGTGTCCTATTTCGGTTTCCTTCAGTGCGAGGCATGGTGGTGATCGCTTTTTGCTGGACACCACTCAAGCCATATATGCCACCATCCAAGAGCAAGTTGAGATCCTAGCAAAGTCTAATCCTTCAAGTAAAGAGGCGATGAGTGAAGAAGCTGCTGAAGCTGCTAAAGAGAAAGTCAGTTCCTATCTTATTATGGTCATCTACGAGTAGCTTTTGTTTTTCAAACTTCTGCTTAAAGAACCACAACCTCTGCTTTTTCCTAGTATTATCTTACAGTAGTACGGTATCATACTATGCCAATGCGACAGTAGTTCACTACTTGAAGAAAGAACTGATAGGTGTTACATCTGCGTTTGACAAATTGAATTGCACTTGTATGGGTGTTACATTCTAGTACTTGATATTGATAGATTGGAAGTGCCAGTCTCTACATCTAGGAACTTGCTCTGTATATGAATGCACACGCACAAATCCTTGGTTGTGCACTGAACCTGTTTTTCATGTCCCAGAATTATTATCACTTTTGACTCGGAAGCAAAGCTTCCCATACAGGATTGTGAGTGTTAATTATATTGTCTTCTTTGTTCTTACTTGGGGTTCTTTTCTATCACTTGCTACTTGACAGGGTAACAGTGCATTTAAGGAGAAGCAATGGCAAAAGGCAATAAATTTATATACTGAAGCAATCAAATTAAATGGCAAAGTAGCCACATACTACAGTAACAGAGCTGCGGCTTTTCTAGAACTAGCTAAGTACGATCTTTTCCCTCCTTGTAATTTTGTCTCCAATCTATCATAGAGAGCTGGCATGTTTGAATGTTTGCCATTTATCTTTGAAGAGCTTGGATGCATGAGTGTTTATTTGGCACTTTGGTACTCATGATTATTTGTTTTGGACCTTTCAGTTACCGCCAAGCTGAGACAGATTGCACTAGCGCCATTGATATTGATCCAAAGGTTAGTATCTGCCTTCTTAGTTTCAACTTTCAACTTTGAAGCATGATATGGCATATACCTTAACATTTACATATTACTCTACTTTATAAATGTAAGTGTAGGCAATGAGATAAAAATGTATGTTCTAAATTTTTTGAGATTGTGATGGTTTGTGAGTTTTTGCGTGATTGGTTGAGTTGCTATTTATGTAACGTTTCAGATTGTCAAAGCTTACTTGCGAAGAGGCACGGCAAGAGAGATGCTTGGATACTATAAGGAGGCTGTCGATGGTCTGTCTTTCATTTCCCTTTGCTTGATACTCAAGTTATCTGGATGAAAAACTAATTGTTTACTTGTCGACTGCGTCTTGCAGATTTTAGCCATGCCCTTGTTCTAGAACCAATGAACAAGACGGCTGGTGTAGCTATTAATAGATTAAAGAAGCTATTCCCTTGAGTGCCAGGCCCATGGAATTATTTCTTTCTGAAAAAATGGCTGCTGATTTTGTGCACAAACAACTTCTTGGTGTCTTGGGGATGGAATGGAAGTGCCTGAGCGCCACGGATCTGTGATGCGACATATGCTCTGTGCGCTTCGCAAGGTACTGAATCGTCATTGCTGGTGGCAACGGGGCTGTCATTCGTGGAGTCATTTTACATGTTCTCCCCCAAGTTTTGAGAAAGCAAGGTAAACAAAAAAAAGCATAGGTTTTGAGAGTCGATCATAGCAGCAACGTCCTCAGATGTGATCTACCAATGCCCTCCTGTCATGTATAATATCGATTTTGACAATTATTTGTTGAAGCAGCTTGATTTTGCCAGTAAAATGGTCCGCAATGCCGCATGCATCCTTTTGCTATTCTGATGTGGTTTTCAGGTTAAACGGCAGCCTCAGGTGAAGTCTCACGGAGGCTGTTTGGCAACCCTTTTTGCTTACATGTTGCTCTCACTGATTTAGAAGACATTTCAACCTTCCCTTTAGGTTTGGTTGTTTGCATGTCCCTCTCACTGAATTTTCCTGTATCGGAAGGCGTCTGCGTCAGTGATGTGTGCCTAATATGATGGTGTGGATTGCTCAGCACGGGAGTGGGGTCTTGGGCGGTTGTGTTCACCGACGAAGTTAGGCTTAGTCTGTTGGGTCACTTTTGGATCAGGTACAGGAGAACCGGCTGTGCCTTAGGTCATTGACTCGTTCGTTATAGAATAGCAATCAAAGCGACCTGGCAGGGAAAGAAAAGCTGGTATCATAGTTGTCTGCCCCCAGATGTCTCGGTGCATGATGATTCCCAGCTTGCTCCGTGCTAATCTAGACAGTCAGGTGCCACCATCTGTTAACGAATGATTGTATCAGGCCAACCAATATTAATACCAGTTCACACGCGCCCTGAGTAGTAATAATAAACGGTAAAGAGGACAGCTTGATCTGGTGCTTCGACTGGTACGGACACACGCGGCGCCGGCGCCGGCCCCAAAGCTATCTCCAACTTGCTTGTTTCCGGAAGAGAAATGATTTTATCATTGGAGGACGTTGCAGAAAAAAAGCATCCCCAACTGCATCTATCCACGGAGGACAGGAGCTCTCCTTTGACTTGGCTTCCACTAGCGTTTGCCAAACTGAAAGTGATCCCTTTGGCCATCGCAGAGCTGGGGAGAAGGAATCACGCGTCCATCGCCCCTTGCACGAGCGGGTCATTCCAGTCAGCCAGTCAGGGATAGAAAAAGAGAGAGACGCCGGAGCCGCAAAGTTAGGCCAACTCCAACGCACGACCATAAATCATCCGGGGACGTTCGTTTGGGGCAAAACACGGCCCAACGCTAGACCTCAAACGGACAAAGTTATCCGCAGATGTCCGTTTTGGCCTGGCCCGACCCCAAACCTGGAGCAAAGTTGGTGAGAAATGCGTCTACGTGGACACAAACGGACGCTCTCGCTCGTTGCTCTCGTCCGCTGCGTCCGCCCGCTGGCCCACAAATCAGTGACAGCCACCAACCCCGCTCAACGCGCACGCCGTCGCGCTCCCCCGTCCCACACGAACGCCACCGCAGCCCCGCCGCCCGCCCGCTCTGCTGTCGCGCTGACGAGCCCCACCGCCGCCCGCCCGCCCGCTCCGCTCCCGTGCCGCCGCGGCCCCGCCGCCCGCCCGCTCCGCTCCCGTGCCGCCGCGGCCCCGCCGCCGCCCGCCCGCTTCGCCGCACCCAACCCGCACGGTGAGACAGGGGCGCTCCGGCCGGTGCTCCAACGACGGCGCGCGGCGCACGACGAGAAGGGGCGCTCCGGCCGCTGCTCCAACGGCGGTGCACGGCAAGACAGGAGCGAGTCAAGCCGTCGCGGAAGAGCTCTGCCGCGGGTGTGCGCGGCGAGCGCGGCGCTGCGGCGCGCGGGGCGTGCGCGCGGGCGAGCTCGGCGGCGGGGGCGGGCGCGAGCTCTGCCGCGGGCGGGGCGTGCGCGCCGCACGGCAGTGCTGCTGCAGCGGCGGACGGGCGCTAGGAGCGGGCGCGGGCGGCGAGCTCTGCTGCAGCGGCGGGCACGGGCGGCGAGCTCCGGCGAGCGCGGGGCGGCGTGAGTTCGGGACGGACCGTTTGGGGTCAAGGCGACGCGTGCAACGTTGGGCGCGGATGCATCGGTCGACCGTCCGCCCCCCGGACGTCCGTCCTTTTCGATACCCAAACGGACAAATGTCCGCGTCTGTTTGGGGTCTAGAGCTGGAGTTGGCCTTACGGCGCGCACGAACGAGCGAACGAACGAACGGCATGATCGATCGCGTAAGCCGCGCTGGGCCCATGGGGGCGGCATGTGGGCTCTGTGTGGTGGTGAGGTACGGCCCTTTTCCCGACGCGCTAGCTTTTTTTTTATCTGTTCGGCCGATTGATGCTCATGATCGGGACCATGCCATGCGTGAACAGAACTGCGCCGTGACCACAACACAGTTCAGACCTTATCGGAACTACCGAGATGGGGAGAGAATGAATAGGGCGTGACCGCTGCCCGCGCCGGCACGACGGACCGCCCAGCGACTCGTGGCGATCATGCGAGACCGATGAACCAACGAATTTAGCCCCCATCCGGCCGTTTTCATCAAGGAACTAGTACATGAAATCCCAGTACGAGCAAAGCAACCACCTTCCTCGAGACCCTACCCTACCCTACCACAGGAGTGGGAAAGATATTTTCTTTTGTACTCCCTCCGATCGGAATTACTTATCGCAGAAATGGATGTATCTAGACGTATTTTAGTTCTAGATACATCCATTTCCGAGACAAGTAATTCCGAATCGGAGGGAGTACTAGCAAAGATTGTTAAATAAAGCTACCAACAGACTCTCTAATAAACATGTCCATGTGGTACGTGCTTGTATCATTATTCATATCGAGCTTGGGGTTGGGTTGGTTGGGGGTCTACCAGTCTAGCACGGCCATGTGATACTAGCATGGACCGGTATAATCGATCCACCAGCCCTATCTTGGACCTACACCAACGTGCTCTCTAATCCTCGTCCCCTTGGTGCATCTGGGCTAGTACGACGCTTCTGCAGCAGCGCCCATGGCGAATGATACGTTGGCTGCGTTGCCGACTACTACGTCGTCCCGTTTACTCATTACTGGTGCGCGGCTGGGCAGATCGACCTCGACCTCAATCGCACGTACGACATGACGGACCACCATGCAATTGCAATCTACCACAGCATCGCATTCCTTGCTGCATGGCTTTCCGCTGCGAGATCTACCTATCTGACGCCTGACGGGACTTGTGTAGCATTCATCTTGCCAGCGCCAGCATGTGGTGTCTGTTTTCCTTTTCGTGCATGTGGATGTGGTGGATCCTCCCGGGCAGATCAGTGCATGCTGCATGCATGCAACTTGTGGGTGATGGGCTGTAAACTCGATCACTGTGCATGCAACGCTGGTCTGGTAGTATGCTCCGTTTGGCATGCAGAGGTTCACGCGGCGATTAACAAACCAGTCATTTTTACTCTCATCGAAGCTCGATCACGATGGGCCCTGCATGCATGGCATGTACTCGTACGTAGTACTAGCTGCTTGGCTAAAGCACGGGGAACATATATGCCCTAGAACTTAATTACATGCTCAATTGAGTGGTTTGATCTATTTTCTGGCATGTTCAGCACGTCGACGTGCACGGAGCCGGTCCGCGTCGGCGCGTCTACGGGCGGGGCTGCGAGCCTCCCCGCTGCCGCCGCGGCCGGTGCCTGCCGGTGCCGGGCACATGCAACTGTCCGGCCAGGCCCCTCCCTGACCCCTGCCGCACCTGACCCACCGCCAGTGGCGGATCTAGGATTACACTACGGGGGTGCCACTAAATTTTTTTTTTTTTGCTGCGCAAAGCTCACAATTTAAGTGTAATGCAAACATCGCAAATTCACATATGATAACAACTATGAAAATGTCGAAAACATACATGGTAATTACCTTGTTTGACTACACCAGACTTGCACACGCTTCTTGTTCTGGAGCAGTCCCCTGTTCTTGAGTGTGCCCTTCAGTAGCCTCTTCTACTACAGCATTAAGAGCAGTAGCCACCGGTCCTATTTTTTGCACATTTGCTTCATGCTTCCGAAATAGGGACATTATGGCATTATCTTTCTTCATGTTTCATAAATCTACATAACAAATGATGAATAATTAGACAATAGCTTGCTGCTAGGTAAAGCAAATAACTAGTATCATCATTAGTCAGTACAGAGCACCACTTCAAAGGAAATTAAAAAGGAAGATAAGAACTACTCATACTATATGCCAAGCAACATCCATCCAGTTCAGAAGAAAGCATATATGCTAATATCAGAAGTTCAGAACCATATGACTGAAACTCGGGATTACAGGAGAACTGCTTTCACCTGACAGCGCAACAAGAGCAACCAGTAATATACATACGCATTAACACTAGAGCTAGCTCAATTTACACTAGAACTACTCCGGTTATCAACATAAAGAGGCGAGAGGCCGAGAGGCTCAGACCTCGAGTCAGAGGCGAGAGCTCCAAGCCTCCAACAGGAAGTGAGGATGACCGCCGACTGCCCGACCGGCCACCCGCCAGCGGCGCAGCCGCAGCGCCGGTCGACACGCGCCCACGGCCCCACGCCGGTCGCCGTCCCCGCCGCCACGAATCGGCGAAGCTAGGTTTCGGTCTATGCCTCACTGTGGTGAATCGATTCGTGCAGCTCGCTCTGTTGTGGCCGTGGCGTTGTAGTGTCCAGCAGTTCCCAAAAAGCCAAAACGTGAACATGGGCCGCTAGTGAGCTTTAGGAATGGATGGGCTGCTCACAGATTCATAGTTTATACCTCAAACAAATACCAATTTAGCATTTTTACACCTCTAATACATATAGAACTAGAGTAATTATTACTAGGTAAAAAAAAATCTGTATTTTTGCAGGGGGTGCCATGGCACCCACGGCACCCCCACTGGATCCGCCACTGCCCACCGCCGCACTCACTGGTTGCCTGCGCCCGCCGGCCGGGCCCGTCCGCCCCGCGCGCGGCGTGACCCGTCTATCTGGGGCTCGCCCGTGAGAGAGCTCGCTCTGCCAGCGCCATTGCACACAGGTGAAGTGAGGTGAGGTGCGTGCGTCCTCCATAGCGTGAGCGAGAGGCGCCTGCATGATGCACGCACAGTGCTTGGCCTCATTTCGCAAAAAACCATTCCCGTCTCCCTCTCCTTCGTCAGCGGCGGGGCCGGTGTACGTATACCAGTACAGAGCTGATGGTGCGTGCACGCTGTTTGCTTTTTCACCAGCGAATTCTTTCTTTCTTTCTTTCAGAATTTCGGTTCGCGGGGCTCGGCCGGAAAAGCAAAATAAAGCCGACGGGACTTGACGGACGATCGAGGAGGTGCAGTGCTGGCTATGGCTATGTGCGCAACCAGCACCGGCTCCGACCGGACAAGACGTCACTTGCCAATGCCATCCCTCCTCTGATTCTCTCACGGAATGATGTGCTACGCACGTAGCACAGGAACACTAACAAGAGTACCCGGTGCTTTTTTTTAGGGAAAGAGTACCCGGTACTTAATTTTTAAACAATAGCTACATGTCACACTGACTTTTAAATTTGGGTCAGTCGATTTTGATGTACGTCGGAGAGAAGGAAGGGGCCGGCTACCCCATTATCTATCGTTGATATGGGGGGGGGGGGGGGGGGGGATGTTACGTACTGTAAAGCTCCGCGAATCCTGTTCTGTACGTGCCATGCCATGTAGTCGATCGTGTACTATGACTTCAGCCTGATGATTCAGATGTCGTCTTTTTCTTATGGTCAACCTTTTCTCGAGGACTCTAGCTGGTACATGTCAGAACGTGAAATATCAGGTTTTGGACCTGAGAAAGTCACCTGTGTCCGTCGAAAGAAAAAAAAACATTTTGTCGTTAAAAATTAGGGCGTGGCTAGATGACAATCGCTGAAAAAAAAATATGGCCAGTCGATCTGGTTTACGCCGTTGGATGAAGAATGGATGGCCGGATCACCTTCTTCAACCTGCAGCCCCTCCTCTTCTTCCTTCGAACCGCCGCGCCGCCGCCTGCTTCCGCCACCCGCGGCCGACGGCGCTCCCGTGCAGCCTCACCGCACCCCCTCCCTCTCTCCGGCAACCCCTCTAGCCCCGGCGTTGATGAAAATTTCTCCGGCGAAGCTACATCACCGCCGTGTTCCCTCCCCCCCCCCGCT